>OZ010579.1:116678009-116738009 GCA_963932145.1 Acanthosepion lycidas
TTCCTTGCATGCTTCTTTGAGCATATATACTTAATAGATAAATATGCAAAGTATTGACAACATTACAAGCATCATCTCGCTCATAAACATTCCCCTCTTAATGCATTAACATATATATATATATATATATATATATATATATGTATATATATGCATGTGTGTGTGTGTTAATTATCAGCAGGATTTCTTTGGTAACAAAAAAAAGAAGGGAAGAAAAGAAAAGAAAAGAATACTGAGCTGTTACATGACATATGCCCTTCTTTACGGCAATGAATGCTGGATGATTTCCTCAAGGATGAAGGACAGTCTCGAGGCGACGGAGATGCGGTTCTACAGAAGGATGCTAAGGATATCATGGATCAAGCATGTGAGCAATTATGAGGTATTAGAAAGAATGCAAGCAAGAAGAAGGCTTATACTTAATATCAGGAAGAGGCAGCTGAAGTTTCTAGAACACATAATGAAGGAGGGGGCCTGGAAAATCTTATACTCATGGGTTGAATAGAGGGAAAGAGAGAAACGGGGAAAGCAGCATGTGACATTACTGGCAGGCTTGAGCAGATGGATGACAGAATGTGGTCTGGGGGGAGGTAGCAGAGGGAAGGAACTTGTTGAGAGCTGCATGGGAGGTGGAGAGCCATGATCCCTTACATCCTGAAAGACATGGCACATAAGAAGAAAGAGACTCATTTCAAGCCTAAAATATTAATAAAAAATCAGATAAAATAATATGCATATACTTTTTCTTCCTCCTTTTTCATATGTATGCCTTCCCTATACACACACACACATGCATACATACATATGCATATATATTTTCTTAAATACATATTAATGTTTCATCCTGTGGATAAAATATATCCCAGCATACAGTACTGTTGAGAAGTGCCCCAAAGCCATACCACAGTTTAACCCAAGCCTTGTGAATAAAAATGAGTTGACAAAACTGTTCAGAAGCCTTCAATGGTTGAATGACATCAGAAGTCATTATGACTGAAGTTATTAGTATACTAGGCTTATTTAACTACTGCTCATACCAGATTATATGCATTTTTTTCAAGAAAAAATAACTAAACTCAGCTTAGGCTAACTTTGTGGTTAATGAAGAAATACAATCAGCTATCAGCTGTAATAGGAATTTGATGTACTTAAATTCTTCAATACTGCAGTCATTGTAACATAAACAGAGACAAAATATTTGCATTTCTAACTGGTGATCTTAGCAGACCTTTCCTTGCTACATTGAAAACAAACATACATACCTTCACCATGTGATCAAGCAGTGGCTACATTTGGATACATATATATATGCACACACACACACACACACACACACACACACACACACATATATATATATATATATATATATATATATATATATATATATATATATATATATATATTTCCACCAGGGCTCTTTTTCTTTCTCTATTTTTCTTATGTGCCAAAGCTTTTACACATGAACTCTTGATACTTTAACCATCACCTTATCCTTCCATATTACTATTATATAAAGATTTATTTTGTATTTTTCAACACTTATGCATTTCCTTTAATCATTATACAAGGTCAATATATACTCAATTCAATTATGCCAATATAAGATGGTAACAGAAGTTTTCATATGATAAACAAATTATCCATAATTGATAATTTCCTAACTTATCATACTCCTATATGTCAGTGAATGGTGGAGAATTTCATCCCAGATGAAGAAGCAACTTGAGGTAACAGAAATGTGGTTCTACAGAAGGATACTGAGAATGCTATGGATGGAGGATGTAAGCAATAAGGAAGTTTTAAGAAAATGGTGACAAAAGAACACTTGTACTTAGAATCATAAAAAGTCTGTTGGAATTTCTAGGGCACATATTGAAGAAGGGGAGAGGAAAACAGTAATTATCTTAACTAATGAGCTTGAACAAATGAATGGCAGAACAGTGACTTGGAGGGATAGTTAAGAGATGAACATTGCTGAGAGCGAGAATGGATAGGAATTTAGGAAGAACCCAAGTCCTGAAGGGAAAAAACCACATAAAATGAAGAAACATTTCTATAATGCAAAATTCCTTGATTATGACATGTTCAGTTTTTTAATTTTTGCATTTTCTTTTCAATCGTTTTCATTTCTTTTTTCATTTCTTTTTCATTTCTTTTTCATTTCTTTTTCATTTCTTGTTTCATTTTTCATTTCTTTTTCATTTCTTTTTCATTTCTTTTAATTTCTTTTTTCATTTCTTTTTCATTTCTTTTAATTTCTTTTTTCATTTCTTTTCATTTCTTTTTTCATTTCTTTTTCATTTCTTTTTCATTTCTTTGTTCATTTCTTTGTTCATTTCTTTTTACCTTTTTCATTTCTTTTTCATTTCGTTTTTCATTTCTTTTCATTTCTTTTTTCATTTTTTATTTCTTTTTCATTTCTTTATCATTTTTTATTTCATTTTTTATTTTATTTTTCATTTCTTTGTTCATTTCTTTTTTCATTTTTTCATTTCTTTTTTCATTTCATTTTTCATTTCTTTTTCATTTCATTTTTCATTTCTTTTTTCATTTTTTCATTTCTTTTACATTTCATTTTCAATTCTTTTTTCATTTCTTTTTTCATTTTTTCATTTTTTTTTCATTTCATTTTTCATTTCTTTTTTATTTCATTTTCTCATTTCTTTTTTCATTTCATTTTCATTTCTTTTTTCATTTCTTTTCCTTCCTGTTTTTCTTTCTGATCTTTTCCTTTCCTATTTTTTTTATTTCTATTTTCGTTCATTGTTTTTCCCTTAATAAGAAACAAGCCAACATGTGAATTACAATTTGGAGATACCAAAATTAAACAAGTGCAAAAATTTAAATATCTAGGGAGTGTTTTAACAGAAGATGGAAAATATGACACTGAAATCTGAAGGCTCATTTGGATAGAAAAAGAAAGGTTAAGCATCGTATTAAGAAGCAGGAAAATTGGATTGGCAACAAAAAAAGAGTACTGAACTGTTATGTAAAATTGGTACTTCAATACGGCATTGAATGCTAGACAATCTGCTCATAGATTAAAAAGAGACTTGAGGCAACAGAAATGCAATTCTCCAGAAGGATACTGGGAATATCGTTGACTGAATATGTGAGTAGTAATAAAATTTTAGAGAAAATGGAAACAAATATGATGTTTATATGAAGCATCAGAAAGAAAGGGTACTTAAAGAGGAGAGAGGGCTTGGAAAAATTAGGCATATTATATGCAAAAGGAAAAGAAGAATGCATAACCTAGCTAACAAGCTTATGTAAATGGATGACAGAACAGGGATTAGGAGATTTTTTATTTTTTTTTAAGCATTTCACCCTGCTATTCATTATTTCACTGTACCTCCTCTGGGGCACTATAATAATATAATATATAATAAAACTTTAAAATTATGACATAAATATATTAGGTTGGTGCAAGCATAATGTTGTTTTCTCACATAGTAACATATGTGAGAAAACGACATTATTTTTGCACCAACCTAATAATAAAATGATAAATAATACGATAACTATAAAATACAACTTTAAAATTATAATACGAATATAATAAAATGATAAATAATAACTATATAATAAAACTTTAAAATTATAATATAATTATAATAAAATGATAGATAATATAATAACTATATAATAAAAGCTTAAAATTATAATTTAAATATAATAAAATGATAAATAATATAATAATCTAATTTTTTTAAGCATTTCACCACAAGCATGGTGGGATGCGACTAGCATGCAAAGGGGTTACAGAGAGCAGGAGCAAGAGTAAAGAGGCATGATAAAGGAAAGGATGAAGAGAAGGATGGGGAATACATGACAGCATCTGGTGATGTCAATTGACATTACATTTAAATAGTTCGAGATTATAGCTATCAGGGAAACAAGTAATAGGAAGGGAATTCCATAGATGGGAGGTGTGAGACATGAAGTTATTGGAGTAGAAGAGATGGCTAAATTTAACTGTTGAAAAGGTGTGACCGAGATGCCATCCTAGTTGCATATTGAAATTCATGCAGTCTGGGAACTAGCGAAAGTAGCTTGTCGAAGCAGATACCATGAAAAGATTTGTAGAAAAGACAGAGGGAGGTGATAACATGTCTATGAGTAAGCTATTGCAGACGAGATGCCAGATTACATTGCATATATGTCTCTGATTTTGTTGAGGACCTTAAGATGAACAGCAAGAGCACCAGATCATGTATGGCAGCAGTATAGCAAAAAGATAAACTTTAGAAAGGGCTACAAAGGACAGAATGCTCAAAGGACCAATATCCTGAAAGTACATGGCACATTTCCTTTATTTTTTTAGCTTTTTTTAATTTTTAATTTTCTTCACCATCAAATACTTTTCTGTATATGTCTTCATTGACAATTGTGTGATGCCAGACTATCAGTTTCAAGGTGCCTTAAGATAATTCTTATTCGTTTTTGTATTTTTCTACTTTAGCCTCCAACTCCTCCTATTTTTTTCTTTTTCCTTCATCTCTTTCATTTCAATGTTTTTCTTTCTGTTTTGCTTTTTGAATGAGAAAGATAGACACAAAGATAAACAAAGAATAAATTGTCAGAAAATGAAAGAGATAAAAGGAAAGAAAAAAGACTGATACAGAAAGAAAAGAATGAATGAAAGGAAGAGAGATAGAGAGAGAAATAGACAAATCAAATAATGAGGAGGACATCAAGAAAGTGAGATAAAAAGTATAGTGATAAAAAGTTGAAAAAAAGCAATCATTTCTAGATGAAAAACAATAAAAAATATTGGATATTTGCCTAATTGTTTTCTAACTTTCAGACTACAAGCAACCAAAATCACCATGTAGTGACATTAGAAACGTTATTACTTACACAATCTACAATGTAAGAACATTACATCAATAGCAATTACACACACTGCACAATAGGGGGGTTAGACAATATATGTATTGGCAACTTTTGAAACGCAGATGCTATGTTTTTACACTGAAAGGAATCTGCTTGCAATTATTGCATTTAGTTTATATATTGAATATTTGAACATATACTTAAAAATAATCTCAAAATAAATTCGATGTTGGATTTTGTTTAAACTGATAACTTTTATTTTACATCTTTATTGTAAGCATGTTAAGAACTCAAAGATCAAGAACTCAAAATGAGACAACTTAAAGGGAGGAACTAGAGGCAATAGCAAAAGAAGCCATCCCAAGGGAAGAGAAGCAAAAGAAAAACAAAGAAGTGAATGACTTAGAAAATTGTTAATCTAATGAAAGAGGGCCGAAAGATCCACTATTCTGTGCCATTTCTTGGCACCGAATAGTGGATGTTAACCAAAAACCTTAGAAATAAATGTAAGCAAGCAAAAGATGAGTGACTCAACAAGGTAAGCAGAGATAAAAATCCTGAAAACCACAAATGTAACAGAAAATGTACAACAGAAATAGAATGAATATGTCAGATGGGTCTTTTATAAGAACAGAGAAGAGAAATCCATAATACACAAAGGTCAACATTGGCCAAAATGAAGACAGAAAAAGCAACAAGACAGGATGAGATTTTAACAGCAATGCTGACGGTCTGAGACTCTTTAGGATTAATATAGTTACTGAAGTAATAAATGAAATATACAACAGCAGCAAAATCCCAGAAAATTTATTGTTATATCACTCACAAAGAAACAGGTGCAAAGGGACGTGCTCTCTATAAAACAATCAGCTTGAAAACCCACATATTAAACTAGTAATTCAGACTTTAATGAATAGAGTACCTGACTTGTCAAGCTATCCTCTACATTTACCAGAGTCAAATCAGGCCCAAAGCGTCTTGATACAGATCAAAAGTGTTATTTTCCATCTTCCAACCTCTCTTTCACAGGATGTGACAAGCCTATCATTATTTCCATGGAAAGTGCCCGAACAAACTACATTCCTTGCTTTTGACAATTCTAACCTTCACAGCTAGGACCCACTGTGCCCTTTACATTGTAGCAAACCACCCATGTTCCCTCTGTATTCAATCAGTAAGAAGTAAGTTTTACTCAAACAACTTCTTCCCTTGAACTACTGCTCTGTGGAACAAACTCCCAAATGGGTGTGTCTGCAATCACTACAATCTTAACTTGTTCAATTCTAGGGTTAACCATTATCTTCCCCTCCTATTTATATAAACTGCTTCTTAACATAACCCTCTACCTCAAGTGGCCCCCAGGCCTTGTACAGGGGGAATCTTACTGTAAAAAAATTACCTCTACGACAACAGAATGCATAGATGCTCAAGTTGTTAGTTACATATCTGTAATTTTAAAACCAAGCAGCTGCAATAATTTATCTGTCTGGGTTGTATATGAACAGAATACAGTAGAACACAGAAATCAGAAAGCCTTTTAGAAAAATAAAAGATGCTATGTAGTTTATAAGGTTATGTGTTAGGTGCATATTTTAGATGTGGTGTCTGTTTATATGTAAACGGTTAAGAAATAACATACCCAGACTTGGGTTTCTACTACACACCATTTATTGTCTTCTTACATAAACTGTCCATTGCTTAAGACTACAAAGGACAAGAATCTCTCTATATTTCTGAGATGAGGTATCATGTACATTATTTACATTATTCGGACTATTGTCCTCATATATAGTGACAAAGATGAGGACAATAGTCTGAATAATGTAAATAAAGGACAAGAAGTCGTAGAGAGCCATGATCACTCCTGTCCTGAAAAAACATGATGATGATATACCAATATTGGTATAATTTAACCAGTCTATATTTGTTTATATATGTTTAGTTTCTCTCATCTCTATTGCTAAAATTTATTCAATCCTAAAATGTTTTAACAGTTTTCCAAAAACTAATTTTAGCAGAAATTATTAACTTTTAATGGAAATTGTAAATAAACAGGAGAAATTTTCTCAATATAGAAGCAAACAATTCTATATGACTCATATAGTTATCATCATACCAAAATGCTGATAGCCTAAGAGTATCATCATAGGCCAACAAATATGCAAACAAGTTTCACTGTTGATATAACAATTTTCTTCAGAAATATTCTGAAATACGAGGTGTGGGCAAAGTTCCCATCATCCTTCAGAAAATACATAATGTCATATTAAAAATTAATACAACACCAAATGTTTCCATACATAAAAAATATATTAATTCACTTTTGGACACCACTAAATTAACATTGGTTGAATAAATGGTATATGGTTTCAGGTCTTTTTTCAAACATTTGATGTTCTGTTGAGCAATTCTGTTTTCACTTGGTTGTCTTGTGTTTATATCTTAAGTTCAGTTGTGTTCACTTAATTGTTTATATTGGTATGCCTTATGACATGCTTTGAGGTCTGATTTCGCACTTGGTGACTTTGTAGTCACTCTAGGTCAATCCACTGGGATCCTAGGTCTTTTAATATTCTGAGGTGATACAGAGTACAGAGCTTACTTAAGCTGAACCCAGTGTTATTCCAGATCAACTCTACTTAGATAAAAGGTTCCTAATAGACATTAAAATTAATTCAGATCTCTGACATTTCATCATCACTGAATTGACACTGAATTCTTACAATGAACAGTTGTAATCTCAAAGATTTTCTTTGAGCATCTATTAGGACACCTTGTTGAGTCACTCATCTTTTGTTTGCTTGCATTTATTTCTAATGTTTTTGGTTAACATCCAATATTTTGTGCCATTTCTTGGCACAGAATAGTGGATCTTTTGTCCCTCTTTCATTAGTTCACCCCAGACATCAAGTGGAACTCATATATATGATCCATTGCTAAAGATGTTTGAAGAATGGTCAATTCTTTCTACCAATCCAGAAGGTACATAACTCCACCTGACATGCTCTATATTCTCAAGAGTCAGATTAAACCAAAAAATGGCATGTTGTTGCCATATCTGTTCTGGAACTGTCCAATCCTCATTCTCTAGCCTTGACAGAGTCCAAAAGCAACTACACAGCCTTGTGGGTGATGAATCATCTTCCATCCTACAACTCCTTCCTCATGCACAAAGCATCACAAGCTTATCACTACACTATCACTATTTCCATGGAAAATCTTTTGATAAGCTACATTCCCTAGTTCCACCAGTTCAGACCTTTACATCTAAGACCAGCTCTGTCCTGTATAAAGTGGTGACTCATCATCATTACTTTTGTATTCCACTGGTAAGAAAGAAGTTTCATTTAGTCAGCTTCTTCCTAAGAGCAGCTGTTTTATGGAAAAAGATTCCCAAGAGAATGCTTCCCTAATCATGATAATCTCTTCAAGTCCATTATCTATCCTAAATATAAATTCTCATGTCCACAAAACAACCCTATTCAGTAAGTACCTACATTAAGTGGTTCTTAGAACTTGTATTGGGTGGAAAATATTGTAAAAAATCACTGTAAGTAGAAAGGCATTTTTTAATAAAAAATTCAAGGAACTTTTGTACACACTTCATACATTACAAATAAAATTTTGTAATGTCATAGAATTGTACTTTTATTCTTTTGAAAAGAAGAATATTTAAATCAGGTTTGTGTTGTTTGTTCATTTTGAAATATTTCCATGCACTTTTTATGGCATTCAGTATGTTTTTTTGTCTTTAAGAAAACACTTTCCTAAAACAATATACATGCTCTTATTTTTCTTTTTCCACATCAAACTGTACTCTAAGCTTGCTGTAAGATAACCTGAACCCAATTCTGAACTAATCCTGATCCTAACCTCTAAACCAAAACCCAACTTTAAGCATAATCCCAAATATTGAACAAAATCTCACCATGTTTTTGATGCGCTTACAAATTCACAGAAATTTGAAATACTTGATTTTTAAGGCTCTTAAAAAATTCTTGTAAAGAATACATGCAGTGGCAGATGACTGTTAAATTGTATAAGTTATATATGACAGTCATCTTACCACCAACATTAAAAGAAGAGAGTGGTTGGCAAACATTGAGAATAATTCTGCATAAAATGAAACAGCAATAAAAAGCCATGTTGTTATTCATCAGTAGGCAAAAAACAAAAAAAAAAAAAAAAACAGAACAATCAATCTGGAAGTAACCTTGAGAAATAAAACCTCAAACTAATTTATTTACATTTTTTAAAATCATGATTTGGTGACTGATGAGTATGTGTTGAAAATGGGATGACAAAGTTTAATTCATTATGTGTGTGTGAAATAAAGCTGTAAAAAGATCTAGAGGCAAAACCTTTGTTCAAACACAGCAGATAGTCTGTAACAGGTTGACTGTGTGTCATCAGTGTGTAAAATCTGCCATTTTTTGTATACTTTTTGGAGCTCCCAAAAGGCTTGACAAAAATATTTTTTCTCACTTCATAGTAGTTAAAAAGTGCTTTCTACTTCATCCATTTAGAGAAATTTCTAGGATACATAATAAGGAAAGAGGGCTTGAAGAATTTAACACTCACAGGAATTGTTAAGCTTGGGAAAATAGGGAATAAGCAACCTAACAAGCTTGTGTAAATGGATGGAAGAACAACTGCGAGGAATTAGCTTTGTCTGCAAAAAGAGGATCCTGGGAAAAGACATTCAAAATTTATAGAGAGTGAACATCCTTTGAAGGTCATCAAAAAATTACAAGTCATATAGTTTTAACTTCCTAGCCATTTTTCAGTTTTATATGACTCAGTCTCACTCTGTCTTGTCTTAAAGTCAGAACCCAATGTTTGCTTATCTGAATTAGCTCTTGTGTATCAATCTCAATTCTTTGCAAACTTTTTGCCTTATTACTGTTGCTTTGTCTTATTATTGTTAATTTGCCATGGATATATTGTTTGCTTGCTTTATATAATTTTTTGCCTTGTTCTTTTCTTTTCCTGAGACTTGTGACTATGAGTTAATGCAACTCGTAGGCTGCTCACCGAATCTTCTGTGATAACAGCAAATATCCTAATGTGTCCTTAACTTTTCCTTAAAATCATTGTCTAATTCTGGCAGGAAAACTGTAAAAGTGTTTTTCCATTTGTTTCCTCTTCACTGTCAACATTACCACTTACTTTTTGATCTCATTTTTTTCAGCACATCGTTAGACTACATCATCATTGTCTGAAAACTATGTGCTTGAGACACATTCGCCTCCCAATTTATAAGCAGAAGCATACAACTGCATGCTGGGTATCCTTCCAAGCTAAGAAAATAATCTACTTGTCAGTTTCATCTGACTCAATCCTGGTCTGCCCTGCCTTGAAATCAGAATCCTATATTTGCTTATCTGAATTTGCTCTTGTATGTCAACCCTAATTCTTAGTTTGTGAACTTCTTGCCATATTACTGTTGCTTTGCCTTATTACTGCTAATTTTCCTTACATATATTGTTTGCTTGCTTTATATAATTTTTTGCCTTGTTCTTTTCTTTTCCTGAGACTTGTGACTATGAGTTAATGCAACTCGTAGGCTGCTCACCGAATCTTCTGTGATAACAGCAAATATCCTAATGTGTCCTTAACTTTTCCTTAAAATCATTGTCTAATTCTGGCAGGAAAACTGGTAAAAGTGTCTTTCCATTTATTTCCTCTTCACTGTCAACATTGCCACTTACTTTTTGATCTCATTTTTTTCAGCACATCGTTAGACTACATCATCAACATTGTTTGAAAACTATGTGCTTGAGACTAGCTAATCTGGTGGCAAGGCATCCATTAACTTTTCTGACATATCAGCAAAATTTTCTATGGTTTCATTGTCTCTCATGGAGGTTAAAAATATTTGTCACTGTTGTGGCAGCCTTTTCAAGAATATGTGTTACAGAACACTGCTTATAATAAAGTGACCTCTTAGGTTAATCAAACCATTCCAGTTTGTCTATTTGAGTCAGTCATGTAAGGTGTTTGATGTTTTGTGGAGTGAAAATGTTGTATAGTGAAATGGTCTTGTCTACTTCCAGCATTTTGATAAGTCATGATTCTAGTGAGCTTAGTGGTTAACTCAATTACTTCTTAAAATGTATGTATGGAAATAAAGTAATATAGAAAGTAATAAATATCTAGTTGTGTGCCTTCCATTTTGTCAAAAATAGCTACATTGTAAAATATAGAATTATAACAAAAAATAAGAATTATTATGGACCAGTAGTAATTCCAAGACATAAATTTACCTCTTTCCCATAGACATAATATTGTAAGCCTATTGCTGTTACTATGTCAAATGTTCAGATGAACTCCACTCTAGTTCTCCCAGTTCTGAATTTTACAGCTAGGACTTACCAAGAAAAGTACACAAAATTGAATAACCTACATTTCCCCTATATTCCATTTGTAGGGAGGAAGTTCCACTCAGCTTTTTCCTATGAACTGCTACTCTTTGCTTGTTCAAGTCATGAGTTAGTTTCAGTGTATCCTCATAGTTTTCATTTCCTTCTAACTTAGAGAAGTTAGAAGGAAATGAAAACTATTCATGTCATACACTTCATTCCATAACCTTCTATTCTGAGTGGCTCTTGAGCCTTATTGGGTAAACTCTAGTATAAAACATCATGCAGTTAGCTGGATAAATTTCTTAGATCCATGGAGGAATGCAACAAGAAGAAAAAAAGTCACTTACTACAACCAGTTGTTTAATTACAATTGAATAGATATTTTGTACAGGCAGACATTTGAATTCTTCATTTTGGATAATTTATGTTTTTCAGAACAATACTTTAGTAATGCCAGTTTGTTTAGTGTAAGACCATTTTCAACTTGAGACTTAAATATTGCTTAACACAAGGATTGCATATGAAAGCCAGATCTCAACACTAATTTCCTTTCATCTTCAAACCAGTTACTCATTCTTTTAGTAATAAGAATTTAGTCAAGATAAATAGTAATAAAAGAAACATCAGTGACAATTCTTTTATGCTTTTCCATGGCCATTTACATAAAATATCGTTACAAGAGTTCAAAGTTTGTTTGGCATTCTTAGTTTCTAAGCACTGAAGCAGTTTCCTTCCAAGCTGGTTAAAATTCACTACTAAGATTTTAAATGAATGCACATAAAATGAACTGTCACTTTTTACATTTTTTTTACTAATATCCACCAAATGCAAGGCTCAAGAACCACTCATTGTAGAGTGTAACTGAATGAGTTGAGTGATATGAACATAAAAGAGGAAGTACAAAGTGATTGACAGTATTCAAAGATTCTTGCTGGATATGAAATTTATTTAGCATTTTGTTTTGGTGATTAATGAATTGAAACAGAGTAGAGATCTCCATTAGCTATTTTTACCAAGGAAAGTAATTTGGTCAGCATTCTAGAATGTTACAAGGACTGAATGGAGTGTTTGCTGATTGGTGAATTTTATTCTGTTTTATCATTGGTCAGAAAAGTTGAATTTAAAATTCCCTTCTACTGTGATCAACTTTTTGCACAGATTTGTGTTCATTCTAAATATAGTGCAAAATTGTTCACTGTAGGTTTTCATGAAAACATTCTTGCCTATGTAGAATGGTGTATGCTGGAGTGAAACACCCAAAAGTTTATATGTATAAAGTTATATGTATATATAATGTATATATATAATGTACATATATATATCATGTATATATATAATGTATATATATAATTATCGAGAATGCCTGACGTAAATTTGATATTAATGGCTTTTAGGCTATTATATAAAAAAATAAATTTCCTCTATAAAATATAGTTCTGTTCTTTGAGCGAATATATAAGATATTTTTGGGATTCAAAATTTATATTTCTTTTCATTTTATGTGCCATATCCTTTCATGATGTTGGTGATCATAGCTCTCCACCTCCCTCTACCCCTTGCAGCTCTCAATAAGGTTCTTCCCGCTGACTACGTTCTGTCATCCACTTGCTTAAGCCCACCAGGTATATCACACATTGTTTTACCTTGTCTCTCTTTCCCTCTATTTCATCCATGAGTATCAGGTTCTCTAGGCCCTCTTTCCTCATTATGTGTCCCAGAAACTTCAGCTGCCCCTTCCTATTAAGTATTAGCCTCCTTCTTGTTTGAAACCTAAGACCTCATCTTTGCTCACATGCTCGGTCCATGATGTCCTTAGCATCTTTCTGTAGAACCACATCTCCATCAATTTGAGTCTCTTCTTCATCTTTGAGGAAATTTCACTTTTTTTGGGTAAACCATTTATAAAGAAGACAAAAGTGATTCTGGATTTGAAGAATAACAGGGCATCAAGTTTTGGATGAAGCATTGATTTACAGTGCACCTCATCAGGTCACTATTGTGTCCGTATAGATTAAGTATCTAATGAAATGCAAGCTTGTCTTGTGTCAGCCCTAAGCCCCAAATCAAAAGAACAAAAACATAATCCACAAACACATAAACAGTTTGCTTTTTCCCAGAAGTCAGCATTTTTGAGTATGTTAAAAGATGCAAGTGTAGCTGAGGAATTAATGAAACCTTTAATTGATGAAATGACAAAAAAAACATAAAAAAACGCCCCCCACCCCCATGTCCAGTGACATCTACTCTTCCTTGCACAGAATTTAATGAAGTTGTTGTCATGGATGTAAAGGAATTGAAACAAGGGACTTATTTCCTACGTTTAGTAGACTTGGTATCCAGGTTGAGTTTGGTAACTGTCATCTCATATGATGAGAAGGCAGCAACCCTAGAAAATAAAATAATGACCCACTGAATTGGCAGTACCTCTTTCTTTCTTTTTATGTGCCATGTCCTTTCAGGATGTAGGCAATCATGGCTTTCCACCTCCCTCTATCCCTTGCAGCTCTCAACAAGTTCCTTCCCTCTGCCATCTCCCCCAAACCACGTTCTGTCATCCACCTGCTCAAGCCCACCAGGAATGTCACATGCTCCTTTCTCGTTTCTCTCTTTCCCTCTATTCGACCTCTGAGTATCAGATTCTCCATGACCTCCTTCCTCATTATGCGTCCCAGAAACTTCAGCTGACTCTTCTTAATGTTAAGTATAAGCCTCCTCCTTGTTTGCAATCTCTGTAATACCTCATCATTGCTCATACACTCTCGGTCCATGATACCATTAGCATCCTTCTCTGTCGCCTCATTTTTGAGGAAGGACATATGTCATGTAGCAGCTGAGTATTCTTTTCATTGTTACCAAAGAAATCCTCCTGTCTCACAATACTCTGCTCAGCTTTTGGAATGTGTCCTTGACCATCCCAATACTTCTACGAATCATATTGTCAAATTTATCATCCTCTGTCAAAATCCTTCCCAGATATTTAAACTTCAATGTCTGCTTGATTATAGTGTTCCCGACCTACAAATTGCATTTTGGGCTCATCCTTTTACTGATGAGCATGCATTCTGTTTTCTTGTAGTTTATGCTTAGTCTCTTCTTCTCACTATCTATCAGCAAGAAAACAGAATGCTTGGATTTATATTTAGGGTGATAATAAATAATCTATTACACTTAAGTTCACTAACAATAGATCAATATTACTTAGATTTAACAGCTTTAAGTTTACTTTTATATCAATTAAAAGAATTCTGTAAGTATGTATCTGTATAAAAGAGAGATTATATGAGGAAAAGAAAGAGGATTGTTCATGTACACACATACAGGAGGAGGAGAAAAAGATGGTCTAATAACAGCTAGTGTCTTACCATCTGTATCTGACAGATTGTGAATAGCAGGTTTGCAGTGTTTCTTTGAAGTTGCTGTGGTACCAAGTGGGTCTTTGATGTGAGTGAATCTACTACTAACATTTCCAGTAGCAGATATTTTAATTTGTTTTTGGAATGCTTATTAACTTACAGGCTTCTTCTTCTTTATGTGCTGTGTCACTTCAGGACATAGGTGATCATGGCTCTCCACAATTTCCTGTCTTTCATAGATGTTAATAAAGTTTGTCTTTCTGTTATCTCTTCTAAACCTTGTTCCTCTATTCATTTACTCAAGCTCACTAAGTAGGTTATGAGTTGTTTTTCTCTATCCCTCTTGCTTTCAATTTGTCCTGTGAATATCAGATTTTCCAAGATCTCTTTCCTCATTATTTACCCTAGAAATTTCAACCATTTTTCTATTTTTTTTTCTAAAATTCCTTTCTTGCTGGCATGTTCAGTCCATGGTATTCTCAACATTCTTCTGTAGAAAGACATTTTTGTTGCTTCAAGTCCCTTCTCTGAGGAGATTGTACAGCATTGACTGCCATATAGGAGGACTGATATTACATAACAGCTCAGTACTCTTTATTTCTAACAATTTTTTCTGTTTCTTAATAGCCTGCTTAGCTTTTGGAATGCATCTTTGTATATCCCAATGCACCCTTGGATTTCAGTGTTGCACTTTCCATCCTCTGTTAAAACACTCCCCAAGCCTAGTGAGTTAGAAAACTAAACAGAACCATTTGATCGGTTAATTATTCTGTCTGAAGCAACATGTGAATTATTCTCTACTATGTCTGCTTCATCCTGGGTATGACGATAAACTACATCCAGCAACAAGTCTTCTGATTGGGAGATTGTATGTTTTCAGAAGCATGGAAAGTCTCTTAATTCCCAGATCCACCCTGATGTGAGGTAGTAGCACCTGTTAGAGTCCCAGCTAGTGAACCCCCAAACAAAAACCATCAGTAAATTTTTATAAAATGAGCAACAATATATTTTTATAGCAAAATGGCTATCAATATAACACTAAAAACACTTTTATAATAAAATTACAAACAATACATTTTATGATCTACAAAATATACATCTAAAAAACAAACCTTTATTCTGGGATAGTAGTACTTGTTAGGGTACCAGCTATGGACAAATAGTGAACCTCCAAACAAAAATCAACAGTACATTTTTATGGTAAAATGACCAAGAAGACATTTTTATAGCAAAATGACAATTAATGCAACACTAAAAACACTTTTATAATAAAATTACAAACAATACATTTTATGATTCAAAACTATATATCTAAAAAATACCTTTAGCCTAGAATTATAAAATTATGTACAAAATATCTGCAATTGAAAGCATAACATTCTGCTGAAAATATGTAGATTTTGGCATTAAATAACTCATAGAGGTGTTGATATGCCACTAAACAAAATCAACCAATCAAGCATCTATGTCTGCCAAGATTACACCAGTGCAAGAGAAGTCAAAATTCTTTTCTGTTAAGATACTAAGTATGAAAATTATGTCTTTTTTTTTTTTTTTTTTTTTTTTTGCAGAACTCCAGTTGGTTACTAACTGTTATTAGTAAGTTGTCATATGCAAATTTCTTTTAAAAGCACAAAGAATTAGTCAAGGAATGTGATTGAAAGATGAAGAATCCGACAGTCTGCCTGATGCAGCCAGATTTGTCAGATCTTGCCTTTCTCAATCCTATTTGAGCTGCAAGGGAAGTGCTTCTTGGCCAAGTGGCTGAGCTTCTCCAGCGTGAAGAGTTGTCCACCAAAATCAAATCATTTGAATGGCTTCATCAAACTCTCTTTGATTCACAGCCATCTTTGCCCCCAGGGGAGAGAAAGGAAATACAAAGAGAATATGACAATCCTGATGCTCGGATAAAAATAGTTACCAACTATGGCTAGGCACCCAGCAGCTGTATACAAACCTGCATATCTTTTTGAATTTCTAGCCTAGGGAACAACATTTTTTATTATCTCCAATGAGAAATAGAATGTACCCCACCCCTGTTCTGGAAGCCATAGCCATCAAATTTGCATAATATGCATAGCAAAATACAACCAATTTCACATTTGGTAATTTTTCAGATCTAGGAAAAATAATATTACATGATTCAGCTTTTAAATTCTTTATGACATTCTTGGTGCAAAGGATTTCTCCAATACTGGGATTTTTAACAAACATACTTAATTCCTTGTATTATTTACATTATTCAGACTGTTATCCTCATCTTCATTGCCATATTCATAATGTTTCGGCCATTGTACAATCTGGCCTTCTTCAGGTGATTGGAATTTTGAACCGAACCCTTTATTTCATGTACCAGGGTAGATTGTTCTAGTTCCACATCCTATGCCTCTTCTGGACACATGTATAAAGATGTTGGTTATATCCAGTGACTAGACCCAAAGAGTTGTGAGTTCAATACCAGGCCACAGCAGTGGGGAACCAAAACTTGGAGAGTTGAGTTAAAGGGAAATAACTGAGACACCCAAAAGAGGCATGGCATATGGAACTAGAACAATCTACCCTGATGGACGAAATAAAGGGGTCAGTTTGAAATTCAAATCACCTGAAGAATGCTGGAGCATACAACGGCTGAAACATTGTGAATATGGCAATGAAGATGAGGATAACAGTCCGAATAATGTAAATAATGTAAGTAATCATAATACGTCATCTCAGAGATATAAACAGATACTTAATTCCAAAGTTTAAAAATTAATGTATGGACGAGTTTGATTAGCAACCCAGTTAAGCTGACCAATTGGACTTACATAACTGAGTGATTTCTTTTTGGTTCAAATCACTGGGTTTTCTTGATGCATGAGATGAATAGATCGAAATTGGTTCTTTGCTGTTAATATAAAAATCCTGGTCAAGAATTCTTATGTTGAATTCTCAGACCTGTTTATGTGAAGGTACCATTTGCTACATGGCCAATTCTAAATACAATTTGAAAGTTTCCTATCTCCTTTTCAACAGATTTTGTTCCAATCCATATGCAATCATCAACATGCATGAAGAAAAGTAAGGAAAGGTGAGAATTATGATGCCAGTAGAATAAGACTGGATTTATTTGCAGATTGTTTACATCCAAATTTATCTAATTCCTTATATACACTAAGATACCAGTTTATAGATGCATCATTTAATCTATAAACATGTTTCTTCAGAAGCCAAAATTTATCCATTTGTATTGGCTTCCAATGGTGGTTTCAGATACATTTTTCATTGATCATATTTCTTTGAAGAAAGGCTGTTTTTATATCAATAGTCCCACATTCTCAATTTGGTATAGAGGCAAAAAAGCCTTCAAAGTTTCTTTGACTATCATAGATGAGTCACTCTACTTTTTGGCCTTCTTCTAAAGCACATGCCACTAATCTAGCTTTAATTTCTATATTGCAATCTTTTTGTTTTTCTGGTTTGATCATTCTGTCTCGGGCAGTCATGTGCAAAGTGGGGAGGGCAGAGAGTGTGACAGTCATGGGCATCCAGTCAAAGAGTAAAATGAAAATTTAGTTTATATTTAATTTTAATAAAGTTTTTATTTTATGTTTCATCAGTTTTTATATTTAAATGTTTTTTTTTTATATTTAAAATCTCTTCCTTTCTTACATTTCTCGGTACTAAGCCCTATAGATCTCCCTACTTGAATCTTAAGGGCATACAATCAAGGAATTGGTCCAAGGCATCCCCAAACCATTTCATATCACTGGTATTAGGTACTTCTTCATAAACTTGAAATGTTTTCTAATTGTTTAGTTCAATAAGCTTAGCTGAGTGAATTTTATTTTGATATGAGGCTGACAAGTGTGAGGTTTACATCTTGAGTTGTAATTTAACTGATTTCAGAAATATCTCTGTATACTCCCATTGATCTAATTTTTTTTTACAGTTTATGCTGTTATAGTAGATTCTGATTTGTTAAACCAAGCATGATTCTTTCCAGTGGCTTTACCACCTCTACTGACAACTCCTGCCTCAATCTAATTGCTACTATTTTGTGGAAGATACTGTATTTCACTTTTGATGTTTGGAAATTTAGCAACATCTCTGATATTTGTACTTGGATTGGTTTATACTGTATTTGCCAGCCTATTGTATGCACTCATGCATTGGACACACCCAGAGTTTGGCATGGAATATTTAGGAAAAAAATGCACAAATCACAACCAAAAAAATAAAAATTATAACCTTACGTTTGTGTCACATTCTCACTAACCATGAAGAAACGCTTACAGCAGTGGTTCTCATATTGTGTGCTTGAGGGCAATGGTGCACCCTGGATGATGTTTAGGTGTGCCCTGGTATTCCAAAGAAATATGTGTCCAGATACAAGAAATAAATATATTTACTTTATTATACTGTGGTAGCCATCGCATTCATATTTATGTGAATTAGGCTTTTCTGCTCTCACCACAATTAAGTAGAAAAAGAGAGGAACTCTTCAATGTATTGAGGAAAAAATGAGAGTTTCTCTATCAAATATATGCCCAAACATTGAAGAAATCACTAAGACTCATCAGACTCATGTTTTTCATAAACACAAGAATGAATAAACTTAAGGTATCTTTCATTTTATTTTTTTATTGCATTATTTCGTTTCTGCAATATTTGACTTCATTATAACATATTTTTCTGAAATTTATATATAGTGCGCCTGCAATTATTGGTAGAATTTCAAGTACACCCCAACTTCAAAAGTTTGAGAACCACTGATTTACAGTATTATTGCAAATTATATTACTCGTACTTTTCATTTAATAGAAGTGAGGTAAGGATTAATTGCCAGGACATGTTTTGAAAAAGAAGAATTTTAGTAAATTTCATGATGCATTTATTGAAAATTGTTTTAGTTATTTTTCAGGGTGCAACATCTGTACATACAGTAAATTCATAATAGCCACAAAGAAATCTACTTATATCACTGAACACTGGTATACGTGTACTAATTGGTAAATGAAGTCCTATTCCATATATGTAGTAAAGCAAATTCCAATACCTGTATCTCAACAAAAACACACATGAAGCAAATAGCAATAAACCAGTCAAATTAAATATTTCTGTAAAATCTGGAATTTCTACAAAACAAGTAGCAAAATATTGCACAGTTCCATAAATTTCTTTTTCCTGTGTATATTTTTCAGGGATATTTTTATCGATATCATGTTTGTTCACTTCCAGGAGTCCTAATTTCAGAGTTAAGTTCTATGCATATACTGATTCCTGGTGAGCCCCTCTCAGACATGATACTGCTGTATTGGATGCAGGGTAATTTTTTGGAGCATTTTTTAAAACAAAGTCTGTGTCTCATTATTGTAACCTAGGGAAGGTTACTGAATAGAATAATCAAACGAAGTTTGGTAATGAATGATAATACTCAGGACAAGAACAACACGTATAAGATTCACCAGTAGCATGTAGAAGTAGTCAACTGTTAGAAGTGAGTGAAGTGAATTTCACAATGAATCTCCAACTGTAGACCAACATACAATATTTAGTACAGTATTTATGTGAATGGGAATATACCCGTTATCGTCCATAGGTACGCTACAACACCAATAGGCCAAAAAATATGGTGATTATAATCACTCTAGGGTTGTTTGAAAAATGTATATATTGTTTGAGCCTGGGTATGTAAATTTACTGTAGGAGATTTCAAAATTAATGCACTTTAAATACATTTAACATTAATAATGTACTTTCACTTTCAATGAAAGCAGCCAACTATAATCAAACATATTATGAATGAACAAATGACTGATTCATTTGTTTTCTACAGCTTATCAACATTTTACTTGTTAAACTCTATGTGTACACACTGATTCCTTGGTGAACCCCACATTTTTATGGTCTTCATGCCCCTCTCATACATGATACTGCTGAAGAAGGATAATTTGTTTGGTACATTTTTTTTAAATTCACTTCCAATAGGTCGGCAAATATAGTACTATGTGCTGCAATTTCACTATTAATAGCTGATTTTTTTTTATCTTCACTGAATGATGGAGGATAATTAATTTCATCTTTATACTGATAATCAGTTCTTGACACTTGAAACCTGTTTATTCTCAAATTGCTCTCCGAGCTGCTGCAAATGAATTCCTGTCTCATTCTGAACAGATAACATGTAGATCCATGCACATAAACACAATTTTTCTTTACACTATTTACATTGTTCAGACTGTTGCCTTCATCTTCGTTGCCTTATTTCCAAGATTTTGAACATTGTACACTCCTCAAGGACACTCAACCCAGTGGATAAAAGTGTTGGTTGAATCTAGTGACTTGATCCACAGAATTATGAGTTCAATACCTGGCTACAGTTGAAGGGAACAAAAACATGGTGTGTTGAGTTAAAGGGAGATAACTGATACTGAGACATCCAGAAGAGGCATGGCACGTGGAAATAGAACAATCTACCTTGGTGGACGAAATAAAGGGTTCACTTCAAAATTCGAATCACCTGAAGAAGGCTGGAGTATGCAACAGCCAAAACGTTGTGAATATGCTAATGAAGATGAGGACAATCGTCCAAACAATGTAAATAGTGTAAATAATTACAATAACTCATCTCAGGAATACAGATAGTATTCTTTCTTGTCCAATGACAAGGCCCAGGAACCACTCAAAGTAGAGGGCTACAGAGTAAGAGTTTATGTGGATATGTGAGGAAGATAAGGGTTAACCCTAGAATTGAACAGGTTAAGATAGTAATGATTGGGAAAACATACTTTTATGAGTCAATTCCACAGAGCAGTAGTTTGTGGGAAGAAGCTACTTGAACGGAACTTACTTCTCACCAATGAAATACTGAGGGAATGAGAATGGTTTGTTACAATGTGCATAGCATGGCAGGTTTATAAATAAGGAGTTCAGTTTATCTGAGCATTCACTATAGAAGAAACGATTGATCGGTGAGAGGCTTGCAATATGTCATCTGTGAAAGAAGGTTGCAGAGTGGAAAATAATTTGTCACCCACAAGGACGTAGAGAAACTTTTAAAAAGGGAGGATTGGGCAGCGCCTGACCAGATATAACAGCAATACTCCATTTTAAGCCTTATCTGACTCTTTTAAAAGAAGAGGATAACATGAGGAGTTACTTACTTGACTAGTACAGGAAACCAACCATTTTCCCCACATCTTTAGCAATGGGTGATTTCCACTTGAGATCTGGGTTGAGTTTAAAGCCAAATAGTTTCTCATGGTATCATGATTGGTGGTAGTTAAGGGTTCGATTGGCAATGCACTCAGATGCTATTATTTCATAATGCAGTGCCTTTCTTCTGGCAAAAAATTCAGCTTGAATAAATTCCTTTCTGCTGGTATGAAATTTCACTCACTGTTGTGCCAAATAGTTCTGGAGGGTTATCAATTAATGTGGATGGTAAGTTTGGATTCTTTCCAAATTCTAATTGATATGATGACCATCCATGTACCATTTATAATGAAATTTTTACATTTAAAGACCATACAAGAGAAGTCTGAAGATCAAGGTACTTGTCAGATGAATTCTTTGAATACAATCATTAACAATTCCATTCTGCCAGGAAGAGAATCCTGCAGAATTCCATACTTCGGTATTAAGATTTTCAACTCTTTGAAAAGTGGTGGGGAATAAAAAGAAGGTAGCAACAGAGAGTAAGAAGAAGGAATTAAGCATAAACTACAAGACGACAGAATGCATGATCATCAGTAAAATGATGAGCCCAAAATGTGATTTTCAAGTTGCGAACACAAGAATCAAACAGAGCTGAAGTTTAAATATCTGGGAAGCATTTGACAGAGGACGGTAAGTGCGACACTGAGATCCGTAGACATATTGGGATGGCCAAGGACACATTCCAAAAGCTAGGCAGAGTACTGCAAGACAGGAGGACTTCTTTGGTAACAAAGAAAAGAATACTCAGCTGCTACATGACATATGTCCTTCTTTACGGCAGTGAATGTTGGATGATTTCCTCAAAGATAAAGAAGAGACTTGAAGCGACAGAGAAAGATGCTCATGATATCATGGACTGAGAGTGTATGAGCAATGATGAGGTCTTAGATTGCAAACAAGGTGGAGGCTTATACTTAACATTAAGAAGAGTCAGCTGAAGTTTCTGGGACACATAATGAGGAAGGAGGGCATGGAGAATCTGATACTCAGAGGTCGAATAGAGGGAAAGAGAGAAACGAGAAAGGAGCATGTGACATTCCTGGTGGGCTTGAGCAGGTGGATGACAGAACGTGGTCTGGGGGAGATGGCAGAGGGAAGGAACTTGTTGAGAGCTGCAAGGGATAGAGGGAGATGGAAAGCCATGATTCCCTACATCCTGAAAGGACATGGCATATAAAAAGAAAGAAAGAGGTACTGCCAATTCAGTGGGTCATTATTTTATTTTCTAGGGTTGCTGCCTTCTCATCATATGAGATGACAGTTACCAAACTTAACCTGGATACCAAGTCTACTAAATGTAGGAAATAAGTCCCTTGTTTCAATTCCTTTACGTCCATGACAACAACTTCATTAAATTCTGTGCAAGGAAGAGTAGATGTCACTGGATATGGGGGGTGGGGGGCGTTTTTTTATGTTTTTTTTTGTCATTTCATCAATTAAAGGTTTCATTGATTCCTCAGCTACACTTGCATCTTTTAACATACTCAAAAATGCTGACTTCTGGGAAAAAGCAAACTGTTTATGTGTTTGTGGATTATGTTTTTGTTCTTTTGATTTGGGGCTTAGGGCTGACACAAGACAAGCTTGCATTTCATTAGATACTTAATCTATACGGACACAATAGTGACCTGATGAGGTGCACTGTAAATCAATGCTTCATCCAAAACTTGATGCCCTGTTATTCTTCAAATCCAGAATCACTTTTGTCTTCTTTATAAATGGTTTACTCAATAAAAGTGAAATAAAATTGGAAAATCACTAACAAATATATTTGAAGTTACAACACAATTAACTAGCAATTTTGCCTGAACAAGTTACCTTTTCAATTGATTTTAAACTTGGCCTACTTCCAAATTTAAAATTTATTTCATCATTAAATCTCCTTTAATTGTTTCACGTTTCTTCTTCTTCTCTGTTCTGTGTCCCTTCATCACACTGACAATCATGCCTCTCCAAAATCTCCTGTCCTAGAAAATAGTAAATGTAGTTTTTTGTTACCTCTCATAAAACTCTGTTATGCTATCCATTTACATGAGCATATTAGGTAGCTTATGCATTATTTTCCTCTGTCCCTCTTGCCGTCAATATATCCGATGAGTATCAAATTTTCCAAGCCCACTTTCCTCATTATGTACCCTAGTAACTTTCAGATGTTAAATATAAGTGTAGATTATCTAAATAGGTTCCTCCATATTTTGTCCACTATACTAAAGCTACAGGCACTGACAAGAAGTGCTTCATTCATAGACTAACACAATAATGTCTTCAATTCTTTCATTCTTTTTACCTGTAAATAGAACAGCTTCTTCTTTTTTAGATTTCTTTAAATTCTCTTGAGAGTCAGGAAATTTTTTGCAAAGTGAAATATTGACACAATTTACATTATTCGGACTATTGTCCTCATCTTTGTCGCCATATTTATTACAACGTTTCGGCCGTTATAAGCTTCGGCCTTCTTCAGGTGGTTGGAATGTTGAACTGAACTCTTTATTTCACTCACTGGGGTAGACTGTTCTAGTTCCACATGCCATGTTTAATGAATGTCAGTTGTCAGTTATCTACTGTTAATTCTTCTCTCCAAGTTCTCCACTGCCTTAACCGAGTATTGAAATCACACTCTTTGGGTCCTGTCACTGGATCTAACTAATGCCTTTCTCCACTGTGCCATGAGTCCTTGAGAAATATAGACAGATAGTGAAATGTTGACTTGAACACTTTCCATTTGTTCCAGTAGGATTGACTGGACACTCTCCAGGGTGTGTCCGCTCCATGGCGTATCCTCTCCAGGGCATATGTAAAAGAGATTCTTTGGACTACTTAGTAACATTTCAGTTATTTTATTCCTTAGTGCAGATAAGATGTGGCTGACAAACTCTCTGTATCAGAAGTGGCTGAAATGTTAGTGCATGGTGGCTCTTGCTTCACTGACTTCAGTCAGTCCACTCTTCCTCAAAATTCTTGAAACAGCATTGCTTGGTGGTCCTCTCAAGGTTATAGTTTTCCCTCTTTGTCCATGCAATTTTCCTATCACACTTTTGCCTTCCAATCGACTTTCCAGGAATATGCTTTAATACTGAACTCAATGACCTTCTTTGGCCAACTCTCCATGAGAAGAATATTAACAAGTATCTTCATGACAACTATCAAGTAAGCAATCTTCTCTAAGTTATTTATTTGTTTTTTCTATTTTTTTACCCAATATAAGCCCCTAGAGTCACTTAAGTTAGAGAATGAGGTTATTTTAAGGACATAAGAGGATAGAAGAAGTGGATATATATATATATATATATATATTAAAGTTATAAGGAACTTGGTAAACCTAATTGGTAAATCCAAAGAGGATGAAATCCTGAGAGCTCAATGTGAGGACAGAGCTAATATGTAATGAAAAACAAACCACTTTTAGGTACCATTACGATAATTTATTTCACCTAAATCCTTTTTTAAGGATTCAGGATCATCAGGTAAAACTTCCAACGAATTCTTTGGAATTCATTGTTGGAAGTTTTACCTGATGATCCTGAATCCTTAAAAAAAGATTTAGGTGAAATAAATTATCGTAATGGTACCTTAAAGTGGTTTGTTTTTCATTACATATATATATATATATATATATATATATATATATATAGGGCAGATAACAGTTGCCTCTAGACTTGAAGAGATTAAGAATGTAATGACTGGAGAAGCATCCTTTTAGAAATTCTGTTCCACAAAGCAATGGCTCTTGAGGAGTAGCTGTCTGAATGAAACTTCCTCCTTACCAATGGAATACAAAGGAAACAAAGATGATGTGCCCTATATAGATGGCATGATGGGTCTTAGCTGTAAACGTTTGAACAGGTATTAGGTTGGTGCAAAAATAATGACGTAATAATGTCGTTTTTTGACGTTAAAAAATACGTCAAAAAACGACATTATTACGTCATTATTTTTGCACCAACCTAATAGAATAAAGGAAGGTATCCCATCAGAACATTTTTTTATAGAAAGACAGTACAGATAGGTTTGTGATGTTTCATTTGTGGCAAAGGAGTTGTAAGGTGAAAAATAATTCATCACTCACAAGGCTGTGTAGATGCTTTTGAACTCTGTCAAAGTTGGAAAGTGAGTATTGGGCAGTTCCAAACCAAATATGACAGGAATCTTTCATTTTTATTTTAATCTAACTCACTTTAAGATAGACTTTGGCAGGTTTGCGTTTGTTTGTTTAGTGACATATCAACTCTTTATGGGTCATTTAATGCCGAAATTTAATTTTCTTGGGAATATTAATAATTTGATTTCCAAAAATTTATTGCTAGCAATTTAAAAAAAAAAAATTTTTCCAAAAATGGATTGCTGGTATTTTTACTATGAAAATATATTTTTATACTTTCATAGTGTTTTGAACACTGTTTGGGGGTCAACTATTTAACTATAGTTGGGACCTTAACAGGTGCTACCACCCTGGGTTAGGATGAACCTTGGAACAACAGAAATTAAGAGCTGGTTCTATGCTCCTCAAAATCTCCCAATCAGAGACCTTGTTGCCGGATGTAGTTTATCATCATACCCAGGATGGGAGCATGGCAGAAGGAGTCAGATACTTTCTGGAGTGGTAAAATGAGCAAACTATATTTTCAGCATCTTTAGTCATGGATTGTATATGTATACTGCATAAACAGTGATTTCATCAAACTTGCAATAGAATAGAATAATATTTTGTGGTAGATTTTTTCTACTTTTTCATCTGTAGCCTGTAATTATGAAAATTAAAATAAAAATATGATTAAAAAAACTTTAGTTCACATGTAATGCAGCTCTTTGAAATCAGTGACAAAAAGTATTTTGCTCTTCCATATCAGTCTAATTTTTCGAGATTGAAAAACCAAATATATCATATAACAGAAATAAGATAAGACAGGGAGACAGTAGTATTCAATTAACACCAGCCTCTTTGCATTCACCCTCACAATGGAACAGTCTGGCTGACATGAAAATAAATTAAGAACAAAAGAATAAAAGACATAAAGTCTTCACTCTGTCTCATGCATTGTTAGATTTCTGAAAAGCCAATTTGCTTGTTATCTGTATATAATTACATGTAACTAAATTGTGTTACATGTGAAAAGGAAATTGTTAGCATTAAGATTTTAATGTTAAAATTCAAACAATTCCATCTGCAATTCAAACTTTACTCATTGAAAAACATAACTTTTATCTAAGTTTGTATTTTTATATATATAATTGCACAACAGATATCTGTATTGATTTTCATGACTTGCCAAAACACACATTTTGTTCAGACATTCTTAGTAATTATTAAAATATAAACAAGTTAACTTTACAGATAATCTTTGTGTGTTTTGCTACATCATAAACTATTCTGAATTGGCTACAATGTTTACATAAAGACTTAAAGTGGACAATTTTGCACTATATTTATAATGAATACAAATCTATGTAAAAAGGTAAATTACAGTAGAAGGGAATCAGAATTTTATCATTCAGATTTTCTGACCAATGATAAAACAGAATAAAATTCACCAATCAGCAAACACTCCATTCATTTTTTATAACAATCTAGAATGCTGACCAAATTGGTAAAAATGGCTAATGGTGATCTCTACTCAGTTTTGACTCATTAATCACCAAAAAAAAAAAAAGCTGAATTATTTATTTCATATCTAGCAAGTATCTTTGAATTCTGCCAACCTATTCCTGACATACAAGAAATATTCAGCACATAGCTTTTTGAATGTGAATCTTTGTGGGAATTTCAACCAAAAATAATTTAATATAAGGAGTTTCTTGATTTATTATGGCTTCTTTTTCTCACTTTTTTGTTTAATTTTATTCTCTAATCTTAAATATTCCTTTGTCTTGTTACCTTTATTCAAGTTATTATACGTCTACATCTGCAAAATGTTTTTCTAAATATGCCTTTGTTTATGGCTCTTTGTTTGTTGATATATAAATGTTTACCATTGTTGTTTATTATATACTGATATGTCCTGGAAAGGAATATATTTGTTCAAAGTAGCAAAGTGGTTGTTGACTACTGTAACCAGGTAGGACAATCTAGCAGGTAACCGTAATGGACTGGTCCTCGTCATAGTGGTAGCAATAGGCGTAGGCATTAGGCGAAGACAATAGGCATTGTCCATGTACCTCCACATCAGTCTGTATTTATGACTGACACCAGCCAATCGTATTACTGTGAGGGGGAATCCAGGTGTATGCATATTCATTACATCATATACATCACTTTCTCATTCATTCATAGTATTGTTGGAAACTAAAACTTTTCTCATTCATTCATAGTATTGTTGGAAACTAAAACTTTTGTACCAAATTCTATTAGTGGACTTAATATTAATAGATTATTTACCATTGCTCTAAATATTTATCTTGAATCCCTGACAGATCATATATATTTGCTCAAAGAACAGCACTGCTTTCTGTAACTTCAATTACAATGAATGTAAGGAATGAATGCAGTCTATCTATTCAGATATCAACACGATAACTGCAGAAAGAAGCAAACCACATTTTATTTGTGGGTGTTACTTTCACATTGTCATCTAATCATATCAGTCTTAGAGAAAGGAAACTTGTAAGTGATCTATGGAAATGAAAGACTGTCACTATTTCATTTGCAAAAAGCAAAAGTGACAATCCTTTCCAGCCAGCCGTCACAATTTATTTTCCGTAATGTCTCTCATCAGGGGGAAAAGATGTCACCTCACTGCTGACTATAAAAGTGTCATCTTGAATAAATAGCTCCCCAAAAATCTTTTGCAAAGGTAGAACCATAACAGCTTTTGTATAAGGATAACAAGATGAAGGAATATTAGAGATTAAAAAACAGAATTGACCATCAAAGATAAAAGTGAAAGCAGGAAGCTTTAACATATCAATATAGTTCTTTAGTTCTTTAGAAATTTTCCAACTTCTTATCCAGGTTCTTCATGGTATATGTTTCATGAAAACATTCAAATTGTGGATAATAGCCATTTGCAACCTTTACAGAGGTACAATGATGAATCTGTTTTGTTATTTTTTTTTATTAATCTATTGTCTAAAGTGAATGTTCTTTTTTCCTTGCATTATTTACATTATTTGGATCGCTATCCTCATCTTCATTACTATATTCACAACAGTTTTGCCTTCTTCAAGTGATTGGAATTTCAAACCAAACCCTTTATTTCATCCACCAGGGTAGATTGTTCTAATTCCATATGCCATGCCTCTTCCAGATGTCTTAGTTATTTCCCTTGGCATGTGGAACAAGAACAATCTACCCTGGTGGATGAAATAAAGGGTTTGGTTTGAAATTCTAATCACCTGAAGAAGGCCGGAGTATACAACAGCCAAAACGTTGTGAATATGGCAATGAAGATGAGAACGACAGTCCGAATAATGTAAATAATGTAAGTAATCGTAATGCCTCATTCCAGAGATATAGAGGCCAAAACATTGTGAATAGGGCAATAAAGATGAGGATAACAGTCTGAATAATGTAAATAATGTAAGTAATCATAATACCTCATTCTAGAGATATAGACAGATACTGAATGTTCTTTTTATATTTAACATTTTAATACGGTTTCCATTATTATCTAGATTGTTGTTATAGTTTTAATTATATGATACTTGTCTTTGTTTGTAACAGTCACCTAAGGGACTAGTATATGTGTTCACACATTTAGAGACTTTGCTACTTACTAGTAGCCTGGAAGTAGTAGCAATAGAGTTAAATTATAAGAATAGTTTTTAATCTTCCATAAAAATATAAAAGTAGACATTTATCACATATATACAGTCATGTGTTTATCTGTAATTTCTATTGACCTTCTACCATGTGATCTCTTAAGGGTAAAAAGACTATCATAGATTCTTTAGCTGCTGCTGCTGCTGGTCAAATAGGCAACTCAGTAATTATCTACTTCCCCCTAAAGTTTGAAATTCTCTTCTAATATACTATGTGACCACTTATCATTTCTTTATGTCTGTTCCAAATTGTTGCTGTTTCTGTTTGAATTTTTTTTTCCTTGTTTGTGTATATTTCCTTGTTTTGTTTATTCATTTCCCCATTTGAGAGATAGATTTATTTCTAGTTTTCAAGGTGTATTTCCTAAATAAAAGGATAGCACCAATATGGAGCATGGTCCTTTTTCCATTGTGGATATTTTTCAGCATGCCCATGTTGCCACCGAATGTCATATAAGGTCGAGGTTTGAAGTAGGCTTAACGGCAATACCATGCAAAAATTGCTCAAGCCTCCTTGTCACTTTCCCTTTTAGAGGCAATAGGAAATAAACCCAGCCCCATCTCAAAGGTGTGGTACTGCTTGGGAGAAAGGCTTAAAATTATTTGGACTGCCCTGAACCAAAAGGTAAAAAAGCGATTAAATGATTTTCTGAGCACAGCTTAGATGTGGCACAAGGCCAAAAGTGTAGAACACCCAGTGAACATCAAACTCACTGCTCAGTCATAATTTATCTAGCAAGACAAGCTTGCTAACCATTGCATTACATCGAAATGCCTTGTTCCTTTTTTCATTGAGACTAGTAGTCTGTTCCATTGTTACTTAACAAGTCTTGGAATTTCATGGCTTAAAACATAAACTATCTTTTTAAATTCAGTGCAATAGAATACTTTATTCTTCAAAGTGACATTTAGAAAATAAAGAACATTGAAGAAAAATTGTAAAGCAAAACAAGTAATGTTAATAACATCTAAGAAGATGAGAGTAAATTTATTCACTTCCAGACACCATTTAATTAACATTGGCTGAATCAGTGGTATATGGTTACAGGTTTTTTGATTTATTAGCTTTAGTGATACTCCTTCTTTCCTCATAGGTCAGGCATTTATATAAATCTCTGTCTTCTAGTTGTCTTGTGTTAGTATATCCTATGTTCAGATAGGTTCATTTCTATTTTTATGTTGGTGTACCGACTATGTGGACCCCTTCTAGATAAAACTCTCTTTTGACATTCTGAGGTGACACTGAGTACAAAAATTTTTTTGGTGGGTGTTTACAGTGTTGAGATATAAATAAATAAAAATAGAATAATAATAATAATAATAATAATAGATTGAAGATTATAAATGAAATAAAATAAAATAATAACATAAAAACATTGTATAAAATAATTTAAATAAAAAAATTAAAAATAATAAAAATACTTCCAGCATGCAACAAAAACTGTTCCTGCCAGAAATATGGACAGCCCACCAAAAGACGTTAAATTCAATCTCTTTGCCACGAACATTGGTATGAGCAACACGTGTCCGACTTCTCTCTGTGATACAGCTTGTAATATTACAAAGTAAATTTCTCCCTTTTATTACATGTACTATAAAACAAGTGTAAACTAAAAATACACACAAAAAATATAAATAAATCATATGAAATTACATTACAATTTATCATGCTTTTCCTGTTGTTTGTGTATGTTTTATTTTCTGTCACGTATGCTTTTATCTCTGTGAACACAAGGCTATTTTCTGCTACTATGATGTGAGTGACAACCCCACAACAGTAATGTTTCCCATGTACAATGCCTGGTGACCACTCAAGGTAGAGAGTTACATTAAGAGGTAGTTTATATAGATGGGATGGGAAGATAATGGATAACTCTAGACTTGAACAGGTTAAAATTGTAGTGATCAGTGAAACATCGTCTTAGGAGTCTGTTCCACACATCAGTGGTTCACGGGAAGAAGATGTTTAAGTGGAACTTACTTCTCGCTGATTGAATATGAAAGGAATATGAGTAGTTTGCTCTATGTAATGAAGGTTAGACCTGGCAAAACCAAAGAACATAGTTTGTCCGTGCTCTTTCCATGGTAGTAGCAATATAGCAGTGAGCGACACACCACATCCCACCCCCCAGGAGAGAGAGATTGTAGGATGGAAAATAATTCTTTTTCAAAAAGGTCTTCGAGATGCTTTTGAACTATCAAAACTGGAGAGTGAGGACTGGGCAGCTCATGCCCAAATATGTAAACAGTACTCCATTTTTGGCTTGATCTGGCTCTTATCAAGGAAGCGGATAGAATGAGGAGTCAGGTACTTACTGGAGTGGTACAGGGAGTTGATCATGTTACCTGCATCTTTAGCAATGGATCATATGTAAGACTTCCACTTGAAGTCGGGTATGAGTTTGAGGAACTTTTTGGTATGTTTAAGGATAAACTCAGAATATGTTGGGGTCACCACAAATCAATTCTTCTTTGATTGAATGTTTCTGATAGACATTAAACTAGATTCAGGTGTATTTCTTTTCATGAATCTCATTTTACACTTCTATCACTAGAAGTGACAACATTTGTATTAAATGATGGATTAAGAGATTAACAGATAGAAGCATGTTTCAGTCATAATTACCATTTAATCTTGTATTATTTTCTTTGATAATGTTATTTCACTTGAACTTATTTTTAAAATTTACTATGTTCAACGCAGTTTAGGCGGATATCTACCAAAGAAGTAGCTATAATATCAAAAATGTTTTCAGTCAATACATAGATGGTTGGAATTTCAAAAGTCTGTGGAAAAAGTTCACCTTTCATTAAAAACAGGATCTGACTCCAGATGTCTACATTTTTTTAACAAAGTCTTATTTACTGACCAGCTGGAGAGAAGTGCTTCCCTGTTAGGTTTCCAGTATGCAAAAGTTGATGAAAAGATAGTTTCTTTTAGAAAATAAGTCAGCTGCTGCTGTTACTGCTATATATATCTGCTACAGCCAGTTGTTTGTGTTGCCTGCTACTATGTTGATGGCCTTGATTGACTTGACTTTTTGGTTTGTAAAATCTAACATATATATACACCATAACAACAAAGTGAGACATTTGTACATTGTATATAGAAGGATTTATTAACAGAAGGATTTGGTTTTACTAGCTCAGTAGATGTATGAAAGTTCTTGTAATGAGATTGTTAGTAAATGTTTCTGATTTTGGTGTTTATCTTTCCTGTCCAATATCTATATAGTATTGTATACTCTATACTAGTAATATACAATTATTATATTACTATATTACTTTCCTGTCCAATATCTATATAGTATTGTATACTCTATACTAGTAATATACAATTATTATATTACTATATTACTTTCCTGTCCAATATCTATATAGTATTGTATACTCTATACTAGTAATATACAATTATTATATTACTATATTATTTTCCTGTCCAATATCTATATAGTATTGTATACTATATACTAGTAATATACTATTATTATATTACTATATTCCTTTCCTGTCCAATATCTATATAGTATTATATACTCTATACTAGTAACACACTATTATATTACTATATTACTTTCCAGTCCAATATCTATATAGTATTGTATACTCTATACTAGTAATATACTATTATTATATTACTATATTCCTTTCCTGTCCAATATCTATATAGTATTATATATTCTATACTAGTAATATACTATTATATTACTATATTACTTTCCTGTCCAATATCTATATAGTATTGTATACTCTATACTAGTAATATACTATTATTATATTACTATATTACTTTCCTGTCCAATATCTATATAGTATTATATAGTCTATACTAGTAACACACTATTATATTACTATATTACTTTCCTGTCCAATATCTATATAGTATTATATATTCTATACTAGTAACACACTATTATATTACTATATTACTTCCCTGTCCAATATCTATATAGTATTGTATACTCTATACTAGTAATATATTATTATTATATTGCTATATTACTTTCCTGTCCACTATCTATATAGTATTATATACTCTATACTAGTAACACACTATTATATTACTATATTACTTTCCAGTCCAATATCTATATAGTATTATATACTCTATACTAGTAATATACTATTATTATATTACTATATTACTTTCCTGTCCAATATATATATAGTATTGTATACTCTATACTAGTAATATACTATTATATTACTATATTAATTCGCTGTCCAATATCTATATAGTATTATATACTCTATACTAGTAACACACTATTATATTATTATATTACTATATTACTTTCCTGTCCAATATCTATATAGTATTATATACTCTATACTAGTAATATACTATTATTATATTACTATATTACTTTCCTGTCCAATATATATATAGTATTGTATACTCTATACTAGTAACACACTATTATATTACTATATTAATTCGCTGTCCAATATCTATATAGTATTATATACTCTATACTAGTAACACACTATTATATTATTATATTACTTTCTTGTTCAATATCTATATAGTATTGTATATTCTATAGTAGTAACACACTATTATATTACTATATTACTTTCCTGTCCAATATCTATATAGTATTATATACTCTATACTAGTAACACACTATTATATTACTATATTACTTTCCTGTCCAATATCTATATAGTATTATATACTCTATACTAGTAAAACACTATTATATTACTATATTACTTTCCTGTCCAATATCTATATAGTATTGTACACTCTATACTAGTAATATACTATTATTATATTACTATATTACTTTCCTGTCCAATATCTATATAGTATTATATACTCTATACTAGTAACACACTATTATATTACTATATTACTTTCCTGTCTAATATCTATATAGTATTGTATACCCTATACTAGTAAAACACTATTGTATTACTATATTACTTTCCTGTCCAATATCTATATAGTTTTATATATTCTATACTAGTAACACACTATTATATTACTATATTACTTCACTGTCCAATATCTATATAGTATTGTATACTCTATACTAGTAATATACAATTATTATATTACTATATTACTTTCCTGTCCAATATCTATATAGTATTGTATAATCTATACTAGTAATATACAATTATTATATTACTATATTACTTTCCTGTCCAATATCTATATAGTATTGTATACTATATACTAGTAATATACTATTATTATATTACTATATTACTTTCCTGTCCAATATCTGTATAGTATTATATACTCTATACTAGTAACACACTATTATATTACTATCTTACTTTCCAGTCCAATATCTATATAGTATTGTATACTCTATACTAGTAATATACTATTATTATATTACTATATTACTTTCCTGTCCAATATCTATATAGTATTATATATTCTATACTAGTAACAAACTATTATATTACTATATTACTTCCCTGTCCAATATCTATATAGTATTGTATACTCTATACTAGTAATATACTATTATTATATTACTATATTACTTTCCTGTCCAATATCTATATAGTATTATATACTTTGTACTAGTAACACACTATTATATTACTATATTACATTCCTGTCCAATATCTATATAGTATTGTATACTCTATAGTAGTAACACACTATTATATTACTATATTACTTTCCTGTCCAATATCTATATAGTATTATATACTCTATACTAGTAAGACACTATTATATTACTATATTACTTTCCTGTCCAATATCTATATAGTATTATATACTCTATACTTGTAACACACTATTATATTACTATATTACTTTCCTGTCCAATATCTATATAGTATTATATACTCTATAGTAGTAACACACTATTATATTACTATATTACATTCCTGTCTAATATCTATATAGTATTGTATACTCTATACTAGTAATATATTATTATTATATTACTATATTACTTTTCTGTCCAATATCTATATAGTATTATATACTCTATACTAGTAAAACACTATTATATTACTATCTTACTTTCCTGTCCAATATCTATATAGTATTATATACTTTGTACTAGTAACACACTATTATATTACTATATTACTTTCCTGTCCAATATCTATATAGTATTATATACTCTATACTAGTAACACACTATTATATTACTATATTACTTTCCTGTCTAATATCTATATAGTGTTGTATACTCTATACTAGTAATATACCATTATTATATAACTATATTACTTTCCTGTCTAATATCAATATAGTATTACATACTCTATAATAGTAATATACTATTATATTACTATATTACTTTCCTGTCTAATATCTTTGACAGTATTTGCAATTTATTGTGTTTTAAATATTAGGTTGGTGCAAAAATAATGTCGTTTTCTCACATATGTGAGAAAACGACATTATTTTTGCACCAACCTAATAAAGTGAATAAGAATGAAGAACTCCTTGTACTTACCAATTCCTCTCACAGAGGGAAAATAATATTTGGGCTGTAAGATTTGGTTCCTATTTACCAATTCTTTGTCACACATAAGATGTCTATTTTCTCTTCTTTCTCTCTGTCTACTTCTCTCTCAACTACTGCTGCTTCATTATCTTTCTTCTTTTAAATCTGGCAAAATCACAAAGATTCCAAAACCAATTTCTTAATTCAATTTTACTGAATACCACTCCCTTATAAAGACATTTTGACATTTGTTATCAACAATTTTCTGGCCTGCCTTTGTATAAAATCTCTCACTATCATTTATGCTGTTTCTCTGCTGGTATCAAAAGGTAAGTGACACATCTTCTTTTATTCATTTAGTCAAACCACAAATGAAAACCTTTAAAATTTGAAGGAGAATTCAAAAATCTAGTCTTTATTGACTTTGCACTGATTCCCTTGGGAAAAGTATGAATCCAGTTCTCCCCTCAACTATGAGTAAATAGCAAGGCAGTTGGAAATCTTTAGCCAGGCAAAGCATTCCATTTTGGGAATTGGGTTAGCAACTTGTCCTCATTAAAATTCACAATAGCAATGAACAATAATTGGTTCTCTATGGATATTTTGAGAACTGGAGACGAGAATTTTTACCTTACAAATTGTTTTATAGAAATAAAAGTTTTGTTTTGCATTTTATTTTGCTATATATTCTTCACTATATGTATCTGTCCTAAATAATTACGTCAGTGATTGCTAGAAAGGCTACCAGGAAGTTTACACTTTTACAATGATGAGAACTGTGTAAATATGTATAAATTCTGTATTTTTTTACAATGAGATTCATCCTATACAAGGCTAGGGAGCCACTCAAGTTAGAGTGTTACAGAGCAAGAGACACATGTGTAAATTTGTCTTTTGTCTTTCTATATTAGTTTTGTAAAAATGTTTACAGAAAAATTAAAATAATTGGAAGCAGTGTTGATATTAGTCAACACAATTCCCATACATTTGAAGAAAATTGTGACTTGCTCCACTCAAAGACTATAAAAAGATGGTTCTAATTGGATTCTGTCAGACAGAGAGAGATATTCCTAGATTTCGGTCACTCTGTTTCAACTAAATCAGTTCATGTTCTCTTATGTCAAGGCTTATCTATAATTCAAATTTCCTTTCTTTCATTCCAGTTTTGTTACTCTGTTTTCTTGTCTGCTGATGGATTGCAACATGACTTCGAGCAGTTTGTTTTATGTCAAATTCTTCTCAGTGTTTGCTAGTTTTTAAGTTTGGTGACAGGATGATTGTTATATATCAATTATATAATACCATATGTTAACAGTCATACTGCTACCACAAGGAAATAATATATTACTTAGGGATACAACAGATAAGAAGTTGTGGAAAGTCATGATCGCCCACGTCCTGAAATGTATATAAAAGAAGATTAATACTTTAATATAAGCCAGCTTTCACAGGAATTAAGGAATTCAAATCTAATGTTTTTCACAGAATTTTTTCTGAGTACAATAAATAAGTCTTAACTGTAAAGAGTTTATTCTTGGACATATAATGAGAAAAGAGGGCTTGGAGAATTTGACACTCACAGGACAAGCTGAAAGCAAGAGGGACAGATGGGAACATTGACACAGCTTCCTAACCAGCTTGTGAAAAATGATGGCAGAACAAGGACTGGAAGTAGTAATGAAAAGATAAACCTTATTAAGAGCTACAAAGAACAGGAAGTTGTGGAGAGCAATGATTGCCCACACCCTGAAGAGACATAGCATATAGAAGAATTTTTTACCTCTCTTACCAGTTAGAAAGCAGATAAGTAACATTTTTACCAGCTAAGCTTCCCCACATGAAAAATACATATGTAGAAATGAAGTTTTAGTTCTGCTTACAAATCTGATACACAAGGTGTAGTAGCTTCTTTGGAGAAGTTGTGGAGAATTAATTATCATGAAACAGAAAATTCCTATTTTGTGATAACACAGAGGAATCAGCACATAGACCACTCACAGAAACCAGGCTTAGAACTCAGACAAAAGGTGAAATCACTTTTAAAACTTTGCAGATAAAAATAGTGAATAAAGATAAAGAAACATTTTGCCAATGTAAAATGAATTTTTACAATAATTGTTTTCTTTTTTTCAGTTTTAAAAACAAAATGTGTTAAATATTTTAAAAATTAAGTTTCAAACTGTGCACTTTAGTGAATGCTGTTATTAAGTAGATCTATTTTTACAGATCATAAATTTGAAAGCTTATTACAATCTGCAATATACAGATATGTTAATATTTTTTGAGAATGCAAAAAAGATTTAAAAACGTTTTTCCCAAATATATGAATGATCGTTTGAGATATAAATGTCACATTTTAAGAGTTGCAGCAAGAACCCATCTTGAGAAAAATTTTTTTGTTTTCCTTCTGACGAGCAGCTGTTAAATTCTCTAACTGACCACCATCATTGCATTTTAAAAAAATTTAATTTTCTTTTTTACATCCTATTTCATTAAATATTTGAATTTAATGTTTTAAATATAATTAATTTATTGTATTTCAGTGAGGGATATATTGCAATTATTAATTATTTTCTTTTTTAGCTTCATTACAAGGGATGGAAACTGCGTAGGCCTTGGACATATCTTTGTCGAAAGAAGTACCTAAAAAAAAAGTAGTGAGAGAAATGGTTAACGACAGGAGATTAAATCAAATGTTTATTATTTATTGTTTCTTTTTCACTAACCTTAACCTTCTTTGAAGTATTCATTTGTATACCTTTGTAAACCTGTTGCCTCTTCTTCTCTCCTTCCATCTACCAACTTCTTTTTTTTTTCTATTTCGTTCTCATTTTTACCTTTTCATTTTAGTTTTCTTTCTTTCTTTTTACCTGTGGCTAAAAAAAACAAGTCTTACCTGAAAAAAGAATTCATGTTCTCTATGCTATTTGATGAAAAGAAAATCAAAATAAAGATCAGTTGGACTTTACAAAATATAGTAATTTTTTACACTTACCTACCAGTCTTAACCAATGATACCCATTCTTACTCCAATAAAAGAACACTACCTGAGGTAGACTTGGCGAAGACCATCCTTCTTTGAACATTGTGAACTTGTGCTACAGAATCACAAAGAATTGTACCAAATAACTTGACAAGCACCAACAGCAGCAACTACTAAAATGGATAGCATATGTAACTGAAAAATAAAATAATGCCAGAATCAAACTTGAAATAAAAGGTTAGGCAAGAAACACTCATGAATATTGATAATAGTGATAATAGCTACTGGACTTCAGCTTTTCCTGAAAAATATATTATAAAAAGAAAGATTTTATAAGTTTCAACAGACAGTGGTATTGGATACTCAGTCAATAAATGCCAAATGTTTCCAAGGCTATAGGATCTATACTGTCCTACTATTTAACCCATAACTTGTGGAAGATGAGATGGGTATTTCTCAAGGGTATTTGCATATAGGTGAATTTAGCAAGACTGACTGGAATTCAAACACTCTGATTTCGCATTCCCAGGAATTATCTATTACACCATATTGAACATTTGTAACAAGGACTGCAAGGACTAAATAGCCGGATCTGTGCTGTCTATATAGGAGAATCAGTCAAGCACTGGTATTAATGAAAATCAAATCATTGTGATAATATATATATATATATATTAATTGATTCATCAAGTCTGATAGAAACCTCAGAAAGCACTGGATGGCTGTTTCGTCCTAAATTTGGGACTCATCAGCAGTGCGCATCCACCACCGAGGGAATTGAAACCCCGACAGTTAGGTTGGCAAGCAAACACCATACCAACTGCTCCACCGGAATTGAAACCCTGACGGTTAGGTTGGCAAGCGAACACCATACCAACTGCTCCACCGGTGATGAAGAGATTGCAAATCAGACTCAATGTAGTGCCGCTCACTCCCATATTCCGTGGTGGAACTCAACTGAGATTCTCTCTGACCATAGGACTGAGCCCCCTGGAGCCACGACTACTCTCACCAAGCCGCTCCAACTGGAGCATTAGAAGCCGGTTCAAGCGATGATAAACACAGATAGTAATTAGGAGGATTTGATAATTATATTAATTGATATATATATATGTATGTCATGCAATAGGAATTAAGATTACATTAGATTAATGATCATTTTCACCTTATAAATTGAAATAAAATTTACAAGGATTTTTCAGGTTTTTTTTTCAATACTGGTTTGAAAAATCCTTGTAAATTCTATTTCAATTTATAAGGTAAAAATGATCATTAATCTAATGTAATCTTAATTCCTACTGTATGATATATGTCACTCTGTTTAATTAAAACATTGAGCTCTGTATGTGAATCAGTTTTAATATTTTATATTTTATATTGTATTAATAGGATTTACTTGGATTATATACAAATGGATTATTACTTATATATATATATATATATATATATATATATATATATAACTAAAGACAAAAGGAAAACTTATCCCAGCTGACACGTTTTATCCTCTGTTGGACTTTATCAAGGCAAATGCAAGGATTTTATTTTGTAAGAAGTATTTATATAAAAGAGCCAAAATATTATTGGTTTTCCAAAATTTTTGCATTTATAAATATTTATCAGGTTATCTGAAATGTCAGGCAAGCTATGGAGGACTTGAAGTGATAGAATTCAATGTCTAATAAATAAAAGTGAGTAAATGATGGTTTAGAAATTTTTTATGCAAATTAGTATTTAAAATATTTTAGTTTGGGATTAATTTATACATTATATATTTTAAATAACATGAATTTAACTTTCTTTTAATTTTTTTAGAATTTTTGTAGTCATGTATGTTGTCTTGGGGAAGTAGTAATTCTTTCAGGAATAGAAATATTTGAAAATAATTTGGAGCACAGATTTGTTTTTTGATAAGATTTTATAGTGGCACTCTCGAGAAGTTAATTTTTCTTTTGATAAGCATGGCATTATCCTTTTTGTGTTGATAGATACATTTTTTAAATTTCTGTAAGTTTCTCCAGTGTATTGTGAAGAACAGTTCTGGCAATTTATTTTGTATATTCCTGCTTCAGAATTATTATTGTTATGGGTAACTTTGATTCTGATCATATCGATAATAGTTTGGGATGTGGCTGGAATTATTTTGATGTTATTTAGATTGGATAAGTTGATTTGGATAGGGGATGTTATGGAGTTAATTGGTAGTATTATGTATTTGTTTGTATCTAGTTGATTGTTGTTAATAATGTTATATTTTTTGCGGCCATATATTCCTTTCTCTTAGCAATGTGGATAAAACAATAATGATATTAGAGTCAGTTATCTACTGTTAATTCTCAAGGACTCATGGCACAGTGGATAAAGGTGTTAGTTAGATCCAGTAACAGGACCCAAAGAGTGTGAGTTCAATATCCGGTTAAGGCAGTGAAGAACTTGGAGAAGGGAATTAACAGGAGATAACTGATAACTGACATCCATTAAACATGGCACAGTCTACCCCAGTGAGTGAAATAAAGGGTTCAGTTTGACATTCCAATCAACTGACAAAGGCCAGAGAGTACAATGGCTGAAACTTTGTAATAAATGTGGTGACAAAGATGAGGACAATAGTCCGAATAATGTAAATAGTGTACATAATACCTCATCTCAGAAATATAGACAGATACTTAAGGGCCGAATCGTTGTAATAAATATGGTGATAAAGATGAGGACAATAGTCCGAATAATGTAAATAGTGTACATAATACCTCATCTCAGAAATATAGACAGATACTTAAGGGCCGAATCGTTGTAATAAATATGGTGATAAAGATGAGGACAATAGTCCGAATAATGTAAATAGTGTACATAATACATCATCTCAGAAATATAGACAGATACAGTAGCATAATTAATTGGACATGTTTTATTTGGCATCTAGTAAATTAATTTTTATCCTTTGGTCATTTTTTTTATCTATTTGCTTCACATTTTTTCTTTTGTCTTCTTTGTCATCTTTACCATTTTGGTGACATGAAGGTTAATTGCCAGCAAATGTTAAGATCTATAGATTAAATCTGTTTTGGAAATTAAAGAATTCAACTTCTATCTGAATTTCTGGAATAAAGAATTATCATTATTTACTACCATGAACCTGTACCTTAATGTTTACAAAGAGCAATAACAGCTACTGGACATGAGAAAACCATTTTCCTGAAAAACCTTTTGAAGTGAATGATTTTTTAAATTTCCATTAAAAGTAACATTGTCTGCTTGATCATTTAATGTCAAATGATTCCTTATAAAGAAATTGTTAATATTACTATTACCATTAAAATAATTTTTCAGGAAAATAGGTTGCTCAAATCCAGTAGCTATTAATGTATTCATGAGGTGGGGGGATCCCTTCCTAAACTTTTACTTGAAGTATTGTAGAATATCAACATCTTCATTGTGGCATTATTTTCTCATTGTGATATCTATTTTAGTTGTTACTGCTCTTGAAACTCCTCAAGTGATATGGTTTCTAATATTTGATAAAGTTCTTTCTTTCTGATTTGATAACGCCTGTGTATGAGCCTTGAAGAAGGATGGTTCTTGCTAAGACCTTAATCCACCCAAAGGCACCTTTAACCATCAATCTGCGAAAGTTTTAAAGTTAGACATTTCTAAATGAGTTTGATGTTATGCATGGCATTCGTATAAAAGTCTTAATCTAAAAAGGCTATTTAAGGACATGACTTGAGTCTTTAGATTGATGTTTTGGTTTTATAGAAGATTGTGGTGTTGGGCAAAATTACCCCAAGTGCAGCTTGTTTTATGTTCAATTTCCTTATTTCTTATAAGCAAAATTAAATACCTTGACCTAATCCAGGAGAGATTGTCCACAACTTTACCTTTTGATGCTGACAAGACATATTGAATACAAAAGGATCACAGGAAAACAGTGAGTAACTTATCTAACAAGCTTGTGAAAATGGATGGCAGAACAGAAATGGATGGTGAAAAGACAAACCTTAATAAGAGTTACTAAGGATAAGGAGGTTGAGGAGAGCCATGATCACCTGGGTCCTGATGAGACATAACACATGAAAGAAGAATTTAGTATTTCATTGAATTTCTTTAAATGTTTAAGTCTAGTGGGTAAACTTCTAGACAGGTTTTATAGACAGAAGTGTCTATAATGTTCATTTAAATGTTGGTAGCTTCAAACAGTTGATGACTTTTTGAAAAATGTTTCCTGGGGACATTGTATTTAATATGAGACTAAATATAGTTTATAGGTTTTCAAATTTCAAGCCATTTTGTCTTGATTATTGCAGTATGGACTGGAGCATTTATCTTCTATTGGCACTGTTTTTCTCCCCTTGCTAAGATGCCTTCCCACCATCTATTCTCACAAGCTTGGCAGGCTAGTAGTTTACTGCTTTCTCTTGTCTCATTTGCTCTGAATACACTTGTGAGGATTATGTTTTCTGAACCTTCCTTCCTCATTATATGTCCAAGGATTTCAGCTCTCTATTCCTAATCCTGAGAATGTAAGTGATCTTTCTGTTGCCATTTTCTTTAAAGATTCCTTGTTGCTTACTTGCCCCACCCATAGAATTTATATTTCTACTGCCTCTAGGTTTCTCCTCATCTGTGGGGGAGATTGTGTAGCATTCACTCCCATGTAAGAGGATAGATACCACATATCAATCCAGCACGCATTTCTTTATTTCTAACAAAATGTTTCCATTTCTCAGCATGTTGTTTGCCTTTCGGAATACTTCTTTCATTAGTCAAATGTTGATTTGAAACTCTGTTCTATTTTCCATCCTTTGTTAAAATGCTTCCCAGATCTTGTTGAAAAATAAAATCTGATCATTTCTCCTAAGAAAACAAATTTTCAACTTTGAGAAGCAAGCCTCTTTACATTATTCCTCTGTTTTCCAAAGTATTAATTGAATTACCCACATTTTGAACTTGACCCAATATTTTTCCCCCATCTTGTACATGCATACATACATATATATATATATATATATATATATATATATATATATATATATATATATGAGATAATGATATATATTTTTATATATCAATAACAGTATTGAGGAAATTGTAAGAGAAAATAGATGTATGTGTCTGTGCATATATATATATATATATATATATATATATATATATATATATATATATATATATTATAAAATGGACAAAGTCCGAAAATTATTTTTAAGACATTTTTATGTTTATACATTATTTTTATAGATACAAATATTTAAGTAAATGCTCTGTTTTTATAATAAACAGTATCAAACAACATTTACCGGCCTGAATGTCCGAGAAATTTTCATAGAAAATTTTTGTCCTCCGACAGAAATCGAACCTGTATCCTATACGGAACCAGTTTAAGGCATGTCAGGCTATATAACAGTTCCATATAGGATACAGGTTCAATTCCTGTCGGAGGACAAAAATTTTCTATGAAAATTTCTCAGACATTCAGGCCGGTAAATGTTGTTTAATACTGTTTATTATAAAAACAGAGCATTTACTTAAATATCTGTATCTATAAAGAGAATGTATAAACATAAAAATGTCTTTATATATATATATATATATATGTATACATGCAATATTGAATAAAGTGACAATTATTAGAAATCTGAAAAATTTCATTAAGCATTTATCTTACAGTATTGTACAAGAAGTAACAGGATATATAGAAGGCAAAATAAACATGAGGAGAAAGTGGACTACATACTTGAAGCAAATGAATAATGGAACAAGGTATGATAAAAAGACAAATATTAGTAAATTGTGGAACATGACACATAGAAGAATAAGAATACTCTGCTACAAATCACAGCAGAAAAATTTGTATATTTTCATTTTCATATTGCTTGTATAGTTTAAATCAGGCCTTAACCTATATATATATATATATATATATATATATATATATATATATATATATATATATATACATATATATATATAAATATGTGTGTGTGTGTGTGTGCTAGGTAATTGAAAAAATCCGCCGTACAATGTTTTATCCTTCCAAAGGACTTTTTCAGAGTAAATCACTTTTTTTAAGCATCATATCATATATATATATATATATATATATATATATATGTGTGTTGACAGATGGAACAAAATACAAACAACATTGATTATAATATTAAATTGAGAGTAACACTGAAAAATTCAAATTTATATTCAAATTTTAAATTTGCATCTTTGGATGTTTTTAGATGCAAAACATTGCCAACCCATGCACTTAAAACTTAATTGAAGTACCACTACTGTTTTTGTTTTTATCATTGATCTTTTTCAGTACCCTTCATTATAATAGCACACACACACACACACACACAGATATATATATATATATATATATATATATATATATATATATATATATATATATATATATATACACACACATATATATATATATATATATATGATTATTATTCAAATTTTTATATTCAAATTTTTGTCTCATTGCAAGTCTGTAGCTATGGCATGATGCCAGCAATTCTCAGAATATATTGATTTGAAATTTTCACAGTCGCAAAATAGGGTAGCAGTCTTCCTTGTAATTGATCACATTTACATCGGCTACACCCAAGACTCTTAAAACCATCAAGTATAGGTTGTAAACAGATTTAAGATAGAAACAGGTTAATCATGGGTCATAACTCTTACCTAACTCCCATGAGAGACAAATATGTTCTATGATAATGTCTCAGAATACAAGAAACAATGCATAAGGTTAATGTCTATTTGTTTATTATGTGCATTTTACTGCTGTTCTGTTTTATTTTAAGCTTAATTCAATAGAGAAAGAAAAAATATTCAAACAAGACATATGATTCCTGAAACATCTTCTTTTATGCACTATATTCATTCAGGACATGGTCAATCATTGCTCTCCACAACTTCCTATCCCTTGAGGCTTCTAAGCAATGTTTGTTCCATTACTATCCCTCCCAGTTCCAGTAACCTGCCTACTGAGATTGTGTAAATGGATGTCAGATCTGGGAGTGGTGGAGGATATTGAGAAGGCAAACATTGCTAAGAGCTACAAAGTTAGGAAGTTCTAGAGAGTGAGGATCATTAACATCCTGGTAGGACATTGTACAAAGAAGAAAAGAATTCAAAATTTGTATCATGTACCTGAAAACTTCTAAAAAAAATCTCAATAAAATATTTGAAGGTAGATTTTTGTCAAGGTGTGCTGTGGATTTTACAAACATAAAAGCTAATAAAAATTGGTGTGGGCATATAAAATCTTCCTTTGGTTGAGACAAATTCACATGTGTCACATGACGGCCACTTAGTGACATCACTTTCTACAATGACAAAACTGGTAGTTAATTTAATTCGGTTTACAGGGGTCAAACTGAGCACTTGCTTTTTTACTCAGGCCAAGGGCCCCGGGCTGAGGCTAAATCTGCCTCCTCCAGCACATGCTACAGCTTACAAGCACATGGCATCATTTCCCTTTGGGAATATATCTTCCCCAGATATAGAAAGAAACTATCTCCAACTAGCAGTGATTAATTCGGGAAAACCCAACACTCACCATTTCCTGTTTGTGGAATATGCCTTCACTTGGGACTGAATAGACGAATTGGGACAATTAGAATTTGGAGTCCTAAACATGGCTTCTCCTGAAACACAGAAGAATCTCCATATTATATGTAAGACTCTATCTTTTTGTTCTCCTTTCACTATGCTTGCTGTGTAGATATATGTTATATTTTTCTCTGCGTGTCTCATGCAGAAACAAATATGTATATATAGTTTTGAGTATGTGCCAGTCGTATAAAATTCTCTCTGAGAACAAAGCATGTTTGACATTCCTTTTCATTTCAGCCATTCTGTTCTGTCTGTGAAATAAGGAGTTATTACATCACAATAATGATTATGATAAAGCCATAATGGGGGAATTATAAATGAGAAAATAAGCATTTCTTCCAATAGCTCTCCCATTATATTTGTGACCATGACACAGTATAATTTACCCAACATTTGATATTATTATCACCCATTATTGGTTTCAAAGCATATTTAAAAATATATAGAGAGAACTTCATGACACTCTGGGATCATTTGAATCCCTCTTTAATGGTTTCCTTGAGCAAGAATTAAAAAAACTTCTTTTTTACTTTGAATGTTATTTTTACTAGTTACCTGTATTTGAGGAGAGAGACTGTTTTATTTTAATCAGTATTTATTTTGACTACTAGCCTGCATACACATGAAAATTTATTAAAGAAAATGCGCCCTCTGCTAGGGTTTGAACCTGTGTTGCCCATTGCAAGAGAAACTACTGTCTGAACTGGCGCACTTTAAGTGCACTCACTATGAACATCTTCCAAATCAAGCAAGATTCTATTTGCACTTTGAAGCAAACTTGTTCCGATTTTCATGAAATGGCAAATTGTGGGAACATTGTTATTATTATAAATGAAAATAAAATATAAAATGATAATAATAATGATAATTATAAATAAAATAAAATTTAAACCCCGTTTAAAATAAATTAAATAAAAAAAACTAAAAATAATAAAATTACTTCTAGTATACAACAGGGACTGTTCGTGTAAGAAATATGTACATTCTGCCAAGAGACATGAGATTCAATCTCTTCACCCAAGAACTGTCAGGATGACAGCACGTGTATAACTTCCCTCTGTGATAGGACTTGTGATATTATGGAGTGACATTCTCCTTTTTATAACATGAATGTTATCACAATTGTAATGGAAAAGACACACACATCAATACACACAAATACATATATAAAATTGTATGAAATTGCCATACAATTTACCATGTGTTTTTATTGTTTTTTTATGTAGATTTGTTTGTTGTGTTTTTCCTTGTGAACACAAGCCCAAATTTATGAGCATATAGTGTGAGTGAATATACCTCTACAATATCTACTCAGTTCCATATCCAAAACATAAACAAAGCAATTTCTGAAGAATGAATGGATTTTATTTTTTAATCCGACATATTATTTTTGCTTCAAATATTATTTTTATTTGATATCCATATTTGAGTAGACACTTGTGTTTTATTTTTAAAAGTATTTATTTCATCTACTGACCTACACACTCAAGAAAACTTATTAAAGAAAATACACCCTCTGGCAGGGTTTGAACATGTGCCCCACTTTGCAAGATAAACAACCTTCTGAATCAAGATGCTTTAACCACCCAGCTACAAAGAGCTTAACAACCAAGCAAAGTTTCATTTGCCTTTAAAGCCCATTTGCTCATTCAGATTCCTTGAAAGGCATATCTGCTCAGTTTCATATAAGAAACATAAAAATGCAATTTCTGAAGAAGTAATTGATTTACGATTATTTTTTAATCTGACATATTTTTATTACTTCAAAAGGAATGCATAACAAAAAAAATTCATGACAAAAAATTTGACAGAGAAAAACATAAATGGATTAATAAAAATAAGAGTTAATTATAATTTTCTTTTTCAATAAATAAATAAATTATTTTTGTGATGTCATTGAACACTTGTTGCCACTTTTGTGATACTGACAAATACTCATCACTTTTGTAATGCTCATTGTAGTAGAGACTTTGTAATCGCAGATACAACTATAGTAAGCCATTGAACAATGCTGGTGTCAGATGCCTTCAAACAATCTCACACTAATAGTACTTGCCCTATAATACTCGCTCGAATAGTAATCCATATAGGGATCTGAATAGAGAAATAGTATAGTGAATGGAGTAGAGAATAGTGGTTCATATAGTATAGAGGATAGAATAGAAATACAGATAAATTAGATGTCACGCAACTTCCTACTTATGCATTTCCTCTATGGCCATGTGGTCTACTTAATTCAATAATGGGATCACCTGTGTTTGATCACTGGCAATCTATGTTCAAACTCTAGTGTTGGCAGTGACTCTTTATTCCTATATAACAATTATCTACTGTTAATTGCAGGATTTACCAATTTTTTATGTAAGGAGAAAAAAAAACACCCAATGTTTTTATAGAATTTAGGTGATCAAGATTTAAATTATTATTATCAGATGTTCCCTATAAGACACTACTAATGTATTCTTCATTTACATATGTGGATTTAGGAAAATTAATGACAAAATGGAAAAGGTTTTTGTTTGATACATTTGGTCGTTTAGGGCTTCATTGTACTAAATTAATGGTTTTGTTGTTCCCTCAGGGAGACTATGTGCCCTGAGCCCCCACTGAAATTTAAACTCAACTCAGACCTCAAGTGGAACTTGTGCATACAATCCAATGCAAAGATGCTGGAAAAATGGTCAGTTCCCTGTACCACTCCAGCAAGTACCTCATTCCTTTTGCTTTCCTCTATCCTTACAAGAGCCAGATCAGATGGAGTAATGATGCCATATATGGACAAGAGATATCCAGTTTTGGTTTTATATGCTCAATAGAGGCTAAAAGCATCTCAATTTCCTTGTGGGTGACAAATTATTTTCCATCCAACCCCCTTTTCACACATGAGTCATCACAAGCCTTTCACTGCTCTGTCGCTATTTCAAAGTAAAGTGTTCAGATAAACTACATTTCTTAGTTCTACCAGTTGTAACCTTTGTGGTTAAGACCCGCCAAGGTCATGCACATGGTATCAAACTGCTCACATTCTCTTTGTATTTCATTGGTGAGATCTAAGTTCCACTCAAGTAGCTTCTTTGCCCAAACCACTGTCTTGTGGGACAGACTGCCAAAAGAATGGTTCCCTGATCACTACAGTCTGAACCTGTTCAAGTATACATTTAATTGTTATCTTCCACACATATCTGCATATGCTGTGCTTTTTACTCTGTAACCCTTGGCCTAAAGTGGACCCCCAGGACTTGTACAGGGTAAACACCATTATAAAAAAATTACATATGTGTATGAAGGAGAGGGGTAATATAAAAACACAAACATTGGTTAGAATAGATAAGAAATGTAGAAAATGTTGGGATGCAGAAATTTTAAACATTTTTAAAAATTATTTTTTTGTTTTTGTTTTTTAGGTGTGTCTGGTGTGTATGCTAATGGTAATGGTAATCTTAGCTGTTTCCTTATAAGGAAATATTTGGCATTCATTGACTGAGCAGGTAGTTTCAGCTTCAATTTACTACTAGATAATTTATTCAGGAAAATAGGCTTGTCCAGTAATTGTGATGGAGGTTTCCTTCCTAACCTTTTATTTGAAGTACTGTGGAATGTCAACATCTTTATTATGTCATTATTTTCTTTGTGAGTTGCATGTTTTATCCATTTTTGTTGCTGTTGAAAGTCCTGAAATCATGATATTTCTGTTATTTGATACTGTTCTTTGGGATTCTGTAGTAGCAAAGGAGAGTGTGAAGAAGGGACTAAGCATAAACTACAAAACTAGAATGCATAGTCATCAATAAAAGGATGAGCATGAAATGTGATTTGCAGATCAAGAATACTAGAATCAAGCAGATGCGGAAGTTTAAATATCTGGGAAGCATTTTGACAGAGGATGGTAAGTGCAACACTGAGATCCATAGACGTATTGGGATGGCCAAAGATGCATTCCAAAAGCTGGGAAGAATACTGCGGAGCAGGAGAATTTCTTTGGTAATGAAGAAAAGAATACTGAGCTGTTATGTGACATCAGTCCTTCTTTACGGCAGCAAATGTTAAACGATTTCCTCAAAGATGAAGAAGAGACTCGAGGCGATGGAGATACCGAAGATATCATGGACTGAGCGTGTGAGCAATGATGAAGTTTTAGAAAGGATGCAAACAAGGAGGAAGCTTATACTTAACATCAGGACGAGTCAGCTAAAGTTTCTAGGACACATAATGAGGCCTGGAGAATCTGATACCCATGGGTTGAATAAAGGGAAAGAGAAACAATACATGACATACCTAGCGGACTTGAGCAAAGTGGATGACAGAACATGGTCTGGGGGAGTTGGCAGAAGCGAAGGAACTTGTTAAGAGTTGCAAGGAATAAAGGGAGGTGGAGTGCTATGATTGCTTACGTCCTGAAAGGTCATGGCAGATAAAAAGAAAGTCTATGTGGTTGGAAGAATGACAGTCATCATTATAATCTAATGGCTCCAATCCTGTATCCATTCTTAATTATTCCTAATTTAATTCTTAATTATTTTTAATTATTAATTATTCTTAATTATTAATCTAAGAAAGTAGTTGTATACAGTTGACAGTTTAGATATTTCTGAATGAGTTTGGTATCAAAAAACAAGGGTGAATATTATAAAATTTCTTTCTTACCAACGGAATAAAAAGGCAATGATCATGTCATGGAAGGTTTTTGTTTTAAAAGGTTGAACCCATGAAACTAATGGTAATGCTAATATTATCTGTTTCCTTATAAGGAAACATTCGGCATTTATTGACTGAGCTGGCAGTACTGCTTTTGGTTGAAATTTATAAAATCTTTCTCTTCAAACAATTTTTCAGGAAAATAGGTTTTTCATGTCCAGTAGCTGTTATTGCTCTTTCCAGTACTGATGAAGATTTTCTTCTGAACCTTTTCTTAGAAGTTAAGCCAATTTTGTCTAATTTCTTTATGTTTTTGTTTATGTTTTTATCACTTTTGTTATTATCCCACATTGTAATAATAGAAGATCTGCCAAAAAAGAGAAATGTCATAAGATTTTGTATACAAATTTACTGTCGATGATCTAGTGATTAAAACATTTTCTATATAATTTTCTCTTAGTAAATTACTTTTACTTTTAATTAAAGTAGTATTTTTAAATCAAACTTATGGCCATACAAAGACATATACATATATATTAATTCATATGGGCAGCAAAATGTTCATTCAATCATATAATTGCATATATAAGCCTCAAAATCATAACCCATTAGAGTCATAAGTGCATCACATGTACTGCAGCCGTAGCATCAGCGGTGGGTCTTGGGCAAGATGGTCTGATAGAGTCCCACCATTTTTTCCTTCTTCAAGACTTGCTAATCAAGACTATAGAACCCAGTCTGTCCTACTATTTAACCCATAGCTGAGGGGAAAAGTTGAATTCATATCTTTACCAAGGTTATTTGTGCTTTAGTGAATGCAACAAGCTCAACTGGAGTTTGAACTCGGCTCTCTGATTTCTCATTCCAAGCCAATATCCACTACACCAACCACAAATCTATCTGCATGATTCTACCATTTTCCTTCAATAAAATGCCTCACTTATTCAAGCCAATAGATGAAATAAAATATTGTTTAAAATAAATCGAGTGTTTACTCAAATATGGGTATTGACTGAAAATAATGTTTGTAGTAATAAAAATATGTTGGATTAATGAATTAAAGAAAATCCATTTTTTTTTACAAATTTACGTTTTGGATATGAAACTGAGCAATTATGAACTTTCTAGTTCAAGAAAAATGTGCTCAATGGCTAAACAAAACTTTGCTCACTCACAATGCTCTTCAATAGGAAGATGCAGAATCGAATCCTACCAGACGGTGCATTTTGCTTTAATAAGATCTTTTGAATGTTCAGACCAGTAGTAGACAAAATAAAATATTGTGTAACATATACAGAGTATCTATTTAAATATGGGTATCCATTAAAAATAACATTTAACATAATATATATATATATATATATATATATATAATATAACAAATATTAGATTTTATTTTGTGCTGTCTTAAGATTTCTCTGTGACTGGCAGAGAATCATCAACCATCAGTTCGTAGCAAGGCTATCTAATCAGTTTGTGTGTGTGTGTGTATATATATATATATATATATATATATATATATATATATATGTATATATATATACATATATATATATATATATACATATATATATATATATATGTATATATATACATATATATATATATATATACATATATATATATATATATGTATATATATATATATATATATATATATATTATGAAATGGACTGTCTAACAATTATTTTAATATATTTATTGCTTATACGTTATTTTTTATAGATACAGATATTTAAGTAAATGTTCTGCTAATAAACAGTATTAACAATATTTTCCAGCTTGAATGTCCAAGAAATTTCATAGAAAATATGTTTCCTCCGACAGGAATCGAACCTGTATCTTACACGGAACTGTTATATAGCCTGACTTGCTATAATGTTTAGCTACAGAGGAAGCGCCTGGTTAGCATGGTCAAATTACTGCTTTTAAACTACAAATTTCTCATGATTTCTCTTGAACTCTCATATATATGCACCACTGACCCGTATGTATAAGTAGCTGAGAAAAAAAAAACACATGTGGCCTGATGATTGCATTTAGCATGAAACAGTCTGTCACCTCTGAGTTCACTTTTTTTTATTTACATATGATCTCACTCTGATATTGAGCACTTTATCCTATAAATATAGAACACCTTAAAACTATATTTCTTCATATATACATACATATATATATATATATATATATGTGTGTGTGTGTGTGTTGTGAGATAAGAGAAGTGGGAAAGTGCAAAATAAGAGATATTCTTTATTTGCATGTATAGTGAGTGAAATTCAGTAGATGAGAAATAACATTGCAGATTCTTTGAATTTTATCAAGAAATGGTAAAAACAGTGTGAAAGTTAATTGCAGCTATGCTTCTCTGGTATTTTAATCTATTAACTTCAATTTTGTTATTAAATTCCATTTTTTGGTGTCCACCAAGTATAAAATCACTTCTAAATTTGATGCTTTTCTGTAATCCTAACATGAAGAGGTCCAAAATAGATTCTTTGAAAATTCTGAAAGGCTCCTTCCTTGCTTCGAAAGAAACATATTCTCTTTTGAAACAATGATAATATTCCAAAATCCCTTTAGATGCTGCAAAAATTACTTCTAAAAAAATTATGAAAATCTTCATCTATCACAGAGAGACACAACTTTTTAAAAATTACGGAAACATGAAAATGAGCTGAAAAGAAAATGAATAATTCTGAATGGACTAATCATTATTTTTTTAAAATAATTTTTTATTGTTCCTATTAATATAAAAATATTCATTTTCCTAAGTTTCATGAGTGACTATTTTTACAGACAAGCATATGGTTGCAAGAAAGATATACGACAACAGCAGAAATAGATTTATGTGATTTATTTCAGTAGGAACGTGTGGGTTTGGGACAGCTACCTTGTGGTATAGTTCATAAGCCTGCTGCCGATCTGGGTTGATCTCTTATAGTAGTTTTCACTGGTTGGTGTGGCGCTCCTCCTGCTAACTGCTGCTGACTGACCGTGACAGATCTCTTCCCTGGCCTCCTGTTGACTGCTAGTACTTCCCCGTGTGACCCCTTTTATGGTGTTTTTTATGGCTTAACAGGCTGGAAAAATGAAGCGAGTATAATTAGGAGGGAAGCATTTTTATTGGTCGAAAAATAGAAACACTTTAAAACATTATTTTATTTTTCGACTGGAACTCGTGCATTGGGCCTATGCACAAACGACGATAATGGTCATTTTGTGACGGGGCCTTGTCCCATTCACATCCGGCTCTCGCTCTTGAGTATGTTAGTTTATTTGCCTGCAAATCAACTGAGATATGTTTTATTTTATTTTATAACACTATAGAATAAAAATATATTCTTAACTTATTGGTTATATAAGATTAAAAATTATTATTGCTTTAATGTTTCATATTTACTTAAATTTGAGGCAAGTATTTTTTTAAGCCAGTATCGTGGGGATAATTGCTACTCTTTGACCTGCGAACTTGTGGAGAGAGTGCTAGAGAGACTTGGTATTATTTTATCAGAAACTTTGGAATAAAACAAAATGACTCAAGGGTATTTATTTATTTTGATTTTGATTGGAGTAAGTCCTTTGATATTAGGTGTAGTAAAAGTTTGGTTATAAGGCAAGATCATGGTAGCAGTCAAGAGAAAGTCTGTTTTAACTTGGAAGATGACAGTTTAGAAGACAGACCTTGCTAGTAGTTTTAACTTAAAAATAAAATATGGTATCAATCAGCTGTTCTTTTTTGTCTCTAAGAAGAGCCAAAAAATGTCTTAAGCAGATGGTTGATTAAATTCTTCATGTGACACATGGTTTCTATGTTGGTCCCTTCTCTCCTTTCTGCCTCAGGGTTCTCATTTTATATCCTTTTTCACAATGTTTGATTGGCCAAAATTATTTTATTTTTCAGTGGTTCTTCCTTTTGTTCTATAGTGGAAGTTATGCATGGAGCTTCCTTTGTTTTGGCAGTTTTTTAGTCACAAATGGCTAGACTCTGGTTCAGCAAACTTCCACTGTTTTTCAGCCAGGTTCAGTCTTTTCTTCTTCCACTTTTTATTTGAGGGTTGCCTTCCCATTAGTTAGAAGAGAAGTATATAGAGAGAGGTTTAGAGAGAAAATGATAAGGGTTTTAAAGAAAAGTGCAAATGACTTATTTTATTAGGTTGGTGCAAAAATAATGACGTAATAATGTCGTTTTTTGACATTACGTCAAAAAACGACATTATTACGCCATTATTTTTGCACCAACCTAATAATTTTAATTCCTTTTATTTTTGTTTATATATTTTTTCATATATTTTTTAATCAGGACTCACTACAAACTTACTAATAGTTGGAATGTACCTGCTGTGTTCAAATGTTTTTTGTTGCATTTAAAGTGTAAAATAATATTTTTCCAAAATTGTGTTAATTAATCATTAATTTTGCTAACATTTTTTAAAATAAATATCTAAAACAGACATTTCATTTTTAAGAGATTTTTAAAGTGTTTTAAATATTTTAGCATCATTTTTTTATTTTAATTGTGAATCAATGATAAATTGACTATAAGAACGTTTTAAAAATCTTCCCTAAGTATTACAATCTTAACCACTTCATCTGAAAATCAATCATTATCTATCCTCCTGTCACACCTCAAAAATCTAAAATGCTCTAATAGATTCCCAAGTTGGCATCTACACGGACGACACTACAATTTACTCCTGCCTCAAAAACAAATCTAGTGTCGGTGACAAAACTAACCTGGCCATGCGTCTTGAAATGAACCGCCAATCGGTTGTTAATTGGGGCAAGAATTGGCTGGTCAACTTTAACGCCTCAAAAACTAAACTACTCTCTATTAATCACCATAGAGATCCTTCCCTGCCCCCCACCCCCTTAGAATGTTTGATAGTCAACTTCTTGAGAGCAACTCCCTGCGTCTGCTCGGTCTCACGTTGACTGCTGACCTGAGATGGAACATATATATTGAGTCAATTGCTTCTTCCACCACGAGGAAAGTTGGCTCTCTGTGCCGCGCCAGGAAATTTTTCTCCACAGAATTGATATTTCAAATATACAAATCAACCATTCGCCCTTGCTGCCATATATGGTCTGGGGCCCCTTCTGTTTACCTCGGAGTTCTTGACAAGATCCAGAGACGGATATGTAATATAATTGGCCCTGATCTGGCATCTCGTCTACAGTCAATCTCTCACAGATGCGCCATCGCCTCTCTCTGTCTTTTCTACAAATACTTTCATGGTAATTGCTCCGATGAGCTGCTTTCACTGGTTCCCAGACTCCATGAATTCAAGCGCCCTACGAGGCTGGCATCCCGCTCCCACCCTTACACTGTAGAAACTTTTAAATGTAGCCATCTCTTCTACTCCAATAGCTTCATACCTCGCACATCTCGCCTGTGGAACACCCTTCCCAATTACTGTTTCCCTGAGAGCTATAATCTCCAACTATTCAAATGTAATGTCAATCGACACCTCCAGTTACCTTGATCTACCCACTATCCCTCTCCTCATACTTTCTTCTATCACTCCTATCTGCTCTTGTTCCAAATCTTCTGCAACCCCCTGCATCCTAGTGGCTTCGTGCCTTGCTCGGGGTGTAATGCCTAAAAAAAAAAAAATGTAAACCACACATGGATGTAGTTTCAGTAAATAACAAAACCAGCAAATCAGAATTAAGGATTCAACATTAGCCACTCAAATGGAAGATCAGGTATCTAAAATTGTGTTTAAGTTGAGCCTGTCTCTACCAATATAAACAGGGGAGAATCAACATTTAAACAGACAGCACATTGATGGATCAGAACAACATATCTTCTCAACACTGCAGAACCATAAAATTTCACTCACTACTCTGGGACAAGTTATTTGATACAAGAACTGATGCCCCACCGATAGATAACGGGATTTATTTGTAAGTACAAGCTTTGCATACTAAAACCAAATACACTCCCGAAAATCTTACATGTGTGATTTATGACCGGTGCTTGCTGCTCCCTTAATGAACAAATTGCTCTGATGGAGACTCATCCTTTTTCATTTCCACAGTAATTGTTATTGTTTGTTCTATAAATCCAATTTCGTGTTTATTCATGATTTATAGTATTTTCATGGTAACTGCTTCGACACGCTACTTTTGCTAGTTCCCAGACTGCATGAATTTAAGCGAGCTACTAGGATGACATGTCAGTCCCACTCATTCACTGTTGAAACAGCTAAATGTAACTATCTCTTCTACACAAATGGCCTCTTCTCTTGCACTTTCCATCTGTGGAACTCCCTTTCCCTTACTTGTTTCCCCGGTGACTATATTCTTAAAATATTCAAGTGTAATGTCAATCGACATCTGACACCCAGAGCTAGTTCCCCGTCCTTCTCTGTATCCTTTCCTCAAACATGCTCCTTTACTCTTGTTCCCAATCCTCTGCAACCCCTTGCATGCTAGTGACACTCCCGCCTTGCTTGGGGTGAATTGCTTTAAAACAAATGTTAGAGGCATTGCTACTTTAGGACCATCAAAACAAATCATAGCTATTACACCCTTTATATATTTTTATAATCTTCTAAATATGAAATTATCCTTGTAAATAAGTAATCTAATAAATAAATACTGGTTAATATTTTTTTTAATATTCTGTTTATTTTTGTTGTCAAGTCTTGTGAAAAAGGAATGTATAAATTCATGTATAAATGTATTAATTCTAAAAATAGTTTTTAAAAACAATAAAAATTGTCAAAGTCATCTAAAATATAGCAGTGTCAAGAGGAAAACTGTCCTTTTAAAATCAGCCAGTCAAACAGAAGATTAAGTATGTAAAATTTTGTTGAGCATATTTCTACAGATATATACAGATGAGCATTAGCATTTAGACAGATAGCAGTAGAATGACAGAGAAGCAACCACTTCAATGAACCAAGAACGACACATCTGCATGGTATACCAGCACTATAAAACTCTATTATTAACTCTCAGATGAGGAAATTGACATGAGAATTAATACTCTATCAATTAATAATTAGATTTATTTGTAAGTATGAGCTTCGTATATTAAAATTAAATATGCTCCCAAAAAGTTACCTATGTGATTTATAAACAATGCTTCCCACAACGAAGTAATTGCTCTGAGGGAGACTCATCCATTTTCTTTCCCACAGCACCAATGTTCCACCTAATAAAAAATTCTTCTATAAATCTATGTTTGTGTTTATTCTTTCCCACAGCACCAATGTTCCACCTAATAAAAAATTCTTCTATAAATCTATGTTTGTGTTTATTTATATTTCTATAGTTAGAGTTGTGTTCACCTTAGGAAACAAATCATATCTGTTGCACCCTCTACACTCCTTATCCTCATAATATTTATTTCATGCATATCATACACCATATCAAGGCCAACACAGATGCCTGATGCATATTATTAGTTGATGATAGACAATATAACACCAGTTTAAAAATAATTAAAAAAAAATGATGGATGGCCATAAAACAGTGCTGAAAAAAAGGCAGAGGCCACAACAGTGTCCAAAAAAATGCCCACCTGACAATTGAGGGTAAGGCAATCTAGCCTTGTACCTTATTGAATTTTATGATTTTAACAATAACATTGAATGGATTCTGAGTTTTGTTTTAGGTGAAATCTGGTACTAAAAAAAATTCTGATTAATATTTCTGTCTTTGTTGTTTATGCCATAAATACTCAAAGAAGACCCAAGATAGTTAAATCCACACCTGCATGATTTTAATACCACTGACACACAATTCATATCTTGCTCTGTCTCACTCTTTAAAAAAACAACAATACTTTTTGTTTTCTTACAAAAGGTGGCAGAAAAATTCCATACCACATTCTGTTTGTGTGTCATTCAAATTCAAATTCCTATGCACATATATATTTCTAAAGAATTAATGGATTTATTTTTAATCTGACTTGTTTTATTACTTCTAATGCTATTACAGTGGATACTTCTCATTTAAAATAGACACCCCATTTTTATTTACTTATTTATTTATTAAACAGAATGTAATAAGTCTATCAGTCTGAACATTTGTGAAATCTAAGGAAAATATAAGGGAAACTATTATTTGATCCTTTGTGGCTGAGTAGTAAAGGATTGCTGGATCAAACGGTACTTTTCTTCACAAAGGTGAACACAGGATCAATTCATGCTGGACGACACATTTTATTTTCTTAAATTTCTCAAATGTGCAGGCTGATAGACTTATTACATTCTATTTCATAAATAAATCAAAATGGAGCATCTGTTTCAAATAAGAAGTATCTATTATAATAATGTTTAAAGTACAAGGTAACCAAAAAAGTTCTGTCCATTTTTAAAGGAAAAAAAGAAAACCCTTCACAGTATGTGTAACTTATATTTAGTCTTTGAAGTAATCACCATCAGCATCCAGCTCCTTCTGTCAACGTGTCTCCAGCTGTTAAATGCCCTTGTGGCAGAACTCAGGGGGTGTTTGACACAAAGAAGTCCATGAGGGCTTTCCGCAAGTCTGCTTCATTGGTGAAGGATTTCCCACGAAGATGATTATCCAGGGAGTGGAAGAGGTAGTAATCAGATGGTGCAAGGTCAGGTGAATAAGGTGGATGGCACAAAGTCTCCCACCCAAGTTGCTGACCACTTGCGCGACATGCGGCCTGGCGTTGTCATGGAGGAAAAGCACACCTTTGCGATTCACCAGTGCTGGTTCCTTCTGGCACAATACCTGTTTCACACGTTTCAATTACTGCGAGTATAGATCTCCAGTGACCGTTTGGCTCATTGGTAGCAGTTCATAATGAAACACTTGACGACCTGTCCACCAGACAC
>OZ010579.1:116743009-116755509 GCA_963932145.1 Acanthosepion lycidas
TGACAAGTTGCTTTTCAATTTGTCTTTGTATCTTAGCCATGGATGTCCTACATTTCTGTAGCTCTGATCTAACTGACTGTACATTAGGATCTTGGGTATCCTGTCATCAGATATTCTCAAGAGATGACCAGTCCACTGTAACTGAGACTGTATGAGAAAAGTCTCGATTCCTCCAATATTACACCTGTTAAACAGGTCTACATTAGATGTCTTATCTTGAAGGTTAACTCCACAGATTGCACACAGATATGTATATGACATTTGCCTGATTAAGTAACTGTCCAGGTTTCAATTCTCGGTAGTAGATGTGCACTGCTGATGAGTCCCAAATATTGGATAAAACAGCAGTCCAGTGCTTTCTGCATTCTGTTGAGGTTTCTTCTAGACTTGATGAATTACTTTATTATATATATATATATATATATATATATATATATATATATATATATATATATATGTATACATACATATATATTATATCATTAATGTTAAAAATAGTGGGATAAACTGCTTTAAATATAAATTTTGATATAGAGTGTATTTCAGAATTTACTTCCAGTTTCGTACAACATATCTTCTATCCTCACAGGATTACTACTAATGCAATTTGGTATAATTAAAAACAAAATAATAACTAAAAATAATGGAAAGCTGAATAAAATACACCAGGTATCAACTGAAGCGACTCATCCTCAAAACTTTCATATTCCATTGATAAAAAGGAAGTTACGTTTAGACAGCTACTTCCCAGAGGCTGCTGCTTTGTGGAACTGACTCTCAAGCAGCACATGATCGACGACGACAATCTTAACTTTTCTTAGTTTAGAGTCAACTGTTATCTATCCTACATATCCTCATAATCTGCAATTCTTATGTCCATAAAACAATCCCATTCGATAACACTTTACCTTGAGTTGCTCTGGCATTGCATAAACAAAAGAGTAAAAAAAAATGTGTGTTTGTGTGTGTTGTACAAATATATATGCTGCTTGATGATTACCACCATCTTGCAAATTGTTTGTACTTTCAAAGATGAAATTAAAGGCATGTTTTAATCCAGTTTCCAAACATTCCAAATCTTAAGTTTAATAATAACCACGTACACTTATGTAGACTGCAAATGTGAGAAATGATACATTTCTGTGAATATACACAAAACATAAAAAAACAAAAAAGAGCTAATCAGATAGCGCTCCTCGTTCTTCAGGGTTTAATTGAGGACAAAATATATAAATATGTGTGCAACAACTAAGAAAAAGGAGTGAAAAAAATAAAATATGACCAGAGAATAAGCAAAGAGATGACATTTAGATCACAACAAACATTCATTCTACTTCCAGTAACAGTCGAACTCTCTGCCTTCAGGCAGAAAGGAACCCGGACGAGGCTCCACCAAGGGGCAGAGTCTTGTTCAGGGTGGTTGACTGCCCCTGAACCCGTTTATGCACGTTCAAAGAGGGAATATTTTTGGCCAAACCTACGGGCTCGAAAATCCCACGTTAAACCCGGCCTTGTGCCATATGTAACCCTCGTGTGTGTGTGGGGGGGGGTAAATATTACTTCCAGAACAGAGGTTGCTTAGAATTAATATACAGAGGTCCATGCACTCTCAAATGATAACTCAATTAGAAATACTTCTTTAGCTTGTCAATTTTTTTTATGTCATCCCTGATAAAAGCCTTGTCCTATGTATGTAAAAGTCAATAACAGTAGAGAAATATCTAAACAAGGATTTAAATATAATTTATTAGAGCAAGCTGTTCAAATTTTACCCCCAAGTTTGACAAGAATATTTAATTTTCTAATTAAGGCCAGAGCGTATCTGGGGTCTGTAAATACTTATAAAATCTGTTGTGTGTATTAAAAATCTTTATTATGACTTTAAAAATGGACGTTTTAAAAGTATATATAAATTGAACCAAAAACAGCCTGCAGTTGAATATTATGATCACTCAGCTTATGTAACAGTGTTTAATTCAGATTTTATAATTCACTGATGGTTAAGTCAATGTCTGCCATCCATTTTCTAACTTGATTAAAAGAAGACTGATGTTGAGGAAAAGTTTATAATGGTTTCTTTCTATCATATCAGAAAAAAAAACTGAAACTGATGAAATCACAAGGATGTATCTATACATTTTAAACAAAATGATACAGAACAAAAGTAAATACACAAGTTGAAATTTTATGAAATATTTGGCAATCTTTAACTTTTGTGCCTGCAAAAAACAGTGCATCAAAAGGACAGTTTTACCCTTGACAATTATTTTAACTACCTTCACTCCTCAGAAATGTTTACTGTTTTAATAAATAGTAATTAGAATTTTAATAAAACAAAACATTATTTATACATTTCCTTTTTTCTTCAGAACTGACAACAAAAATAGTAAACACTATTTATTGATTAAACTGTTTATTTACACTATTTTTATTTATTTATTTTTATTTATTTATTTATTTTTATTTATTTATTTATTTTTATTTATGTTTATTTCTCATATTGTTTATTGGGATGGTTGGCAAAACATCAGCTAATTAATCAATTGATTCAAACTTTATGAAATGGTAAATGCAAACTGTATCATCCCATAGGAAACAGGATGGAGAAGGAAAAACAATTGGATGACTGATGAGATTCTCGACATGATGGAAAGGAGACAGAAAATCCTGCCAAGATACGGGATAGAGTAAAGAAAACTACACAATGAAATAAGGACCAAATGCATGCATGCTAAAGAAGAATGGCTAAACAAAAAATGTGCAGAAATAGAAAGATTGAGTACAAAAGAGACATGCACAAACAAATATGGCAACTAACAGGACAGAAGACATGCTTGTCAACGGGCTGCCTAAAATCAAAGGATGGAACACTCATATTAGAGAAGGAAAATTTCTTCAATGCTGGAGTGAGTATATTGGAGAACTCTTCCACAACAAAAGAGAACAACCAGTAATACACTGAACTACCGACGGGCCTGAAATACTGAAAACCGAAAGTAAAAACCACACTGGCCAAATTGAACAGAAACAAGTCAGCTAGGCCAGATGGAATTGTAGCAGAAATGCCGACAGCCTTAGATGACTTTGGCATAGACAAGATCACAGAAATAATAAATGAAATCTACAACAGCAGGTCTATACCAGAAGACCAAAACAGATCTATCTTCATGGCTATGCCTAAGAAACCAGGTACAAACAAATGTGAACTCCACAGAACAATTAGCCTGATGAGCTACATGACAAAACTCATCATCTGTATTCTGTTGAATGGAGCACACAGCAGAATCAGGCCAGAGATAGGACAACAGTGAGAGTTTGTTAAAGACACCAGAACAAGGAACATGATATTCATGCTCAGAATGTTATCAGAAAGAGCAATACAAATGCAGAAGGACATTTACCAATGTTTCATAGACTAAGCAAACGCTTTTAACAAAGTACACCACAAGGATCTGATGGAGCTGCTCTGCAACCTTGATATAATTGAGAGGGATATCAGAATAATCAAGAACCTATACTGACAGCAAACAGCACGCATATGCACAGGGAACGAGTTCAGTGAATATATGAAAATAGAAAGGGGTGTAAAGCAAGGATGCATCTTCTCACCTGACCTGTACAACCTATACAGCAAGGCAATTCTGAGAGAATTGGAAACCTTACCAGGGTTTAGCATTGGCTGCCACAACTGTAACAACATAAGATATGCAGATGACACAGTACTGTTGGCAGACATGGAAGAGAAATAACAAAATCTCCTACAGAAGATAGCGACGGAGAGTGAAAAGAAAGGGACTAAGCATAAACTACAAGCAGACAGAATGCATGAGCATCAGCAAGAGGAAGAACCCAAAATGTAATTTGCAGGTCGGGAACACTAGAATCAAGCAGGCGCAGAAGTTTAAATATCTAGGAAGCGTCTTGACAGAAGACGGTAAGTGCAACACTGAGATCCATAGATGTATTGGAATGGCCAAGGACACATTCCAAAAGCTGAGCAGAGTATTGAGAGACAGCAGGATTTCTTTGGTAACAAAGAAAAGAATACTGAGCTGTTATGTGACATATGTCCTTCTTTATGGCAGTGAATGTTGGACGATTTCCTCAAGGACAAAGAGGATACTCAAGGCGACGGAGATGTGATTCTACAGAAGGATGCTGAGGATATTATGGACTGAGCATGTGAGCAATGATGAGGTCATAGATAGGTTACAAACAAGGATAAGGCTTATACTTAACATCAGAAAGAGGCAGCTGAATTTTCTGGGACACATAATGAGGAAGGAGAGCCTGAAGAATCTGATGCTCATGAGTCAAATAGAGGGAAAGAGAGACCAGGGAAAGCAGTGCATGACATACCTGATGAGATTGAGCAGGTGGATGACAGAACATGGTCTGGGGGAGGAAGCAGAGGGAAGGAACTTGCTGAGAGCTGCAAGAGATCAAGGGAGGTGGAGAGCCATGATCGCCTACATTCTGAAAGGACATGGCACATAAAAAGAAAGAAATAATAAAGATTTCCTTACAATTGGTTCAATTATTTTTGAAATAATTATATAAAAAAATGTTTTATATTTATTTCTTTATAAATTGGTAAATGATAAATATCACATTCCAGTAGTTTTAATTGTATTAGTTTTTAGAATTTTTTTGTAAATATAAAATTATTATTTTAAATAAACAATCTAATAAATAAGTAATGTTTAATATTTTTTGTTGTCAATTCTCAGCAACAAAAATGTATAAATTCACTTTCATTATATGTTTGGGTTTTATTACAATTCTAATGATCATTTAAACATTGCCAAGGATTAAAGATAGTTAAAATAATAGCAGTTTCAAGGGAAAAACTGTCCTTCTGACACACAGATTTTTTTGTGGGCATGATGGTTAGAGATTGCCAAATATTTATTCCATAAATTCCATTAAAAATAATAAAATTCTACCTTTGAAAAAGGTATGTCTTTCATTAACAACAGAGTTAAAATGTCTATATTTTTAAAGAAAAGAAATGCCCTGCTTACTGACTGGATGGAGAGGAGTGCTTCCCTATTTGACATCTGTAACCCTAAGGTAAGGTGAAAGAAAAGTGATTTTCTTTTATCATTTCACTCCAAGAAAGGTGATAATGCCACTAAGATACAAAGGGTTACTTGGAGTGAAAAAAATCAGAAGACTTTAGTGAGAAGAAGTTAAGAAACTTGGAGATGGTTCCATAAGAAACCATTGGACTATAACTTATGGTTCCATCTCACTATTTCAACAGTAAAACAATGAGGCCTATTTGACAATGTAGTACTATGTTTAAATTCATGCAGCTGAGGTACAATGGAGGTATGCTCATTAGAATAATTGCAATGAAAATATTTGTAGAAAAGACACAGGGAAGACATATCGTAGTGGTGGGAAAGTGTTGATGAGATGACAGGTCAGGACTGATAACATTACAGACATTTTGGGATTTTGCTTTGTTTTTGAAATGTATAGCTATTTCAATGCAATTTCAATGTCACATTTTTCATCATCTGTTAAAACACTTCTCAGATATTTAAACTTCTGTGCTTGCTTGATTTTGATATCTTGAATTTGTAATTTGCATATTAGGCTTTTCCTCTTACTTGCAGTCATACATTCAATTTGTTTAGAATTGTTTGATAATCCTTTCTTCTTGCTTCTCTTTACTATCTTGTCTCAGTTGTCTTGTAGTTTTCTTCCTATATCTGCTGTTAATACAGTATCATTTATGTATCTTAAGATTGTGTTGGTTGCTAATAAGTTTGTGTTTTAGAATAACCTAGGGCCTGCTTCTGTATTAACTTTGGTTGATAAATAACTTACCTTAATCTTATTACTAGTTTGTAGTGATTTTGACAAAAGAGATAGTAAGGATTATATGACAGGCTATAAGCAAAATGGTAAGAATAAAACAGGAAAATCAAAGAATAGAACTTTAAAGATTATTATTCCAAAGGTTCTATAATTATTATTGCAAGTTCATATTTAATATGTAAAACACAATTGAAATTAAAATTACATTATTTAAATCAGTAACAGTGCTTAAAATTGTATAGTAGACAATAAATAAAATTTAGTACATACATAAAAAAGGTGTGGTTCTTAAAATTCTTCCTCATACAAATGCACCAGTTCTCCTCTGAACAGACGCCTACATAAAAAAAAAACTCATTTCAAATCTAAGTGAAGTATAAAATGAAAATTTTGTTCACTGTGACTAATAGTTGGCTATTTTGACCTTTTTACTGCAATAAGAGAAACTAGTATGTTCATGGAATGAGACAACCTACTGTCTTTGTAATTACTTGCTGACTATATCATTTATGATAAATGGAAATGAATTATTAATATCAAAATGCTGTCTATGCAAAAATATATGCACACAGAGAAACATGCAGTATTTCTAGAGATTAATAAAAAATAATGAATTTAGAAGTTGCAACTTTAGCTACCTATAACATAGCACATACAATTTGGAAAGAGTTGATAATAATGGGTATGCTATGGAGGAAAATAATATTCTCTCATTTTTATTTCCCCATTACGGGCATTATTATATTCCTGATATGACATAATGGGTATTATTATATAGTTATATAGTATATATGGACATTATATAGTTATGTATTAGGTTGGTGCAAAAATAATGTCGTTTACTCACATAGTAACATATGTGAGAAAACGATATTATTTTTGCACCAACCTAATATTATATATAGGTAGCATTATAATTATATAATATATATGGGTATTATTTTGTAGTTTTCATATCCCCCATTATGAGCATTATTATATCCATAATATAAGCACACCATATTTCATGGACAGAACAGAATAGCTGAAAGAAAAGGAATGACAAACAGAGAGAGTTTTATACTGCTAAGTCATACAAAAAATTATATACATATATTTACATTTATCCCATGCAGAAAAACTATAACATGCATGCAATAATAAGTAAAGTAAAATGGAAAGTAAAGAGAGTGTCTTGTAATAATTTATAAAGTGAATTGTAACTGCCAGATGACCTTCTGTCGTTCTGGAGAAGTCATATTTAGTATTCCAGATTAAAACAGGCTGAATGTATCTGCTATGACTCTAAATAGGGCATATTCTGCAAACTGGGTTTGGGTTATGGGTTTTTCCCAAATCGAAGAATGCTTAGCTGAAGATAGCTTCCATAGGAAAATGCAACCATGGTCTTGTAAGCTGCCTCACCTGGCTGTTGGCTGGCCTGGACAGAAGACCAAGCAAAAAAACAACTTATATGTCTTGACTCCAGGCAGTTAAATGATGAACTAACCACTTTTGTCACTAAGCACCTCACATATAACTCCCGTGACTTCATCTCAACCATAGGGAGATAATCGCCTTCTGTATTTCTACAATAAAATAATACTTTGTACATGTTTATAAATAGGGAAAACATGCAATAAGGAAAAGTTTCCTGTTTGATTCCATATGAGAATATACAAGACTTTTTTTTAATAATTTCACTACAAGCAAGGCAAGGTCTCTAAGACACAAATGATTACAGAATGAAAAAGAATAAGAAAAAACAAAACTTTATTATGGAGCAAGAACAATAAAAGAAGGGGAATCAAGAAGACAGGAGGTAATGATTGACATTGTATTTAAATATTTGAAAATCAAAGTTGACTGGAAATCAAGAAGTTAGAAGAGAGCTCCACAAGCAAGAAGTGTGAGAAAGAAACTGTCAGTAAAAAACTTATGGTTGAATCCAGCCAATTCAACAGTAAAATGATTTGAAATAAGATCATGAATCTAAATCAAATAATTATTTAAAATTCAACACTCAATCTACACATAGCATATTCATCTTTTATTCACCATGGACAATCGTGGGCCTCCACAACTTTCTATCTTTTGTAACTAAGCAGTTTTGTCCCATTACTACCCCTCGATCCCTGTTCTGCAAACTCATTAATTAAGTTACACTGTTTACCTATACTCCTTTTACCTTCATTATATCCTTCTGTGTGTCAAATCCTTGGAGTCCTCTTTCCTCATTAGTGTGTCCCAGAAATTTTAAGTGTTTCTTTTTTATTCTAAGTATAAGTGCCTTTTTTGTTTTCCATTTTACTTAAATCATCCTCATTTCTTACATGCACTGTTTGTGGTATTCTCATCATCCTACTGTAGAACCACATCTTTGTTGTCTCAAGACGTTTGTTGTTCATATGTGAGGAAATTGTTCAGCATTCACTGCCATGAAGGAGGATTGAAACTGCATAACAGTTAAGCTATGTTTTTTTTTGCTTCTAATAAAATATTAATTTCTTAATCCTAAGCTTTTGTAAGGCATCAATTCCACTGCATTTTTTGGATTTCTGTGTCACATTTTTCATTATCTTACTGGAGGGTTACATTTCTGTACTTGCTTGATTTTGACATCCCCAATTTGTAGCTGATATCTTAGGCTCTCTCTTTTGCTAACGACCATATATTCTATCTTTTACAATTAAAAGTTGTACCTTTCTGCTCACTTCCCTTCACTACCTTGTTTAAGAGTCCCTTCAGTTTTCTTTTCATTTCTGCCTTCACACTTCTTTTTTTTAATCATTTCATCCACTGGTACGCAGGGACTTACAGAGATTGAAAGTGATAAAAAAGACTAAATAAGAATGGAATCTATTTGTTCTGTAAATGTTTATTGTCTACTGACAATGAACAAGACCTGAAACAGGTAGAAACACAATAGTAAGAATTACATCAAACATAGTAATCCTCTGGCAAGAGAGAGACATAATAGTAAGAATTACATGAAACATGGTAATCCTATAAAGACTGAGTATAGGGACGATTGACGAAAGGACAAAAGATGAACAGGATTCAAGAAGATAGAAGATGGTGATTGACATTGCATTTAAATTTTTGAAGATTGTATTTATCAGGGAAGCAAGTAAACAGAGGGAGATCCACAGTCGAAGACTGAGAAAATAAACTGTTGGAGTATAAGTGGCAGTTGAATTTAACTATTTTGACAGTAAACAAGTGGGACCTAGATGACAATCTAGTACCATACTTAAATTCATGTAATTGGGGCACCAGGGAAAAAAAGTTCATCAGAGCAGTTACCATGAAAATATTTGTAGAAAAGACAAAAAGAAGCCATGAGAAAATGACTGAAGTCGAGATACCTAATCAGAATCAATTACATAGGAGAACCTTATTTGAATTTTGCCAAGAACCTCGAGACAACAGCAGTATTTAATGCATGGGAAAATGGTAGATTTGTAAATGTGCAAAATGGAAAAAAACTTTTGGCACAACACAGTGACATACCGTTCCTTGCAATAGATGCTGCAATTGATTCAATGTAGTCACTCCACTTCAAGTTTCATCTGAGTATCTTATTTTGTTAAGACTGTGTCTACCTATAATAAATCCTGATAGGACTTTTGGTTCTCTTAGAATCATCTGGCTATTCACCATAAAAGAAAAAATGAAACAGAAACTTGTAATCAAAGCAATATTAGGAGTTTATAGCTTTAAAAGAATATCATCTATATTCTTTTAAAGCTATAAACTCCTTTGGATAATTTTGGATAACTTTGCATTGTTTCCCAAGAATTTCATATCCAACATTTTGAATTGTATATATCCAAGTGATACTGAAAATTGATTTTAATATAGAAAACAGAAATGTTAATGAATATTATATTAATATTATTTATAATGACAGAATGTATTTAGTGCAAACTCAATATTGAGTCTTTTATAATGTTATTTTATAATTTTTATATAATTTTTGTATAGTTTTGATATAATTTGATATAATTTTATAAAATTTTTATATAACTTTATATAATTTTTATATAATTTTTGTATCATTTTTATATAATTTTATATAATTTTTGTATAATTTTATAAAGTTTTTATATAATTTTTGTATAATTTCTCTGTAATTTTATATAACTTTATTTATGCCGCATTTTGTCATTAAGGACTTCATCAGACTAAATTTCTTACATATGATTTTTCTATAATTTTCTATAATTTTCTATAATGTTTATATAATTTTATATAAGCATATTTAATGTTTATATAGATTTTAATATAATTTATATAATTTTTATATTGTTATTGTATAATGATAATCTCCACACAGATTAACGTTTCAGCCATTGTGCCTCCAGGCCTTCTTCAATTGTATGCTGATCTGGATAACCTTCAGGGAATTTTTAACTGTGCCCTTTATTTAATCTATGCTGTTTTCATTCAGCAGTCCATGTTTAGGGATACCTTGTCTTGTTCTTATTTTTTACAACTCAGTTATTGCTCACCCAGTTTCCACCAAGTCTATGTTTGGACTATTCAAACCAGGGATTGAATTCAGCATTATTATATGACCAAATGCATAAAAATATTCAACTTGTTCTTAATGAAAAGAAGAAAGCAGATAAAGTAAAAATCTAAAATTTTATAATTTAAACTAGATACAACCACTACTTTTATTCTAATAATTTCTTTTCTTGCACTTCTCATCTGTGGAAATCCTTTCCGATTTCTTGCATCTCTGCCACCTACAATCTTCAAAATTTTAAATGCAACATCAGTCACATCTGTGTAATTGAACTCTATTCCTTTATTGTCCTTTCTTCACTTCTCCTCACTAAAGTATTTTCATTTCCTTTCACTCCCTGTAACCCCTGTGTCCTGGTGCAATTGTCATCTTGTTTGAAGTGAAATGATTAAAATAATCAAGAAATACTAACAGGGATTTACAAAAATTGTTTATATGTTTCTTCTAATCAAGGCAGTTTTTGTCATACAGGTTTAGATTAGACATAGGATGATTTCTCAATGACTACATCTTGCACTGTTACATCCGACTACTACTCAGATTATCATGCAGACTGCTTGGACTCTGACCACTCATTACATTGTCCTTTTATTTATACCTCATGTGGCCAAAATAGTAGGCACAAAATGTATGTGAATATTTAACAGAGTATAATGGCAGTTTTCTTCTTTTCTTTTATGTGCCATGTCCCTTCAGGACGTAGACGATCGTGCCCTCCACATCTTCCTGTCTCTTAACACTTAATAAGTTTTGTCTTTTTGCTATTTCTCCCAGAGCCTGTTCTACCATCCATTTGCTCAAGCCCATTAAATATGTGATGTGCTGCATTCTTCTGTCTCTTTTTCTCTAAATCTGTCCTGTGAGTATCAGGTTTTCCAAGCCCTTCTTCCTCATTATGTGCTCCAGAAATTTCAACTACCCCTTCCTGATGTTAAGTATAAGTTTCCTTTTTATTTCCATTTTCTCTGAAAGATCATTATTGCTCACATGTTCAGCCTATGGTATCCTTAGCATCTTTCTGTAGAACTACATTTCTGTTGTTTCAAGTCTCTTCATCTTTGAGGAGATTGTCTAGCATTCACTGCCATATAGGAGGACAGATATCACATAACAGTTCAGTACTCTTTTCTTTGTTTCTAACAAAATTTTTCTTGTTTCTTAATACTTTGCTTAGCTTTTGGAATGTATCTTTGGCCATACCATTACCAAAAGAAGTGGAAGTGACAAGACTACAAATTGAGATAAGACAGGTTCAATATAAGTAAAAGAATTTTTATTCCCTATTGTATTAATGACCCTGGTATTTTTGGATGGAATTCTGGAAGTGTATGTATGGTGCCAGGTGAAATTATGGTCTGTTTTTGTCATATGAGCTATGGATGTTGAAGTGAACCCTTCCATTTGAGGTAAAGAATTGAAGTTTTGACTGGGTAAGACAACAGAAATGTTTTATAAATTGTGTTAGCTGTAGAGTATATAATTTCTAAGTTATTAACTAGACATGTTTAAAAGCTGAAATTTTGCAGGTTAATAATTCAATATATTTTTTAAATATATCTTTTATCTTTCTCCTTAAATCATAATTAAATTTTACTTAAAGTTGGTATCTACTCAGTATGAATATTGTATCTTTTTAATAATTTTCAATAAAAAAGGTTTTTATTTTTTCTGAAACTGATTAACAAAATATATTCTAATAATGTGCCTGCTATAATTTGAATTTCTAATTGTTACTATGTGAGAAAACGACATTATTTTTGCACCAACCTAATACTAAATCTTATTAATTTAAATGTTTTTCTTCACAAAGACAAGATGCTCTTGACTTTCAGAAGAAGTCAAATTTTACTTGAGACACTTTTACATCGAAGAAGAGAAATTGCTTTGTTTTGCTTTTATGTAAGCACACCTCATGGTTCTATGTTAATTCAAAGTGGAGACAGAGGATTGGCATTTTGGTTGATGTGAACATATTGACATGCATTAAACTTGAAACAGTTGGAAAAGCTCACAAAGGAATGAGTTTGTATTTTAGAAACATACAACTCAAATTTATGAGATATACAAATATTAAAAAGAAGATTGCCTAACTTACGTGACTAAGGAAATTCCAGTCTCGTGCATTTCAGGGGTGGGGGTGCAACATATCCCCACAAGT
>OZ010579.1:116758009-116973009 GCA_963932145.1 Acanthosepion lycidas
CTCTTCTTTAATCTCCCCCCACCAGTGATGAGTTAAATGGCAGGGCAAACTTAGCTCACTAGCTGTGATTGGGAGCAAGTCAAAATGAAGGACAATTCTGAATTCCAAACTGTATCTATGGTGACAGGTGGGCTATGAAGCTAAAAGATCATGGAGCTCACAATTAACTACAGTGTGTGAATTCAATGACCTGAACTAAAAATTAAAAAACAAATAGGTTAGAGAGGTCAGTTTTGTTGTTAAATTCTGGAAGAAGAAAAAGATTCATACTTTTTTAAGGATATTTGTGTGAAAACGAATGCAATGGCCTTGGCTGGAAGTTGAACTCAAATCCCACTTTCCATGCCAATAACCATTATACTATTCATAACTAAAATAATAATAAAGCATAAATAATTTTTATAATATATTATATAGTTTGTCTTCTTATACAACAATAAATACATACATACATACATATATATATATATATATATATATATATATATATATATATATATATATATATATATATATATATCATATAGCTTCTCATGTTATAACATTTTATATAGCAATATATATATATATTATATAGCTTCACTTATAATCTTACTTATTATAAAACGCAGATTGTGTGTGCGTCTGTTCGTTTATATATGGGATCGGATTTCCTACATTTTTCAACCGATTTCAACAAAACTTCACAGGACTACGTAAAATTACCCAGCGGTGGTTCTGACAGCGCTAAAAATTGGAAAAACACAATTGTTTTTGCACAGAATCAATTTTAAAGCATGAGTAGTGTATTGCACCTGGCTGGAAGTTACTGCCAGCTACTCAAACGTCTGAAAACGTCACCGCGGAAAACAGAACGAATGCCGTTAACTTCCGGTGACTCAGAGAACGATACACAAAAAGTAAACAAATGAAATCTAAACATACACAAGTCCTCCTAACTAAAAATAATAACCGGAAACTACTTTAAATACACATGGTGTCCAAATGAAATAGAAATGAATAGACATTTATTTTGCATTAAACACTGAATAAATATATATTAGGTTTGTAACTATGTAAGTTTATATATATGCATGTATATATGTATGTGTTTATTGTATATGTGTGTATGTAGCTATCTGTCTATCTATCTATATATGTATATATATATATATATATATGTATATATATATATATATATATATATTATTCTTTTTTTTATATGTGTGCCATACATACATATATATGATTATAGATGTATTTAATCATTTATATATGACATGGATATCATTATAGTTAATTTTTATTACTTTTATTACTATTATCATTACTTTAAATATATTATATATATATTTTTTTTATTACTATTAAATGATGATGATGTTTAAATGAATAACAACATAGATTGCATTTCTGTGATTTTTATTACTGGTTGCGCAGTTAAAGTTTTATCCATAAAATTTTCCCCTACCTTCCCTTACTGCAATATTCTCAAAAAAATCTAAAGTAGGATCTGTAATGTAATCATATATATATATACTTATTATAAAACCCAGGTTGTGTGTGTGTGTGTGTGTGTGTGTGTACGTTTATATATTGGATCAAATTTCCTACATTTTTCAACCGATTTCAACAAAAATTCACAGGACCACGTAAAATTACTTTGCGGTGGTTCTGACAGTATCAAAAAGTGCAAAAACACAATTGTTTTTGCACAAAATCAATTTGAAAACATGATTAAGAGGCATCGCGAGAATGAAAGGGGGACAACTCATATCGAGTTATACTTATTATAAAACCCACGTTGTTTTTGTGTGTGTGTGTGTGTGTGTGTTCGTTTATATATGGGATCGGATTTCCTACATTTTTCAACCGATTTCAACAAAACTTCACTTTTTTTTGGCAGGTAGTGTTTCTTATTGTCTTGCACACTTTTTTCTTTATTTTTACATTCAGAATGTTTTAAAAATTCCATTTACAAGACAATTGTTTATAATAAAATTCTATTGAATCAGTAGACTCATAACAATTGAAAACAATGTTTTTGTGTGAGTTTGGGTTTGACCAATTCGTAAAAAAAAAAAACTAATTAAGACATGTGTGTCCATCAACCTTAAACAATAATCTTTGTCAATTTTTTTTTTCAGTCTTTATGATGGTCGATTCTTGATCTATCTTTTACTGTTACATCCCCGGGCAACGCCAGGCTCTACTGCTAGTATATTATATAGCTTCTCTTATAATATGTTGCATAACAATATATATATTTTATATATCAATATATATATTTTATATAGCTTCTCTTCTTATATTTTAAATAGCCTCTGTTATAATATTTTATATAGCCATATATATATATATATATATATATATATATATATACTCATAATATTCTATGTAGCTTCTTTCATATGAGAGAACAAACAGTTGGCTTAAGACTATGCAGGAAATGTCCATAGTTGAACCAACCATTTATTCCCTGATGTGAAATCAAGAGAAACTATATAAAAATTAACCAAGTATACTTTGTCAGCTCGATTCACTAATGCACATATAAGTATAGTAAATAATCAAGGTTTGTTAATAAACTACTGTTTCACTTGTTTAGTAAGATACATATTTCTTATTTGTTGTTATGCCTTTCAAATTTCCATTTTTGGTGCTAAATGGTGAGATGCAGTCAGTGTAATAATGGATGATGGCTTGGAATAAGAACTTGGATTCACTACATTCACTTCCATGCTTATACCCTTGGATAAAGGTATGAGTTAATTTCTTCTCCCCAGTTATGGCTTAAATAGTATGACTTGTCTTTGGAAAATACTTGTTATTCTTAAAAAATTATCAATGCAATATTCATTCAAAAAAATTATTTTTATAATTCGAAATATGTTTCAACTTTAAATAACTTATATGATAAGCTGTTCAAAACAAAAAACAAAAAAACAAATTGGTGGTGAGAATTAGACACTCTTCAAAAAGGTAATAGAGTTTATAAGTCATCTTATACTTTGTACTTTGAACTACATTAATTACCAACAACTATTAAATTTGAGTGTCATACATTAATTTGACTGCTTTTACAGTAATTATGAATAAGAATTATAAAACTTTAGATTAATTCTTTTTATGACTCCAATTAATGAAGATCATTATTGCTTAATTTGCTTAATTATAAGTCTTATGAATTTCATTATACAGAATTACAAAATACAGGTCTGAACTGAGATTTTTGATCTTCAGATTTGTTTTTTTTTTTGTTTTTTTGCATAAAGTAATTGAGACAGATTTCGACAAACTGATAATTTATTCAATTTCTCTAGAATCTGCATCAGACAATCACAAAGGTCATCAATGTAAGTGCAATCACTGAGCTGTTTAGGAGCAACTTCTTCCCTTTATAAATTAAATAGCAGAGTAGACTGAACTCTCTAGCTTTAATTGTTAGCCGGGTTAGGAGAAGGACAACAATGAATTGAAAACCATGAAAAAGGCAATTGGAAGCCACTTAATTATCTTTCCAAAAAGTCATAACAAGTCACAGATAATAAAGAGCAGGATGTTGCCAAGAACCTTGATCAGCCTTGTCCCTTTAGGACATGGCATTAAAAGAATTTTGAAGGGTACTGGGCAATCAAATTTTATTTCAATAAGAAAAAGGAACCTTCAGAATTTTTTCACATTGATTTATCCGACAGGTCATTATATAAAGAAGTAAGAGCTTACAAATGAAGAAACAAATAAACTATCAAGGTTTTCCATTTCATTGAAAAAGACACCCAACCTATGTGCCTTTTGTATAAATATTTTCACGGTAATTGATCTGATAAGCTTTCGTCTTTGGTACCTAGACTTTATGAATTTAAGTGCAGTACTAGATTGGCAGCTAGGTCTCATCATTTTACAGCTGAAATGGCTGGATGTAAGCATAAGTTCTATGCTATCAGTTTCTTTTCTTACACTTCTCACTTGTTGAATTCTTTTCAAGCATCTTGCTTTCATGTCAACTTTGATCTTCATAAAGTTAAATGCAGTGTCAGTCGTCATTTTCTGGCTTCTTGATTTCTTTTATTGTTCTTTCTCCTTAATAATGTTTTCTTTCCGACATATTCTCAGTAACCCCTTGCATTTTAGTGGCTTTATTGCCTTACTTGGAGTGAAATTATTGAAACAAGCAAACAAAAATAAGAGCATCTTTCTTTTTCTCATTAAAACTAGGCAGCATCTCTGATATATCTTTTTCTTACATCTTCCCTCATATTTAAACTGAATGGCCCATTTTTGTTTTATCTGAGATGATAGCAACTCATGAAATAAGTAAGTACTGGCTACAACACTTGTTTCTATACCTTTATTTCTAGGAACACATATATATAGCCCCAATGTAGGTGAATGACCATTACCCAAAATTAAGCGAGCCAGAAATAAAAAAAAAAAATTGATTAGGTTATAAACTTAGTTCATTGCTCCATGAATTTGTGGACAGGGGACAAGCAAGTTATTAAAGGACACCATCCAAATACTAACTTATTAACTAATGGCAGAACAAATCTAATTATAATATAATTTCTGAGATATGGAATTATCATTATTATACACTGATTCATCTGAACTGGTGTCTTCATCTTGGTTGTTAGAGAAACGAAAGTTTTAGCCGTTGAACCTTCCAGTGTTCTTCAGGTGCTTATCCTAGTTATTAACATACTGGGAATTCTACCAAGACCCTGAAAATAGCCAAAATGTACAATGGCTGAAAATTTATGGGTATAATTCTTAATCAGAATATAATTCTTTCTCTCTGATATTGAGATAAGCTAAATGTTAATGACTTCTTTTGCTCTTAATTTTCTGGATTATATGGATTATAGTTTAATGGATTATATGGATTGTCTATATTATATGGGAGCCCACTGGCAGAGTGGGGTTGGTGGCAGGAAAATAGTTAATTTCCACTTCCAAGTTGATCAACATTACACTATCTGATATCTGAACCATTCAGTGTATTCTACTTCATTACACAATACATAGTGATAAGTCCATAATCCTATGATGCAAGTACTGTATTGTAGGATGTGTCTCACCCCAAATTATACAAGAATAGATTTTGCATTCAATTTCTTTCAGAGACACTAGATGTTGGGTTGACTTCAGAGATGGCCTCTTAGTTGCCATTGCACTCTTTCCCCATCTTTTGAACTGGAGTAGGGGTTTATTCCTTTTCTCCTGTTTAAGATTGGGTTTCAAGTTTCTTCTCCTAAAGTCATCTTATTTTCTTTCCCCACAGCAACCCCTTGCATCTTAGTGGCATTATCACCTTACTTGGGATGAAATGGTTACCCCTCCCACACACACACACACACACACACACACACACACATATATATATATATATATATATATATATATATATATATATTAGATTCAACATCATCACTTGATAAGACACCAGAGGTTTTGAAACAAAATGGCTATTTTTGTAGTGATTTTATAATACATTTATGTTATAATTTTTAAATAAATAATTATATTCGCTCTACTCTGTATTGAGCACACTTTTAAGAATAGTAATTGTTGGTTATTGGAATTTATTCCGTATGCACCAATCATATACTTATATATATATATATATATATATATATATATATATATATATATATATATATATTATAATTATTTTTTAACCTAGAAGGTATAGCTTCCAACTGCCTGCTACTGTCCAGTAGCAGTTCTTCCTTCCCCTTCAAAGGGGATGGTTGACATTTGAACTGTCCACTCATAACCCATAAAAAATATCAGCAGGTTCTTTGGGCCAGTAACACAGTGAGAGTCTTTATTTTTTCTTTCACCTCAAAATTTTCAAAGCATCGTAGCTAAACTGGTATAGCAAGTCAGGCTATATCACATTTCTGTTCGATTCCTGTTGGGGAACAGATATTTTCTATGAAATTTCTCATACATTCAGGCTGGTAAATGTTGTTAATACTGCTTATTATAAACAGAGCATTTACTTAAATATTTGTGTCTATATAAATAACATATAACAATAAAATATATTAAAATAATTGTCAGACATAGTCCATTTCATAATATATATATATATATATATATATATATATATATATATATATATAAATACCCACCTTAGAGAACAGAAAGGCTCTCTCTCAGACATTGCAGATGAAAATATAAAATCCAAATCCAAATTTTGGACGAGGGGCGTAGGGCTGCTCTTACATACTGGCGAGGCTAGTCTGACATACTCGTGAGGTTAATTACTGCAGGGATTGATCTTGCATACTGGCAAGGCAGCTATTACATACTGGTGGGGCTGCTCTTACATACTCGTGGTGTTAGTTTTACATATTGGCTGGGCTGCTCTTACATACTGGCAGGCCTACTCTTATCTACTGGTAGGACTACTCTTACATACTGGCAGGGCCAGTCTTGCATCCTGGCAGGGCCAGTCTTGCATACTAGCAGGCTGCTCTTGCATACTGACAGGGCTGCTCTTATATAATGGTGGGGCTGTTCTTAAATACAGGCATGGCTGCTCTTACATACTGGTTGGTCTACTTTTACATATTGGTGGGGCTAGTCTTGCATACTGCTAGGGCTAGTCTTACATAGTGGCAGGGCTTCTCTTATATACTGGTGGGGCTAGTCTTACATACTAGCAGGGCTGCTCTTGAATACTGGCAGGGCTAGTCTTACATATTGGTGAGGCTGTTCTTGCATACTGGCAGGGTACTCTTACATACTAGCGAGGCTGTCCTTTGTACTGGCTGATATTAATTGATGAAGTATGCTGAATATAATGCTATGTTATACATGAGATACTTCATGAGAAATTTGTGCATTTTCTTCTTTACTCAACAGAATAATACTTAATTCTAATATATTCCAAATATATATTTTTTTTTCATTTCTCCTGAAGCAAGGCAAAAACATCACTAGTACACAGAGCGGTTACAGAGAGTGAAAGTGAAGGAGAATGAGAATGGTGATGATTGAGGAAAAGACAAAAAAAGAACAGGGTTAAAGAAGGCTGAAAATGGCAATTAACATTGTTGTCCTAATTGAAGTAAGAAATCGGAAGGGATTTCAACAGGTGGGAAATGCAAGAAAAGAAATTGTTGAAGTAGAAGTGGCAGTTGCATCTAGCTATTTCAACTGAAAGATGGTGGAACCTAATTGTCAATCTAGTCAATTCATGTATTTGGAGTACCAGGAAAAAAAGCTCTTCGGAAGAATTGCCATGGAAATATTTCTAGAAAAGAGAGAGGGAAGTCACATCACATTAATTAGAAAGTGACAAAATCAAGATGACTGGTAAGGATCAATTACATTACAGAGCCTTCTTTGGATTCTGTCGACAGTCTTGATATGTACAGCAGGAGCACCAGACCAGATATGGCTACAGTATTTAATGTCTTCTTTCACACCTTCTTTGGAAAGTGACAGTGAATATCCCCACTAGATTAGAGAACTCTTGTAATAAATGATAATCCCTTTGTTTAAAAGATATCTGAAAATATAAAAAAAATACTAAAAAACATACATTTTTAACTATCTGGGAAGTGTTTTAGCAGATGACAGAAAATGTGGCACTGAAATCCAAATCCCCTTTAGAATAATGAAAGATGCCTTTGCAAAAAGTAAACAAAGTATTTAGAAATAAGAAATTTTTCTTAGAAATATACAAAAGAAGGTGCTGAACTGTTATGTAATATCAGTCCTCCTATATGGCAGTGAATGCTGAACAATTTTCTCACAGATGAAGAGAAGCAACAGAGATGAGGCTCCACAGAAGAATGTTGAGAATATCATAGACTGAACATGTGAACAACGATGAAGTTTTAGAGAAAATGGAAATAAAAATGATACTTGTACTTAGAATTAGAGAAATGTGGAAAGAAGGCTTGTAAAATTTGATAGTCATTGGATATACTGAAGTTGAGAGGAAAATTTGGTTCAGTTTGGTTTGTTTGTTTAATGGCATATCAATTCCTTATGGGTCAAATAATGTCAAAATTTTATTTTCTTGGGAGCTTTAGTAATTTTTTTTTCCCAAAATATAATGCTGGTAATTTTTTTTTTACAGTGAAAATGTATTGCTGGTTATTTTTTCTAATGTATTTTATATTTTTATGTTTTGACCCCAGTTTGGGGGTTTACTATTTACCCATATCTGGTACCCTAACAAGTGCTACCTCCCTGAGTCAGAGTTAACCTGAGAACAAAACTAGTTAAGAGAAGTGGTTCCATGCCCCTCAAAACCTCCTGAGGTATTGCTGCTGGATGTAGTTTATTGTCATACCCAGGATGCGCGAGAGGAAAAGAGGGGTGCAGTGAGTAACCTACCCTAGCAAGCTTATATTAATGGAAGTCAGTTCAGAGAGTGGAAATGATAGTAAAAAAGTCAAGAGCAACAGTGAACAGGAAGTAATGGAGAGCCATGATCACCCACTTCCTCAACTGATACTGCTTGTAAAAGAAGTAACAAAGCAAAAAATTGGGTTAGTGGGTGATATCTAGAAATACATCAGGATGATTATGAAATCATTAGGAATTTTGAGTTTCACAACATCATACCTTTTCAACCAATTAACCCAGCTGGTATCGATCAAATACCAACCTATGGTCAGGTAACAAGCTCTCCAATGCAGCATGATGAACTACAAATTATTTTTTACAATATGGCTGACTTTGAGTCTTTCTTATATGCACAGCCAGTGAATCCTCCAATGAAAATTCATTTCTGGGCTCCCCACTCTCCATAAAAATGAAAGAATCTAGGTCACTGGTTTTCTCAATCCTATAGAAAAGGTTAAGATGCTTGTTCCACATTCTGGAACCCAGAATGGATTAACTACAGGTAAATATACTTCATTTGTTTGGTCTTAAAAATATACATACAATAAAATATGACGTAAATGTCTAGAGAGTGCCTTAATCGTAAGGTCATCTACAGTAAATTTGCACCCTGGCTCTTACATTTACCCATTCCTGGCAGATCTTCTAATATCACAATCTAGAATACCTACTTACAAAAGTGATGGAAAGAAAAATAAAAGACTCTAAATTAATTTGGCTAAAAAAAAAATTTATAAACTCCCTGCACCCCTCCATCATGCACATGTTTTTTAATGGATTTCAGTTATCAGTTATTTCCTGTCAATTCCCCTGTCCAAGTTCTCCACTGCTGAAACATTGTAATAAATATGGCAACAAAGATGAGGACAACAGTCTGAATAATGTAAATAGCGTATATAATACCTCATCTTAGACATATAGAAAGTTACTCATTTTTCTTAAAACTTTTATTGCATTGATCAACAATAGAAAATATACAGGGAAATTTGTATTCATTTCTTTCTCTATAAATATAGAGGAAATAAATCTATTATAACTATATTTATTGACTTTATATTGTTGCATCTACACAAATCTAACAGAATTATTCAAATATAAAATCTATGCTTGAACACTTATGAAGGCTTGTAATAATTCTTGTGTCCAAATAAAAATCACTCACATATAAATCAGAAATGTTTTAAAAATTCTATTTATTTTCCTAAGAATTTTATATTAGGTTGGTGCAAAAATAATGATGTCATAATGTTGTTTTTGACGTTAAAAAATACGTCAAAAAACGACATTATTACGTCATTATTTTTGCACCAACCTAATATTTTCAAGTTTTGTATTTAATATGTTAAGCATCATATATATTGCATTACAAATTTTGTTTTAAATCCTATCCTGTTATTTGTCAATCTCTATTTGCTCATAGCTGTTTTTTGCAACTTATCTAAAGCACATATAAAATATTTTAGAAAGATCAATATTAGTAAAGAATATTAATATTAGGTTGGTGTAAAAATAATGACGTAATAATGTCGTTTTTGACGTTAAAAAATACGTCAAAAAACAACATTATTACGTCATTATTTTTGCACCAACCTAATACATTGCTTTTTTACATGCCTCTTCTTTATTGTATCATTTTCACATCTCTTTCTTTAGATTTTTTTTTTTATTTTAAACATTTTCTATTTTTTATTTTGTTTGTCTTTCTTTTTTTCTCTTCTTTTCTGTCTCAGATCTTTCTTATTTTATGTGCTGTGTCCCTTCAGGACCTGGGCGATCATGGATCTCTAAAATTTCTTGTCCATTATAGCTCTTAATAAATTTTATCATATTGTTAACTCACCTCAGCCTTACCATCCACTTACTCAAGTTCACTATGTAGGTTATGTGTTGTGGTTGCCTTCAATGTATTCTATGAGTATCAAATTTTCCAAACCCTCTTTCCTCATTATGTGCCCTAGTAATTTCAACTGTCTCTTCCTGCTGTGAAGTATAAGTGTCCTTTTTGTTCCCATTGGATTTACAACCTTGTTGTTGCTGACATGTTTGGTCCATGGTATTCTCGGCATCCTTCTGTAGAGCCACATTTCTGCTGCTTCAAGTCTCTTCTTCATCTATGAGATTGCCCAGCATTCACTACTATATAGGAGGGCTGATATGGTTAGGAAGGAAACCTCTGTCAATACTGGAAAAAGAGATAACAGCCATTGGACTTAAGAAGCCTATTTTCCAGAAAAAACTCTTTTAAGAGAAAGATTTTATAAACTTCAACCAAAAGCAGCATTGGCTGTTCAGTCAATGAATATTGAATGCTTCCATATAAAGAAATGGCTAATACTTACCATTACCACCAGAAATGAGGACAACAGATACTACACTCTGATCATATCCCAGGGACGAAGGAGTGAAGAAAAAGATTTCTCATTATAGTGAACTTGTGCCAGACTAAGCCAAACTTAAATCAAAACATTAATCTCAGAACTCATGTCCTATTCTTAAATAATCTCATCAGTTCTAAATTCTAAATTATCATCTGTATACAACTGTTTTCACAGATTGATAACTAAAAATGGTTTTCAGTGAATGAAGCCTGTAGGTCTTTGTGAGGATCATCCTTTGAACCCTGTGGATTGGCGCTACAGAATCACAAAGAACTTTACTAATTAACAGAAACCACTTCACAAAGACTTTCAATATTTGGAACATCTAAAATAGATAGCATGTAACTAAAAGAGAAAATAATGATATAAGATGTTGAATAAACTTTAATTATTACCATCATCATTAGATTTTTCTTGTGCCAGACTAAGCCAAGCTTAAATCAAAACATTAATCTAAGAACTCAAGTCTTATTCTTAAATAGTCTCATCAGTTCTAAACTCTAGATTACTACAGAATCACAAAGAACTTTACTAATTAACTGAAACTACCTCACAAAGACTTTCAACATCTGCAACATCTAAAGTGGATAGTAAATGTAACTTGAAGAGAAAATAATTAGATAAAATGTTGAATTTCCACATTATTTCTGGCAAAGGGATTGGAAGGAAGTCCTTTTCTTTACAGGAAATAGCGATAACAGTTATCGAACTTAAGAAGCTTATTTTCCTGAAAAATTGTTTTAAGAGAAAGATTTTATAAATTTAAATTGACAAAAGCAATGGCTAATCAGTCAATGAATGCTGAATATTTCCTTATAAGGAAACGATTAATATTATCATTACCATAAATCTTTTTTATTTTTTATTTTTCACATATCCTTTTCTCTTCTCTTATTTTTAAGCTCATCTTTTTTTTTATATCTTTCTCCCAACAGTTTTTTTTTTACTGTTTACCCTTTTCACTTTAAGTGGAGACTTGAGGAAACAGAAATGTGGTTCTAACAATGAATGCTGAGAATACCACAGACGGAACATTTGAGCAACAAAGAAGTTTTAAGGAAAATGAAAACAAAAAGGACATTTGTAGTTAGAATAAAATAATAAGATATAAAAAGTTGAAATTTCTGGAATATATAATGAGGAAAGAAGGCTTGTAGAATTTGGCACTCACAGGATATATTGAAGGCAAGACAGGCAGGAGGAAGGAGTAAGTAACTTAATGACTTTGTGGAAACAAAATGCAGAACAGAGAGTGTAAGAGGACACATTTTGCGTAGATCTATAAAAAATAGGAAGTTGTGGAGAACCATGATTGCCAGCATACTGAAGGGACACAACAGACTTTGGGTTTAATTTGCTTTTGGGGAGCTTTAATATCTTCTTTTATGGTTTCATTCCTGTTCATTTTATTCTGACTTCATCCCTTTGTTTTTTTCTGGCTTCATTCTTCTTTTTTTTAGTTTCATTCTTTTTCTGACTTTCTTCATTTTTCTAGTTTGCTTCTTTTTCTTTTTTCTGATTTCTTTTTTCTAGTTTCCCTTTTCTTTCTTTTTCTTTTTTCTAGTTTTCTTTTTATCTTTTTTCCTGAATTTCTTCTTTTTTCTAGTTTCCTTCTTTTTCTTTTTTCTGATTTCTTTTTTCTAGTTTCCCTTTTCTTTCTTTTTCTTTTTTCTAGTTTTCTTTTTATCTTTTTTCCTGACTTTCTTCTTTTTTCTAGTTTCCTTCTTTTTCTTTTTTCTGATTTCTTTTTTCTAGTTTCCCTTTTCTTTCTTTTTCTTTTTTCTAGTTTTCTTTTTATCTTTTTTCCTGACTTTCTTCTTTTTTCTAGTTTCCTTCTTTTTCTTTTTTCTGATTTCTTTTTTCTAGTTTCCCTTTTCTTTCTTTTTCTTTTTTCTAGTTTTCTTTTTATCTTTTTTCCTGACTTTCTTCTTTTTTCTAGTTTCCTTCTTTTTCTTTTTTCTGATTTCTTTTTTCTAGTTTCCCTTTTCTTTTTTTCTTTCTTCTTGTTTTTTCTAGTTTTCTTTTTTCTGACTTTCTTCTTTTTTCTAGTTTCCTTCTTTTTCTTTTTTTCTGACATCTACTTGTTTTTTATGAATTCCTTTTTCTTTTTTCCTTGTTTTTTATTCTGGCTTCATTACACTTCTTTTTTTCTTTCACTTTTCTTAGTTTTCTACATTTTTCTATTTACATTCTTTCTGCTCCCTTATTTTTTCCTTTTATTCTTCTTCTTATATTAGGTACTTTTTTGTTTTCTCTCAAAATATCATTGCTTTCCATTTGTTTACTTTTCACTCTTTTTGTCTCCCATTTTTAAATTGCTTTTTTCCCTCTCTCTCTCTCATTCTACATTATGCTCCTCCTCCTTCTTCTTCTTCTTTTTCTTCTTCTTCTTCTTGCATCTGTTGATGAAATTCAGACACCCTGCTAAATAAACAACATTATTTGTGTAAATCACTGGAAATAATCAATCAAATAAAAAAAAAATTTCTTGATCCAATGGAAGGCTCAAGAGACACTCAAGGTAGAGAGTTACTGATTGAGGTGTGTAATATGAACACAGGAGAAGGAAGTATAAAGTGAAGATTATAAGGAATAGAGAACAATTGATTTGAGACTCAAAGAGGTTAACGTAGTAGTCTTCAGGAAAGCATCCATGATTGTTAGGTCTTATCATTTTACAGTTGAAATGGCTAGATTTAACCCTAAGTCCTATGCTAACAGTTTCTTCTATCACACTTCTCATGTGCAGAACTTACTCCCAGCTTCTTGTTTCCCAGCCAACATTGATCTTCAAAAATTTAAATGCAATGTCAATCATTATTATTATGTCTTTTTAATTCTTCTTCATATATTATTCTCTCTTCTTAACAGAGTTTTTCTCTTGTTCTCTAACACTCAGTAACCTACCCTGTGTCTTAGTGGCTTTATTGCCTTGCTTGGGGCAAAATGATTAAAAAAAAGTTACATCTGGCTAGTTCAACAGTAAAATGGTGAGACCTAGTTGTCAATCTAGTATCACACTTAAATTCATGCAGTCAGGGCATTAAGGATAAAAGTGCATTAGAAGATTTATCATGAAAATATTTGTAGAAAAGGCAGAGGGAAGCCACATCACATGGTGTGAAAGTGACTAAAGTCAAGATGCCAGGTCAAGATCAGTTATATTGCAGATGCTTCTTTGAATTTTTTTCAAGAATTTTCTTATATATAGTAGGAGCAACAGACCAGATAATAGTATTCAATGCACAGACAAATGGTAGATTTATAAATGTGCAATATGGATTCTGATGAAAAAAATTGTCTGACACGACACAGTGAATCATGGTTTGGTGTCGTTTGGTTTGGTTCATTTTGTTTTACAGCATATCAACCTCAATGGGTTATTTAACACTGACAAAATTTTTATTGCTGATAATATTTTTTTCTTCAAAAATGTATTGCTTCTTTATTGCTGGTAATAATTATTTACAAAAATATATGGCTGGTAATATTTTTTCCTCCAAAAGTGTATTGCTGGTAATAATTTTTCCTCAAAAAAATTATTGCTGGTATTAAAACCTATTTTTACACTTTCATAGAGTTTTGACAGCAGTTTGGAAGACAACTATTTGCTCATAGTTGGGGCCCTAACACATGCTACCACCCTGGGTTTGGGTGGACCAGGGAACACCAGCAATTAAGAGGTGGTTCCATACTCCTCAAATCCTCATGATCAGAAGCCTTGCTGATGGATGTAGTTTATCATCTTGCCCAGGACACAGATGTAGTTTATTTTCATACTCAGGATGGACATTGAATCAACTTTCTTAGCAAGTAGACAGAGATTCAAATGAAATTCATACACACACACACACACACACACACACACACACACACACACACACACACACACACACACACACACACACACACACATATATATATATATATATGTATATATATATTATAATAAAAAATAACTGTAAGATATATAATCTGGTGTTCTTAATTGATATTTTTAATTTTTACAGAACAGTGCTCAATGTAAATTTATAGAGGATAAATATTATAAATTAACTGATAAAATATTAAAAATATAGTTTCTTCGCTACACAGGAATTACCATGTTTCAAAACTGAAGCTAAAAACTTCAAATTTAATTATATAATTAAATTAAAAGCATTAGTTCTGTTTCATCTTCAAGCGAATTTTGGAATATCTGATTTTTAAATTTACTGAGTTTTAAATGCACATACAATTCATAATTTTTTGTTTCCAAGGATAGAGAGAAATCCAATTATTTAGGCAGGGGCAGTAGCATGCCTATTTTTATTAACTATAACTATATATATATATATATATATATATATATAAACAAAACAGACAAAGAGAAAAATTCTGAAAGAAAAGGACTGAAAAATTTATCTATCATTAGATATTGAATACTTTACTTGTTGTAAATTAATAATTGTTTGAAAATAACTTAACATTAGGTGATTCATTTTTACAGATATTTCAAAATAATTTAACATTTCAACTATTATATTAGCTTATTCATATCAATTTATCATGTTACCTTTCTTTATATTGTAAATGTCACAACCAATTAACAGTTTATTTTTCCCTTTTTCAATACCACATTCCTTCACACAATTCAGAAGAAAAAAATAGGGTGTCTATTTCAAACAAGTGTATCCACTAAAATGTTTCATTCATACATATATATATATATATATATATATATATATATATATATATTCAATTCAGTTCAATGTCTAATAAATAAAAGTCAGTAAAAGATCATGTTGAATTTAAAAAAAATTTTCATAATGTATTTAATATATATATGTAAATATATTTATATTGAATTGTGTAACTTAGCATCTTCCATAATTTACCTCAACTTTTCATTTAGCCTGATGAATATTCACAAGTGTTTCTTAAATAAAAAAATTTTGAAAAAATAACTGCATTTTACTTCTAATTATAAATACTTGTTGCAAAATAAAATCCTTACATTTGCCTTGATAACATTGACTAAGATATGTTTTCCTGTTGTCTTTATTCATATTATCCTTTTACAGATATATTTTTAGTTATATCTTAAAATTATATATATATATATATATATATATATATATATATATATATACACACATATATATATAATGAATACAGAAGCCTTAAAAATCCATTTGGACTTTATGTAAAACTCATCTGAGGAGATGGACATTTGAGGTCTAAAAAATGAATTATAACCTGACTGAATGGATTTTTAAGGATTCTGTATTCATTATTATATTGCTCTGTTCTTACATTGAGCTCTCTTTTGACTTATATCCTCCTTGGAATTATCCCTACTAATCATCAAGTGATATTATATATATATATATATATATATATATATATATATATATAGTGTGTGTGTATGTGTGTGTGTATGTGTCATGTTCATATAATCAAGTTTTGTTGAAGACAACAATATCTATTATATTTTTCTAGAATAAATGATAATTGCCCATTAATAATTACAACCCGACAAGCTTTTTAGAAAAGTTAATTTTCTTCTAAACCCCAAATAGTAGCATTTTAGTATTTCTAGTTGCACTTTATATAATCAAAATATGTATGATGTATTATTTATTATGAATCTCTACACCATCAAAAATATCTGTTGTAAAAAAAAAGAATGTGTCAGTCCCAAAATGAGTGCATCTCTGGTATTTAAAGATAACTAAGTTTGATGAGAAACAATTTGAAGAAGGATGGCAAGTGTATGAGCCAAAAAGTTATGTGTATAATATGACCATAGTTGTCTATATAACAAAACATATAATATGACCATAGTGGTCTGTATAACAAAACATATAATATGACCATAGTTGTCTATATAACAAAACATATAATATGACCATAGTTGTCTGTATAACAAAACATATAATATGAGCATTGTTATCCATATAACAAAACATATAATATTAGCATTGTTGTCTGTATAACAAAACATATAATATTAGCATAGCTGTATAACGGAACATATAATACAAGCATTGTTGTCTGCATAACAAAATATATAATATGAGCATTGTTGTTTCTATAACAAAACATATAATATTAGCATGGTTGTATAACAAAATATAATATGAGCATTGTTGGCTGTATAACAAAACATACAATATGAACATAGTTGTCTGTATAACAAAACATATAATATGAGCATAGTTGTGTGTATAACAAAACATATGATATGCGCATTGTTGTCTGTATAACAAAACATATAGTAATTAATGAAGCATGTCTGTAAAATGCAATATATATGTTTCTGTGTGTTTCTTTGCATATGTTGATTTTTACAAGATTATTCTTTCAAATAATTGGATATATTCATTTTCTTGTGTTTTATGAAAATATTTTAAGTAAGAAATTTCAAGCGATCATTTGTCATTTTTTTTAATACTTTTTACAAAAAGATTTCTTGCCATTAAAGAACTAACAGTCAGAGCCAATGTGTAATACCTGCGACTACCCCAATGTGTGGAAGCCTAATCGGGGGTGCCGAGCAGTGTATTGTGACCATTCTATCTTACTAGAATTTGCTTTTTTCTGTCTACATTTATATATATTACAAATTAAACTAAGTACAAATGACTATTAAAAGATGAAAAAATTTTTTGCAGATTTTTATATAATGCAGGTGTTTTTTTTTGTCCAAATCCATGCATTTCTTTTGCTCATACTAAGCCTTGAAAACGCACTATTAAAATGTACTATTTTATATCTGTAATGTTGAATGTGTTAAAATTATTCAACTTTTTAACAAGAAAAATCTCAAATTGATGTTAAAATTCCTGCAAAACATTGATTTATTTAAGATGGAATGATTTATTATGACATGTCTCTAATTTGTATTTAAATACATTGTATTTATTTTCAATTTTTCCAGTTCAATTGTTCAACTCTATAGCATAGTTTCCATTATTGTACATAATTAGATTACAATAAAATTTGTAATTTCTATGAAAATTGAGATGTAGTAAATAATATGTATATATAAATAAAAAGAAAGAACAGTAAGATATATAATCCGGAGTTCTTATAGATATTTTTACAAAATAGTGCTCAATGTAAATTTACAGAGTATTAATATTATAAATTAATTGATTTAAAATATGGTTTTTCTGCTACACAGTTCTAACCATGTTTCAAAAATAGAAGGTCCATTTTTGAAACATGGTTAGAACTGTGTAGTGGAAAACCATATTTTAAATCAATTAATTTATAATATATATATATATATATATATATATAATTAAATAACATATCTATTCACATTTTAAGCACTACCTAAGTAAAATGATCCACTCAGGAAAAACTTCAAAAGGTATTTGTGATAAATAATTATTATCCTCTGTATTTTATCAAGTGCTTCCAAAAACGTCATCTCAAAACAGTTTTTTTAAAAAAATAAAGTTTTTAAAACTCAGAAAATTTCAAATTATCAATGATATAAGTACACTTACAAACTTGACATTTGTAAATAAAAATGTTACGTCCCAATAACTTTTTCAAAATAATCAGGGATCAATTTTATAATGTTTTGTTCTTCTGAACAGAACCCCTTCTAAAATGGTAAAAACCAATATTTTTCAATTCTGACAAATTTTGTGACTTGGGAAATGTCTAATGAATGAAATGTCTACAAAAATTACTTTCCCCAACACACAATTTTTCCCTATTTTTTATTAGCAGCCTAACCTAAGTAAATATCTTTGTTTCATTAAGTTGTTTGTCCAATGGAGCTCACATTTATCTACCCTTGAGGTTTTTTAATATTTTAACACTTTTATATATTTCATTTATTATTTTGGTAAGCTGATCTTGAAATGAATTTAAAAAATTTAAACTTATTATCTATAAATCATACAAAGTTGATTATTTTAATGATCAGTAAATTTAAGCCAGAGATATTTTCATGTATTTTTATAACATGATTCAGAAAAATATAGCTGAAAAGATTAAGAAAAATAATTATATCATCAGAAGTTTTGTGTGTATGTGTTTTTGTGTGTGCGTTTGTGTGTATGTGTGTGTGTTTATGTGGAAGATGACTAAGTTTCCTCAAAAAGAAAAACTGGACAAGTCTTCTATCTACAGCATTCTAGAAAGAAAAAAGAAAGAGGAAGCTAAAACTGGTCTTTTATAGTCCTAAAACACTGTCAGTAAAAGAGTGTCTTGCCTGACCAAGTTTGAGAGCTAAAAATAAATAATATATTTTATTTATGTTCTTTAAAATGATGAGTGAGTCTTTTCGTATTCAGCATGGCAAAAAGATTGTCAACAAGGTGAATATTGATAGCAGTTTGAAGAAATTCCCATTTCAGTAGTTGTAAGTCAAACCATTATAGGGATAGTGGTAATCTCAGAAATTAGGTCAGATGTCAATCTGTTCTATTTTCTTTGAAACCTGAACAGAGCAGAAATGTAAGTAGCAGAATTCTTAACTATTTCTTTACACATCATACCTGGTTGCATTTTTTGTTCTATCTCACTTGGTGTTGTACTAGTCTCCTTTGTCTGTGGGTAGCACTCTGGTTCTGGCCCAGAGGTGGCAGGTTTTTATATACTTTTCAACAGGCTCACGAATTTGTTATGAAAATCAAAAAATCTCTTTGTGTCAGTTTTTTTAATTGGCCAAAATTACTTTATTTTCTGGTGTTCCTTTCTTTTTCATTTATTTTTATAACAGAAGTTGCGTAGAGCCTCCATGATTTTTAGTATTTTTCAGTCACAAATAAGTAGCTTCTGCTCCTGCAACTTTTGGTGTTTTTCAGTCGAGTTCAATCTTTACTTCTTCCTCTTTTTATTTGAGGGTTACCTTCTCATAGGTTGAGAGGAGCATAAAAAGAGAAGGTTAGAGAAAAGGAGAAAGAAAGAGATAAGGATTTTTAAGAAAATACCTTAGTTTTATTTGAATTCTTTTGAATATATTTTATTTTTTATTGGGACTCACTACATTATATATATATTAGGAAATAGATTAAATCCAACATAAAAAATATCTTGTTAGAAAAATATGCACCCTCTAGCAGGATTTGAACCTGCGTCCATTATGGGAAACAGTTATTATACCTGATGTGCCTTAGACCAAGTTGGTCATGTAGGACCTACTGATCAAACAAAGCCTGAATAGTCAGAGCTAATGAGAGTTTCCACTAGGAGATGCAGGTTCAAATCCTGCTGGAGGGTGTATTTTTCAAACAAGATTTCTCAAATATTCAGGCCAGTAGATGTAAATAAATAAATAAATATAATGTTTAATAAATAAATAAAAACAGAGCATCTACTCAAATATAAGCATCAATTTAAAATAACATTTAAACAAATAAATTAGAAATATATATATATATATATATATATATATATATATATATATAGAGAGAGAGAGAGAGAGAGATAACCAAACACAGATGAATAAAAGATATAAGAAGGAAATATTTTAGCTGAAACAATAAGCGTTAAAGCAGTAGGAAATTTCCAAGGCAATATTTTAAATACAGAATTCAATAAATTGATGTTTTCTCAAATGCTACTTAAGAACACTTTGAAGAAATATTGACATATTTGTGTCTGCATTTCAAATACATTTCCAATACATATACAAACACACACAAATACACACACACACACACACACATATATATATATATATATATATATATATATATATATATATATATATATTAGAGAAGCATGCACAATATCAGAGAAAGAGCATTTGTAGATATAGACAATGTGGACATAGGATTTAACACTGCATAGTGACTGTCCACTTCATACTTCCAGTTATCTCACCATTTTGCATGTATTTATGTATGTATGTATGCAATGAAGAGGTATGGTGGAGTAATGGATAGTGGCTCAGATTGAGGAATTGGAGAGACAAGTTCAAATTCCAGTTGAATCCATTACATTCACTTATGTGCTAATACCCTTGGAAAATGTATGAATCGTCTTCTTCTCAAGCTATGGGTAAATAGCAAGACAGATCGGGTTCTATAGATGGCAACTGGTCTACAGCAGAAAGAAATGGCAACCTACTGCGGGGAAAAATCCGCCTTGTCAGTCATGTATCGAAAGATACATGATCGCATAAGCATGTATCACACATGGCACATAACTGACTGATGTATGCAATAAATATTTGACTGAAAATTTACACATTAATACATATTTCTTCAAGATGAACAATGGGACAATTTACAAAATTTTAATTTGACATTTTTTGAACTGGCATCAACAGAAAGATATCAAACTGAACTTTTCCATATTATATATTTGCCATTCTTTGGGATTCTCAACCAACTTTATTCATATTTATTCATAAAAATAAGGTCAAAAATATTTTTTAATCACTTCACCCCAAGCAAGGCAACAAAGCCACTAAGATGCACAGGGTTACTGAGAGTGAAAGAAACAAAGAGAAAAATAAAAGAACAGAAATTAAGAAGCCAGAAATAATGATTGACATTGCATTTAAATCTTTGAAGATTGTAGTTGGCAGGAAAGCAAGAATATGGAAAGGACTTCCACAGGTGATAAATATGAGAGAAGAAACTATCAAAATAGAACTTATGGTTACATCTAGCAATTTCCATGGTAAAAGGATGAGACCTAACTACCAATCAAGTGCAGTGCTTTAATTCATGAAATTAAGGCATCAAAGAATAAAGCTCATCAGAACAATTGCAATGAAATTATTTATAAAAAAATCCCAGAGAAGTGACGTCACAGCAGTGAGAAAGTTATTATGAAGCTGAGATGTCAGGACCAATATTATTAAAGATTATTGTTTGGATTTTGTCAAGAATATCTTAACTATTTAAATTTAACTATTGTGCCTGAAAAAAAAGCACTGTGTCAAAATTATGGTTTTTCCTTGACACCACTATTATTTTAACTACATTCACTCTTCAGCAATGTTTATTATTTTAAAATTGATGATTAGAATTTTAATAAAACCTAAACATGTGTTGAGAGTGAATTTATACATTTTTCTTGTGAATTGGCAACAAAAATATTGATCACAGTTTATTGTTTATTTACAAGAATGTTTTAATATTTTCAACATTCTAAAAACTAACACAATTTTATGAAAACTAATGCAATGCAATATTTATCACTTACCACACTGTAAAGAGATAAATATGAAAATAATTTTTTATTCATAAATTTATAAACATTTAGTAAATTATAAAAATAAGATTCAAATCTTTATTATTTACCATTTTATAAAGTTCAGATTGATTGGTGCATAGCTGATGTTTTGCTAACTATTCCAATAAACAATTTAATTAATAAATAGTGTAAATCAACAATCTAATAAGTAAACAGTGTTTATTATTTTTGTTTATACTGAAGAACAAAGAAAATATATAAATTTACTTTCATATATTTAGAATTCTTGGTCTGAAGATAAATTACATCCAGCAGCAAGGCCTCTGATTGGGAGACTGGGCATTTTGAAGACCATGACACCACCTCTTAATTGCTGTTGCTTCCAGGTCAACCCTTACCTGGGATAGTAGCACCTGTCAGGGTCCCATCTATGAGCAAATTATGAGCCCCCAAATAAAAACAAAAAACTACACCCTTGTGCAAATTAATTGAAACAAAAAAAATAATTCTGCTATTATTTACTTTTTTTTTGCTTTTTTTCCAATGAACCAAGACCCAGTAGACATGTTAGTACTTCATATGTCCATTCCATTAAGTTGTTCCTTGCAGATTGATTCTCGACTAGATTTAAATCAGGAGAGTTTCCGAGCCAGTCTATAGTACTTCAATTTGCTCACTGGTAAGGCTTGCCATGGCATTACAATTTTCATCCATCATAGACAATGGCCATAGGGCAACTAATTGACAGTTGAGACAATAGTGTCTGGGTGTGATGAAAATCTGATGCAATAACAGATAATACAATATTTTTCAAGGCTAAAAACATTTCATCATACACTCTGGAAAGAGATTCATATTACTGCACACCACTTCAAATAAGCCAATCTGAGGAAGAAAATAGATATCGATTACACCCTGACACTCCAGTGGGTCTAAAACTGACCGTATGATGAAAGAAAGGAAACTAAAGTGGTTGTTTCAATTAATTTGCACAACGGTGTATAAAAGTATAAAAATACATTTTTATAGTAAAAATAATAGAAATACATTTTCATGTAAAAAATAAAAAATTATCAACAATACCTATTAATAGCAAAATTAGCAAAAATACTTATTAATAGTAAAATTAGCAACAATAGATTTTTAAAGCAACATGAGCAGCCAGATAGCTTATCTGTAGTGGAAAGCATACAATTGCATTCAAAATGTATTTAGTTGAAGCCATAAAATTGAGTTCCAAACTTTCACATTTCAGCATTAAATAACCAATTGAGGTTGATATGCCGCTAAAAAAATCAACCAGCCAACATGAAAGAACTTTCACAACATTAAGCCATATAATGCCCAATAATTTCTGTATTCCAAAATATCTTTCAATAAAACTACAGCATAAGACACCTCTAATAATTATGTCCACACAAACATATATATCCACAAAAGCAGAGTATCATCTACCATGTATTCAATTGAGAAAGCAGAATAACATATTTTTATTTCTTCAAAGCTACCAAGAAAATTAAATTTTGTCATTAAATGACCCATAAGTACTTGATATGCCATTAGACAAACAAGTCAGTCAATATATTTAGGTTTTATTAAAAATTCTAATCATTGTATTTTAAAACAATAAACATTGACAAGGAGTGAAAGTAATTAAAATTAATAGCAGTGTCAAGGGAAAAACAGTCCTTAATCTCTATAGAAAGATAAATGGGGGAGTGGTGCTTTTTAAATAAAATATAAAATAATGCAAAATACAAGATAGTATTCAAAAGTAATGCCTCTCATGGGAACATCAATGCCATCAATCTGTCTTTTAACACAAATAGAATTGTTATATCTTAGAAGAGATTGTCTAGTGGCCAAGATAATTTCAGATTCCCCATCAGCAATATCAATCCAGCTTTTTGCAAATTCTAAACTTTTAAGTAGTAGCTCTTTTGAAATGGATGGGTAGAAGTCTATAATATCAAATTGTATAAAAATGGCTTCCTTTTTATTTTTAATATCTTGGAACTATTTTATAGTATCCGAAGAATCTTTCCAAAGATTACGATAATGTTTTTCTTGCATCATTTTTGTTATTGTTTTGGAGTGCAATTTTAGAAATTAGGCGTAATTCTATTTTAGATGGGTTAATTGACTGTGCTTGTAGATTATTGTCAAAATTAGGCTTGTGGTCTTTGAAAAGTAGATATGCATTTTTTTATGTGAGTTTTTTCCATTCTGTCTGCAACATCAAATTTATTAGCAAAAATTGCATTATTAAGTTAAGTGAAGAAATAGTGCTATCATTATTAACTTTTACGTAATTACTAGCTATTTTATTGTTTGTGATAGTTTGAAGGTTCAATTTTGTAAAAGTTTTGTGAATTATCGGCTTTAATTCACATTTTTTTAGAATTTTTGATGTTTCTGATGTCTCACTTTAATTTCTGTTGGAATTGATTGGATGATTTTCTAAACAATTCTTTTAAATTAGGTTAAACATATCAGCTTCGAAAGGATTTAGAAGTTTATTATTAGGTTTTTTTTTTTTTCAGATCTCAGAGTATATTTCTCCTTGACAATTTATATGTCTGTGGGGTTTAAGTAAAAGTGTATTTTCCATTGTAATCTTTTATAAGATCTATTATTTAATCTCTAAATGATAGAGTGAAAGGATGGGTATGAAATGTTTTTCAAGGAATAGTCCAGGGTAAATTTTTACATTTTGTGGTGAGATTGTAGATTATTAAGATAATCCAAAAGGAATATTCCAAAGAGTGCTCAACTTTTATGGACATTAAGGAGCAATTAGAAATATATTACCAGTTTGTGACTAGTAGGGATAATCCCTAGGAGGACATTAATCCAGGGACAGCTCAATGTAGACTACAGGGCATTATAATAATAATCAAAAAGAAAACCATAAATATTCATTTTGATTATAATTTATTTCATGAATATTGAAATATTCATCTCTTCAGATCAAAATCTCCTAAGTAGAGATAATACACCTGACAGATATATCAGATTGATAGTGGGGGAGGGAAGGCAAGAGAGAAAATATGAGAGAAGGAGGAGAAGGCTCTTTTAAAAAGATGTGATGGAGGGGGTTAAGGAAGAGAAAGGGTTAAGGAAGTAACAACTGAGTAGTAGTAAGCCTTAACAGATATATCTTTTTTGCATATATTGAGATAAGATATCTGACTGATGATACCAACTTGAAGCAATCGGGCATCTAGCCACACTGAGGAGCTGTGATACAGCAAAACAGTCTGTCTGTGGATGAGAATATATGCCCCCAGAAATCCAGTTGACCTCTCGAAAGAAAGGAGGTTTTAAAAACAGTAGCTCCTACTGCTATTAAGCATTACTCTACAAATATGAATTGAGTTCTCTGAGCTGTTGGCATATTTCATATAGAAAAAACTCATTAAAATCCCCTTCCTTTCTGACATGCAATGATGACCTAGGGGTAAGATATATGACTGATGTCAAATCAGTTGGGCTTCAATCCCAGCCTGAAGCAATTGAACGTATGACCACACTGAGGAGCTGTGATACAGCAAAACAGTCTGTCTGCAGATGACTATATATATATATATATATATATATATATATATGGGAAAAAGATATATATTTTTTATATATCAGAACAATTCTAGGAAAATCTATGGCAAAATGGAAATTTATATTATATGTATAATAATAACATATGTGTTCATACATGTGTATCGGCACGTGGCTGAGTGGTTAGAACATTTGCATTCTGACCATGAGACCCAGGTTCAAATCTCACCATGTGCGATTTGATGATTTCCTGATGTTGTCGGACTGGAAGAGTCGATCCCAGCATGCGGCACTTTTAGAAGTGCCTGAAAATCATACTATGGGTTGACCCAAGCCTGGTGAGTGAAATTGAGGAGTGGAATTCTTGGGGGCTGTTGATACCCGTGCTAGCATGAAGTCACAAGTCATCATGTCCGAGGGCTTCAGTGTGCTGGCCTTGTTCAAATTGTTGATCATGTTAGATAACATGCTCTTTCCCAGAAACTGTAACTAAGGCCTGCTCAGCATAGGTGTAGTATAAACCACAGGTGGACTCTGTGTGTGTTGAATAAACACAAACGCGCCTGAGCAAGCATCTTTGATAGGGATTGGCTAGCTACTCTAGTAGATGGGTATCCTGGAATATGAGTGGCCAGCTATACATACATATGTATATATATATGGGAAAAAGATATATTTTTCATATATCAAAACAATTTTAGGAAAATCTGTGACAAAGTGGAAATTTATATGTATAATAATAACATATATGTGCACACGTGCGTATATGTGTGTGTAATCTTTTCTAAAAACTGAGTTTTCTGAATCTCCACAGCTATGAACTTAAAGACATTTAGATTTTACAATAGAAGCTACAAAAAATAAAAGAAGTAATCTTTTGTTAATGCACAGATCAAAATTTTACAAAGCAGAAAAAGAAATTATAAGATAAACCTGTCTAAGTCTTGAAGAAAAATTAATTCAATATGATTTGCACGTAGAGTTGCAAACACATGTGGTTGGAAAAGAAGAAAAATCACTTTGAACACCTCTACTTATCCATTTGTATTTGTGAACAAAAGTCTATTTTGATATTTTGTTCAGCGCTTTCCTGTTTTCTTTTCTTTATTTTTTTAGACAATCAAATCCTGATCAAATAACCTCAAGAGAATTACTGATGTGGATCTTTGAAGATTTACTGTCTGTTTGAATTCTTATTTTTAGACTTTCTTTTTTGTTAATTCTTTATTTGCAGTATAAATTTGAGGCTTTAGAATAATATTTTAACCTAAATTTTAGGCATATTTCCTGCAATAAAAAATTCTAGATGCTATCATATTATAATTCAATGTGTTCCTTAGTTGGTCGAGGCTCAAGACACACTGAAAACACCCGTTTGTTTTTGGTCACCAAAGTTAAGCAGTGTTAAGTTTGGTCAGCATTTAGATGGGTGATTGCTTGGAAACACTGGGTACTGTAATCAGTCCCCTACAATCTGAAATATGTTTTGCCTTTAAATAACCCACAAAGGGTTGATAAGCTGTAAAAATCAAATCAAGCAATCCTTAGTTAGTATGTCTGTTACACTATACATTGCCTCAGATAATTAATGAGCGATTCTGTTTTGAATATCAGGAAAGATAGAAGATAAAGATATATCAGAAATTCTGTTTGGTTGTAGTAAGAAAAAAAAGGAAAGAAAGAAAGGAAAGATAGAGGAAGTGATAATGCTCACATAGGTTTAATGTTTACTTCCATGAAACAGAAAAACTTGCAATATTTTGCCATTGCAATTTTTCCTTAAAGTTGTTAATCTAAAATGTTGCAATAGAATTTCTGTAGGTATTTTAAAAGTGACACTCACAAGATGTAATTTGGTCATTATATCAAGAATTCTGATTCATTAGAAAAGTCAAATTCCTAATTGAAGTATCACCCCCTCACTCAGTGAACTGTTCTAATGAGAATTACAAGAGGTGGCTGGTAGGACAGTATATTAAGAAACCTACAAAGAGAGAGAGAGAGAGAGAGAGAGAGTGTTTTGAGATGATCCTTAGTTCTCAAGAGTGAACTGTCTATCCTGGGAACTATCTAATGATTAGATTAAAAGTAGGAGGCTTAATTGGTTTGGCCATGTAACTAGAAATGGAGAATGAAACTTTATGTATAAATCCTGCAAAAACAAATTCCTTAGCAAATGGCCATGTGTCAGATCACCTAAGAGATGAAAAGAGAATCAACAGAATAATAGAATATCACAAGTGACATGTGTAAGGATTGTCTTGGACAAAAAGAAATGGCAAAATTATGTGAATAAGAAGTGCCCAAGGAAGTAATTCTGACTATGCTACTAAATAACTTAGTTTCAGTGAGAATAACCTATGATAGTTAATAAGTTCAGTTACTTTTCCATCACCATAACTTTGTTTTGTGATGTCAGTGAATACACGTCACTCTCATAGTAGGGGCTTTGTAATGACAGATACAACTTTCATACATTGTTGAACAATTCTGGTGTCAGACGCCTTCAAATAGTACTCATACTAATAGAAATTGCATGAAAATACTCACTCGAATAGTGATCCATATAATGATCTGAATAGAGAAATAGTATAGTGAATAAAGTAGAGAATAGCAGTCCTTATAGTAATAGAGGATAGAATAGAAATAGTGATCTGTATAGTAATAGAGGATAGACTAGAATTGCAGATCAATCTAGATGTCACACAACTTCATATATATATGTTTCCTCTATGATCATGTGATTCACTTAATTTAATGGGATCACCTGAGTTTGCTCACTGGCGATCTATGTTCAAACTCAAGTGTCGGCAGTGACACTTTATTCCTATATAACACTTAGCTTCCCTGTGACATTTCTATAAATATTTTCATGGTAATTGTTCTGATGAACTTTCTTCTGTGGTACTCCCCACCCCCACAGACAAAATGTACAGTTAGGACTTCATAGAGACTTTGAGGTATTGTGGTGGTTGTAGTAAGAATGGTAAGTGATAATACGTTGTTTTGGTTTAAGGAATACTGTGGTATGTTTGGATCAGTAATTGTGGCCAGTTCAGTTTTAGATAAGACAGATTGAAGACCAGCCTTCCTCTACCCACCCCTGCTTTTTTTGCCCTCTGTATTGAACTCCTTCTCAACATTCCTACTTTCCATTGGCAACACATTCACAGGAAACTTATGACCATCAAAAAGGAAAAAAACAGGCTACTTCTCTCTTGATTCTTCTTTTATAACCACTACTACTTCCTAAAATGCTCCACTGTTGGTTGGTTGTGGTCACCATCACCAGCATTTAACCCCCCCACCCCAATCTACACTTCAGTCTCTTAGTTCATTGCTCATCTCACAGTTTCCAATAGTTTAGGGGCTTTTTTTTCATATATATATCTATTATTATTTAATAACATATGGTAATGATAATATTTGTTGATTCCTTATAAGGAAACATTCAGAATTCATTGTGCAAGCAAGTACTGTCAGTTGAAACTTGTAGCCCTAAAAAAAGTGATTATCTCCCTTTGGTTGAAATGAACTGAGGGTCATGTGATGGCTGCTAAGTGACATCAGTTCACAGAGTGATGAAACTGGTCACTTGTTAGTTAGTCACCTAATGAACAGTTGCTTTTTCAGCACGTGTCAGACAAGTCCAGCCTACCTAGACCTGCTGGACTTTGGGCAGGACACAAGCCCATAGCCCTGTTATCCCTATCTCTGGATCACAATTTTCCTGGCTGGAAATATACATGTCTTCCCATTTTCCTATTGGGAAATATGTTTGAACTAGAACTATAGTAATGCTGTTGAACAATACTGGTGTCAGACACCTTCAAATAACACTCACACAAATAGTACTTGCTCAATAATACTCACTTGAAAAGAAACAACTGAATAGTAATCCATGTAGTGATCCATATAGTGATCAGTACAAAGGAAATATATATAGAGAAATAGTTAGAGAATAGCAATCCCTATAGTAATAGAGGATAGAGTAGAAATACTGTTCCATATAGTAATAGAGGATAGAATAGAAATGGTGATTGTTTAGACACCACACTAATTCCCATATTTACATTTCTTTTTAGATCACATTATTTGAAAAATCGGATCTCCTGTGTTTGCTCTCTGCTGATCTGTGTTCAAACCCAAGTGTTGGAAGTGACACTTTATTCCTTTATAATGTATGATCTCACCAGAGACATAGAGGATAAATCCATCCCACTCAAATTTCCCTTGGGGATATAAATATGACCACATCACATTGCCTTACTGTTTTTCCCATTGGGAAAAATATAGCTTCTGCAGGAACAGAATAATCATCTAGCAGCTTGAATTCCTGTTGGGAATTAGCACATGAAAAACATTATATCAGGGGTTGGCCACATCCAGTCTACGAGTGATTTTTGTCCTGCTTGCCAAATTAACTGTAGTAAGGAATTTGCATTTTTTATTGATCGTGTTAGTTGTTATTCTGTTATTCCTGCAGTAAAATAAGGAACCTTGTTTAAATAATATAAGATTAACTTTGTTGTTTTTCTTTAAATCTCCAGACCAAGGCAGCCTTCTGGCTGGTTTGGTCTGAGGTCAAGACAATTTATAAATTTGATATAGCTCTTCTCCAAGACACTGCATAGTAATCTGGCCCACTCTCTCTGAAAAGTTACCAACCTCCATGCTATATCTTATCATTTTCATACTGCTTGTTGTTGTATAGATATGTTATAGTTTCTCTGTGTGGGAAAAGTGTAAATATTTGTATATAATTTTGTGTATTACTTAGCAATATGAAAATTTCTTTGATGACAAAGCATATTTATCATTTCTTATTTTTAGCTATTCTGTTTATGTATTAAATTGTTACTATATCATGGATATAATAATGCCCATAATGGGGGAAATGCAAACAGGAAATATTCCTTTCTGCCATAGCCACCCTGCATTACAATCTTTCTCTTAAAACAATCTTTCAGGAATATAGGTTTCTCAAGTCCAGTAGCTGTTATTGTTCTTTTCATTATTGATGGGTTTCCTTCCTCACCATTTATTTGAAATAATGTGGAAAGTCAACATCTTTATTATCTCATTATTTTCTCTTTGAGTTACATAAACTATCTATTTTAGCTGTTGCTGCTGTTGAAATTCCTCAAGTGATATGGGTTCTGTCATCTGGTTTAGCTAACACATAAGACAGATATATAGACAAGAACAATAGCCATCTTTAAAATGAAGAAGGTATGCAATTCTGGAGTAAAATAAAAGTTTTATTTTCAAATATAATTTGCATTAAGATGTGTATGCTGATATATGTGTGTGTGTTAATGAATGATTGTATATATAGGGTGACTCATTTATCTCCCCTTGGATAATCAGTGTAGTTCCTCCATCTTTGATTTTATCATATAGTGGATGGCACCCACTTTTATATTCTATTCAATTCAACTGACCATGTTTACTTCATTTATCTTGTTTTAAATTATGCTATACATTTATATGTTTATTTTCTATAAGTGATTTTACACTTTCTTCTTTCCTTTGTCTTTCATTGTTGCTTTTTGTTGTCTATTTTTGAATTTTTTGTATGCAAAATTAATTATAAGTTTTCATATCTATGGAGATTTTCTAACTTCAGTAACTTTTTGCTGAAACTGAGAACTAAGCAGAAGATTAAATTTTGCCCCAATCTATGACAATGCTACTAATCTGTGCTCTATCATTTGTCTTAACAGAACTGCCATTAATTCTCAAGATAAATAAAAAAACATTATTTTCTGCTTTTATTGAGACATTAGCTTCTAAAACTTTCATATAAATGTTATATGATGAAGTTTATTTGTTTAATTCCAGAAAATAAGTAAAATAAACAAAAACGTTTTACATTAGAATAATATATTGAAAAAATGTGTTCATTTTTAGGAGAAGAAGAATCAGGAATCTATAAAACTTATAATCTGATTTAGGTCCCATGTGTTTTTCATCTGATTTAGTCCCCAACACTTTTCACATCTAATTTAGCTCCATAATTCAACATCAGATTTAGCCCCCACCACTTTTAACATCTGATTTAGACCCCACCACATTTAGTATTTGATTTAGCTATTGCACTTTTAATCTCTGATTTAGATGACCCAAATTTTGCATCTAATTTACTCCCCACCACTTGTCACATATGATTTACTCCCCACCACTTGTCACATCTGATTTACTCCCCACCACTTGTCACATCTGATTTTGTCCCTCACACTTTTCACATCTGAATTTAGTACCTCTCCACCTTATAATGTTGTGTTACCTTGCTGGATATAACTGATAACATATCAATATAAGAAATCATATTTCTCTGTATTCTTCACAAATTAACATTGTTACATTTAGTAACTATTCTTTTCTTTGGAAGCAAATTTTCTCCCAAAAATTAATAAAAAATTTATCTTTTACAAGAAACAAAATCCAAGTAAAAACCATTTTTTTACTTTTCTTTCATACTTAATATTTTTTTCCTAAAGACTTTTTAGAATTTTCTCTTGTATCCAGAAATATTATTTTCAGAAGGAAGCCTCAAGACCAGAAAAGATTAAAAAAAAATCCTTGGAAGCATCGCAGATTTCCAAGAGACAGACATGAATTTCAAAGATATTGACTTTTTGTCATGTGATAACTTATTGCTACTCCATTTAACACTTTCTAAAGTATTAGGAACTTCTTGTGCTGCATCCCTTCAGGATGTTAGCGATCATGGCTCTCCATAATTTCCTGTTGTTTGTTGCTCTTAGTGAGCTGTCTTTTTGTTATCTCTCATAAACATTGTTCTGCCATTCATTTACTCATGCTCGGTAGGTAGGTTATGCATTGTCTTCCTCTATCCCTCTTGCCTTCAATCTGTCCTGTGAGTATCAAATTTTCCAGGCCCACTTTCCTCATTATGTGCCTTAGAAATTTCAACTATCTCTTCCTGATCAACTCTGGATTGGTTAAGCATCTCACCTTGCATGGTCTTCTTTCAAATAAGCGTAATGGCTAATGCTTCCCAAGGTCAACTGCTGATGTATTAACAGTTATTGCTGAAAACTTAAGATAAGAATGGTGAAGCTGGAGCTGTTATTTTGGTTGTCTTGAAGGCATTTGACAGGGTTTGGCATATTGGTCTTTTCCACATGTTGAAAGGTTATGGATAAAAAAACAAATACATCAGATTCATTATTTACCAGAAAAATTTAAAAATTAGATACCTAGTTATTAAAGATAATGTATCCCAAACTTCCAACACCCTATACAAAGCCAACGTTGTGTATGAGTGTACTTGCCCACTTGGGGGAAGTTTCTCTGTAAATAAAAAAAGCAAAAGATCTTACATTGGATATATCACAATTACACTCTCATGGAGACTTACCTATCATCTACCAGAGTGCCATCAAACAACACATTAATAAGCAGCATAAGGATCATAGTAACATTAGAAAGCTACTCACGTACAATACCAAAACACTAGCAAAACCTAATGATCCTCAAATCCTTATGATCCTCAAATCAATACTCATGCAGCAAAGGCAACAAACTATAAATAAAAACAATTATACTTTAAGAGCCGACATCCTCAAATGGACATAAAAAACATACACATCACACCATACCTATGATATATATATATATATATATATATATATATATCATGAGAATGAAAATAGTATAAATTCAAACATTCCTAACATTAATATAAAAGAGAGCTCAATACCAAGAGTAGAGCAATAGTTATTTATTGTTAGTTGTTACATACGGACAAAGAAGTACTTACAACAAAGTTGCAAATTTGTTTTGATGTGTAAGAGTCTCATCAGGTGAGGAAAAAAATGATTATAACCATTGATAACGATCTTTGTTCTTCATCTGATGAGATGCTTATTCATCAAAACAAATTTGCATCTTTGTTGCGAGTACTTGTTTGTTCGTATATAACAACTTATAATATATATATATATATATATATATATATATATATATATATGTATATTTTAATATACATTAAATTTACTTTATAAATATCATTATATAAATATTTTATATTGTGTACATATATATATATATATATATATATATATATATATAATAATAATAACAGCTGGCCACCCATATTCAAGGATACCCATCAACTAGGGCGGCTAGACGGTCCCTATTGCAGACGCTCGCTCAGGCACATTGGTGTTTGTTTAACACTCATGGAGCCAACCTGTTATTTATACTGCACCTATTCTGAGCAGACCTTAGTTACAGTTTCTGGGAGAGAGCATGTTATCTAGCATGATTTGAACAATGCCAGCACACTCAAACCCTCGGTCACAATGATTGTGATTTTGTGCTAACACAGCTATCAAGAGCCCCAAATGATGGGTGGACGATACCAACATGTGTCACCTTTAGAAAGTACCTGAAAACCATACCATGGGTTAACCCAAGCCTTTTGAGTGAAATTGGGTAGACAGAACTCTTGGAAACATCAATAGCTGTGCTAGCACAAAGTCACAAGTCACTGTGGCTGAGGGCTTGAGCATGCTAGTCTTGTTCAAATTATTGATCACACTAGATAGCACGCTCTTTCCCAGAAACTGTAACAAAGGTCTGCTCAGCATAGTTGCAGTATAAACCACAGGTAGGCTCTTTGGGTGTTAAACAAACACAAATGTGCCTGAGTGAGCATCTACAATAGGGATTGGCTAACCACCCTAGTAGACAAATATCCTCGAATACGAGTGGCCAGTTATAATAAATATAAGGCATGTATTAAAGCATCGATTCATGAATTTGTCGCCTAAGTGATTGTCAGTTCAATCCCTGGGCTGAGCAGTGTATAAAATGGAGTGAGAAGTAACTGAACAGTACTAAAATAAGAATTAGACAAATTATCCCTAGACATGGGGAAGTGGAAGAAGAGCACTTTACCTCCATAGATTTAATAAAATTCCCTATAGTTTATCCAGATCAAAATACACCTGATGAAGGCCAGATGTCACAATGGCTGAAACATTGTAGTAAAAACAACAAATAGTCTACATGTAAATAAAATCTATAAAAAAAAAAAATTCATTTTCTTAGTCTCAATCTATGTCACAATCCATATTTTCAACTCGTGTTTTGAAATTATAAATGAAAAAATACTGTCAGCTTTAAAGAAAATAATGATAACCCAAAACATGACATAATTTCACAAATTAAAAATAGTTTCTCTTAAATCAAAATATAAAAGCCAAAATGTCAATTTGAACAGGGAATATATCAATTACATATGACAATGTAAAGCCTTTCTATTATGTCTTGAGAGCATCAATTTGTACAGGAGAAAATGGAAACATACCTTGAAGGCCAAAGCAAATGACCGATTTACTTTCTGAAGTCATGTAAGATGAGCTGAAAATAAGCTACTTACTAGCAAACAACTTCATATGATGTACAGAAGTGAAATAATAATAATAATAATAATAATAATGATAATAATAATAATAATAATATAGTGGAGTCATAGATAGTTTTTACATGTCTATATGAAGCAAGCTTTGAAGTAAAGTTCTATAAAATATGAAAATACTTTTGATACTCCCCAATATTTATGGCTATCAGTGATTTAATTCTTTTTCTTTCTGTTTCTTTTTTCAAATATAATTCAAGGTTTTTACTTATCACCCTCATCTCCTAACAAATGTGGGAGTTTATTAAATAAAGAGAAATTTTTGGTAACTATTTTGGTTTTATATCTAAATCTTTTATGCGTAATAATATAGACCATGCTGGTGGTGTATTGGTTAGTGGATTGAAATGAGAAATCTGCATTACATTCTCTTTTACATAAATACCTTTAAGAAAGATATGAATCCATCTCTTCTCCCCAAGCTATTGAATTATGTTAAATAGCACAGGGCAAACTCTCTGGTAGTTGTTGCCAACCCGTATTGGAGGACAGTTCTGAATTCAAAACCATATGTAACACTGACAGGGAACATATTTGAACGTTAATTAAGGTCTATGCAGCATAAGCCAAAAGGTAGTCTTTCTGAGTGCTGAAGAAACAAAACTGAACCTTAGCAGACAGACATTCTCAGAAACAAGCAGACATACTAAAGATGAGAAAGATCAGTGATTTGCTGTGTGACTTTAAGTCAAAACAGCTTAGATGATAACAAGCAATTGTTGTAAAACTGGTTCAGGATATAAAAAAACCCTCAAATCTGTAAAACCAGTATTCTGTGGTTTGTGTGTATAAATTTCTCCTTGGAGGAGTTTCTAACGCAGGCTTATCATCTCTCAGTTGCATCTCTGTCTTTGGGCAGAGTGTGCTCAGGGGCTTCTCTGTCAAAGGACAGAGGGGTAACTGAGAAAATTATACTGAGAGGTGACCAAAGGTGTTTTTACCTACAAGTGAATAATTGATGGGAACTATTATCAGCCACAACAGGGACATTGCAAGGGTCTTGTGAGCCCCCCTGCCAATCTATGGTATGTCCCCTATGCACTACTACATCTCAATTTTCATAAGGTAGTATTCATATAAAATACACATTATATGGTAACCTAATTATCTACAATAATGGATCATATGCAATATAGGAGGAAAATTGAAAATAAATACAATATATCTAAATACAAATTAGACACACATCATAATATGTCATTCCACCTTAAATGAAACAAAAATGTTTTGTGGCAATATTTTGCTGTATGATTTGAAGTCAAAACAGCTTAGATGATAATAAAATGGACAATTATTTTTTTTCTTATTTTCAGAAGTTTCCAAAATGAATGCATGTTCCAATGACTTCTAATTGATACATGTGCTATCAATATGCCTTGTAAGGTTCTCATTTTGTCTCTTTACTGCAAAGATAGTGAAGGCCAAATCAATATCAGCCTACTTTGCGTTCTCTTTGCACACATTGCCTGTTAGATGTCACAACGGCATTTGATTGAAAGAAACCTGGTTTCAATTTATTTCATTCTTGCCTTGACAATGAGGACCTCTAAGTCATGACTCAACTTATAAAGACATTTTGTTTTTCATTTCTTCCTCACTTCTTGGACATCTAAGTCATACAAAATGTTCAGTTTGCCAAACTGATATGAAATGGATGTTGAGATATTTTTTTTATTTCGAATACAAAAAATATGAACACTAGTGAAAGAGATTAAGATAGTAGAGTGGAGACATCATAATCAAGTTTTTCTTTGTTTTCTTTTTAATTGAATTCAACCCAAAAAAGGCAATAAAGCCACTAACATACAGGGGGTTATTGGGTATGGAAGAATTAGAAACAGAAACATCATTAAGAACAATAAAAGAGTAAACAGGAGGATAGTAGATAGTGATTGACATTACATTTAAATTTTTGAAGATTAAAGTTGGTTGAAAAGCATGGAGTCAAAAGGGAATTCCACAAGTGAGAAGTGTGAGAAAATAAACTGTTAGCATAGAACTTATGGTTACATCTAGCCAACCCAACTGTAAATTGATGGGATCTCAACATAAATCTAGTCAGTTATGTGCCATACATGAGACACACTTAGGAGATCATGTATGTTTCGATACATAACTGACTAGGCAGATTTTTTCCCTCAGTAGGTTTCCATTTCTTTCTGTGGTAAACCAGTTGATATCCAATATTATAGAATCTGGTCTGTCCTGCTATTTACCCATAGCTGGGTGGAGACAAAGAGGATTCATACCTTTCCCAAGTGTATTAGCACATGAGTGAATGTAATGGATATAACTGGAATTCAAAATCAGCTCTCCAATCTCTCAATCAAGCCACTATCCATTGCTCCACCATGCCAATCTATTACTGAAGAGGTCATCTGGATGATTTCTATGAAAGTATTTACAGAAAAGGCACAGGGAAGATACCTTTTGGCAGTGGGAAAATGTCTGAAGCTGAGACACCAGATCATGAGGAGGCGATCTCTGCATGTGACAGCTTTGGAAAATGACCCAAGCCTTGTGGGTGAAATTGGGTAAATGAAACTATTTGGCAACCATCAAATGGTTGTGCTAGCTCAAAGTTACAAGTCATCCTAACTGAGGGTTTGAGCCTTCTTTAGACTGCTAATCACACCAGATAATACGCTCTCACCCAGAAATCGTAAGGTACACTCAGCATTTTTGCAGTATAAACCAGAGGTGGGCTAACAAATATAAAAATGCCAGAGCTGGCATCTGCAACAGGGATTGACTAGCTGCCCTAGTAAACAGGCATACTCAGATGTGAGTGGCTAGTCACGACTCTGTTTAATTCTGTTCTATTCTCACAGCACTTAGTATTACTGCCATGCTTTCTGTAGCAAGTAGGTTTTACAGTGGAGTTGCTTACCCAATGTCCGACTGGTTTTGAATTCAAAGATGTCTTTCTTCTAGACTGGCTGCAAACCAAAGCTAGGAAGCCCAGTTCGCTTTCCTTTTAACCCATAGCTGGGGAAGGACGTGATGGATTCTAAAGGGTATTTCTGTGAAAGGTAATGTGACAACATTGGTTGGAATTTGAACTTGGTATGCCAATCTATCTTTTCTGTATTAATAACTACTGGACTACAAACACATCCATACACATAGATACATTTAAATTAAGCAGTATATTAGGTTTAGTCATGAATCACTTATGTTTTCCTTTGTCAAATTTAGTATTCAAAAAATAAAGTATAATTACATTTTATTCAGCTATATATTCACCATGGATATATATTCATTTCAATATATATACATATACATATATATATATATATATATATATATATATATATATATATGAAGAAAAATATATGGAAAAAACAAACAAAAATTCTTATATGCAATTATACTGTTTTAATGTTAATATAATGTCAACGTCGGACGTTTCGGTCTAATAAACCATCTTCAGGACATATTTATAAAATATAATTAACATTATCAATTCAACATGACAAAGACGATGGACATAAGAACAAGACTTATCCAAACAGATAACTGAAAGTTTTATAAGATCAGCGTTCCGTTTAAACATGGTCACGTTGTCGTCACGTGGGTGACACTGTGAAAACGGAGCTGATCTTAAATGGAATGGCAAATTCCCTTTCCCATAGTGCTCAATCAGAAAATGAATAAGTCATCGACATAGAAGCCTGTCATATACATACATATATATATATATATGTTTAGTTAAAGATTCTTTTCAATGACTTGTTGCTATGTATCAGGCAGCCTTTTGATACCATTTGAGTAAAAATTCCACAAGTGTTGATGTAAAAAGATTTTCAACAAACTTTTGAATCTTTTGGTTGGTGCTAGGTCAGGAGAATATTGTTGCTGAGGTAGAAGAGGCCAAATAAGTTTCTCAGTTTACCGGTATTATTCTTGAGGAATTTAAAAAAAAAAATTTTCTGCCATAGGCTTGTAGTATGTAATGCTTAACAAACTTGTCTCACTAGATCAGTTATGATCAAGTGATGTAGATGCTTCATAATTGCAACCTTATTCCACATCTTAGCCATGCTTAGTAAATCACTTATAGTAAAATCACCAGAGGCAGCTACTAGTGATAGATTGGAACTTCATGACTTTTTAGAAATTCTATTTGTTTAGAAATGTCTATTTGTCTATTTTGTTACTCTTAATAATAAAATTGTTTATGGCATTCAAAAAAATGAATATATTAGAGTTAATAAACATGACTTAACTCAAATATGAATACATTTTTAGGACTCCTTGATTCTGTATATATTTCCCTTTTTAGCTTTGTTTGAACTCATTCTATTATTTAATGATAATGAATTTCCGTCTGTGTCCCTCTCATAAAGGGTCAATAAAATTTATGCTAGACCCTCGGAAGAGATAAAGGATATGAAATGTAAAAACATTATATTTACTTCCAGTTTAATTGATTACTTCTTTTATTCTGTAAACCACTTTTGTGTGTGTGACTCTCAGAAAGATTGGAAGGACTTAATGGTTCACTAAAGAAAGAAAGAATCAAATAGTCAAAAGTGAAATAAAAGAAAGATCTCAAAGCAAAACAAAAACAGTACTTGAAATCCTAGCCATTGTTCTTACCAATCCTATATTCTTTGTTTTCATTCTTTATTCTCTTCCTCATCTTTTCACCTTTGATTTGTCAATGACAAAATTCTATGATCTTCACTCTTTCTGTTTTCCATTCCATTGCTTGAATGGCAACTAATTTCTAGGTTTGTACCATTCATTTTTCTTACGCTTGATGCTAATGATTGGCATTTATGGCTCGACAATCGTTTTTGTATTGGACACATTTGTGGGATACATTCCTTTGATCATACTCAAGAAAAACAGTGATATGACACTGAATAGCAGAGGTCAGAGACAGTCTTTCACATATCAAAGTACAGTTGGAAAAGATCAAATCCTTTATCTTAATGAGTTACAAGAAATAATTACTGAATTATTAATTAAATTAGTTGCTCGTTCTTTAGCTAACAAAATATTTATCAACTATGACCTTTATGGACAATGATAAGACAGCTTGAATATTTTTTACTTCAGTCTGATCTAAAAAATTTAGAATAATTATAAAGTTTTCTAATAAAATTGTGTCTCTCTACAAGTGAGTTTGAAGAACAGAATTTTAACCCTTTGAGTCCTGTATTCCTAAACAATTCTAACCGTTTTCTGCCTCAGCTCCTGAGTCAAAATTCACAAATAATTGGTATGTAATGTTTCACTGTAAATATAAAAATAGTTACAAGTGTTTACCCACTGTTCAACCAGTGACTGGGCATTAAGTCTTTTTTTCTCTACCACTGTTCAACTGGTGGCTGGGTATTACATTATTTTTCTCTACCATTGGTAAAGCTCACAGGGCTAAAAAAACAAGATATCCACATTGTTAAAGCTGTCACCACATTTTTCCAGAACTGAGAACTAAACAAAGATTATGTTTGTCCTGTAAGCTTTAATATTTAACAATTATTAATGAGATGAGCTCTATCATTTTGAGCAAAACCATTACTGTCATTTAAATCTTATAACAATAACAAATATTGTTTTATAAAAAAAGTTGACCCAAGCATAAATGACTGTGAAGCTCAGAGTAGGGACAAAAGATGTGAGCTTTTCATTTTATTTCTTACCATAAGTTTTATAAACAAGAAAAGTCTAGAGATCTCTTTCCAGAAAATAAGTATAGGTGAAAAACAAAAAAAAAAAAATTGTCTGTTTAAAATCACTGTTAAGTTTTAAGCTCAAAAACAAAGTTAAAAAACACTAAAATTGCTAAAAATAGTAATTCTCCAAAGATTTTGTTGCCACCATGACATGGGTATTTTTAATAGGAAGTTTACATTAAATTAAGTGTACTATTAATGGCCTCCACTGGTCATCAATGACCATAGATTTGATCCCACTCATCTGCTCCTCTGGAACATTGGGTTAACTGCCTCTCCAGTGTTAGGCATAAGGAAGGTTCAACACTGGGCAGGATGGTATGAAGGACAAAATGTTACCCATGCAGCATGTCCCCCTTCTTCACATTGCTGAGGGATCCAAAGGAACAGCAGGACCATTACAGTTTGTCACAGGAGCTGCCAGAACAAAACTGAAATTAGCAACAAACTGCCTTAGGGGCCCAACTCCAGATTTTTTCTCAGGGTTAACTCCTGAAGCCTTTCTTATGACTATGTATCCCACAAGGCAGCAGAGATTTAGGGTCAGGGTTTTCTTTCTGCTAGATGGGTTGCTTCCGGGGCTAAAGAGCCCCATCTACCCTAAGAGTAAGCACAAAAAAAACTTTAAAATATTTGTATATATTTTTACCTTCAAAATTAAGAAACCTATTTTTCAATATATTTACAAAGGTTGTAAGTTGTGTCTATATTGTTTTTTTATTATTTTTTTTTATTTTTTTACAGTGGTGTTCCCCCTGCACAAAGCCTGGGAACCACTTGAGGTAGAGGGTTACAGAGTAAGAGGTACAGTTTATGCAGATATGTAAAGAAGATAACAGTTAACCCTAGACTTGAACAGGTTAAGATTGTAGAGATCGAGAAAGTTAAGTTGAATAGAGTTACTTCTATATGTAACAGAGTTACTTGTACATGTAATAGTACAGTTAAATATTAAGTTGAATAGTTACTTCCCTTGATTGAATAAACAGGAAGTGATATACAGGAAGCAGATTGTGGAAGAGAGATTGTATTTGTACATTCAATACAGATGATTAATATTTCAATTATTTAAAATATATTTTTTGGAAGATCTATGACAATGTGGAAAAATTTTCCATGCAACACGCTTTGTCCTTTAGAACTTTGTCAAATTAAAGTGATGTTTATATGGATGTGACTACATATATGCATATGTGTGAATCAATATTTAGTATGTAACTGTGTGGGAACTGAATATCTATATATTGTGTATATAAAGCACAAACATTCGTATGCACAAGTATGTTGAGAAACAGTGTATTTGTCCTTATAATGTGTAACTGGATCTTCAAAGTAGAAACCATTTGTCTGCTTACTGTCAAAAGAGAGAGAAGGCAATAGCTTTGTCAGTCCATGGTCTATTTCCTCTGGGAGGAAATGGTTGATAAATTGTTGAACATCATGGCAGTTCCTTATAAAAAAATATCAGAGCCATGTAAATTTGTTTAGTCACTAAGACGAATAGTTAAGTAAAGTTACTTGCATTTTTATACTTTTTTGATATATCAGAAATTTTAGTTTATAATTTCTGATTAATTGTTTCTTATTAGCTGAAAAATCTCTTGTGTCTGTCACATGGCTTGCTTTCCACAAGTAAAATCATGTGACATACAAATTAATTCAAAACATATTTTCTTTTGTGATGTCAACAAACACTCATTTGACACTTTTGTGATGCCAATGAAGACTTGTTGTCACTTTCATAATGCTTGTTGTAGTAGAGACTTTGCAAGCACAGAAACAAACTATAGTATGCTGTTGAACAATACTGGTGTCAAACGCCTTTCCAATAGTAACTGTCTATATTTCTGAGATGAGGTATTATGTACACTATTTACATTATTTGGACTATTGTCCTCATCTTTGTTGCCATATTTATTACGTTTCGGCCGTTGTGTGCTCCGGCCTTCTTTAGATGGTTGGAATGTCGAACTGAACACTTTATTTCGCTCACTGGGGTATTGAAATAAATTGTTCTAGTTCCATGTGCCATGTCTAATGGATGCCACTTATCAGTTATCTCCTGTTAATTCCACTCTCCAAGTTCTCCACTGCCTTAACCAGGTATTGAACTCACAACTCTTTGGGTCCTGACACTGGATCTAACCAACACCTTTATCCACTGTGCCATATGTCCTTAAGGTACATAGAACTAGAACAGTCTACCCCAACAAGCAAAATAAAAGGTTCAGTTCAACATTCCAACCACCTGAAGAAGGCCTTTCAAATAATATTGCACTAATAGTACTTGCTCGATAATACTCCCTTGAAGAGTAATCCATATAGGGATCTGAATAGAGAAATAGTATAGTTAATAAAGTAGAGAATAGCAGTCAATATAGTAATAGAGGATAGACTAGAAATGGTGATCTGTATAGTAATAGAGGATAGAGAAGAAATGGTGATCTGTATAGTAATAGAGAATAGAGGAGAAATAGCAATCCTTTAGACATCACGCTACTTTCTACTTATGCATTTCCTCTATGGATCACCTGTGTTTGCTCACTGGCAATCTATGTTCAAACTCAATATCAGCAGAGACACTTTATTCCTATATAACATTTTGCTATATTTTTCATTATTATCCATAGTCATAAATTGTTTTTGGACACAATTTGACAGGATCTATGTCCAGATTATGTTAAAACACTAGTTCCCATACAATCACTGAGGTTAAGCAATGTCAAGCCTGGTTATTACCTGGATGGGTGACTGCTTGGGATTACCAGGAGCTGTAAGTTTGGCTGTGCAAGTGCTATAATGGATAATGTCTCAGAATTGGAAACCAGAGAGCTGAGTTTCAGTTGGGTTTATTATATTATCTTACATGCAAATACTCTTGAGAAAGACTATGAATCCACCAATTCTTCACACATTCACTAAATTATTATAATCTCAAAAAAAATTTTACAATCTAAAAATATTCTTTGGCTTTAAATAATCTGTAAAGGGATGTCATATCCTGTCAGTACTCCCATATTTAAAAAAAAAAAACAAGTGGCAGAAGCTTAACCTTGCAGGACAAGCGATTATTGTAAAACAGGTTCAGGATATAAAAAAGCCTCAAATCTGTAAAACAAGTATTCTGTGGTTTGTGCGTATAAATTCCTCCTTGGAGGAGTTTCTAATGCACACTTATCATCTTGCAGTTGCATCTCTGTCTTTGGGAAGAGTGCACTCAGGGGCTTCTCTGTCAAAAGACAGAGGGGCAACTGAGAAAATTATACTGAGAGGTAACCAGCCCTGGAGAACAGCTGCTCAAGGCCGTGCCCTCCCATTGTACCAGAGGAAGGGATCGGTGCTCATACAGAGACCAGCAGAACCGACGGTTGTGGGGGCCAAGGGCTATTTTTGTCCTTTGCCCGGGTGTATACACCCGGGTCCTCACTTTAAAAAGACCCTGTATCAAATCTCGTCCTAGTGGGGGGATCGAGTAAATACTGTATTCTGTGGTCAGGGTGATTTGGATCAAAGTGTAGTATCTGTCCCAGCAGCAGACAGGGGCCCAAGGCTGCAGCCACAGCAACAGCAATTCCAATCAACCATTATCAGCTGCATCTCCAGCTCACTATCAGCGACTGCACTAGCCATCAAGCCATCTATATACAAGAGGTCTCCAGCTCTGGTTCTCCATTCTTACCAGCACCAATGATATAGAATAAACTGTTCTTTGCAGGACAGCAATCTTCAACAACTATAAAATTGTCCTTTTCATGACAATACTTTTCAACGACTATAAAACTGTCCTTAGGACAAGGTACTTCTCACCCTCTACATGAACATGCAAAGATATTTTTGCCTAGTGCACTCTTAACCTTATTTTCATGTATTTTCTTTAATGAAAATAAACTTGGCAATATATATTGTTTACTCAAGTCTTCATTTTGTTTGTTGTTGTCTTCTGTCATTCAATATCAGTTTGTAGGCCAATATATATATATCCACAGACTGTTTTGCTGTATCACAGCTCATCAGTGTGGCTAGACATCCAATTGCTTCAAGCCGGGATCAAAACCCAACCAATTTGGCATTAGCCAGAGATTCTACCCCCAAGCTATCATTGCATGGAAGAGTGAAAGGAAATTTTAATGTTTTTACTATGCAAAAGACATCAGTAGCTAGGAGAGCACAATTCGAGTAGCAGAACATGGCATTAGCAGCAGCAGCCACTGTTTATGAAATCACCCCTTCCTCTCTGAGAGCTCAATTGAATTATGTATCACAGCTCATCAGTGTGTATAGACATTTGATTGCTTCAACCTGGGATCAAAACTCAACCAATTTGACCTCAGTCAGAGTTTCTACCCACAAGCTATCATCGCAGAGCATAAGGGAAATATATATATATATATATATATATATATATAGATAGATAGATAGATATATGCCACCCACAAAATATAAATATATATATTATATTTTATATATATTATGTTTTATATATATATATTAGGTTGGTGCAAAAATAATTTCGTTTTCTCACATAGTAACATATGTTAGAAAACGAAATTATTTTTGCACCAACCTAATATATATATATATATATATATTACCTGCAACAATGAAAGTGGATTTAAAAAGAGATTGTATTTGTACATTAAATATAGATGATTAATATTTCAGTTACTTAACATATTTTGGGGAAAATCTATGACAATGTGGGAAAATTTTCCATGGGACACGCTTTGTCCTTTAGAACTTCATCAAAGTATAGTGATGTTTATGTTGATGTGACTAGACATGCATATGTGTGAATTAATATTTAGTATGTAACTGTGTAGAAACTGAATATCTATATATTGTGTATATAAAGCACAAACATTCATATGCACAAGTATGTTGAGAAACAGTGTATTTGTCCTTATAATATGTAACTGGATGTTCAAAGTCAAAACCATTTGTCTGCTTACTGTCAAAAGAGAAGGATGGCAATAGCTTTGTCATGCTCTTATTTGATTTCTAAGAGCAAATAAAGAGTTTTTTAAAGCATTTTCCATTTTTCCAGCCAAATTTACCCAGAAGCATTTTTTTTTAATTTCCAGGAGGTTTGACTTATTAGTTATTGATAAACCTATTGACAAAACTAGTTGCTTATCACAAGGCAAGTTGGAGTAATTTACTGGTAATCTCCCTTTGCTAATTTTGTCATAATAGAAAGTACTTTGTTTTTACCTACAAGTGAATAATTGATGGGAACTATTATCAGCCACAACAGGGACATTGCAAGGGTCTTGTGAGCCCCCTGCCAATCTATGGTATGTCCCCTATGCACTACTACATCTCAATTTTCATAAGGTAGTATTCATATAAAATACACATTATATGGTAACCTAATTATCTACAATAATGGATCATATGCAATATAGGAGGAAAATTGAAAATAAATACAATATATCTAAATACAAATTAGACACACATGATCATATGTCATTCCACCTTAAACGAAACAAAAATGTTTTGTGGCAATATTTTGCTGTATGATTTGAAGTCAAAACAGCTTAGATGATAATAAAATGGACAATTATTTTTTTTCTTATTTTCAGAAGTTTCCAAAATGAATGCATGTTCCAATGACTTCTAATTGATACATGTGCTATCAATATGCCTTGTAAGGTTCTCATTTTGTCTCTTTACTGCAAAGATAGTGAAGGCCAAATCAATATCAGCCTACTTTGCGTTCTCTTTGCACACATTGCCTGTTAGATGTCACAACGGCATTTGATTGAAAGAAACCTGGTTTCAATTTATTTCATTCTTGCCTTGACAATGAGGACCTCTAAGTCATGACTCAACTTATAAAGACATTTTGTTTTTCATTTCTTCCTCACTTCTTGGACATCTAAGTCATACAAAATGTTCAGTTTGCCAAACTGATATGAAATGGATGTTGAGATATTTTTTTTATTTCAAAGACAAAAAATATGAACACAAGTGAAATAGTTTAAGATAGTAGCTACAAAGTGGATATGACATAATGTCCTTCCTGTTTACTCACCAAAAATTCCACAAACATTTTAAATCTTTCAGGTTTAGGGTTTGTGTAAAAACTCTCTCTACCATATTCCGAGGATACATGGCAGTGGTCTTCCTCAGGTTTATATGATGGTTTTGTTTTCTTTCTTTTTTCCAATAAAACTGGGGCTTTGGAACTTCTGTTTTTATACCTTCAATTTTTTGGGGTGATTGAGAAGCAGTGAGAGTGGGTGTAGATGAGGAAGTTGATCTAGAGGTATGTAGAGGTATGTTTTTAAATGGTGATTACAGTGGCAATGGAATGTCTTAAACAGATGTTTTGCTTTATAGATGTGTGTGACAATGATCTAGGCATAGGTGGATGTGCAAATGTTTTCTTGGATGTTGGGGAAAACAGGGCAGAGGATGAGGGGACTTTTACTCCTAGCAGCAAGAGTTCCTTTTCACGCTTATGTGAGAGTTGTTGTTTCAAATTAATTACCTGTGCTGCTTTTTTTCAAACAATAGCTCATATCTTTTTTGAAGTTCCTTCATTGGAATTGTGGCCATACCCTTAAAACTGGTAGAGAAAGTGGAGCTGTGCATGCCTTTCCCTTTGAGCGATTCTGGGGATTGAGGTCCCACTGTCTGGCACTTCCCTCTGGCCCTGCCACCAACCAACTATTCCCCTTTTTCATCCTCCACACCTGCACAAGTGGCAAGCAATGACTTTTCAAAAAATGGGGACCTCACAAGAGATCCAACCGAAGTTTTAACTTCACCAGTCCCAGTTGCTGGCATGCCCATTACAGGTGAGGCAAATTTAATAAACTCAACTAAAGATGGATTTTGGTCAATTGAAATCAGAACTCCAGAAGCTTTTTTCACTAGGCAGGAAGAAGAGAGGTGACCAGTCTCTCCACACTTCCAATATATTGGTTTTTGCCGGTCATAATGACCAGAATTTTCTGGCCTTCTACATCCGGAAAGTTGGGGATGAAGATGAAGGCCTTGTGATTCACTATGATTTCAAAATTCTTTCCCCTGTTCAGGTCTTCAGAGGAAGCACTCAATATCTGACCATACTGGGCAAGTTAAACAGCTAAGTACTCTCCCAGAATCTCAAAGATGTCTACAAAGTCCTGCCTTCATATTCTGTTATTAGAATGAGATCTTTAGTTATAAAGTCACAACTGGCTGCCTCTGCAGTCTTCAGACATGGGTAACAGTATGTCCCACCTGAAATAACCCATGTCCTTGTTTATTGTTTGAGGCTTAACCCCCAGGGACATCAACAATTTGATGATGGTGTCTTTTGTGGAGTGACAAATTTTGCTCAAATGTTTGTCGACCACAAAGACTGACACAATTATTTTTCAAACTTCCTCAATAATTGGAGATTCACCAAAACCCCATCTTTGATAAGATGTGTGTATCCTTTGGCACTCTCCAAAAACTCCATGATGTTGATTATATATTTCAGTAAGGACTTCCATCAGGAAGGTTATTCCTCGGCCACAGCACTGTCATCATTCTGATTGTGTACTTCCTTCTTTACTTGGTCATTTTCAGCCACTGTTGTCATTATTGGTTTCATTATTCTTGTTTTTGCCATTTTGGACCACCATCTTTAGTGGTTTTATTAATATTATTCTGGTCATTCTGGACCATCATACTTTTATTTTTTATTCTTCTTTTGGCCGTTTTTGGCCACCAAACTTTTGTCAGCAGCTTGGTATTTGACTTGTACCATTTTGTTAGGTGGGTCAGACTTCGAGGCCTTCCCAAATAGATTTTCCTTTACAAGCTGACCTTTGTTGACCATGGTGGATTATTCATGAATCAGCAGGTGATTTTTGTTAATACAGCCAAGTATAATTTTTTTCTCTATAAAGAAACTAAAGAAAAAAGGAAGAAAATGTAAAACAAACTTCAACCAAAAACTATAACTAATAAAATACAGAAAATTATTAAAGTTTCCTTGAAAAAAGATTTATTGAAAAGAAATCACCAAAGCAAAAATTTACGCAAATAAGCAAGAAAAATAAAAACCTGAAACAAAGATAGAATACTGGTTATACAAGTAAAAGAAATAAGTTTGACCTTAGTCAAACTAGAATATATAAAAATAAGAAGAGAAGAAAAGAAAGTTTGGTGTGAAAAATAAAAAGCAAGTGCAGCTGAAGAGTTACACCAAGTAAATAAAAACAAAAAGAGTTTTGTTTTCCAATAAAGGTTCATCAGGTTTATATGATGGTTTTTAGGAAGTCTTAGATTAAAATGAATGCGAATTTCAAAATAAATAAATTTGAAAAATAAAAAATATAAACCCTGATAGGAAAAATTAAAAGAAAAATAAACAGAAAATTGTGAAAAGGAAGTTCACAAAAAAAACAAGGGTCACACTAGAGCAAAAAAAATAACAAAAAGAAAAAGAAACAAAAATTGCTAAATAAAATAACAAAAGAGATTTAAACAAAAGACAGTAGTCTGGAGTAACTAAATGTTACGTCCTCCTTCTAATTGGAGTCATTATATGGCCTGGGTATTCCGGATATGTTAATTAATTAATCTACATATAACTATAATAAGATTTGAATATTCAGGACAGTAGATGATAATAAATAAACATACTGTTATAAAAATAACATTTAAAGTGATAAAAAAAATGTAAACTTTTCATCCTGTGTCATTATTAGTTACCATGTTCAGTCGTTTGGGCTCACATCCAGCCAAGTTTGACTAACTGATGTTCCAGAACATAAGAAGTGGTTCCTCTGTCTTTAGATGAAAGAAAACTCAATAGAATTCAGAAAAAAAGAAAAAAGAAACAGTTTTTGGCATTTTCTTCAAGAAAAACCTTAGTTCAATGGACTTTGGAATGAAATGTTTTATATTTTTTTTATATTAATCAATCTGCTTATATCTATCTATCTATCAATCAATCTATTGGTTTATTTTCCTATCTCTCTAGATAGCTCTGCACCTTAGACAGTTGATCTCTATCTATCTATTCTAAGAAAAAGACTAGAGAATCTGAGAGAAAAAGAGCAAACAAATAGATTGAAGAATGGTAAGAAAATTATACTTTATCTCTAACTCTGTACTGAATTCCTGGTGGATTCTGAGAAGTTCTTGATCTGACCAACAAACCCTGAGCACCCAAAAACCTGATATTTGATTATTTGTTTGAATTTTTGGTAAAGCATAAGACAAGATCTTTTCAGCACACTTTTGTCAGTGTAACAGTGGTCTTGCAGTTTGCAAAAAATGTGTAAGTATCAAAACCAGAAATGGTGATAAGACATGGTTGAAATGAGTAAAAGACTTTTTATTTCCACTGATTTACAAGATTCAATTGTTAGCTCATTCCATGTTATTGTATATCCCTTGTGGGGAGAGACACATGAAGAAAATCAGCAAACATATGTAATTAAGTGAGATAGACTTGTGGAAGAAATATTCCACAAATTATCCCACTATAGTAGTAGAGAGTTAGACTCTGTTGCTGCTGCTGCTGCTGCTGCTGCTGATGATGATGATGATTTTGTCACTGGCTGAAAGCATTGCATTTGATGGAAACACTTTGATCTCACTGCTGATAGCTCTGCCACCTTTGGTTAAGATTGCCTGCTGTGGAGTCCATTGCTAATGCCAGCTGGATTGGATCGACTTTAATGGATGGAAACAGCATTGGCTATAAAGTCAATCAGTGGCTCAGAAATGGATGCTGCAAAAACCTCATGGACCTATTAACAATTAGTCAAGAAAGATATTTTATGGCCCATGTTTTTGGATGCTCTTCCAGAAGTTGATACACAGAGCTAATTAAGGTTGTGGATGACAAAGTGAGTACTTCTATTTGAGCTATGAAATTGGTGTTCCAACAGGGTTCAACATAAATAAACATTAATTTTAAATTTCAGTGATTCTTTACTCAGTGATCTATATCACACTTGCAAGTATTATACAGCTATGCTTGCAAAATCCACAATATCTCTTCAATTTTCAGTGACATATTTAGCGATATCTTCTCTCTATATATATCTATGTGCGTGTGTGTGTGTGTGTGTGTGTGTTTACAAGGTGCATCAGTTTTTTTAGGACATTGGCATGAATTAGGATGTTTTTTTTTGCAATGATGTTCCCCTGTACAAGGTTGGGCCCTGTTGAGCCAATCAAGGTAGAGAGTTACAAAGTAAGAAACACAGTTTATGGAGATATGTCCAAATCAGATGATCTTTATCAATTTTAGACATAGTCATGGTTATAGTGAACTTGAGAGACTTGATGATGTTGCAGTGAGTGTGAAATAATAATAACTTCCTTTAACCACTCCCTTCAAATTTGCAGGACTGAGGAAAAAGGAAAGAAATTCTTGAGCCTATATGAGATTCTTGCCTTTCTCAGAAATTAACTGAGAAATTAGCTGAGGAAAAAGAAGGCAAAAGTTCACAAGCTTATGTGAAATTGTTTCTGGACCAATGAAAAACTTACCTTCTCAGAAATTGGCCAGTGAACCAAGAAGAAGAAGGAAAAAAAGTAGCAAGCCTATACTAAATCATTTTTCATATAAAATGAGGAGAAAAATTAAATTAATAAGAGAAGAGTGTCTGAAGTCATGTGAAAGGTTTTGTTTCAGTTCCTCATGACCAGCATTGAAGTACTTGCCAGCATATATGTTGTGGCCTGTTAGGGGCCAGAAATCAAGACATGAAAGAAGAAAGTAGGTTGAACAAGTGTATTGAAATAACAGAACATATATACAAAATAAGAGTGTTATTAGTCAGCAGATAGAAGCGTCCATCCAGACTGTCTGGTTACAATGCGTCCCGACTATTTGCACTTAGGAAGTCTCGCAGGTTAGTATTTATGAAGGAGGAAGAGTTTATTCTAATGTAGATAGGTCACCATAACAATATAAAATCAATCACCAATTATATTATTGGCCTATACTGGCATGCAACACATCAAAGAATTTTCTCCCAACAATCCAAGAAAGCTAACTATCATTTACTTTTGGTAGTATGCAACCATATATCTTTTTGGTGAGCAACAAACTTAAAGTCTTTGGAATATTATTTTATGTCAGATAATTCAACCTGTTGTATGAACATTTCCTCTTCATGACAATGCTTTAAAACTATGGACTTAAAGAATTCTGATTTATTTTCCCGAAATGAGCTACTGACATGACTTCAAGTGTGTAAATTTATGAATAAATTGCTTATTTTGTTTTATTAAAATCACATGTGTTTTTCCTTGTTCTTATCATCATTCATTTATTTTCTTGTCATGGGTAAATCAACTGTTCATTTGAACCCCTAAGTCCATGCCACTATAGTATTATGGAAACAATGACTGGCTTCTCTCTGGATTACACCCTATACATTGTAGTCCAGGGGATTTGGGTCTGGTGAGAACATGATCATGGATATACTAATATATAATGTTCAATTTATATAATCAAGTGCATTGACAAGGAATATTTGTCCCCACCACTGTATATATATCCTTCTGTCCTCTCTCTTTTCCTCATTCTTTCTTTCCCTCACTCTCTCTTTCATACACACATGCACGTGTCTATAAATGTATATTTATATATGCATCCGTTTATGAATTTTCTTAGTACCCTTCAAAGAATTTGTTCATATCTATTTATCTATCTCAGTCTGTTCATATCTATCTATCTATCTATCTATCTATGTATCTATCTATCTATTACTGCAATCTTAACCTTGCATTATTTACATTATTTGGACTGTTCTTCATTGCTATATTCACGTTACGGCCATTGTACACTCCAGCCTTCTTCAGGTAATTGGAATTTCAAACCAAACCCATAATTTCGTTCACCAGGGTAGATTGTTCTAGTTCCACGTGCCATGCCTCTTCTGGATGTCTCAGTTATTTCCCTTTAACTCAACTCTCCAAGTTTTGGTTCACCACTGCTGTGGCTTGGTACTGAACTCACAACTTTTGGGTCTAGTCACTGGATCTAACCAACGTCTTTATCCATGTTGTGAATATGGCAATGAAGATGAGGATAACAGAATAATGTAAATAATGCAAGTAATCATAATACCTCATCTCAGAGATATAGACAGACATCTTAACCTGTTCAAGTCTAGGGTCATCTTCACTATATATCCCCCATAAACTGTACCACTTACTCTGTAACACTCTACCTCAAGTGTTTCTTGAGCATTGTTCATGGTGAATATAATTGCAAATTTAAAAAAAAACTTTTGTCTTTCATTTATTATTTAAACTATTTGTCTGTCTGAACTAACATTCCAGATGAATGCTTTTTTTGGCAAGACATTTCACTTACTCAGTCAGCTTTGCCAATATATTTTAAAAATTTGCTTCCAGAAAAGAATGTACATCTCTTCAGAACTGATTTTAGCCATAAACCATTTCTAATTATTTACACCTCAAAAATAATCCTGAGAATTGCAGGATGGAATCTTTCTAAAAATAAGAAAAAATTCACTGCTGGTGACAAAACTATTTACTGATGTCTTAATTGTTATAGTGGTTTGATAAGGTTGAATTTGAAGTTGATTTCAAAGATGACCTACAATCTGTTGTTAATTGGAGCAAGAAATGGCTTGCTAATTTTAAAGCCTTCAAAATTAGATTGCTCTCTTTTAATCATCTGAGAGAACTTTTTTTGCCTTATGTCAGCATGACTGATGCTAATCTCCAGGAAAGTGACTCCTTGCAGCAAGAGTTGATTTTTTTTTATGATAACCAAAACATTATTGCCAAAACTTGATTCTTTTTAACAATAAACCAAAACATTGTTGCTAAAACTTGATTCTTTTCTAACAATAACTAAAACATTATTGTCAAGACTTCATTCTTTTGTTGCTTTCAAAGAATTTCAACTTTTTTTATTTGGTTTATTCAATTGATCCACAGATGTTGACTTGAGAATACAAAAATAAATCTAAAATAAGTTTATCATAATAAAAGAATTTTCTAGTGTTGGAAATGTTATAACGTCTCTGTTTTTTTACTTATTGGGACATAGTTTTTTTTTCTTCAAATAACACAGCATTTTATCATGTTTTATGTTTTTACTGACCTTAATTTAGTGATCAGGTGATTAGTTATTTCTTCCTTAGGTGTCATGCAGGATCATGCTTGGGCAGTCATCCGCTTTTTGTTTCATCATTGACTTGACAGAAAAAGTCTCACCGTAGGTTAACTTTTTATGGTACACTGGTTACCACCAAGGCTAAAGAACACTGTCTGTCCTCCTATTTTACCCATAGTTGGGAGGAGACAAGATGGATTCATGCCTTTCATATCTGTGTGTAAGTGAATACAACACTCAACTGGAAATCAAACATGGCTCATCAGTTTCTTATTCCAAGCTGTTATCCATCACACCACCCACACATCCAAACTTACAACACCTGGTGCTTCCAAACTCTCAACCATCTAGTTACTGACCAGTCTAAACATTGCTTAACTTGACTGAACAAGAACTGTTGTTGCAGTATGATTTGGTCATAAGCCTTGTTATTTATTAAAATGAATTAATTATAATTAATCTAATACCATGGATAGAACATGTGAATAATGAGGAAGTTCTAAACAAAATAGGAAAAAAAGAGACTGATACTTACAATCAGAAAGTGACACTAGTCATTTTTGTGATGCATAATGAGGAAAGAGGACATGTGGAATTTAACACTCAAAGGATGTACTGAAGGCAAAAAAGAAACAGGAGGAAATAATGTGTAACCTAGTTGTATTTGTGTGACTGAAGAGCAGAACAAGGAGAAAGATAGTGAACAGTACAAAGATACTTGGGGCAATAAAAGATTTTGTAAGCCATGATTGGCCACATCCTGAAAGGATTTGGAACATGAGAGGACAAGAAGAGTTCAATACTACTAGAATGTCACTAGCATGTTTTGATGTTGTTAGTCTTTTATTTGTAGACAACATGTTTAAACTCTTCACTTATTTATTGGATTAGTTATCATTCAAATGCAATTAATATTTTGAATTTATTCACAGATAAAAATTCATTTAAAATTTCATTTTATTCTCAGATACAATTCAAATACAATCGAAAATTGAATTAATCCATATACCAAGGAAAAACATCTGTTATTAGCATCTATTTATTGTGGTAGCTGGCAGAAATATTTGAATTTATCCACAAATACAGTTCAATTAAAATTTGAATTTATTCACAAATACAATTCAGTCAAAATCTGAATTTATCCACAAATACAATTCAAATACACACATTCAAATACATTATTACTTTAAATTTATCCACAGTGGAAAATGAATCAAAGAAGGATTTTTGTATGTGCAAAATCTGTGATAACCACATCTCAAAAAAACAATTCAAGCAAGACTCCAGAATTTTCCTTTCTCCCTTTTTTCTTTATTCTGGGTTGATTCAAATCTATAACAACTGCTAGAGTCTTTTGTATTCAGAGAACTTTTAAGGAAAATATATTTTTTTTACAAATATTCATAATGCATATCTTTCAAAAGACAATTGTTACACATTAAGAAGAGAAATTTAATTTAAGGTAGATTTTGCATTCTAATGATGATATATACTCAGACTTTCCTATAATGTATTATATCAATTAAACAATATGTCTGGGTGGGATAATATTTATCTGTGTGGAAAGTGGAATCTGCAAGCTGAGTTCAAATACCAGCCTCGTCAGTTGCATTCATTTAACAGCAATGCCTTTGAAAAACACATAAATCCATTTCCTATCACCAACTCTAGGTTAAATAGTAGGGTAGACTGGGCTTTCCAGTTTTAGATGAAAGCTGGTCTAGAAGAATTACTCTGAATTCTATAATTTGGAGAAGGCTAGGAATACAATGGACCATGGTATTCCCAGCAACAATGAGGTTCTGGAGAGGATGCAAACAAGGAGGAAGCTTATACTTAAAATCAGGGAGAGGCAGCTGAAATCTCTGTGACATGTAATGAGAAAGAAGGGCTTGGAGAATCTGATACCCACAGGTCAAATAGAGAGAAAGAGAGACAGGGAAAAGCAATGCATGACATACCTGGCAGGCTTAAGCAATTGGATGACAGAACGTGGTCTGAAAATAACATGTACCGAGTGTGTGAGCAACGATGAGGATTTGGAGGGGATGCAAACAAGGAGGAAGCTTCCGGAAGAGGCAGCTGAAATTTCTAGGATGCATAATGAGAAAGGAGGGCTTGGAGAATCTGATATTCACAGGCCAAACAGGGAGCAAGAGAGACAAGGGAAAGCAACATGTGGTATACTTAGCGGGCTTAAGTAAGTGGATGACGGAACAAAGTTTGGGAGAAGTAGCATAAGGACAAAACATTGAGAACTACAAGGGATAGGGCAGATGTGGAGAGCCATGATCACCTATGTCCTGAAGAGACATGGCACATAAAAGAAGAAGAATAAGAAATCATTATATTTTCCCAAGAAGTCATGATAATTCCCAGAGATTAAAAAAAAGGAAATTGTAGAGAGTCATGACCCTCATCATCGTGCAGGGACATGGCATTAATAAGAATATAAACAAATACCAATAATATGATTTATTTCCTGCTCTACTCTCACCTTTCTTTAGGACACATCAAGTCCCTACAGATTCATTTTTATAGAGTTTCCAAGTTAATCACATTCCTAACCCTGAACCTCCTCTTGGAGATGATATTAGGCTTTTCTTGTCTCTTTATTCAACCAGGTCTCAAGAAAAAAATATCTGCTCAGTACAAATTGATTTCTGAGCAGATATTTAGATAAGGTCTGAAAGAGATGCCTTTTTCTTAAACTTAATACCTTCCAGTCTTCCTTATATATAGATATGTATTTCGATCAGCCTGTCAAGCTCATGAGCCAAATTTATAAGACATTGAAGATAGATGACTAGTTGTATGTTGGTGTGCTGAAAAATTCTCGGCTCAACCAAAACAAGGATTCCAAAACAGATTCTGATGTGTAGTCATTTTGTTAGATTTTGGAATCTCGAATGAACTGAGAATTTTTCAGCACCTCTTCATAAGTGCTAAATTTGGAGCCCCAGTACTAGCATCACAGAATGAAATTTTTCCTTTATATACTTTATATATGTCTGTCAGCTGAAAAGTTCATAGGCTGACCAAGATATAAATGTTTATATTTTTGAGATGAGGTATTGTAATGATTTACACTATTCACATTGTTCACATTGTTGTCCTCATCTTTGTTGCCATATTAACAACGTTTTGGCCACTATATGCTACAGTCTTCTTCAAATGATTGGAACTGAACCCTTTATTTTGTCCACTGGGCTAAATTGTCCTAGTTCCATGGGTCATCCCTCTTCTGGATGTCAAAGTATCAGTTATCTCCCTTTAACTTTTCTCTCCAAATTTTTTCTCCTTTTGCTGTAGCTTTTATCTACTGGGCCATGTGTCCTTCAGGACACCTGACCCAGGAGAGTTGAATTAAAGGGAGATAACTGATACTGAGACATTTGGAAGAGGCATGGAACATAGAACTAGAATAATCTACCCTGGTGGATGAAATAAACAGTTCAGTTTGAAACTCCAATCACCTGAAGAAGGCCAGAGTGTACAATGGATGAAATATTGTGAATATTGCAATGAAGATGAGGACAACAGTTTAAATAATATAAATAGTGTAAATAACAAGATATAAATATATAAATGCAAGTGTACCAGAATACAACAGCTGACCAAGGGAGTTAAAGGGAGATAACAGAGTTAAAGAGAGATAACTGATACTGAGACATTCGGAAGAGGCATGGCACATAGAACTAGAACAATCTACCCCTGTGGACAAAATAAACGGTTCAGTTTGAAATTCCAATCACCTGAAGAAGGCCGGAGAGTACAATGGATGAAACATTGTGAATGTGGCAATGAAGATGAGGACAACAGTCTGAATACTGTAAATAGAGTAAATAACAAGATATAAATATATAAATGCAAGTGTACCAGAACACAACAGCTGACCAACCAGCTGTTGTATTCTGGTACACTTGCATATCGTTTAGCCTACCAACTGGTGTGTCCCCTTACATTTATATCTGGTCAGCCTATGAACTTTCTAGCTGACCCTCATATACACATTTGAATCACATAGAATTCTAGACATGCTGAGCTGAAGATATGGATTAAAATTGGGAAAATAATTTAGTAAGGAACAATTAAGGAAACCTTATAAATTTCAACGTGTTTCACTAACACCATAAAATAAACATGTGATATCTGCATAACCAATGAAAAAGAAAATATATAATTATAAAATTAAAACAAGTTTGATATGTTTGATAAAGTCAAATTGGTAGCTAATCTCAAAAAAGACCTTCACTCCATTACAACCTGAGGCAAAGAATGGCTTGTTAATTTTATTTTCTTCAAAATTAAACTGCTCACTTTCAATCATCTTAGAAAACCATTTTTGCCTCCTCTCAACATGGCTGATGCTAAACTCCAGAAGAGTAACATATTGCACCTTCTCATGCTAATGTTTTTTTACTGATATTAAATGAAATGATTATATTAAATCAATTACTAAGTCTGCTGCTCAGAAAGTTGCTTCACAATGTTGTGCTAGATCATTTTTCTCACCTGAAACTATCTTACAAGTTTGTAAGTCTATTATTCATCTGTGCATTGAATATTGCTGCCGCATCTTGTTTGGTGTCTTTGTAATATATCTAGAGATTCTTGATAAAATCCAAAGAATCTGCAATGTTATCAGTTCTGACCTGGAATCTTGGCTCCACTTGTTTTCACACATAACATAACTTCCCTGTACCTTCTCTATAAATATTTTCATGGTAATTGTTCTGATGAACTTTCCTTTATGATACTTTGACATCATGAATTTAAGCACAATACTAGATTGGAAGTTAGGTCTCCTCATCTTATTTTAATAGTTTCTTCTATTGTACTTCTAATTTTAGATCTCTCTTTCAGCTTTTTTTTTACTTTCCTGTCAAAAATTTAAATGCAACATCAATCATTATCTTTTGTTTGATTGAATCTTGTTCTTTTTATTATCCTTTCACCAATAATGTCTCCTCAGTCTCTTTCACACTCAGTAACCCCTTATGTCTTAGAGGCTTTATCACCTTGCTTGAGGTGAAATGATTAAAATGCTACTCCATATTATTCCATTTCCAAAAATTTCTGGTGAAGCTAAATAAATATGGTAACGTTAAATTTATAATTTTTTTCTATTTGTTATTTAATCAATAGTAGACCTATCAAAATCTTGTGATCTAATGACAAAATTCTCACATTCATTGTGCAAAGTCTAAAAATGCTGAATATTATTTACAAGTAATAATGCTAAGAATTCCAAAGACGAAATCAAGTCTTACCAAAAAAAATAATATCTGATCTTTTTTACCTGTCACTGTCACCTTGATCCTATGAAACAATTTCTATCTGAAAATAACATGGAGGTGACATCACTATGAATACATTATTAAATTTACCTGTCATAGCAAATGGTTATATAGCAGTAAAATATAAAGTACTTCCTTGATTTTTCGGATACCTTGGAATAGGGGTTAAAAAAATATGTTAAGACAATTCTAAGTTCCAGATAATTTAATGCCTAAATTATTGAAAGAGAATGAAGAAAAATATCATTTCCTGGAAGAAATTTAACATTTATATCATAAAATGACATTTTCAAATTCTTTGTCCAAGCTTTTGAATAAAAAAGTGTCATCAATTTTTGTCTCTTTCCAGTTGGCCTACATTTTTCTGCCACTAACTGTAGTAGCTGGATTAAACTAGATGGATTTGTGAGGGTCATTCCTGGTTGAAAGCACACCCAACTTAACATTTGTCAATTTTTAATACATGTTCAGTGTAGTTTTCTAAATTCTCAAAATGTATTAGAATGGGTTTAGTTCAGATAACTAAAAACTGTTTGGATGATTAAAATTTTTCTCATGATCAAGTATAAATAATTAATTGCCATCTCTAATGTATATTACTCTAAATATCTCCAATCTATTAGTCTAAACATCTCCAATGTATACTAGTCTAAACATCTCTAATGTATATTAGTCTAAACATCTCTAATGTATATTAGTCTAAACATCTCTAATGTATATTAGTCTAAACATCTCTAATGTATATTAGTCCAAACATCTCCAATTTTTATTATTCTAAACATCTCCTATGTATATTAGTCTAAACATGACCAATCTTTATTAGTCTAAACATCTCTGATGTATATTAGTCTAAACATCTCCAATCTTTATTAGTCTAAACATCTCCTATGTATATTAGTCTAAACATGACCAATCTTTATTAGTCTAAACATCTCTAATATATATTAGTCTAAACATCTCCAATGTGTATTAGTGTAAACATCTCCAATGTATATTAGTCTAAACAACTCTAATGTATATTAATCTAATCATGGATGCCAGTGTGTTAATTTTTGTAAGTATAAATGACCTTTGTCGATGGAAGATATAATGTTGACAATAGAAGATTTAGACAAACAATGAAGAGGAATTTGTTTCTAACATTTCTTTATTGTCATAATTTAAAAAAGTTAAAATGTCATCTTAATAATTTTTGTTTATTTTGGACGTATATTCACTAACACCATGCGGTCATAAGTTGGGTCTTGTGATCATGAGCTAAAACACAACAAACGTACATATTAGGTTGGTGCAAAAATAATGTCGTTTCCTCACATAGTAACATATGTGAGAAAACGACATTATTTTTGCACCAACCTAATAATAGCAATAAAAAACGATGGTAAATTCCATGGCAGTTTCATAAAATTTTATTTATATATTTATGTTCATAAGTGTGTTTGTTTTACATTATAATTGTAAGAAGGTTCATGTTATAGAAGGGAGTAAGTCACTCCATAATATCACAAGTCATATAATGGATGAAAGTTATATATGTGTTGTCATCATGACAGTCCTTGAGCAAAGAGAGTGAATCTCACATCTCTCAGTGGGTTATCCATATTTCCAGCAGGAACTCCCCCTGTTGTATGCTGGGAGTAATTTTATTTATTTTTTTATTTTTTATTTATTTGTTTTAAAAGAGGTTTAAATTTTATTTTATTTTATTTATAATTTTCATCATTATTATTATTATTTTATATTTTATTTTCATTTATAATAATAACAATGATCCCATAATATTATTAAAATAAACATAACCTTAAAATGACACTTTAAAAAAACGAAGTTTCATCCTTTTTAGCCATTTGTGCTACCTTTTTCCACCATTTAAAAGTTGATGCTAAAAGATACCAGGGTAGTAAGTATATTTGTTGTTCCTGATGTTTGAAGTTTATAGAGGCCTTTTACTTAATTACACCCACCTTATCTGCCAAGACGCCCACTAAGTGGCACTGTTTCATAACTATAATAGGACAAGATAATAAATGCACTTCTTATTTGCTCTGGTTGTGGTAGTGACAACATGACACTCTTCTTAAATGACCAGCAAACTTCATTTCAAACAAGCCATGTGGGTATTACACAGCAAAGCCAATAATGTTTTTCTTTCTTTCTCAGCTATCTGAGTACACAAACATATTTTCTCTTTTCTTGAATTATGTTATTCTTTATTTAAAAATATGTGTAAAATTCTTCCATGTGTTGAATTATGTTCCTTCTAAAAATGCTGAATTCATTTTCTTTGAAAGTACTCAAACTCTGCATCATACATTACAAACTGTACCACCTATCGACTACTTCACATGTTTTCAGGATCACATCATGAAACTCTTACATTCTTGACATAATCAGATCTTCTTCTGATACAGACTACACTAATTTCCATCCCTCACCGGATGTGAACACTCTGAATGTCCAAAACTCAACTGAAAATCCATTGGCTGTGAAAGGTTCTGCATGTATCTTCAGTTTACTTACGCAATCAAAGAACGAAAGAAAAACAATACAATCCTGAATTTCCCTCCAATAACACCCAGTCCTGCCTAAGAAAAGAAAATGAAAACTGGAGCAGATATGAGCCTCAAGAAGGACATAAATGTCTATCAATGGGAAATTCAGCAGTTGGACAGTATATTGACCCTAGTTCATATGTTCCTCACAAAGCAATCTCCCATTTCGAAAGACATTGGACTCTACAAGCTCACTAACGCTGTCACCCAACCAGCTCGCTAACACTATCACCCAAATAAGTCACAACTGATCATTCTTTGTCATCCATATGCCTCACTGGATGCCTTTACGAATCCACTTAATTTTTTATTAGTCAGAAAGCAATCTCCCATCTCAAAAGAAATCAGATTCTACAAGCTCACTAGCACTGTCACCCAACCAGCTCACCAATGCCATCACCCCAGTAAGTCACAAATAATCATCATTTGCAATCTACCATCTCTAAATTCCACTTATCTCTTTATTAGTCAGAAAGGAATCTCCCATCTCCAAAGACATCAGACTCAACCAGCTCACTAATACTGTCACCCAACCAGCTCACCAATGCCATCACCCCAGGTAGTTACAACTGATCATCCTTTACCTTCCATATGCATCACTGGATGCCTTTACAATTCCACTTATCTCTTTATTAGTCAGAAAGCAATCTCCTTTCTCCAAAGACATCAGATTTTACCAGCTCACTAGCACTGTCACCCAACTAGCTCATCAATGCCATCACCCAAATCAGTCACAACTGATCATCCCTTGCCTTTCATATGCCTCACTGGATATCTTTACAACTCCACTTATCTCTTTATTTGTCAGAAAGCAATCTCCCATCTCCAAAGACATCAGACTCTACCAGATCACTAACACTGTCGACGAACAAGCTCACTAACGCCATCACCCAAATAAGTCACAACTGATCATCCCTTGCCTTCCATATGCCTCACCGGATACCTTTACAACTCCACTTATCTCTTTTTTCATATGACAAACATCGAACCTGATTTTTCATTTATTATGTTTTTGTTAATACAACTGTTTATAGCTTTAAATATTTTGTTTCTTCTTTGTTCTGCTACCATAACATGAAGTCACATGTTCATATCATAACAATTATAATAAAAAGTCTTTTAGAATTAGATATTATTTAGAATGACAGTGTTATCTCCAAGGATATTTTTCTGTGTTTATATTCTAATTTGTGTTTTATAGAAGTAGTAATTCTAAGCTCTGTTGTATATGAATTGTACTAATTCCATGTTGGGGTGCCGTCAAAACATCCCTAACATGTTTCAACTAATTTCAAAGGATGTAATATTGAGTGTTAGCTTAAACCAATTTATAAATATGGTTCCATTATGCTCAATTCTTCACAAAATCATATCTTCTTCTGATTCACACTACACTAATTGCCATCACTATCCAGATGTGAACATTCTGAAGAACCAAAACTCAACTAAAATTCCATCAGCTGAGCAAGGCTCTGCACATATCTTCTATTTACTCAGACACTCAAAGAAAAAAAGATAAGCAATACAATCCAGAATTTCCATCCAATAGCACCCAGTCCCGTCTAAGGAAAGAAAATGAAAACTAGAACCAATTTGAGCCTCAAAAATGACCATCAGTCAAGCAAACAAGATCAACTGTCGCATGTTGAATACGTATCAGATAATGATATTAATCTGTGTGTAAGGGCAGACAACTGGTGTTACTGGAGTTTTTGAACCCTTTTCTAACTTGAACAATTTCTCATTGTTATGTTTTGTGATCTCTCAGTGTAGTAGTAGTCATAGTACAGTTCTCTGTGTCCTGAATAGCAACCAGATTTGCTAGGTATAGCTGTTCCCTGTGTTCATCAGTTGTTCTCTATTTATACTTGTCTATCTAATTTGCATACAATACTACACTCATTACTTAATTGTACTTCAAGAAAGCAAATTTTTACAGTAATGAAGTGTAAAAATTTCAGATAGAATGTATCTGTAATAAGAGAATATGAATAAAGACAAAAGGAAAACTTCTCTTAGTCGACATGTTTCATCCTAACATCAAAATCTTAATAAAAGAAATCCCAATAAAGATCAACTGGAAGAATGTTCTGCAAAGTGAAATAAAAAATGGGTTGATTCAGGCAAGATATAAAACATTTGAAGCTTTTAATGAAATGCTGCAGATAAAAATAAAAGAGTTCTTTTTTAGGTTGGCACAGCAGTTAGCAGCTCTCTTTCAGTGGACCTTCAACAAGTCTTTTCTTCAGGATGAGATGTTCCATTTTGTCTAATAAAATGGGAGACACCCCTTGTTGTGTTTTGAATTATCCTTTGTTTTGAAACAATTCTTTGTTCTTGCAGAGAAACAATGGAACAGCCCAATATGCAAATTACAAATTGGAAATACCGAAATCAAACAAGTACAATAATTTAAATATCTGAGAAATGTTTTAATAGAGGATAGAAAAGATGAATCTGGAATGAAGAGACACACTGGAATAGAAAAATATGCCTTACAAAAGCTAAGTAAAGTATTAAGAAACAGGAAATTTTCATTAGAAACAAAGAAAAGAGTAATGAATTGTTGTATAATATCAGTTCTTGTATATGGCAGAAACTCCTAGACAATCTCCACATAAATGAAGAAGAGACTTGAAGCAGCAGAAATGTGGTTCTACAGAACGATGCTGAGAATACCAAGGACAGAACATGTGAGCAAAGATTAAATTTTAGGGAAAATGGAAACAAAAAGGACACTTATATATAACATCAAGAATGGATAGTTGAAATTTTCAGGGCACATAATGAGGAATGAGGGCTTGGAAAATTTGATACTCACATACTCAAAATTGAAGGGACATAGGACAGAAGATAAGAGACAAGGTTTAAGGGAAGATAACAAAAAGACAAAATTTATTATGAGCTATAAAAACAGGAAATTGCAGAGAGCCATGATCATCAACATCCTGATGGGACATAGAACCTAGAAGAAGAACTAGTAAGTAGCATTTGTCTTGGAATCGTCTCTCAAATTGTCTACCACATTCTACTTCTTTTGTATTTTTAAGATGGAGAGAAAGTGAAATTTAGAAAAATATATATTATTGCTGGGAAAGAATTGTTATCAACAAAAGTGTAATTTAGACTTTTCAGAAACGTTTATATATTGTAAATACTTTATTGGATTATCTGGATAATATACATAAATAAAAATAATCTCTCTTTAATTGGATTTCCCTCAGGACAGTGTCTCTGTCAAACCTAGCTCTCTCATTCATCTCATCTCTCTTTTTAACTCTCACTCCCTCATTTAATTCTTTTTCCTCTAATCTTAGAAAAATTTTTTTCACTAATTATGCATAACATCAAACATTCATTTACAAATAATGCCATCATAAATAATAAATCAAATAAATGTCCGGCTATTCATTTTCTTAGCACACCAGATTAATTGAGCAGCAAGTCAATCCCTGTTGCTGACTCCTGCTCAAGCACATTTGTGTTTCTTTAATGACCAAAGATCCCACATGTGGTTTATACTGCATTGGAATATACTGGAATAATCCTTGAGATGAACAAATCTGATTGCAGACCATTTGCTTCATTCACTTAACTTCCTGAAGATCATTGTTTGTTCCTGCAAACTAACACAACCTCCCCATTAATTGCAAGTGACAAGAAACTGGTTCTATGCACTCAGCCGATTTCAAGTTACAACATTGCTCACTGTGATTACCCACATCCACAGAGTTGAATCACTCTCATTCCCTACATATTTCTTAATTAATTTAATCTGAGAGACCCCACTCTGCCTTCCATCAGCATGGCTGATGTAAAACTCCAGGGAAGTGACTTGCTGCACCTTCTCAGACTAACGTTCTCAGCTAACATCACATGGAAAGACTATATTGAATCCATGGGCCCTGTCACTAGATCTAACTAACACCTTTATCCACTGTGCCATGTGTCCATGAGTACAAAGAGTGTGAGTTCAATACCCAGCTAAGGCAGTGGAGAACTTTCAGAGGGAAATTAACAGGAGATAACTGATAAATGACATCCATTAAACATGGCACGTGGAACTAGAACAGTCTACCACACTGAGCAAAATAAAGGGTTCAGTTTGACATTCCAACCACCTGAAGAAGGCTAGAGCATATAACGGCTGAAATGTTGTAATAAATACGGCGACAAAGATGAAGACAATAGTTCGAATAATGTAAATAATGTACATAATACCTCATCTCAGAAATATAGACAGATACTGAAGAATCAGCAATATTATTGGCCCTGATCTGGTGGCTCAGTTTCAGTTACTTTCCCCTCTGTACATGTCCCACTGTATCTTTTCTATATATATTTTCATGGTAGTTGTTTGGATGAGGTCTTTGCTATGTTACCTAGACTTTTTGAATTTAACAACAGTACGAGACTGGTATTGAGACCTCATCAATCTACAGTTGAGCAGGCTAGATGTAGCCGTAAGTTCTATGTTAACAGTTTCTTTTCTTGCACTACTTGTTTGTGGAACTGGCTCCATATTTTCCAGCCAACTTTAATCTGCAAAAATTTAAATGCAATGTCAGTCCTCCTGATTAGTCGTTTCTCTTCCCACTCATTAACGTTTCTGTCCATAATCCTTCAACGCCTTGTAACTACTTGTGTCTTAGTGGCTTTACTGCCTTGCATGGGGTGATACTGATTAGAAAAAATTAATTTGGTAAGAAAAGCATTCCATTCTGTTAGCTTCTTCCTAAGAACTATTATTTATGGAAAAACTCCCAAGTGCTTTCCTGAACACTACAATCTTAACCTATTCAAGTTTAGATTATCTATCCTCAATATCCCCATAATCTTCACTTACTTTCTTCTCTTATATTCATATCACACACCTCATTCAGTAATCATCTATCTTGAGTGGCTCTCGGGCCTCGTAATATGTGAACTTTTATGGAACATGTTATAGATTCCAGTAAAATCCCTGCAGCCATATTTGATAAGCACAACTCAGTTATTGACAGCCACAGAACGTAGCCTGATAGATATAGACATGCTACAACTCATAGACTTCCATGTCACTTTGCCTTCTTCTTTCATACACCATGTTCCTTCAGGTCATTGACAATCATAGCGCTCTACACAGTAACATTTACTAACATTTGAGTTTTTAACCATCTCTCTTTGTTCACCATCTGTCATCCATTTACCCAAACTCATTAAGTAGCTTAATCCCAGTTTCCTTCTGTGCTTAATATGTTCCTGGAAGTGTTAAATTTTCCAAGCCCTCTTTCCTCATAATGAGTCCATAATTTTCAACTCTGATTCTGATTTTAAGTATTGAATATAAGTATCCTTCTAGTTGCCACTTTCTTTAGAACTTACTCGTTGCTCACATGTTCCATCTATGGTATTCTCAGCATTCATCTGTAAAAAATGTCTCTCTTTTGTTTGTTGTTTAATTTTTAGCCATTAGAAAATTGTTTATAATTCACTGCCATAGAGGAGAATATATTAGGTTGGTGCAAAAATAATGATGTAATAATGTCGTTTTTTGACGTTAAAAAATACGTCAAAAAACGACATTATTACGTCATTATTTTTGCACCAACCTAATATAAGAAACAGCAGTGAAGCACTCTTTTCTTTGTTGTTAATAAAATTTTGCTATGTCCAAATTTATAAATATCTAGCCCAATGATTCTGCTAGCCAAAAAATGCACACCAAACAGTGACGTTTTGTTGATGCAGTGGCTTTTCAACAATCTTCCTTGGATTTTCATCAGTCCAAATGCAACAATTCTGCTTATTGACAAATCCACCAAGATGAAAATGGGCTTCATCACTGAAGAGGATTTTTCATCGGCTTGTCTTTGCTTGTGCATCCAATTGTTTCAGTTCTTGTGTCGATTCAATTTTGTAAGCATGTAGCGACAAATATTTTGTTAAAATTTGATGTAATATTGCTGTGGAGAGGTTTAATGATGACACATAGATGTGTCTGAATTTTTGGCTACATTCTCATGCACTACAGCAATGTTTTCAGCCAAACGGTGTAAATGAGCACACAATGGTGTTTTCATACCTACCACTGATGCAGTTTGTTTGAATTCATGAACAATTTTTCCAATTGCACTCTTGGTTGGTCAATTATGTTGACCAAAAAATCACGAAGTGCGCAAAATGCATTTCTGTTTGAACGTCCATTTTCGTAATAGGCTTCGATAACTTTAACATGTTTGATTGTTAAGATTTTCATGGTTGAAATTGACAAAGACTTAAGTTGTTGAATCTGAAAGAAAAAGAAAAAAATCATTAAACACTTAAACTTAATTCACATTTAAAATTGGTGTAAGTTATTGGAACACCTTATATATATACATATATAAATCAGTTCAATATATTGGAACACCTTATATATATATAAATCAGTTCAATATATTGGAACACCTTATATATATATATATATATATATATATATATATATATATATATATATATAAATATAAATCAGTTCAAGTTATTGGAACACCCTATACTTAGTTTCTGGAAGACCTTGATTGCTATTCCACATTCATTCAGAACTCTGAACCACATTTTCCTTTTACTGTTACAGGCAAAGAGACTATTATTAGATCACATTTACAAAATTTTTGACAATTCCGTTTTCTATAGTTTTCATCTAAGTTATCACTTAGCATAATAATACAACAGTATTATGGTTGGTGACATGCAAAATGTCTGTATAATTATGATTGTTCATAATTATTTACTTGTAGTGTAATTCTGTTTACAAATGCCATAGATTCCCAAATTGGCATCTATGTGGATGACATTACAATTTACTCCTGCCTCAAAAAGAAATCTAGTGTCACTGACAAAACTAACCTGGTTGTGCGTCTCGAAAAGGACATCCAATCGGTTGTGAACTGGGGCAGAGTTTTGATCCCGACTTGAATTGATCGGATGTCTAACTACACTGAAGACAGCAAAACAGTCTGTCTGTGGATGACTATATATATATATATATATATATATATATATATATATATATATGTTAGCGACAAAATTTTACAATTTATGTAGGAATGAAAAAAAGAAAAAGAAGCAAAAAATGATTAAATAAATATTCTGATCTTCCTTTTTCTAAGTGGTTCTAAACAATTCTGTTAAATGACTGACAAAAGTTATATTCGCGGCTGGGGTTAGGCCTTACGAGACCCTGAAATTCTAGTGTTCAAATTCACAACAAAAGCATCCTAAAAACATCAGAGGCCCAAAACTAGAGTGTCCTTGGGTCACCTCTCATCTTGAAGGCTTTGACCAAGAGGATCCTTTGGCAGCATCCCATATTAGCCCATATGAAAATCCAAAATTGGTCATGTTCCTTTTTTTTTAGTCAAAGAGAAATTTTGTTTTGATCTTAATTCTTCCTAAATTTATTTTTTCCTTTTTAAGGAACACATCTCGTATCTGCTTAAAATGAAATATTTGTACAAATAAAATTTTTTTCAGAGCCCAGAATTCTAACAACCCTTCAAATATAAAAGGATCTTTTGAAATCATTTAAAGTTTATCAGTGTAAATCTTTATTGTCTAGATTACCATCTGCGACAAAATAAAGGAATATTCTCAGCATAAGCCCCTGGTTAGCATGATCAAATATTTGTGGGTTTCTACCAAAAATGCTTTCTTTAAAACATGCTACAGATAATAATGAAAAAAAAATCAATTATTCTGTAGACGCTTTTATACACCATTGATTGAATCATTCACATTTATACATCTTTCATGTTCTTGACAAAGGATGCACCCACAATATGCAATATTTGACATGCACATTATACGCAGTTCACCAACCTTCTGTACATACCATAAAAGCAGCTGGACTTTTTTGAAATCTTCAATGCATTAATATTTTTCTTCGTTTTTTTCTTGTTTATTTTATTTTTCTGTATTTTTTACAATCCTTTTTACCCTTTGCATTTCTTTGCTTTTTTTTTTTACATAAAATCCTTGTTGTGTTTTAAGCAAAGTTACTCTCTACCAACTTTTACTTATCAGGTTTTTAGTAAACTTCTACATACATAAGTCACTTACTGAACAAACTACAACTTATTTTTTATTTTACTAAATCTTTGTGAAATACATGGCCCAAGAGCCGCTCAAGGTAGAAAGTTACTGACTGAGGTTTTTGATAGACATCAGAAGATGAATTAAGCACAAATAGGAAATACATCAGGGAGATAACAATTGACCCTAGACTTGAAAAGATTGTAGTGATCAGGGAAGAATTCTTAAAGGATGCTGTTCTACAAAGTAGCAATTCTTGGGAAGAAACTGTTTGAATAGAAGTTTCTTTTGACTAATGGATTAAAAGGGAATGAAGAAGATTCTACCAGTAGCATACAGAAGTTGGTGCAGAGAATGTGACGACCCCAGGCACCCTTTCTCTATCTATTTCTTTCTCTCTCTCTTTCTCTCTCTGTAGTTATATTTTTGTCCCTCTCTATCTCTGTCTTTCTCCATTTCTATCTCTATTTCTCTCACTCTTTGTCTCTATGTAGTTATCTTTTTCTCTCACTCTTTCTCTATCTAGTTTTCTATTTCTCCCTTTCTCTATCTCTCCCTCTTTCTCACTATGTAGTTATGTTATTCTCCCTCTTTTTCTCTATCTGTCTAGTTTTTTCTTTCTCCTTTTTTATCCCTATTTCTATCTGTCTTTCTCTCTAGGTAGTTATGTCTTTCTCTCCCTCTTTCTCTGTCTGTCTAATTTTTTCTATCTTCCTTTTTTTCTCCTGTCTGTATAGCTTTCTCTTTCTCCCTTTTTTTTATCTATTTCTCTCTCCCTCTTTCTCCCTATGTAGTTATGTTATTCTCCCTCTTTTTCTCTATCTGTCTAGTTTTTTCTTTCTCCTTTTCTATCTCTATTTCTCTCTCTCTTTCTTTCTAGGTAGTTATGTCTTTCTCTCCCTCTTTCTCTGTCTGTCTAATTTTCTCTTTCTTCCTTTTTTCTGCTGTCTGTATAGCTTTCTCTTTCTCCCTTTTTTTTAATCTATTTCTCTCTCCCTCTTTCTTACTATGTAGTTATGTTATTCTCCCTCTTTTTCTCTATCTGTCTAGTTTTTTCTTTCTCCTTTTCTATCTCTATTTCGCTCTCTCTTTCTCTCTAGGTAGTTATGTCTTTCTCTCCCTCTTTCTCTGTCTGTCTAATTTTCTCTTTCTCCCTTTCTTTCTCCTCTCTGTCTAGTTTTCACTTTCTCCCTTTTTTATCTATTTCTCTCTCTCTTTCTCTTTCTCTCTATGTAGTTATCTCTTTCTCTCTCTCTCTCTCTTACTCCTGTCTGTCTAGTTTTCTCTTTCTCCTATTATTTTCTGTTCTTTCTTTTTCAATTTTTGATGACCCCCACAACTTCTTCTCCTAATTTCCTCTTCTATTATTTCTTTGTTTTTTTAACACTTCTATTTCTTTTATTATTCTCACTTTTTCTTTTCATCCAATATTTTTTCTTTCTATCTCTATCCTTCATTCTTTCCTTTAGCTTTTCTTTTCATTTTTCTTTCTTTTCATTTTTTCTTTTTTCTTCATCATATTTCATATTTTCTTTTTTGTTTTATTTTAGATATTTTATGCATTATTTTTCCAGCCTTTTCTTATTTATTATTACATATTTTTTCTTTTTAATAAATTACTGTTGAATATCTAAATCATTCATATATATATATATATATATATATATATATATATATATATATATATATATATATATATATTCTTCCCACTTTCAACATAACATAACAGTGGTGACTTTTGTCTTCTAACAATCCAATAGGACTTTTCTATTCCTGCATTTTCTTTTACCTCTCTTTCCCTGACAGCTATATTCGATATCCATCTTTTCTATCTTTTATCTGACAATCCACAGGATTCATCTATTGACTTGACTTTCTTGTAGAAAAATGTCTGCAGGAAACTTACACTTTTGCTTCTTTGCAGACATCATTCCTCAAGCTGAACCGCCTTGTGTTTGGTTACACATCAAATCCATCTTGGACTCACAAGGAACTTGACATTTTTGTATTTATCTGATTTCCTTGGTTCCTTCCTGTCAACAGCCGTTCTTTAACATTGTTGGATTTATTTAGAATTTTGTTGTTTCTTTTTTCTTGATTTATACAACTTTTCCACCAGTGATTGTTTTACCGTAGTGGTTCCTAAACTTTCTCTATCTGCCACCCCTTTGGCTCCAAGGCCACATCTTTCATGCTTCTGCCCAACACCCTTATGTAAACATATTTTTCCTGGTGTTAAGCTTGCCTAAAATTAAGTTAAAATGCCATGTCACATAAGCAATCATAGGTCTTCACAGCTTTTATTTTTCTATCTATGAATTGTCATGTATTCTTGGGAAAATTAGTGGAGAAGTTTCCCATTGCCTTTTCAATGGTTTTATAATTCAGAATTTTGCTTTTCTTAGACTGGTTGCCACTGAAGACAAGAAAATCTAATCTACCATACTATTTAAATTGTAGCTTAAAGATGAATCATTGGATTCATACCTTCCTTAAAAGTATTTACGTGAAAGTGAATGCAGTAACATTGACCAGAATTTGAATTTAGCATGCTGAATCCACTTTCTGTGTCAATGATTCCTACACTATGCATACATACACTACAAATTAAAAAAAAAATATCTAAAAATGTAAGCAGACAAATGCATTTTGGATTTTCTTAAATGACATTAGACGTTTCCAGACAAAACATTCATGACTATATCACTTGACAGGATTGGCCACTGTAGACATCAACTATCTGATTCTGTGTGTTGGGTGTTCAAATAACATCAAACAAGATGCAAACTAATGTTCAGACTTTTAACTTCAGATAACAAAATAAAATAATTCTCTTGGTTAATTTAGATCCTCGTAAAGTAGACATGTTTCTTAAGAGTAAGATTTTATTATACTGATTTTGTAAAAAAATAAAAAAAATTATAGCTTGGTTCTGCCTCCTGCTAACCCCAACTTCTTCACTGCCATCACCCTGTGTTTTTCCACTACCACAAGATGTTACCAATCAGTTTGTGAATCTCAATTTTACACTCAGATTTGAACTTGCAAAATATAAAAGATTTTAATATCTGTCTATATCTCTGAGATGAGGTATTATAATTAATTGCATTATTTACATTATTTGGACTGTTATCCTCAACTTCATTGCTATATTCACAACGTTTCAGCTGTTGTATGCTCCGGCCTTCTTCAGGTGACTGAAATTTTGAACCAAACCTTTTATTTCATCCACCGGGGTAGATTGTTCCAGTTTCACATACCCTCCCTCTTCTAGATGTCTCAGTTATTTCCCTTTAAATCAACTCTCCAAGTTTTGGTTCACCAGTGCTGTGGCCTGGTATTGAACTCACAACTCTTTGGGTCTAGTCACTGGATCTAACCAATGTCTTTATCCACTGGGCCATGTGTCCTTGAGGAATGTTGTGAATATGACAATGAAGACAACAGTCCGAATAATGTAAATAATGCAGGTAATAAAAATTTCAATATAATACAAAACTTTTGATCCTCAAAGTAAAACATCAATGAACTACTGATTGCTTAATTTAAGATTGCGAAGCCATATATTTTAATAAGTATTTTAATGAATATTATAAATTTATTAATAAGAACAGATATAAGTAATTAGGTAGCCTTATACAGTCCAACCTCTTTAATCTGCTACTCTTTATAATTTTAATTTTGGCTTGTATTTGGAGCCTATCTTTAGCCTATATAGGAAAGTACCCAGAGCAAACACAGAAGTACTCACAATAATCACACACAGGAACAAAACGCATGAATCCCAATATCTATTTATTTGGTTGAGTCTATTGCGCCAACCATCACGGTCCTTCATCAAGGTCAGAAGGTCATTAGGGTGGCAGTCTGTGTCATGATATAGCTAGTCAATGTAGGTGATTGCTAGGTTAGGTGTCCAGAACAGTAGATCACTCACAAGTTCTTGAATTGATCATCAACAATGTCCTGCAAAGTGCATTCTGCATTCATCTAAGATTATAGAAATATTAGGGACGGGTCCATAGAGCTGTGATTTAGTTGGATGTTGTCACCAAGAGATGTTAAGTATAGCTATCATGTGAGTCTAGGTTCTATCTACCTTAGACTCTAGGGTTTTAGATTATGCCCAGTTAGTGGCATCATACATTAACACTGCCTCTACATTATTTACATTATTTGGATTATTGTGGCTATGTTTATTACAATGTTTCGGCCTTTGTATGCTCTGGCCTTCTTCAGGTAGTTGGAATGTCAAACTGAACCCTTTATTTCGCTCACTGGGGTAGACTGTTCTAGTTCCATATGCCATGTTTTTTAATGGATTTCAGTTATCTGTTATCTCCTCTTAATTCCCCTCTGAATGTTCTCCACTGCCCTAGCTGGATATTGAACTCACACTCTTTCGGTCCTGTCACTGGATCTAATGCCTTTATCCACTGTGTCATTGAGGACACATGGCACAGTGGCACAGTGGATAATGACATAAGGAAATCTGTGTATGAATTTCTGGGTATTATAAACCTAATGCCTTCAGCAACCATTTTTTACCAGTGCTCATATTGCAATTTTTTCTGTTATCATTGAATGTTTTTACCAGAGCTCATATTGCAATTTTTGTTGGTTTTATCACTTTTCTCTGGCACTCCTTATTACTGGTTTCCATATTGTATTCATTTTTATGCTTGGTCGGCTCAGGAGATTTTTGTGGTCTAGCATATGTGCTGATTCCTTAAGTTTATGAGTTTAAACATGGTGATAAAGATAAGGACAATAGTCCGAATAATGTAAATAATGTACATAATACCTCATCCCAGAAATATAGACAGATACTGCCTCTACAGTAGTGCAAAAAAATGTCTGTTTAAGGTTGTCTGGAAGATTTCCAGATTTCATCCATTGTATCCACAGTGGTCCAGGCTTTAGCCATACAAATTTTCACATCCTTTTCAGTAGAATTTATTTTGCTTCGTAGGTATGTAAAAGATTCAACAGATTTTATTGATTTACCTGAGACAGTTTGTATTGAGCCTTACTGGCTGAAGCCTATGAATTCAGTTTTAGAGACAGTGACATCATTGGCAGCATTTTCTAAATGATGTAAGAGAACTCTAGCATTGATAATGGTGTCTGCAATGATAGCAAGGTCATCCACAGAGTCAATATCTGTCAACTCTTTTGGAGGATATCAGCTTGAGAGTCTTGGTGATGAAGTAAAATCTAGATGATGATGTTTGTCAAAAGAAGTTCTCAGAGGTCAAGGGGGATAACAAAGAGAAAAGGTGCAAGGGTATCACTCTGATGGACTCTTGCTTTGATGTTGAAGAAGTTAGATTTGTTATTTTTGTATATGGCAGTTACTGTCTGGAGGGGATACCATATGTCAGAAGGCTCTTCTCCATTTTTCCCTTATGTACAGAATTGAAAGCTTTAGAGAAATCTACAAAAAGTAATGTGGCCTGTACATTCTTTGCCCTGACACTCTCAATAATGTTATACTCCATTGAAATTAGATCTCTTTCTGACTCATTCTGCATGCTGGCTGGATATGAAGACCATGAAGGCCGAGAACGAAATAACAAAAGTTGTTTTCTGCACATTAGGCTCCATGCATCACATCCAGTCTACAAAGCAAACTCTGGCAGTGGCCAATATTGAACATTCCTGCCAGTAAAAGAGATGCCACTGGGGACTATCACGCCCACTTAAAAGTAGGTCTCTGAGAATGACCAGAGCAGTTGACTCAGCGAGTTCACCGGTCATCACACAGGGCACTGCTGCTGCTGTTGCTACTGCCACCATGACCTCATCATTCTGACAACAGAGTTTCAGCCTGCCACCACTCAACAAGACCACACCTTTCAATGACTGTTACCACTCCCAGGCTTGACTAACCACCTCAACTATTCAGCTTCAATTCAAAAACATCTCAACTCCATCCAGCTACAAACCTTCATCATCAACAATGCTGTCACCTCAACAAATACTGACTTGATAACATCTCATTGTCAAAACAACCAAGCTCCAAGCCTTCCTCACTACTAATGCTGACTCAGAAAGCAGCGACTCCAAATCCACAAAACGAGTGACTATGACTCCACAATGAAGTGATTCCAACTCTGCAAACAGCTACTCTGACTCTGCAACCAAGTGACTCCACAAGCAGTGACTCCACAAACAAGCAACTCTAATTCCACAAAACAAGTGACTTCAACTCTGCAAGCATGCAATGCACTCGACCTGCCAATGTGATGCTAATCCAACATCACACAGGTTCAACACAACAGGTCTACCAACCAACAAATAGACCTAACACCATGACCTTTATGAACCAAACATGCACCAACCATATCCTGTGACCTCAGCCAGGTCTGCACAAGAAATATGTCAACTCTGGTGCTACATTTACACCAGATCACTATTCTGATGATTGCCCACTGACACTGACATTTCACTTAGCTTTGAGATTTATATATGATATAAAGCCCTCCACAATGACCTTGATCAGCTAACACGGGCACCAATCATATCCTGTGACTTCACATCAAACCCACACAAGAATTATGTCAACTCCTGGCACTTTCTGTACATCTGACCACCATCCTGACAACTGGCCACTGAAAAAAAACATTCCACCCATCCCTTCAACATCTTCAATATTCAAACAATAAATGTTGTTTCAAATCTAATCATCATTATTCCTTTCTCTCGATACCAAATCCTTAATATAAAAATAATCTGCCAAACTGTCAGGATTAGTCCAATGGTTGATCTACTTTTTCTGAAGCTATTTTGATTTTTTTTCAGAGTACCTTCTCTACTCCAGGTTGCATAGGTTGTATTCTGTTGAGAAGCATTGAGTTGCAAGTCTTTGCTGCAAAGGAGGTGATTCCTCTATAGTTTTTTGCTGATCATATATCTTCTTTCTTTGGGAAAGGAAGTATGCAACTTTCTGTTCATCTTTCTATGACTTCTCCATTATATATGGTGTTACAGAGTTGGAATAGAATATTGTTGAATTCCTGGGTCTACCAAACCTCCAGAGGAATCTTATCAAGTCCCACTGCTTTCCTATTTACAGTGTTTTTAAAACCATTTCAAGTTCTGCATCTATAAAGTTTCTAGGTTTAATATCAAGTGGATGTTCAATGATTTGCTAGACCTCAGCATCTAAAATGTCAGATACATTTCCCAAGAGATTGTTACAATGGTCTTGCCATTTATTCTGCTTTTCAGCCTAATTATTGGCCTTTAGCTTGGATTTATTTGTTGATGTTCTACCACTGATCTTATTGACAGTTTTCCAAGCAAGAGTAGATTGTTTTGTTGGCAGCAGCAGAGTTGATAAGCCAAGTTTTTTTCCAGGGTCTATTCAGCTTGTTGATCTTCATAAGTGTTCTTGAGTTGAGTAAATGCGTCAATGAAGTCTTGGATAGATTTAACGGAGGGATTTGAATTTCTTATGGCAGCTTTTTCTTTCACATTAGCCGTATATAGTTTTGATTCCCAAGGGATGTGCTGCTAATGTTTAGGTTTTAAGGGTATGACATATCTTGCAGCCTTTTCATGAGAAGCAACAAAATTATTGTAGGTTGTATTAGGAAACAGTTTCTCTGCATCTGCTTGTAGTGTTTCAAACTTATTCCTGATATCAGTGGTGTACTGGTCTTTGAGATGACTGTTTGTTGTAAGAAGAGGCCAGTGATATAATGGGAAGGCACCATAATTTCTTGAATATTGGTGGGGATATGGATGCTCAGCATGGTGTCAGTGACATACCCAAATTTTCATATCATGTGTCCTCCAGAAGAAATGAGATCTTTCTTGAAGTCCTTATACAGGAAAATAATCTTGTGTGCCTAATCACCAAATGTTTTTAAAAAAGGGCTCTAAACAATGGACATTCATCCCTACTAATGGCTCAAAGGCCCAACTGGATCACATCATAATAAACAAGAAGTAGAAGTCTGTCTATATTTCTGAGATGAGGTATTATGTACATTATTTACATTATTCGGACTATTGTCCTTATCTTTGTCGCCATATTTATCACAATGTTTCGGCTGTTGTACGCTCCGGCCTTCTTCAGGTGGTTGGAATTTTGAACTGAACCCTTTATTTCGCTCACTGGGGTAGACTGTTCTAGTTCCACGTGCCATGTCTGATGGATGTCATTTATCAGTTATCTCCTGCTAATTTTCCCTCTGAAAGAAGTAGAAGAACAGTGGAATGAATTACCAATCCTTCAACACATTGAATTGTCTCTTTCACCATCCAACTTAGCATTAGATCCAAAAAAATAGCAGTCTGCCTTTCCACTATATTCAAAGCAACACAAGACAAACAAGATAAAAGATTTGCCCTATGTCAACCACAGAAAAGGAAACCTTTTAAGTGTGTTAATTCTATCCCTAAATACATATGCATATACTCACACATATACAATATCTATATCCATACTGACACATATTACACACACTTACGCATACATGTATACACACACGTTTTCTTAAACCTTATTTCAATAGAACTTTTACAAACTCTTTAATCCTTCTAAGAAGAACACCTTTTCTCTTTCACCTGATTCTTACCATTGTTGTTATTAAATTGAATTATTTAAATTGTTAAACTTGTTGATTCTTTTATTTTGATACAACAGTTTTTTTTTTCTTGTTTGACCTTGGTTGCAATATCACCTTCCCTTTACTCTAAAGGTCATTAGCAGTAAACATCTTCACTGTCAAAAGCAGGCAGCAACAATTGGCAGCAATATCCAGTAGGGTGTGGTTGGGTTTGTAGTTTGCATCTTGGTTGGGTTTTGTCTATCACAAAATAATATATTATTATCTGTTAAAAAAGATGTGTTGAAACCTTAACTCAGTGTTCAAATCTCATTTTTTTTTTAATCCTATAACATTTTGCTTATGTTTTGTGAGTGTATTTGTATAAAAACCTGCAAGCCAATAGTGACTGTTTTGATGAAAAGAGCAAAAAAATTAGCATAATTCCGAGAGGTTTTAATTTGGATTCTAGATTGTTACTCACGGGACAGGTTGAGGGCAAAAGGGATATAGGAAAACGATGCATAACATACTTGACGAACTTGAAAAATGGTTGGCAGAACAAGGTTTAGAAATAAGGAAAACACAGAATTTATTTAAAACTGTAATGGGGTAGGAAATTAGGAACAGTAATGATTTTCTACATCCTGAGGGGACATAGCAGATAAAGAAATAGTAGTCATATCTGTTACATTCACTTTAACACAAGTAGGAATCCATCTCTTCTACCCCCAGCTAAATGTTAAATAGAAGCAAAGACTGGGCTCTCTATCAATCTAGTAAAATAACAATTCTAAATTCAAAATCATACAGCTTTGGTGTAGCACATGCTATACAACCATATGGAAAGGTTTATAGAGTTTACAATTAACTATAGTGGGGGATTGTAGACACTATGCTCTTGACTGTGACCAATTAGGTAGATAGGGTAGATAATAATTTGTCTTAGTTGACCTATAATTAAACAAGTGCTAGTCACAATATTCTAAAGTTGATATGTATGTGGCATCCATCAGTCTTGAAAGACCATGGATCTGCATCCAAAAAGTTATGCTTCATCTACTGATGATGGAACAGCATCTCTTATGGGTATACAGGCCCACATAGGAGTGACAGATTGCAACGAATGCATGTGAAGACACTCTCCCCCATTGTTGTCATGTTGCTTTCATTCCTTCAAGCATGCTTCACCTCAGCAGCAAGCCTCCATTTCTTCTCTCCTCTCTCTATTACTCAGTGTAAATTGTGTCTCCAGCATTAGCAATCATTTTACAGACGTTCTTGAAGAAAAGATGAAGTTGCCTTTGTGTCCTGTTGCTGGTGGCCAGTTCCCCTTACAGAAAGCTCCCATCAGTAGACTGTTGCTTCCTGTGTTTTGTCATCGTGGTGAGGTGATGCTGGAGTCTCCTCTCCAGGGTGCAACATGCAGAACATCTCCTCTCACCATACTACCAATGTTGTCCAAGGGAAAAGTAGAGTCCAATACAGCTTGGAACTGGTGTCATCCCAGTTGTTGCACTTAAGTTGAAGTTGGACATAACACTGGACTGTATTAAGGACTCTGGATCTGGATTTGTCCTCAGGGTTTACTTGTGAGGCCTTTCCCATGATTGGGTATAACTGTAAGGCAGCAGAGTTTTCCTTCTCTTTGTTGATATGTCTAAAAATTGAAATTATATGCTGATTAATAATCCTTTCTAACTGATTAATCAAATAATATTAGTTACATGATTATTTCCCAGGCTTTTTTCTTCTTTAGCAAGATTTGTTATCTTTTCTAGGAATTTGGATATGCTGATAATGTAATGGCTAGAGGCTTAGAACAAGAAACCAGTGAACTGAGTTCAAATTCAGGTCAAGATTGTTACATTTGCTTTCACCCAAATATCCTTGAGAAAGGTATGGATCTATCTCTTTCCACCGGCAAGGGATTACGAGTGGAGTAAACTGAACTCTCATGATGGTCTATAAGAAAGACAACTCTGAATTTTAAGCTAAAACATTTTTGTGTGTTAATTAAACCATGAGTAAACCTTAAATCTCACTCTGCTGTGGTTAGAGTGAAACAAACTGTGGGGAATGCAATAGCAAACTTCTGTTCTAATCCACTTTCTTCCCTCTGTCAAGCATAGGTTTGAATCTTAATTTAAACTTTAGTATAGAGGTAATTCTCTAATTAGCAGAGAAATGCTCCACCTCTGGAAATTGGTTGTATAGCCTTGATCAGGCACATAATATATGTGCATATGTTCACACAAGAGAAAAAACAAAACAATAAGGTACTGCTTGTGAGGTAGAAAGAAAAGAAGATTTGTTAAAATTAAATTCTTTGTATTGCCAATATAGATCAAGGTAGGATATCTCTTTGTGGTGACTGAAGAAGCCTGGAGGATGAGGAAAGTCAGTAGGGCCTGGAATAGATGCATGTATTGAGCCAGTTAATCAATGTCCCTGGTGGTGGGGATGAAGGAAGCTTGCTTACTTGCCTGCAACTGCTGACAGTGTTGTGAGTGATATTCTTAAAAACAGAGAGGGTGGATCATGACTCAGTATTTTTTGTCATGCATTTTATTTTAGCGGCAGCATTTGTGATTTTCTCCTTTTATACTGCATTTTATTTTAATATTTTTAGGGGATTTGTTTTGAGCACCAGATGTGGTGCATGGTGTCTCTGTGCAGAGAACAACATTTTTTTATTTTTATTTCTGCTTTCATAGCATTCACAGTCTGTTGATAGGTTTTGATGTGGAGGGAATCAGAAAGAGTTTGAAGCACAGTATAACTTATACAACAATTGAAAATATTATGAATTTCACATCTGTAGAGAATGTTTGTACATGTTATGAAAGTGACTGAGGTCAAATAAAAAATCAAGTACAATTCCTCTTTCAGTATCTGTCTATATTTCTGAGATGGGGTATTATGTACACTTTCGACTATTGTCCTCATCTTTTCACCATATTTATTACAACATGGCATGCAGAACTAGAACAGTCTACCCCAGTGAGTGAAATAAAGGGTTCAGTTCGAAATTCCAACCACCTGAAGAAGGCTGGAGTGTACAACAGCCAAAACGTTGTAATAAATATGGTGACAAAGATGAGGACAATAGTCTGAATAATGTAAATAGAATTCCTCTTTCATCTTCAGTTCCTTTATGTCAAACAAAGGAGGTCCATTTTCCTTCATTTCTTTTGAATACCTGTCTTCATTTGTCTAAGAGCATACTTAGAAATGGTTATATTTTATAATGAAAATAAAAACGTAAACCATTTTTTATTAATAAGGAGACTATAATTCAGATCTGTTCACATCATATGTAAAAGTTCATTTTAAAGTTTCTTTTTGTGTCTGAATATTTTAACAGCTACAGTTACTTGTGCAATTCTTTTTTTGAAAGAGAATTAGAAATTAAGTGAATGATTTTAAATTTAGAGTCTGTCTTTACCAATGTGAACAACTTGGTAAAGCTAATGCATTCCACTCAGCCATAATTTGTAGAAAAAATAACAAATAAATCAACTATTTATTCTGCAAATGGAAATGCAATTTCAGATGAAATAAGAATGACTTTCTTGAACTTTTCTCTGATAGATTCTTTTTTATTAATTTTATTTTGTTTAGTATTGTTTTTTTACAACTTATTCAACAAATGCATAAAGAAATTGAGTCAAGTTTGTTGTGACACACTCATATTTGTGTTATGTTTATATTATATATTATGTTTATATTTTGATTTTTTAATTATATTTTTATTTTCCTCCATTTATTTATATTTTTATTTATTTATATCTATATTTTATACTTATATTTGTTTAATGGTATTTTTATGTATTTATATTTTTATTTATTTATATTATTTATTTAGTTATTTGTATATTTTTTATAATTATATTTTCATTTATTTATTTTTGTTTATGTTTTTATTTATATATTTCTTATTTATTTAAATTTCATTTTCATTAATTTATTATTATTTTTTATCTATTTAAATTATTTTCATTTATTTATTTATTTATATTTATATTTGTTTAATGTTATTTTTATTTATTTATATTTCATTTATTTATATTTTCATTTATTTGTTTATTATTTATATTTTATTTCTTATTTATATTTATTTATATTTTTATTTATATATTTTATATTTATTTCTTTATACTTCTATTTTCATTTATTTATTTTTTGTTTATTTTTAGTTATTTATATTTGTTTGTATTTATATTTTAATTTATTTATATTTTTGTTTATTTAGTTATTTATATATTTATTTATACTTCTATTTGCATTTATTTTTTGTTTTTATTTTTATTTATTTATTTGTTATTTAATTATATTTTTATTTATGGTTTTATTTACTTACATATTATTTATTTATTTATATTTACATTTCATTTATTTATTTATGAACTTTATTTATTTACATATTTAATTATTGCTTTATATTTACATTACATTTATTTATTTTTTGTCTATATTTTTACTTATATATTTATTTTCTTTTTATATTTTTATTTTCATTCTTTTATTTACATTCATATATATATATATATATATATATATATATGTTTATATTTAATTTTTTGTTATTTATTTATATATTTTTAATTTATTTCTTCATATTTTCATTTAATTCTATATTTTTTGTTTATATTGTTATTTATTTATATTCTTATTTTCATTAATTTATTCATATTTATATTTGTTTATTTCTATTTTCATTTATTTGTTATTTATGCATATATTTTTTAGATATTTCTTTAGATTTAGATTTTCATTCATTTAATTATATTTTTATCAATTTATATTCATTTGCATTTATTTATATTTGTATTTTTTTATTTATTAATCCCCCTCCAAATATCTGGATGACCAGTGCCTGACAGCTGATGTCTGCTCTGACCTTAACTCTCACTTCTCAACTTTCTCAACTTTTCAATGGAAGAGAGACTGACCTGAGTCATTCTTTACCTCCAAAATAAAACTAACAACATTTTGTTTAATTGCCACCTAACAAACACCTAAATTTGCTCCAATCTTTAGGATTCATCATACCCTCAAAAAGGCTCCCTGTTACAAATACCATTTGTCTCAAAAGCTCACTCTAGACCGCAAATGGAATGCTTATATTGGTGTAATCACTAAAGATATTGAAGAATGGTCAACTTCTTATATAACTCCAAGAAATTAGCTCTGACTGCCATGCTCTGTCTTTACAAGAGTTACATCAGATTGAGAATGGAGTATTGCTGCCATAACTGGGCTCATGCTGACTAATCCTACAGTCCAGCCTCTAGAGATTTCAAAATACAGTCTTGTAGGTCACAACTTATTCTGCATCCTGCAACCCTGTTCACAGACTTACTACTAGGCTCTAACTACTCTGTCACTATTACTATGATAAATATTCAAATAAATTACATTCATTAGTATCACCAGTTCAGACCTTCACAGCTAGGACTAGGCATACCATTTTCACAGTGGCAAATCATCTACATTCCTTTTGTGTTCCTTTAGTAAAGAGTAAGTTGTGGAACAAATTCCCAAGAGGAGTCTTCCCTGACCTCCAGAATCTTAACCTTTTCAAGTCCATGATCAACCTGTATCTATCTTTCTCATAATATAAATTTCTTAATACCTTCTACACCCACCTTTATAACAATCTCATTTAGTAATCGTCTGCCTTGAATGGCCCTTGGAATTTGTATTGGGTGAACTAATATAAAAAAAAAATACATTATTTTTATTTATTTATATTTTCATTTATTTTTATTCTCATTTATTCTATTTTCATTTATTTTTTTCATTTATTTTATTTATAATTTACATGTATTTGTATTCATTTATTCATATTCATATTTTATATTGATTACTATATATTATATTTGGATTATAATTATATATTATATTTTGATTATATATTATATTGATTACTATATATTATATTATATACTATATTTATATTTTATTGTTTACTTATATTTTATTTATTTATATTTTTATTTATTTATATTTATTATATTATTTTTAAATTTTGAGTGTATTTATTAATATTGCTATTTTTTTATTTTGCATTGATTTGTAAAATTTATTTAATGTAAGTATACCTGCATAAAAAATCTTTGTCAATTTTGTTGCATAAATTCATATGATACAAAAATACTTTTAAAAATTAATTTAATTATTTTTACTTTTGAAAATCAAATTAATAAGGTGTATAATCTTCAAATTTATTTAGATTTAAGTAAGTCTCTGCTAAAGACAATCAGAAATTTTACCATTAAAATATTACAAATTGTACTTTCCAAACAAGCTTTTCAAAGAATTTCCAATTTTGTACCCACAACCAACAAAATAAAAGTCTTAAAAAATTCTTTAATGTCTTCAAGTTTTTTTCTGCAAGAAAAAAAAGTATGTAAAATATTTTGTATTTGTTGGCACCTTTCATGTTCCTCCATGTAAATCAAATCAAAATAAAACATCGAAATCGTAAGAAAAGAGATAAGACTTAGTCAAATCTGCTACTCAGCTTTCTTTTATCCAATTCACTAATGGACATTTTTCTTAGATTTCCAATAAACTTGCCAATGTATTTTCTTTAACAGAATACAGAATTTATATTAGCTGCAGCAATTGTCTGAGAAAAAATTGCCTCATTTGATTTTTATTTCCTTTTATTTTTCCAATAAACTTCCAAAAGTAACTTTAATATAATTGAAATCTTTAACATAATTATTATTCCAAACTATCGTTTCCATCATGGTCTATATAGATGTTATTATAGAAACAACATTTTGACCAAGTAACCTCTGGTTATCATCAGGTATCCCTAGATTGATTGTTATACCCTTTGGAATGGTTGTGTAGTGGATATAGGAGTTGATTATACATGTATTACTGGCATTTAGTGATTGGGAGTTCAATTGCTGGATCAAGTAGTGAAGTACTGATTCAGCAGGAATGAATAATAATTGATATCACAGGGACAAAATATCACAGTAATCAACAGATGACCCACATCAGCCAATCAATGGACACCTGATAATGACTATAGGGTACTTGGTCAAAACGTTGTGTCAATAATAACATCTACATTAACCAAGATGAGAACAATAATTCGAAATAAAAATTTTAATAAAATTAAAATCTTTAATATATTTGTATTAACTATACTACAGTCAAGAACAGTCATTGTGAACTCCATCATCTTGTCAATGGCTGTACAGTATGTGCTATATCAGGGCTATGTGCATATTTTAATCGTCCTTCTCTAGACTAGTTGCTAGCCATGGCTAGAGAGCTCATTTTGGCCATCTATTTAACCTAAACCTGGAGGATTATTAGATATAAAAAATATAATTATATTTGCCTAATATTTAACAAAAGGAACTTTATACAATTTTTTGGAGGTACAATGGAATAATGGATATTGGCCCACATTGAGGAATCGGAGACCTGAGTTCGAATTCCATTTGGAACCATTACATTCACTTACATGCTAACACCCTTAGGAAAGGTAGGAATCCTCTTCTTATTGGTAAATAGCAGGATAGACTAGGTTCTCTAGCCTTGGGTGGCAACCGGTCTAGGAGAAGGAAAACTTTGAATTCAAACTGGCCTGGAGAGGGTTGGGCTCTGCCAGGCTATCCTGCCCAAGAAACACCACTTATGCTGTGGCTGCAGTAATGATCTAATGGGTCATGGGCTTCATAATCATTATATACAGTTTTATGCATACATAGTACATAAACATGCACTATGAAGTAAAGGTATCTGGACCAAATCATAGAGGTTGACCATTTTTCTGGTTAGCCTGATATCATATGCTATGTAATAGCAAAGTGGCTATATACTACCTGAAGCATTACTGAAAACACTGTAATCCCAATTTATAATTGATCATGAATATAATCAAAGCAATTGTGAATCTTGTTTGATCTGCACAAATCATTTACAGAACAATATTAAAAAAAAAAACTCTTGAAAATGCAGTCTGTTAGACAATAATTACATTGTTTAAAAATGGAGATGTCTACTCAAACATGTATATCCACAAAATATTTTATATATAGTAATAAGAAATAATGTCAGATTATAAATAGAAATTCATTAATTTCTTAGAAATTTGTTTACATTTTGGATACGAAAATAAAATTAGCAGATGTGGGCTTTGAAAGGTCTTAACACGAGATTAGCTGTCCTTCATGAATGAGCAGTCTAAAAGTATGCTGTACTATACAGTGATGTTCTCTACACAAATTCAAACCCTTTTAAAGGACACATATCCTTTATTAAAGACTCTCAAAACTCAGGCCTGTAAATGACAATTTTACTGTTTAAAAAGCAGTGATATTTACCCAAACATGTGTATTCCCTAAACATAACCTTAATAGAAATCAGATTGATTGATTGAGCAATTTGTTTTTTATGGCTTATCAACCCTTTGTAGGTTATTTAAAACTGAAACTTTTTCAATTATAAGAATAATTACTTTTGTGAGTGAATATTCTATTCACTATTTATTTGAGAATAATACCGATTTTTTTTCATAAAGTTATACTATTTAACCCATAGCTGGGGAAGGGATATGAATTCATACCTTTCCCAAGGGTATTAGTATATATATGAATATAGAATAACAAGAGAGAATCCAATGTTCAATTAGAACTTTAGTTACTGAAATTTATTTGGACTTATTTTATGTTTGCTTTTTTTTTTGTAATTACTAATTACTTATCTTGGTAATTACTAATTACTTTTTTGGTACTTACTAATTACTAATATTACTGTTTTTCTGATCTTACAGAAGCTCTGTTCTCAACTTTGGAATATTTACTGTTTGTTTTTATATGTTTGCATGTTTTTGTACATTGATTTACTGCTGGAGTAAATCTCAACATCCAGCCATATCATTCAGAAAGAGATTTTGTAAGTATACAATTTTCCATTTTGAGGTGAAGATAAATTTAATTTTCAAATTACACTTTTATCTAACTGCAGTATATATGTCAAGCCAAGATTTATTTTATTGGCATTGGCAACCCAAAGTAAACAATTTTCTACAAGTGAGTTTTATTGAGAACAAAGGCGTCTTTAAATAAAGATCAATTATATAAAAGATATTGATTTTATTGATTAAAATAATGTCTATATAACTTCATTGTTCAATGAAAGAATTTATTTATTCTTTCTAATGATATGAAAAAAACCTGTTGCAATAAAAGTTCAGATTTTAATGAGATTTTCATCATTTTTTTGTTTTTTGTTTTTTCTCTTGGAAATTACTTTTTAATATATACTTTTTTGGGGAATTCTTTTTTTATAAATTCTTTTTTGTAAATTCCTTTTCTGGGATATTCTTTTTCTGTAAATTTTCTTTGCTAATTCTTTTTTATAAAAAATATTTTTTTGTAAATTGTTCTTCTGTAAATTATTTTTTTGCAATTTTCTTTATAAAATCTTATAGATTATTTTTCTGTAAGATCTTTTTTTTAAATTTTTCTTTGCAAATTATTTTTCATAAATACATTTTTTGGAAAATTATTTTTCAGGAATTCATTTTTTGGGAAATTATTTTTACCAAATTCTTTTTTTTTAAATTTTTTTGGCTTCAACTATAGTTATTTTATTTTTGTCTCTGAGAAATACATTTAATGTTTCAATTGTAAAAAAATGGAAAATTCCACAAATAGAACAATTAACAGGTTTCTAACTATATAAGTGGCTATATATATATATATATATATATATATATATATAAAAGTGAACATTGAAGTCAACACTTAGAAGCAACAGTTTGTTTCATGATAGACACAATCATCAGGCATGACAATTGCATCTAGCATGAAACAGACTATCGCCTCTAAGTGTTGACTTCAATGTTCACTTTTATATTTACACACACTCTATCTCTGATATCATGCACTTTATCCCATAAATATAGCACACCTTAAGAATATATTTTTTCATATATATATATATATATATATATATATATATATATATAAACAAGAATACGTACATAGAAAACACACTCTCACTACTCAACAATACTGATATAAATGAAAAAGTAAATTAACAAAATGTCTCTTGAAACACAAAAATTCAACACGAAAATCAGGAAACTAATTAAAGATGAAAACAAATTATGGTATAGACTTATAGTATATCACCCTAGAACACCCAAACTTTACAGTCTCCCTAAGACCCAGAAAATTGGTATCCCTATATGCTCCATCATTTCAGGAATAGGCACCACCCCCCAACAAAATAGCTAGAGCCATAGCAATAATTTTCAGCCCCCTACCTGGAACAATAAGTCTATCACATATAAAAAATCCAAGCAAACTTGTTGAAAAACTAAGGTAAACAAATATGACTGACAAACTCATGGCCAGTCTAGATATAAAATTAATTTACACTAATGTCCCAGTTGAAAAATGATTAAATCTCTTAAAAAAGCATTTAATGCAATCAAAGATAAACCTCTCCCTGCCAACAGCTAAAATAATAAAAATCTGCTGTCTCTTCACCAATCAATACTACTTCACATTTAATAACAATTTTTACAAACAAAAATTTGGATTACCAATGGGGTCACCTCTCAGGGGAGAAATGGCATGCATCTTCTTAATATTTCTCAAATGTGGCTCTTTTCTAAATATTTTACATAAACAATCAACTCACTTCTGATATACTGATGATGCTCTATTAATATATTCCCGTGATACTGACATACCAAAAAATATTATTCTACCCACTAATTCTATCACAACTACAACTGAAAGAATTTATCTAAAATCAACATAAAATTTGTCACAACTACATCTAAAACAATCAACCTCAAGGATTGCCAGAAAAAATATATTGGAGAAACCTCAAGAAGTTTAAGCAAAAGTCTATATGAACACAAAAGAGACATTTTAAATAACAGCACACAAAACACATTGGTTTTTCACCGTAACAAAACTGACCACAATTTTAATATAAAATTTCTACTCTAATTGAAAACAGAAAATAATTCACTAAGATAAAAATGTCTAAAAAATGTTTTAATTGCTAATTCAGCAACAGTAAATTTACATCTAGGTTCTTAAAATGTATCACCATTATTTGGCAGGTCTTCTGTTATCACAATGTGGGATATTTAAAAATAAAGATGATGAAATGAAAAAGAAAAGTGATTATAGTTGAATTTGGCTAGATTGCAAAAATTATTTTAAAAAACTTTAAAACTACCAGCATCTCTCATTCATACACATGGGTAGTCACAACAACATCAACAAACCCAGTCCAATGAAGTCCTAATGGATAAAACATGATTCAAATATTTTTTTCTTTTTTTTTCCCTTACAATTTCATTAATACTGTTATATAACATCACATGGAGGTGATGACAACTAACATCCCCTATACTCACTTATACACATACACAAGAATATAAAATCCAGCCAAATACAAAAATCTCACTACATTTCACTGAAAAAATGAGGCTGACATCTGCAGATATTCCTCACACACACACTTATGCACTTACATGAATTAATATTCCCATCCAATATATGCCCAGACACACACCTCAACCATTCACCCTTACATTGGGGCATTGCTGCCATGCATGGTCTGGAGCCCTTTCTGTTTGTCTCAAGGTTCTTGATAAACTCTAGAGATGGATATGCAATGTAATTGGCCCTGGTCTGATATCTCATCTGCTGTTGCTCTCTCACAGACATGTCGTTGCCTCCCTCTGTCTTTTTTACAAATAATTTCATGGTAACTGCTTTGATGAGCTGCTTTCGCTGGTTCCCAGACTTCATGAATTTAAGCGTTCAACTAGGTTGGCATCTTGCTCTCATCCTTTCACTGATGAAACTGTTAAATGTAGCTGTCTCTTCTACTCCAATAACTTCATGTCTCACACCTCTCGCCTGTGGAACTCCCTCCACTTTTCTTGTTTCCCTGATAGCTATAATCTCCAACTATTCAAATGTAATGTCAATCGACATCTCCAGATTCCTTAATCTATCCCCTATCCTCTTGTTCATTCTTTCCTCCATCACTCCTCTTTGGTCTCGCTCCAACTCTCTGTAACCCCTTGCATGCTAGTATGCTTTTCTTTACATACACACTCTTACACTATTGCACATTTTAATGTCCAAAATGTTTGTCACACATATTTATATATTATCTATTGTGTTTATACACGTGGCATGTATCTGACAAATAAGATCTATTTGTTTGGAAAATAAAAAATTCCTATAACTCTAGATACGTACATAAAACAATCCCTACACTCATTTAAATGTAAAACTTGAAAGTATAAGAGTATAGCCCAAAGCGACTGGACATGCAAAACATTTGGACAATTTTTATATAATTTAAATACAGAAAAGAAAATTTATAAGAACACATGAAAAATTAAATAAAAAACTTAACCACATTATTTGTCAGTCATTTTTAATGTAACTTGCATGAATATATATATAGTGGACTCTCCCATCATATTCAACATATGAGGGTCAAGCAGCTCAGTTCCTAGGAACGGATAGCTCAGACACCATCACATATGATTTGATGATAGTGGTGAAGACTTTGTGCAGAACCAACCACACTTTTTGAAGGGTCAAATACAGGGACCTGGTGCACTACATGCCACAAAGTCCCCAAATGACCCAATACAGGTTTTGAATTCAGAGTTGTCCTTCTCTTAGACCAGTTGCCATCCAAGGCTATAGAACCCAGTCTGCCCTGCTATTTTACCCATAGCTGGAGGGAGAAGAGGAGGATTAATATGTTTCCCAAGGGTAATAGCATGTAAGTGAATCTAATGGATTCAACTAGAATTCGAAATCAGCTCTTCAATTCCTCAATCCCAGTTGCTATCCAATACTCTACCATGCCTCCAAGCATATATATATATATATATATATATATATATATATATATATATATTTCATTGAATACAACAGACAAGGTGCTTTTATTTAGTTTTTTTATACAATTTCTCATGTGATCTAATAATTTTTTGCTTTTTGGATGACAAATTATATAAAAACTGTCCAAATGTTCTTTTTATCTGATCACTTTTGGCTATACATTTAACCATTTTCAAGGATTAAATATTTTAACTGTTAAATAAGAAATAATTTGTTGTATGCATGTTTTATAAAATGATTTCATTTATCAAAAGATGGTCAATATATTGTGTCCATGTTCAAAGTTAATATTATTAAGTGTTGTTTTTTCCTTTTTATTAATAAGGCTTCCATTTTCTATAATTTATCATTCGAAAAGAAAAAAATTATTAAATCGCATCAGAAATTGTATAAAAAAACTAAATAAAAGCACCTTGTCTGTTGTATTCAATGAAATGTGCATGAAAGAAGGATTGCTGCCTAAATACACAAATATATATATATATATATATATATATATATATATATATATATATATATATATATATATTTGTTAAAATGTCATCTCCCTTTAGGACAAAGCCACTTATGGCTCGCTGTCAGTCGATTCAATTTCACTAAAGGCTAGAGATCCGGGACTATCCTGCTATCTAATCCATATATAGATGGAGTGGGAAAAGATGGATTCATGCCTTTCTCAAGGTCATTTGAGTGAGATTGGCAGACAAGACAGCAATGGTCAATTTTAATTTCATTTGCCAATTCCCTTTCAATGCTGATAACAATTATCCTACCCATACATCCAGAGAAATAAATATTATGTAACTGTATATATACATTTTTATGTATTGAATCCACTTGACACACACATACACATAACACACATACACACAATACACATACATACATATTATTTTAAAAAAGATGTAAAATAATTGTATCAGAAATTAAAAGGTCTTTTCCCTTTTCTAGATTGTCCAAAGTTTACTTTTCAGTACAGAAACACTCATTGATAGTAAAAAAAAAAAACCTCGGCCATGAATATAATTTTTTTTTTGTTTCTTTCTATGAATTTAATTTCATTATAATTAAAATAGACACAGATTTCTATGTAAAGTGGCTTTGCTGACTGTAACTCAGCATTCATCCTTATTCTTACTCATTTGCTTTTATTCTTTATTAATTTGTTTTTTTGGGTTTTTTATTGAGAGCCAGAAAAATTTTTTAGATTGTAAGAATTTTTGGGAGATGATAATGATTTACTGATAGAGGTCTTACTAATTAACCCATAGCTGGTGGAGAAATAGGTGGATTCATCTCTTTCCCAATGGTATTTGTGTGTAAGTGAATATAAGAAACCCAACTGGAATTGGAATTCATCTCTCCAATTTCCAATACCAAGCTGTTATCTATTATACCACCCGCACTTCCAAGCTTACACCACCTGCTATTCTCAAGTGGTCACCTTTCTAGGTACTGACCAGGCTCAACATTGCTTAACTTTAGATGATTGTACCATAACCATGTGTTTCAACGTGATATGGCTGTAAGCCCCAACTCAATTGGTTGATATATATGTTATTATAGACATAAGATTTTTGGCCAAGTGACAATTGGGATTGGGGATATCTGTTAATTATTGGGTTACTGTGATGCTAGTTATTGCTCATGCCTGCTGAACCAGTATTCAAGGATTGAACTCACGACCACTAGATGACAGTAACACATGTATAACCAATGCCTGTATCTACTATGCCACTGCCCCAGCAGTGGTCTATTTTTGGGGTCTTTATATTTAATATCAGATGGTTTTTACATTTGGTTAACATGACTGAAATGTTGTGTCTATAATGCCAATAGGCTTAAATAATAAAAGTATATTGACAATTACTCATATCAGAAAAGAAATACTAAATTACTATTTCTTCAGAAATTAAATACTAAATTACTATTTCCTCTTTTCTAGGGAAAAGTATGAGTTCAATAAATGAAGTGGTTTTAATGAGCTTGGTGCAGTCTTTTTCTCCTAAAAATAATCATCTTCTATTAGACACCTAAGAGTAGATCTTTGTATGAAGGCTTTTATTTGTGTGTATAATAAAATATATATCAACAAACTGAGTGGGCATAGAGATGAATCCCAGGAGTATCCAAAAATATGAATGAAGCTCTCAACCATACAAATTATTCTCTGTAACTATATGTCCCATGAACTAAAATCTATAAATAAAATAATAATAATGACAATAAAAAAAGAAGAATATTTTCTCATGATGCTAAGAGCAAAGGAACTGAAAATATAATTACCCCACTTGGCTTCGTAAAACATTGTTAGGTGGTACTGTTGAAATCTATAAAAAGACAAACATTTTCCTGCCTCACTCTATTTCTTCTTGCTCCAGGATGTAGAATCATGTGGTAATTATGTTCTAGCTGGGGAACTTTAGTTTCTCCATTCCACTGACAACTCAAATATCTTCCCAATTTCCAATGCATGATGCTCACATGTGTCTTTCAAAATCTTCACCTCTGAAGTCAAGCTTTCTTTTTGGCTGTTACAACTCAGCATAAGATTGACTTGAGCATATCCATTGTAGCAATTATCCTTACTTGCTCTAACATCAGGACCAAAATAAAGAAAAAAGCATCCCATAAACATATTTTAAACCTTCATTTGGTTGTTCCAAATCTGCACAAGGCAGACTTGAGCTTGATCACTAAAAGATGTTCTGTTAATAGGGTGTTCTGGACTGGTGGGGGACCATAAATAGATATCTATAGATACTACCACATTGCCAAAAGGACATACCTGCAGAGCAAGACATGAGTCTGAAGAGGAAATAAGGAAGCATTGAACAGAGTTTAAAAACATGTGTCTGTTTACTTCTGCCATGCCTATAAAAATGTTTTTCAAGTATACACAAGTATATATTTATTGGTATGTATGCACCCAAACATACATACATATATATATATTTTTATAGATACAAATATTTAAGTAAATGCTCTGTTTATAATAAAGAGTATTAACAACATAACAACATATGCGTCCTATTTCTATGAAAATTTCTCAAACATTCAGGCCAGAAAATGTTGTTAATACTGTTTATTATAAACAGAGCATTTACTTAAATATTTGTATCTATAAAAAGAACATTTTAAACATAAAAAATATCTTAAAAAAATAATTGCTGGACTTTGTCCATTTCATAATATATATATATATATATATATATATATATATATATATATATGTGTGTGTGTGTGTGATAATGATATATAAATTTTTATATATCAAGAACAGTTTTGAAGGAAAGAAATACGACAAAGTGGGAAAATTTTACATACATACATATATATATATATATATATGTATGTATATATATATACTGTAGATTCTACCCGTCAGCTATCTGCACCCAGTAGAGAGAGGAAGGCAAATTTTTACGTACCTATTCTTTGAATAAACACACTAATGACCTAAAGGGATCAATTCATAGAAGAGCTTTGCAGTATTAGCAGTAGTTGTCATTGTTTAAAAATTCACGCTTCCTCTCCAGAGTACTCGATCAGAATTAAATTTTCTTGGCGCATATATATTGTCATCCACAGGCAAACTGTTTCACTGTATCACATCTCATCAGAGTGGCTAGACATCCCATTGCCTTCTATATATATATATATATATATATACTTTTCTATGCTTGCAATTTTGTTAAGGCACTTTAGAAACTAAGAACTTTCTGTTTATATGCAAAGCAATATGAATGGAATTCTGTAAAATCCAAAAACTCTCTCCCAAACCCATGATACAAAACTGATATTCATTGATACTTTAAATCCTCTGACAAAAAACTTATTCTTCTTCCTCTATGCTTCAGGTCACTTCAGGACATAGGCAATCTCCACAAGTTCCTTCACTTTGTATCTCATAATAAATTTTGTCTTTTTGTTATCGCTCTTAAACCTTGTTCTACTAACCATTTACTCAAGCTCAACAAGTAGTTTATATTCTGATTTTTGTCCCTCTTTCCTTCAACCTCTTCTGTGAGTATCAGATTTCTGAAGCCCTCTTTCCTCATTATGTGCTCTAGAAATTTCAACTATCTTTTCCTAATGTGATATATAAGTTTCGTTTTTGCTTCCATTTTTTTCTAAAACTTTATCTATGGTATCCTCAGCATCCTTCTATAAAAGCACATTTCTATTGCTTCCAGTCAATTCTTCATCTGTGTGGAGATGGTCCAGCATTCACTGCCATATAGGAGGACCTCTTACTAAAATTATATTAAATATGGTATCAGAATATAATAGAAGAAGGTTTCAACCATAAAAATTATTCTCTGTCTGTATAAGTCCCACTCTATCTATCTATCTATCTATCTATCTATCTATCTATCTATCTATCTAAGTCTGTTCATATCTATCTATCTAAGTCTGTTCATATCTATCTATCTATCTATCTATCTCAGTCTGTTCATATCTATCTATCTATCTATCTCAGTCTGTTCATATCTATCTATCTATCTATCTATCTATCTCAGTCTGTTCATATCTATCTATCTATCTATCTATCTATCTATCTATCTCAGTCTGTTCATATCTATCTATCTATCTATCTCAGTCTGTTCATATCTATCTATCTATCTATCTATCTATCTATCTATCTATCTATCTATCTCAGTCTGTTCATATCTATCTATCTATCTATCTATCTCAGTCTGTTCATATCTATCTATCTATCTATCTATCTCAGTCTGTTCATATCTATCTATCTATCTATCTATCTATCTCAGTCTGTTCATATCTATCTATCTATCTATCTATCTATCTATCTCAGTCTGTTCATATCTATCTATCTATCTATCTATCTCAGTCTGTTCATATCTATCTATCTATCTATCTATCTATCTCAGTCTGTTCATATCTATCTATCTATCTATCTATCTATCTCTGTTCATATCTATCTATCTATCTATCTATCTATCTCAGTTCATATCTATCTATCTATCTATCTATCTATCTATCTATCTATCTCAGTCTGTTCATATCTATCTATCTATCTATCTATCTATCTATCTATCTATCTCAGTCTGTTCATATCTATCTATCTATCTATCTATCTCAGTCTGTTCATATCTATCTATCTATCTATCTATCTATCTCAGTCTGTTCATATCTATCTATCTATCTCAGTCTGTTCATATCTATCTATCTATCTATCTATCTCAGTCTGTTCATATCTATCTATCTATCTATCTATCTATCTCAGTCTGTTCATATCTATCTATCTATCTATCTATCTATCTCAGTCTGTTCATATCTATCTATCTATCTATCTATCTATCTATCTCAGTCTGTTCATATCTATCTATCTATCTATCTATCTATCTCAGTCTGTTCATATCTATCTATCTATCTATCTATCTATCTATCTATCTATCTATCTATCTATCTATCTCAGTCTGTTCATATCTATCTATCTATCTATCTATCTATCTATCTCAGTCTGTTCATATCTATCTATCTATCTATCTATCTCAGTCTGTTCATATCTATCTATCTATCTATCTATCTCAGTCTGTTCATATCTATCTATCTATCTATCTATCTCAGTCTGTTCATATCTATCTATCTATCTATCTATCTCAGTCTGTTCATATCTATCTATCTATCTATCTATCTATCTATCTATCTATCTATCCAAGTTTGTTCATATCTATCTATCTATCTATCCAAGTTTGTTCATATCTATCTATCTATCTATCCAAGTTTGTTCATATCTATCTATCTATCTATCCAAGTTTGTTCATATCTATCTATCTATCTATCCATCTATCTAAGTTTGTTCATATCTATCTATCTATCTATCTATCTATCTAAGTTTGTTCATATCTATCTATCTATCTATCTATCTATCTAAGTTTGTTCATATCTATCTATCTATCTATCTATCTAAGTTTGTTCATTATCTATCTATCTACTCATGCATACATATATAGTGATTATAAATCAAGATGACCTTAATAGTCCATCAGCTTGGACAGCATCACCTGATGAAGTGATCAGGTGGCTGTCAATTATGACTAATACTATGAAAACTCATTCATAGAAAGAAAATTCTTTCTTAACACTTGAGTTATAGGAAGAGAAATTGCATTATTCCAAAAATTCTGGTGATGCTATTTTTTGGTGTAGGATGGCTAACTTCAACCTAAGAATTCCTTGAAAGAAACAATGATGAAAATAGCTTTTTATAATTCTTGTGCACCAAAAATTATGGCCATGATCAACTTATTCTTATTTTAATGGTTGAGAAGAAAATATTTTATTAATTAATAAGAATTTCTAATTCACAATTACTGTTCTATTTAATATTATTGATTGAATAAATTAAATGATCAACTTCGTACAAATGGCAACAAGATTTCATTCATGAAATCATATTCATGCTGAAAAAAGATTGTGACAAGGGCTACACAAGTGTGCTTTTTTTATTCTTTGAGGTGACTTGTAAGCATTGATTGATTAAATGGCTGTAGTATAGATCACAGAGTCATTGCAAACTCCACGATGCTTGTTTTAGCTGTATAGTATATGCTTCCCCAGGGCAACATGCAGTTTTGAATTCAGCATGGTTCTTCTTCTTCTAGACTGGTAGCCAACCAAGACTCAAAAGCCAGGTCTGCCTTACTATTTAACCCAAAGCTGGTGAGAGGAGAAATGGATTCATAACTTTCCCAAAGGTATTTGTGTGAAAGTGAATGTAATTCAAACTGGAATTCATACTCAGCTCACCAATTCCTTGTTCCAAGCCCCTGGCACATCTATGGCTAGTAAGGAGTTACTCTATATTCAGGAAGATTTTGGTTCCAAATATGAGTTCCTCAATAAATTTATTTCCTGATTATTTCATGAAGTAAATAAGATCAAGAAATTTGAGTCATGATCAGATTTCTTTAAAAGGCAAAGCAAAATCAAATACTTTATTTGATTCTCTGTCAGTAAAAAAAATCCCTAAAGGTTATCCAGATTGACAAGCACCTTATGGAAGCCAAAGGTCACAACTGCCAAAATTTTGTGATAATAACAACAAAGATGTATGTAAATAATGATGACTTCTCATCCCTAAAATTCACACAGAATGATAATACAACAAAGATGACGACATTAGTCAGTATGTAAATAATGATAATTTCTCATCCTTGAAATTCAGACAGTATATGTTTGTAATACCACAAATAAGTGACCGTAGTTGGGATCATAGGGTCATGGTGAACTCCAAGTTCCATTCATTAGCTGTATATAGTATATGCTTTGCCAAAGTTACATACAGTTTTTGATATTAGAGCTGTCAACAAAGGCTGAAGAGCCCAGTCTACTCTACTATTTAACTTATAGTGAGGGGAGAGAGATGTTGTCATACCTTTCCCAACAGTATTTATACATAACTTTACTAGATTTCAGCTCTCTAATTTCTCATTTCAAGCTGCTACCCATTTAGATGTATCACAAATATGTGTCGACTACTTTTCGAGGGTTGCAGTTATTTTAGTAGACTTCTTTTTGTTAAGGTTCTTTAAAAAATAAGAACTTTCTGTTTATTTGAAAACCAATATGTTTAGAATTCTGTAAAAAAAAAAGCAAAAGCTTCCCCACCATCCAATAATAAATAAACTGATTTTCATTGATATTTTAAATCCTTTGACAAAAAATTGAAATCAATTTATTCTTCTTTTTCTATGTGCTGTGACACTTCAGGACATAGACTATCGTGGTTTTCCTCAATTTCCTGTCCTTTGTAGCTCTTAATAAATTTTGTCTTTTTGTTATCTCTCCTAAAAGTTGTTCCACTTTCAACTGTTATTTACCCAAGCTCACCAAGTAGGTTATGTGTTGTTTTCCATCCTATCAAACCTCTATTCATTTACATGTATCACAAATAAGGCTATTGTAATCCAAGCTGAGATTGCTAAGTTCCAGACCCCACATGATCAATGAGGAAGTGTAACACTGCTAATGTAAAAGAAAAGTGAATAAGTTAGGGATTAGGGAGAAAAAAAATTTACCTAAAAAAGATAAAAAAAGAAAACACCCACACATGTTGAGAGTCACCAGTGCTGCAAAAAAAGAAAAGAAAAAAGAAGCAGAATGTGTTAATGCCTTTTCATTGGCTCATGAAGTGACAAATCAACAACTGCAGAGAAGGTGGTAAAAAAAGGAGTTTTGTCCTCCAAAATTCTACAGTGAGAATCTTTGACTTGTTGGACTTGGGGTCTGCAATGCTGGTATTGGGGAGTTTCTCTTACTCACTCCACCCTATCTGACAAGTAATTTGTAAAATGGATTTCACTTCCAGGTAGTACTTCTTCCACAGAGTAGGATCAGGGTTAATTCCTTGCAATTGAGGTTTTATTTTTTATTTTTACTTTGAAGTGTTCCCAAAAGAGGAAATGCTCAGGGGACATATTCCAATTGAGTGAGCATACAGATAAATCCCAAGTTGCAGTCAGCAACACTGAGACAAGTTTATATATAAAAATGATCATTGAAAGAAATTCCCTTAGAATTATTGGCAAAGTTTGACTCATTTAATTTAAAAATCATTCTCTTAATTTCCAATTCTCTTTCTTAAAAATAAATGCTTGTGAGATTTGACTTGTTAAAATATTCAGATAGAAAAAACATAAAGCATTTAAAATGAAATCACTTGTGGAAGAAACCTGAAGAGCATATTTCTTCTTTTATATACTGTGTTCATTCAGAATGTAGGCGATTATGGCCCTCCACATCTTCTTGTCTGCTGTAGCTCTTAATAAGTTTTGTCTTTTTGTTGTTTCTCCCAAACCCTGTTCTACCATGCTTTAACCCAAGCCCATCAAGTGTCTTACACACTGCTTTCCTCTGTCCCTTTTCCATCAATCTGTCCTGTGAGTATCAGATTTTCCAAGCCCTCCTTCCTCATTATGTGCCCAAGAAATTTAGTTTCCTTTAAATCAATTTTTGCCTTTAGCTATATTTTATCTATCACACTTAATATATATATATATATGCATGTTTCATTAAAAACGACAGACAAGGTACTATGATTAGACTTCTCGTGCTCAGACAAGTGTTTTCTTTTTTGGACACAGAATGTGTAGAAACTGTTCAAATGTTCTATAGTTTCGAGCGCTTTTGTCTATAATTTTAGCCATTATCAAGGATGATTTTATTTTTTCAATTTAACTGGGTGTGTGCGTTGTGTGTATGTTTTTAGTGTTATAGAGCTGTGGTCAGATAGGTGTAACTGAATTCATAAATAATTATATCAGTCACATGACTACATGCTATCCAGATGCCTTATGTTACACCAAATCTGATCACAGCTCCATTAGAACCCATTTACACAAACACATAAACTTACCAGACTCCATCCGAAACTTACTTGTAGAAAATACAAACATAATAACCTCATCTGCATTTAAAAATGATGAGAAATAATGGAAGCCTTAATAATAAAAAAGAAAAAGCAAACACTTAATAATATTAACTACGAGCACAGCCACAATGTGCTAACTGTATTCAGAAAATAAAACATCTCTATAACACTAAAAAGATACACACAACACTCACACCCAATTGTAAAAATAAAATGATCCTTGATAATATCTAAAAGTATAGCTGAAAGTGCTCAGAATTAACATTTGGACTGTTTTTACACACTCTGTCCGAAAAGGAAAACACTTGTTAAAACACAAGAAAAATTAAATAAAAGCTTAATTGGATTACCTTTTTTTTTAATGAAACATGCATAAATGAAGGATTGCTGTCTAAATACACAATATATATATATATATATATATATATATATATATATATATATATAGTAAGGTTAACCTTATACAAGGCTCAGTGGCCACTCAAGGTAGAGGTTTATATTAAGATGCATTTTATACAGATAGGAGGAGAAATAATGGTTAATCCTAGACATGAATATGTTAAGATTATAGTGGTTGGAGAAACATTCTCTTTGGAGTTAGTTGCACAGAGCAGTGCTTCATGGAGTGAAGCCCTGAAGGTTAGAACTGGCAGAACCAAGACATGTAGTTTATCTGAGCACTTTCCACAGAAGTAGTGATGGAGAAGTGAGAGGCTTGCCATAACCTGCCTGTGAGAGAGAGAGGTTGGAAGGTGGAAAATAATTTATTTATTATGATAAATGTGACATGAAGTTGTCAGAATCTAAAAATTGGCTGAGACAAATATGATCCATCATGTTGAAAGATTAACGTTATCATTGAATAGAACAGTTTTCCCATGCATACAAAATATGTAGCATATATTTGAATTATGAGAGAAATTTATTATAAGAATACTGTGCAAAGTAGATATATTGGTAGAAGCAAACATGTATGTGTGTGTATGTTTAGAATTTGCAATATTTATCTATCTACCTATATATATATATATATATATATATATATATATATATACACATACACAAAAACATATATATATATGTATATATAAAAGTGAACATTGAAGTCAACACTTGGAGGCAACAGGCTGTTTCATGCTAGATGCAATCATCAGGCCACGAACACTCGTGGTCTGCCGATTGCGTCTAGCATGAAACAGCCTGTCACCTCTAGGTGTTGATTTCAGTGTTTACTTTTATATTTACACACGTTCTATCTCTGATATTGAGCACTTTATCCCATAAATATAGCACACCGTAAGACTATATTTCTTCATATATATATATATATATATATATATATATATACATATATATGTCTCTCTCTATATATATATACATATATATATATATACATGTATATATATACATATATATGTATATACATATATATATATACATATATGTATATACATATACATATATACATATATATATATACATATATATGTATATACATATACATATATATGTATATACATATATATATATATATATATATATATGTATATATATATATATATATACACTAAGATAGATAAATAAAAACGTATGGGTATAAAAATCAATACTACATGATGACATATATATATACATATACACACACATACACATACACACACATACAAACACGCACATATATATAGGATGTATCAAAAAAACTTTTACAAACTTCGGGGACAGCTTCCTGTAGACTAGGTTACATTTGTCATTCATGTATATCTGTGTCTAGTCTGTCTTCAATGTTTAATGTTTGTAGTAGTAAGTTAACTGAGAAGTGTTTGTCTAACAATGCTAGGATATCCATATCATGAGCAAGCAGATATGATTTTTGCATACAGCCCTATGAATGGTAATGGACACAAGGCTGGATGGCTGTATCAAATTGCATTTCCAGACCAAAGGCACCACAAGCTATGGATCAAGGAAGACCAAGATCCACTTGTTTGCCTGACCATGAAGAACAGTTTGTTAGAGAGGACCTAGGTAGCAGCATATGTCATGCGACTCTAGCATGTTGTACTACATGAAGAGTACTACAAGAACAGTTCCTGTGTCCGTATCATTTGCAACATGTGCAGGGTCTTTCTGATCACTCATCACAGGAGAACTTTTGCCGATGTTTTATTGCACAAACTGCTGATCCGTTGTTTATCTCATCAGTTTGTTTACAGATTAGGCAACATTTGGAAGATATGAAATAACAAATTTACACAACCAACATTTGTGGGTAGATTGGAATTTTCATGTTACAATAAAAACCTAAACACCAGCATTAGTTTATAATTAATGTGTGGGCTGGAATTGTAGGTGACTATCTTGTAGGTCCATATGTCTTCCCAGCATGTCTTACTGAAATTGTTTATAGGGGCATTATTTTGAACACACCTGCTAGACGATGTACCTCTGCTAATATGAAGATGCATATGGTTTATGCATCATGGGGCTCCAGCACAGTTATGTTTTTTTATTGTATTTTTCTTATATACAAACAACTGTTCTCTATTACTCAACACAGAGAACTATCGCTGCCCACAATTAGAATGTCTGACACTCCACTTCTTGAGAGCACCTCTTTTTAACTACTTGTCTCACATTGACTGCTGACCTGAGATGGAACAAATACATTAAGTCAATAGCTTCATCCATTGCAGGGAAAGTTGACCCCCTGTGCTGCGCCAGGAAATTTTTCTCACCGGAGTCGATCCTTCAAATCTATAAATCAACCATTCACCCTTGCATGGAGTATTGCTGGCATATATGGTCTGGAGCCCCTTCTATTTGTGTCAAATTCCTTGATAAAATCCAGAGCCGGATATGCAATGTAACTGGTCCTGATCTGGCATCTCATCTGCGGTCACCTCCCTCTGTCTTTTTTACAAATACTTTCACGGTAACTGCTCCGATGAGCTGCTTTCTCTGGTTCCCAGACTTCATAAATTTAAGCATTCAACTAGGCTGGAATCTCGCTCTCACACTTTCACTGTCGAAACTGTTAAATGTAGCTGTCTTTTCTACTCCAATAGTTTCATGGCTCAAACCTCTCGCCTGTGGAACACCCTTCCCTTTCCCTGATTCCCTGATAGCTATAATCTCCAACTATTAAAATGTAATGTCAATCGACATCTCCAGATGCTTTGATCTATCCCCTATCCTTCTCTTCATCCTTTCTTCTATCCTATTTGCTCTCACTCCAACTCTCTGTAACCCCTTGCATGCTAGTGGCTTCCTGCCTTGCTTGGGGTGAAATGCTTAAAAAATAAAAAAAGTAAAGATGTGTTTTTTTCTTTTCTGAAATTAATGAGTATAGGAATTATCCAAATAAATTTTCATTCCAAGTGCTAATAAGAGGTGTGTAAGTGCCATTATAAACAATCTAAAAGTTGCTGAAAAGTAGACATATACTTAATTTCCAAATATGGACAGTACATTGTAGCCATATTGATAACTGATGTAATTAAGGATTTTTTTTTACTTGTTTTTTTTATACCTTACATTATTTTTAAAGAAGATTAAGAAAAAAATTTGATGTTTTTGTCAGTCTTATTCAACAGCAAAATGTCTGTGTGTATATATATATATATATATATATGTCTTTATATATATATATATATATATATATATATATACATATATATATATGAAAATTTCTCTGATTAAACCAGTAGAGAAGACAATATTTATGAATAAAAATGACAATAGGAAAACTGGTAATTGCTGATGTGTTTCGTCCAATGTGGACTTTGTTTTTTTTGTATTTTGCTTTGATAAAGTCCACATTGGACGAAACGCATCAGCAATTACCAGTTTTCCTATTGTCATTTTTATTCATATATATATATATATATATATATATATATATATATATATATATATATATATATACACTTATATATATATATATATATATATATACACTTATATATATATATATATATATATACACTTATATATATATATATATACACTTATATATATATATATATATATATATATACACTTATATATATATATATATATATATATATATACACTTATATATATATATATATATATATATATATATATATATATATATATATATACACTTATATATATATATATATATATATATATATATATATATATATATATATATACACTTATATATATATATATATATATATATATATATATATATATACTTATATATATATATATATATATATATATATATATATATATATATATATATATATATATATATATATATATATATACACTTATATATATATATATGTATATATACAGTGAGATAGATAAATAAAAACGTATGGGTATAAAAATCAACACTACATGATGACATTATATATATATATATATATATATATGAAGAAATATAGTCCTAAGGTGTGCTATATTTATGGAATAAAGTGCTCAATATCAGAGATAGAGCATGTGTAAATATAAAAGTGAACATAGAAGTCAACACTTAGAGGCGACCGTCTGTTTCATGCTATATTCAATCGTCAGGCCTGACGATTGCATATAGCATGAAACAGACGGTCGCCTCTAAGTGTTGACTTCTATGTTCACTTTTATATATATATATATATATATATATATATATATATATATATATATACACACACATACACACACGCACATATATATATATAGGATGTATCAAAAATACTTTTACAAACTTCGGGGACAGGTTCCTTTAGACTTGGTTACATTTGTCATTCATGTACATCTGTGGCTAGTCTGTATCCAATGCTTAATGCTTGTAGTAGTAAGTTAACTGAGAAGTGTTTGTTTAACAATCCTAGGATATCCATATCATGAGCAAGCAGATTTTTGCATACAGCCCTATGAATGGTAATGGACACAAGACTGCATGGCTGTATCATATATATATATATATATATATATATATATATATATATATATTTATATAGTAAACGATAACATAAATGTACAGTTTTAATTATAATTCAACTTCTGTATTGCAATCTAATGTGGCACGCTGTTGTTTATTTTCCGGTAAAACCTTAACTTAAACAATTGCATTATTGTTTTTTCTACTGCAAATCCTAAAACATTACTCGTCCTCTTCGTCTATATCTGACCCTTGATTGAATGAGGGGGAAAAAAGATAGAAGTCTTTTTTTAAAAAAAAAAGATTGCTGAAAATTCAACACAGTTCATTGACTATCTCGTTCAAGCTAAAATTTTCTTTAGTGTGCACGAGATTTACATACGATCAATATAGATGTCCATTAGTTAAATGTCTTAGTTTGGATATGATCATTTTGTTATCTGATTTTTGCCGGATACAGGATTTTATAATCGGTAGAACTTGTGTCAGGCATGTTTCTTTTTATAGAATGCTGTTAATTGATTTAGAGGTTCATGGGAAATTATAATGACTAAAATGTTTTATAAAAAATAAATAATTAACAAATATATTTTATAAGAATTTAACTACCAACATTTTTTGAAAGTTTGTTTAAAAAAATGTAAATGAAATAAAATAAATAAAATGACTTGGTCATTGGTCAAAATTGATTTTGAGCAAGTATTATTAAGACTGTTTTTGAAAAAATATTTTATAGACGCTGTGCAATCCAGACTGTCTGATGGATACCTAGACGTCAGCCCAACATTTAACTCAAAATTTAATTTTTACTTCATAAATAAATAACGATAAAAACCTGTTGATGCATTTAAAATCTGTGGTCTCTCTCTCTTTCAATTGTGTTTTTGTTTTCCTAATATTTATACATATATTTAAATATATATATATATATATATATATATATATATATATAATGCAAAAGATAATATAAATGTACAATTTTAATTATAATTCAACTTCTGTATTGCAATCTAATGTGGCATGCTATTATTTATTTTTCTGGTAAAACTTTAATTTAAACAATTGCATGATTCAAGTTCTTAGGTTAATATTTTGTTTTTGTAGCATTTTGCAATGTTAAACCAAATTCTTCTAAGTGTAACTATGAATTCTTTAGAAATTACTTTGTTTAGGTTTTGGCTACAAAACTGAACAGATATGGGCTCTCTAAAAAATATTCTGTATGAATTGAAGAGTTTGTGTTTTCTTTAAATGTGGCGTGCTTACTGTGAAGTCATTCGTGGCCGAGCAAGAAAGCATGTCAAATCAAACAGTATTTTCCCCTGCCAGAGAACATAATTCTTAACATAGGTTTGTCAATAAATTTACTAAACACTGTTTAAGAAATAAAAATGGGTTGTCTCTTTCAAATAAGAAGTAAAACAGATTGTGTGTGTGTGTCTGTACATTTATATATTGGATCGGATTTCCTACATTTTTCAACTGATTTCAACAAAACTTCACAGGACTACGTAAAATTACCTTGCGGTGGTTCTGACAGCGCCAAAAATTGGAAAAACACAATTGTTTTTGCACAAAATCAATTTGAGAACACAATTAAGAGGCATCACGAGAATGAAAGAGGGACAACTCATATAGAGTTATACTTATTATAAAACCCAGGTTGTTTGTGTGTGTGTATGTGTGTGTTCATTTATATATGGGATCGGATTTCCTACATTTTTCAACCAATTTCAACAAAACTTCACTTTTTTTTTGGCAGGTAGTGTTTCTTATTGTCTTGCACACTTTTTTCCTTTATTTTTACATTCAGAATGCTTTAAAAATTCCATTTACAAGACAATTGTTTAAAATAAAATTCTATTCAAATGGTAGACTCATAACGATTGAAAACAATGTTTTTGTTTGAGTTTGGGTTTGACCAATTCATAAAAAAAAAAATAAATAATTAAGACATGCGTGTCTGTCAACCTTAAACAATAATCTTTTTCAATTTTATTTTTCAGTCTTTATGATGGTCGATACTTGATCTATCTCTTACTGTTACATCCCCGGGCAACGCCGGGCTCTACTGCTAGTATATATATAGAAATTCATCAGATTTCCATAGATTTTCCTAAAATTATTCTTGATATATAAAAATTTATATTTTTTTCCATATATATATATATATATATACATACATATATATACACACCGCAATAAAATTTGAAAACAGGAAAATTTAACAATAATGATATTTCTAGATCCCTAAAACCTTTTTAATCAGAGATCTGAAGTCATGAGCCATTGAATGAGTAAGGAAATTTCTTTTAAGTTGAGAATCATGAATTGCTGCCTTCTGTTGCTGTCTGTCTCTCTTTATTTTGTTGTCCACCGCAAAGCATATTTATCACAAAGAATATTTTATATTGTTGATAGGAATGCGACATGTTGGTTGGAAAATGTTAAATATTTATTTTCAAATCATTAGTTTATTAACTGCGCAATGCTCCAACTCAGAAACCATTTTCTTTGTCATTTGACTTTCTTGGTGTTTATTTCCCTCTTTGCTCTAAAGTCAGCACTAGTCAGAGTGATTTTTTTTTTATCATGCATGTAAAACCATCCTTTTCCTCTTGTTTATATGTCTTATTCATCTCAGTGTCTTCCTTTTTAAAGCAATACAGATTCTTAATATGCAGTTTCACCTGTTGCAGACTGAGGGGTCAGCTTCACATTCCACAATGGTAGCTGAGTGTCTGTTGAGAATCATAATTAGCTAAAAAGTAAAATTTCTATTTTCTTTCCAGACTTTTTTTTATAAGGAGAAGGAAGTCAGTAAAAAATAAAAAGAAAGAAAAAGAAGTGAAGCTGATAAAAGATATAAATTGAATTGTGTAAACAATGGGAAATAATTTAATCAATGGTAGTTGGAGAAAATATCTAATAAAGATGATTGTGAGCTTAAGAAATAGTCATTGGTCCAAAATCAAATCTTGATAAACAAGAAAAGACAGAAATATAATTTTCATATTTTGTATTATGCAAAATACTAATTGTAATTTTGAATTTGATTACTTCATATTTTTAATATTTGTAATACAATTTAAAATTCTAGTCATAATCTAGGTTTTGTGGATTCTTTTTGATTAGAAACAGAAATATTCTTCGAAATTACATCATTATCATTTTTCTATAAAGATTGTAGAATTTAAAGACATATTGAAAACTAACTGAAAATATTCAAATTTAGGACAAGCAGCATACACCAACCATATTTTATCCTTAAAACTGACTGGTAATTGGAAGATGTAGAATGTAGAAAAGAGTGCATTATTATTTGCATTAAAATAGTACATTATTTGCATCAAATTCATATATTATATGCACCAAATTGTGCATTACCATTATTAGCAATATTGTGCATTATTATATGAATCAAAATCATTATTTACATGGAAATCATGCATTATTATTTAAATCAAAACAGTGCAGATAGTGCACTAATATATAATATATTATGCATAAAATTGTGCATTATTGTTTGAATGAAAATAGTACACTATTTCCATCAAAATAGTGCATTATTATTTGCATCAAAATAGCTTCTAATGCAGAATTTGATCAAGGTTAATGATTTTTTATAATTCCATCAGTGAAACATGTCAGTAATTATAATTAAGAAAAATAATTTCGCCATTAATTCCATTGTGCAATTCAAATCTCATTAGTCACAATTTTAACCTGTTAATTACACAAGATTGCACAACAACATTACACTGTGGACAGTACTACGGCCTTTTTAACCAATTTTTAAACTCATATGTACATTGATATTATCTATTAGGTTGGTGCAAAAATAATGACGTAATAATGTCGTTTTTTTGACGTTACGTCAAAAAACGACATTATTACGTCATAATACAACTGACAATTTTTTTTGATCTGAAATTTTTCACTGTATCATGTTCTGACTTCATTATTAATATTCATGTAAGTAAATAAGTATCTTCATTTGCAAAGATTATATTCAAAAATAAATATTTGTTGATTAAAATAAATACTTTCTTCATCCACTGGCTTGTTGATACACCCACGTATTATCTCCATAATAAATGGTGACTTAAGAAGCATAAAAGTGAAGAAACATACAAAACTATAAATAATTTTACAAAGAATAATGTATGTTAACCTTATAGATATACCTGGATATTGTTGCTGTAGTTTTTGTAGTAAGTAGGTTTTTTTTTTAGTCATGTTACTTGTACCACATCTTAGAGTTGTCCCTTTTTCTAAACTGATTCCCAAGCAAAACGAAAAAAAGCAGAAAGTCCATTCTCTCTTGCTGTTAATCCTTAACTGAGTGGAGAGTAAATACTTTTCCAACAGTACTTATGTGAATATGATGGCAGCGAATGTTGGACAGTCTTCTCAAAGATAAATAAGAGACTCGAGGCAACGGAGATATGGTTCTACAGAAGGATGCTGAGGATACCATGGACCAAGTGCATGAGCAACAATGAAGTTTTGGAAAGGATGCAAACAAGAAGAGAGCTTATACTTAACATCAGGAAGAGGCAGATGAAAATTCTGTGACATATGATGAGAATGGAGTGTTTGGAGAATCTGATACTCACAGGTCAAATAGAGGAAAAGAGACAAGCGAAAGCAGTGCATGACATATCTGGTGGGCTTAAGCAAGTGGATGACAGAATGTGGTCTGGGGGGAGGTGGCAGAGGGACAAAACTTATTGAGAGCTATAAGAGATAGGGGGTAGTGGAGAGCCATGATCGCCTATATCCTGAAAGGACACAGCACATAAAAATAAAGAAGAGCACAATCACCTTGACTGAAATTTGAAATCAATATGCCAATCCCAATTTTCCATACCAAAAACAACAATGTAAGATGTAAAAGTTTCTTTAATTTTCAGAAACTGTTTTCAGATTATCAAAAGAATATATTACACCATTTTCACTCCTTCAGAGCAACACTTTTCACAACTCATCAATAATATTGTCCAAATAAAATAAGATAAAAGCATTTTCATATTTTCACGAGTTCTAGTCAAACAATGAGAAACTAAATATTGAGCTGGCCCTGGTTGTCTTCATATTCACACAGTCAAATATAAAAATTCATAGAAGAAAAAAAAATCCAAGATAATGGTAATCTCAACAACATTGGCAAAATCTGGCACATAATTTTTCCCACCAACTCTATAACAGCCACTATAAAAAATAACTTATCCAATCTTGAACCAAAATTCCTCAACAATACCTCTAAAACAATAAAAGGTATAATTAACAGCAAACAAAATAGAAACAACAACAGAACAGATAGAATATAAATTGCACAAAATGTTCAATGATATATACTGTTGAAACATCTAGAAATCTCAAAAAAGACGATAGGAACATCACAGAGATATGCTGCATAACAACACTCTAAATGTACAGGTAATTCATCATAATATATATGATATATATATGATATGACAACAATTTCAACTTGATAAATGCCAGTCTGATAACAAAAGAAAAAAATTCTTGACTATAAACATTTGACCATGTTTATTCATACATAATATCACCTATAATCACCAAAGCAATAGTAGCCCAATCCAGTCTTTGAGCTAACAGAGAAAAAAAAAGAGACCTACTTGAAGTTGTCTAATTTAAAATCCAGTAGATATTATCAGCTTCATATTAAAACAAAAAACACTTTCTGGTTGTTGGATCTGATAAAGTAATTTATTAGCCTTTCCTCAAAAATACCAATACACTTTCCTTGTACACAATTTTGTTATTCATTCTCATCTGAAAATGCCTACTTAGTATAGGAAAAAAAACACATTCTTTTTAAGAAGCTTTTCCAATTTATCTCATTAGTTCTTTATTTATTTACTTTATTTAAATTTTACATCAACAGGAGAAGCATATTCTACTTTATATAATTTTACATTCTACTTTTAATGCCATCTCCCCTCAGAACATAGATGATCATAGCTCTCCACACATTCCTTTTCTTTATTGCCTGTGAATTGCCATGACTTCTTGGCAAAGCTAGTGGAATGGTTTTCTGTTGCCTTCTCCATGGTTTTGAATTTAGAGTTGTCATTCTCCTAATATCAACATTTTTAATGGCCTGTCTCTTCAGGACATAGATGATCATTGCTCTCTATAGATTCCTTTTCTTTATTACCTGTGAATTGCCATTACTTCTTGGCAAAGTTAGTAGAATGGTTTCCTCTTGCCTTCTCCATGGTTTTGAATTCAGAGTTGTCCTTCTCCTAGATTGGCTTGAGATCCCTGTCTATCCTACTGTTTGATCCATAGGAGAAGAGAAAGATTCATACTTTCCTAAGGGAATTTGCGTAAAAGTAAGCACAACAGATAAGACTGGAATTTAGACTCAGCTTGCCAATTTATCTTCCCCTGTCAGTAACTGTTACACTATGAGCATTTGAATATCAATATTACTTGAGGAAGGTTTTTAAAATTTTCAACATTCACATTTTTTTCTAAACAGGAAATTTCTCATTAATACTTTGGTTAAATTGCTTAGACTGATTTCTTTCTTTCTTTCTTTTATTTGAAGTTGCCAATATCAATTGTCAGTTGCAGCAATTACCAAGAGACTCTTTGTCTCCAAGAAGCAGAGACTAGTGCAGTCAGCCCTGAACATAAACTGTAATCAACAGCACAACTGATAGACTAACTTTTTTTCATGTCAAAGTGTTTCGGAAGAGTAAGATTATCAGAAGCAAAGATAATTCTTTTGAGACAGTATTTCTCAAATCATTGATTAGATGAACTGCTTGCAAAATAGTTAGCAGGAATATTTACCAATGGCACATTTCACAATGTCAGAATATGAAACTTTGCCAAATTCATTAAATGTATTGGGATTACCAAATATATGAGACAACATTCGTAGTAACTGCCATAAAGAGAGATATTTACAGAGACATTTATAACAAAAAATAAAGATGTCCTCGAACAAAATCAGAAGGCTCTGATGTGATTTTTACCCTGGCATATGGGTCCCACCCTTTTATTGTTGAAATAGCTAAATATAACAGGCACTTCTACTCTAACAGTTTCTTTTCTCGCACTTCCCACCTATGTAACTCCCTTCCGTTTCCTTGCTTCCCTGATAACTACAATCTTCAAAAATTTAAATGCAACATCAATCACCATCTTCTGACATCTTGAACGCATTTATCTTTTGTCCTTTCCTCAATCCTCCCTGTTTTCAGTCTTCTCTTTCACTTTCACTCCCTGTACCCACCCACTGCATACTAGTGGCATTTCTGCATTGCTTGGGATGAAATAATTAAAAAAATAAAATAAAATAAAATGAAGGGTTTATATTTTAGAACATGCTAACAATGTGTAGAAATATATTACATACCTTCTCTCTATCTCTGAAAAGGAAAGCTAGCCAATGTTACAAAAGTGTATCATAATAAAAAATCCAGCACATCATGTTGCAAGATCTATGCTTTACCCATGTGTCAAGCATCTTCTCATTATAGTATCTACCTCATAACTGTACTCTAGACAGACTGTTTTTCAGTGCCATATCACTGATCAAGTGTAATGCTTACTAATTAAGTATTATGAAGAAAAGTTAGATTTTGGTACTTTTATCACCTTTAATATAATAGCTTAGTTGTGGCACAAGGCAAAAGGAGATATGGTTCTAGAGAAGGATACCATGGACCAAGCATATGAGCAACAATGAGGTTTTGGAGAGGATGCAAACAAGAAGGGAGCTTATACTTAACACCAGGAAGAGGCAGATGAAATTTCTGGAGTCTGGAGAATCTGATACTCACAGATCAAATAGAGGAAAAGAGAGACAAGGGAAAGCAATGCATGACATATCTGGAGGGCTTAATTTAAAAAATATAACAATACTTAAAAATGTATGATTTAAAACACTTTACTTGTACACACCCCTGAAGATACTTCATGTGAGTTAAAATACACAGCCATTTTTTGGGATATTTTTGCATCAGCAGCAGCCAGATTTGTGGATGGTTTTTCACAGTTTAGAAAAGAAAATGGTTAAATGCAACAGATAGATTGTCTATACTTTTCAGTAAACTTTATTCAAAAGAGCAACTGCTGTCTAATTACACTGAATTTGCTAGATTTGTATATGGTAAATAAAAAGATCACGACAGTCCAAGATGTAAGCTATATATTGAGAACATCAAAATAGTGAAAGATGTCTTACAGAAACAAACCAAAGTATTGAGACATCAGAGACATCTTTTCAATTGTAATGTCTAATCTTTTATATAGGAGTGAGTTGTCGAGAATCTTCTCACAGATGAAGAAACTTGAAGGAACAGAGATGAGATTCTCATAAAAAAAGCCAAACATGCTATTGACAGAACATGTGAGCAAAATGGAAAGGTTATAAGGAGAACAGAAACTACAAAGAAATCATTACCAACATTCAGAAAGAGAGCACCATAATTTTTTAGACATTTGTCACCCCAAGCAAGGCAGTAATGCCACTAAAACACAAGGTGGTTACAAGGTGTGAAAGAATTAGGAACAGAAATAATAATGATGATCAGAAAGAGAAGAGAGTAATCAGGACAGTAGATAGCAATTGCCATTGCATTTAAATTTTTGAAGATTAAAGTTGGCTGTAAAGCATGGAGCCAGAAGTGCAAGAGAAGAAACTGTTAGCATAGAATTTATGGATACATCTAGCCATCTCAACTGTAAAGGGATGAGTCTAGTGCTGGGCTTAAATTCAAAAAGTCTAGGCACCATAGCAAAGGGCTCATCCAAAGAATTACCATAAAAATATTTATAGAAATAACATAGAGAGGCAACCTTATGACAGTGGATAAGTGACTGGAGCTGAGCCACCAGATCAGGACCAATAATATGGCTGATTCTTCTTTGGATCTTATCAAGGATCTCAGTGACACTGGACATATAATGAAGAAAGAAGAATTTAACATGTACAAAAATATTGAAGGAAAAAGAAATAGAGGAAAATAATGGGTAACCAGAAGAGTACTGAACTGTTACATTAATATCACTCCTCCAATATGGCAGTAAATGCTGAACAATCTCCTCACAGGTGAAGAAGAGATTTGAGGCTACAGAAACAAAAAAGAAAGTGTACTGAACTGTTACATTAATATCACTCCTCCTATATGGCAGTGAATACTGGACAGTATCCCCATGGATGAAGAAGCGACTTAAAGCAACAGAAATGTGGTTATACAGAAGGATACTGAGAATACAATGCACCAAACATCTGTGCAACGACAAAGTTTTAGAGAAAATAGAAACAAAAAGGACATGTATACTTAACATCAGGAAGAAGTTGAAAATTTAAGTGCATGTAATGAGGAAAGAGGGCTTGGACAGATTGTAAGCAGAAAAGATGGAGGAAAACAAGTTAATGGATGACAGAAAGGGATTTAGGAGAGATAACAAAAAGACAAATTTTTTAAGGGCTACAAAAGACAGGAAATTTTGGAGAGTCATGATCACCATCGTCCTGAAGGGGTACGACATGTAGAAGAAGAAATAAATTAACAAGTTTCAGTGAATGGTTAGCAGGACAAGCACAAAGAGCAATGTTAAAAAATCAAAAATTACTTACAGCAACAAAAATAAGAAACTGTGGAGAATCATGATCAAATATGTCCTGAAAGGATATAACATATAAAAAAATGCATTAACTTACATGTAATATATCGGATGGTGTTGAAAAGTTATTGGCCTGACACACTTCCATAAATCTAACCAAATGTCCAATAATCCAATATTTTGGAAGGTTTTCTTGTTCAAACCCAGAACTTTTCATCATCTCTCATAATTCATTTATATAAACTGAAAGGCTCAAAAGTTAGAGTGTTTAATTCTCTAGTCTTTCTGTCCTTATTATGAGTCCCACTAATTTAAACTCTTTCTGTATAATTTTTATTGTTGTTCTATTTTCCTTAAAATTTTCTCATTGCTTGCATGTTCTATCAATGGTATTTTTTACATTTGTCACTAGAAACACATTTCTGTTACTTCAAGTCTCTTCTTCATCTGTAAGAAGATTCTTCTGCATACATTGCAATGCAGGAGATTATCCTATCTCCTGATATTTTGATAAAACCTTTAGCACTTTGTAGTCGACTATTTTTGCCAAGCAAAACCAATGCAAAGTGAATTTGGATTTCTTGGTTGTGTGGTCATATCCTTCTAAGGCAACACCTAAAACAATCTTGAGTGAAACTGAGAGCTTGGCTACTGCAATTAATTTTCAATATATAGAACTAATATATAAAACAATATTTCTAGGGGATAACATATACAGTAAAAGGGGAAGCAATATTTATAAATGATTCAGAGTACTAAGTTAATTTCTGAAAGGCATGAAAAGCTAAAGGGTAAGTGTAAAGTGAAAAAAAAAAATGAAAAGGACAAATGATCATGACACCCTACATGTATGCACATCTGTGCAGCTGGGCGCACACATGTGAACACACATCCACAGAGACTGGTACATGGTTGCACATGTACAAATGCACACATGAATACAAAAAATACAGAAAAAATTACGCCAATGCTAAATGCATAAAAACGAAACAAATCAAAAAATATAAGCAGTAAATTGCTGATACCCTATGAAGAGTGGATGGAGATGTCTGGAGTTGAAATGCTGAAGATGATATCAATCAGCTAAGTGACAGACTTTTACTTATATTAATCTTACACACACACATATATATTAATTATGCAGTGTTATATTAGAACATGCACATACCTACTACAAAACTGTACATCTTGTTTCAGCATTAAAAAAATCTTTTTTAATGTTTCATTGGGTAGGGAATCACAATGCCACTAGAATATTTTATTCCGAAATGCAGTTATTGAAGTGTGCCTTCCACTTCCATCATTGGAAAGTTTCCTATAAAAGATATAAAAGAATTTACATATGAAGAAAGAAAGGAATCTAAGTGATTAGTAACAGCGAGAGAGAGAAAAAAAGTGTGGGAGGGAGGTGATATAAACTGAGATGGGATAAATCCAGCCAATGGAATTCCATTGAATAGTAGAATTTGAACTTTCATTATTCTATAATGTAGCTTACTATTCTGTGCTTAAGTGTAATTAGTATAGCCAGCTTTTCTGGAGATGTTCCCTGAGGCATTTTTATTATTAGAAGAAAATAGGAAAGTGAAATCTGCATACATTAATATTTTATTAATGATAATTAATTAAACAAAAAAACCTTTTATTTTTTTCCCCATGATTGAACCCCAAGCAAAGGACTCTAAAATGCAAGAGGTTACTGAGTGCGAAAGAAAAAACAAACATTAAAGAGAGAGAACAAAAAAAAAAAAAACAGGAATTAAGAAGAAAGAAGAAAGCAATTGACAATGCATTTATATTTTTGAAAATCAAAGCTGACTAGAAAAAAAAGAAGAGATAAGAGAGTTCCAAAAGTGAGACACTATTAGCATAGAGCTTACTGTTACATCTAGCCATTTCAAGTGTAAGATGGTGAGACATTGCCATCAATCTAATACTTTACTTAAATTCATAAAGTCCAACTACCATAGGGGAAAGTTTATCAGAACAATTATCATGAAAATATTTATAGAAAAAGCATTATGGCAGTGGGAATGTTAATCTGTGAATTTTGTTAAGAATCTCTAAATATATCCAGACTAGACATAACAGCAACGCCTGGACAAATGGTAGACTTATAAATGTGTAAGATAGATTCTAGTGAGAAAAATTGTCTGTCACAACACAGGGAACAAACTTTCCTATCAGCAGACCTAGCAATTAATTCAAAATAACCATTCCACTTCATGTCAAAGGAAATTGTTAGCCTGAGAAGATGCAATGAGTCACTCTTCCAGATGGTAGCATCAGCCATCCTGATGGAAAACAAAAAAATTTTTCTAAAACAATTAAAAAGAGTAGTTTCATTTTAGATGTGTTAAAATGAGCGAGCTATTTCTTGCCCCATTTAACAACAGACTGTGGGTCAAAATATGTAAAATTACTAGAACTTACTTCAAGATGAGCAGAATTTTTTTCAAGAAAATGCTCACTAAAGAACTAGAGCAAGGATAATCAATAAAATAATAAAGTTAAATTGACTTATATTTTGACTGACTTTGAAGTTTTGTAGACACACTGCACATCATATTTATCTGACCCTGAGGAGCATTTTGTATGTGAAACATTCAAGTCAGTTGAAAGATAAGTCACTTGAACTTTATTATTTTATTCACCAATTTTCTATTGTGAAAGCTCTCTTTGAAGAACAGTGAAAGTATTATTCACAACATTGCTATGTATAAATTATTAATAGATCACTATGTAGTAAGATAACTTATGATAGGTATGTCTATATGTTTTAAGAAAGTGTCAACTTCTCTGTAGTTTAGGAAATTAACACAAGTTTAGAAAATAAAGATGATTGATTTTATTTACTAAACCAAAAACAAAGGAAGATAAATATATACAAAAACAAATAAAAGCCTGATCTGATTATAAATAAATAAAGCAAACAATAATTTATTTCTTTAGGCAAAGTTATAACAACATGTGGTAGCATAACACCAGTGATAGATATATAAAGAAAACAGCTGGAACTTCTAGACAAGGGAGTAAAGGTAATTGGTGTGGTTGGAAATAGAAAAGGAATATCTTGCTTTTCTCCACTCTTTATTACTATATCTGTGATATACTAAAACCATAACACAATGGATGGAAAGACTAAAATAACTTACAGAAATTAATTCCAAAAATGAGTTGTGTCTGAAAGCATTTTATATATACCAATAGTATATACAAATAAGCTATGCAATGTTATGCACAAATAAGAATCTGCAATGTTATTAGTCCTGACCTGGCATATCGGATTCAGTCACTTTCCCACCATTGTAACATAGCTTCTCTGCCTTTTCTATAAATACTTACATGGTAATTGTTTTGATGAACTTTCACCTTTGGTACCTAGACTTTATGAATATAAGTGCAATCCTTCAGTTTGGCGAGCAGCAGGTGCACGCTTCTGCAATTCATCGGTGGAGTAATGGATAACATTGGACTGAGGAATCAGAGAGCTGAATTCGTATTTCAGTTGAATCCATTACATTCACTTACGTGCTAATACCCTTAGGAAAGGTATGAATTCTCTTCTTCTCTCCCCACCTATGGATAAATAGCAGGACAGGCCGGGTTCTAAAGCCTTGGATGGCAACTATTCTACTGCAGAAAGAAATGGCAACCTACTGTGGGAAAAATCTGACCTGTCATGTATCGAAAGATACATAATTGCTTAAGCGTCTCACTCATGACACATAACTGCCTGATTGACTATATTGGCAGCAAGATCTCACCATTTTATAGTTGAAATGGCAAGATGGAACTGTAATTTCTATGCTAACAGTTTCTTCTATCACACTTCTCACTTATGTAACTCTCTTTTAACTTTTTGCTTGATGGTCAAATTTGACCTCCCAAAATTTAAATGCAATGTCAATCATTATCTTCTGTCTTCTTAATTCCTGTTCTTTTATTATTCTTTCTCTTTTATCCTTTTTTTTTTTTTTTTCATATTCTCTAACACTCTGTAACCCCTTATATCTTAGTGGCTTTGTTGCCTTACTTGGGGTGAAATAATTAAAAAAAAGAAATAGATATTCATAAAAAAAGTTATGAATATTTTTTATCAATTTAGACATTATTTTTATCAATTTAAATGCTATTTTTAGTGGATTTGAATAGACATTCCATTTATTTATTAAATAATATATTTGTTTATTTTCATCTACTAGCCTGAATATTTGAGAAATCTTATTAAAGAAAAGGATGTGTTGTCCAGCAGTTGGTCTAAAGCCATGATCAGCTATCTAACAAGCTTGTGTAAATGGATGTCAGAACAGAGACTTGGAGGGATAGGAGAAGACAAACATTATTTAGAGCCACAAAGGACAGGAAATTGTGGAGATCCTTGCTCACTAACATCTTGAAAATACATGACATATAAAAGAAAAAGCAAGTTATGATTAAGATAGTATATATTCAGAAGTAGCTATAAATTTCATATTAACATAACCAAAGTCCTAACCATTGGAAGCCTAAGAGCAAAAGAGAGATTAAAAAGAAAGAATAAATCTTACTTTATTTTTTTTTCCCCATTTTTTGTCCAAGTTTTCCTGCCTGAACAGAGATGCCAGTTCCTGGAAATTTCTTGCAATAGATCATCCATTTCCAGAAACAGGTAGTTCAATAGTCAGACAATGAAATCTGCATAAATACTTCTAGCTTCTATTGTGGCTGGTTTAGCATTAAAAGTCAATAAATAACATTCATGTATTGGCATCACAGTCAAGCATGGGTGATCTCCCTTACCAGGGAAATGCCTGCTTCTCAGTGAAAAATGGACAATTATTTTCAGTTGAACTGATTGGTTATCGGCAAAGAGAAGAAGGATTTGATTCATCAGGAAATACAGTTGTAGAGGAACTTCAAAAGGAAAAAAATTGCTGAACGAGTAGGAAAGAGACAAACAGACAGATTAATGCCATGTTAAACTGACCAATCTTAAAAGAGACTAATACAATTATAGATAATGGATAGACAAAATGAATGACCTGTTTGATAGTATCCTGATTCCTATATATATAGTCCTATTAATAAAAGAATTGACAAGAGAAAAACCTTTTATACCAACTCATTTAATTCCTTGAGGAACTTCATCAAAGGCAAATGTAGAAATTTATTGAAAAACCTGTGTTTATACACTCAGAAAAAACACAGATCATTGAGAAAAAAATAATGTTGTGTGTTAAATCTGAATTAGAGAATGTTTTATATGGAAGATGTGAAGTGATGTAAATTATAACATGTTTTTAAAGAAAAGTGCATTAAAGTTGTTGTCATTATTATCATTATTATTAAAAAAAAACCTGGAGGCATAGTGGAGTAATGGATAGTGTCTCAGATTGAGGAATTGGAGTCCTGAGTTCAAATTCCAGTCAAATTCATTACATTCGCTTACGTGCAAATACCCTTGGGAATGGTATGAATCCACCTTTTTTTCCCCCAGCTATGGATAAATAGCAGGACAGAATGGATTCTATAGAATTGAGTGGCAACCAATTCAGGAGAAGGAAAACTCAAATTCAAACCAGTCTGCAAAATCTGGAGAGACCCAAAGGCAGTTACTATCTGGTATTATCTGGCATTCCCTGTGGTCTTCTTTCTCTCCCCAGACAGTTGTGTACCCTGGGATTGTAGGAGTAAGAAGACATGGTTGGTGTGGCTCAGCACAAACCATTACAACCTGAACAAACGACCTAGCTCTGCTAGGTTGGGTCATCATCAATTCTTGATGGATTAAAACAAAATCTTTTAAAAAAATTAAAAATATATATATTTTTTAAATAGCCATCAATTAACCTTTTCCCTTTAAGTTCTTGAAATTTTTTTATGACCATAAATAAATAAAATGGATTGAGAATTCAAAAACATGTAATAATTTACATAACTTCAGTCCTCCTAAATTGTAGTGAATGTTTGACAATCTCCTCACAGATGAAAAAGAGATGAGAACCAACAGAAATGTGATTATGCAGAAGGATGTTGAACATACCATGGACTGAACATCTGAGCAAAGACAAAGGACACTTATACTTAACATTAAGAGTGGCAAAGAACAGGAAATTGTGGAGAGCCATGATCACTAATGTCCTGAAGGAACACAGCACAATGAAGCAGTGTTCTCTAGTGGTTCTGTTCCTTTCTTTAATGTTGAGAGAAATTTAGACATAAAATGTTCTTTAATTCAAATTTGAGTGTATAACATTATTTTTTCTCAACAATAATTCTTTTCTATGCATATAAATACAGATTTTTTTTTAAGCCTTTCACCCCAAGCAAGGCGGGAAGCCACTATCATGCAAGGGGTTACAAAGAGTTGGAGTGAGAGCAAATAGGATAGAAGAAAGGATGAAGAGAAGGATAGGGGATAGATCAAAGCGTCTGGAGACGTCGATTGACATTATATTTGAAAAGTTGGAGATTATAGCTATCAGGGAAACAGGAAAAGGGGAAGGAGTTCCACAGGCGAGAAGTGTGAGACATGAAGCTATTGGAGTAGAAGAGACGGCTACATTTAACAGTTTTAACAGTGAAAGGGTGAGAGCGAGATGCCAGCCTAGTTAAACACTTAAATTCATGAAGTGTGGGCACCAGCGAAAGCAGCTCATCGGAGCAGTTACCATGAAAGTATTTGTAAAAAAGACAGAGGGAGGTGACTGCACATCTGTGAGAGAGTGACTGCAGATGAGATGCCAGATCAGGACCAATTACATTGCATATCCGGCTCTGGATTCCTCAATAAATGTGCACATTTGTCTTTGATGAATTTCCCCAAGGAATGAAACATGTCGATATAAAACGTTTTCCTCTCCACATCTATAGATAGAAGAACATAGATAGATAGGTATAAACATAGATACATAGATATGAGAAGACTAGTATAGATAGATATATAGAGTGAGTGATAGAGAGAGACAGAGATAAACAAAGATTCATAGATATACACATTTGTATCTGAGCATGTTCAAATATGCTGCAACTTCCACTTTCTTGAAACACAAACTGAGCAGTAGAGAAAGTTGTATGTGTTCATTTTAGATCTATGAAAATGGTTTATGGTAAACAAATAGATATATAGAGAAAAACATAGATAGATAGATAGATAGATAGATAGCAGACTAGGATAGACAGAGAGAGAGAGAAAGAAAGAGAGACAGAAAGACAGACTGACAGAAACAGTGACAAATAGACTAGGATTGATTGATATATACATTTGTACTGAGCATGTTCAAAAATGTTGCAACTTCCACTTTCTTGAAACACAGACTGAGCAGTAGATGAAGTTGTATGTGTTCATGTTATACTGTTGCCAGAAAATGAGTGAAATGAATCTGGAGCAGCAGATTAACATCAAGTTTTTTAGCATGATTGATAAAAGTGCTTGTGAAACATTAACTTTATTAAAAATGGTTTATAGTAAAAAAAAAATGCTATAAAGAAATTGAGTGTTTTTAGTGGCAAAGACAATTCAAGAATGGGCACAAAGATCTGCAAGAAGCAAGAAGCAGACAGCAACCAACTGTGACCAGTTAAGAAAGTTTTTTTTATACAGACAATTCCAAGAAATAAAATATCACACCTTATATTTAAAATTAATATTTTTCTTCTTCTATGTGCCACCTCTCTTCAGGACATGGGTGATCATGTCTCTCTACAACTTTCTATCCTTTGTAGCTCAGTAATGTTTGTGTTTTCGCCATCTCTCTCTGTCCCTGTCCTGTCATCCATTTACACCATCTCATTAGATGGGTTACTAGCATTTTTCTCTCTACTCCTCTTACCTTCAATGTCCTGCAAATGACTAATTTTCTAAGTTCTCTTTTCTCATTTTGTGTTCTAGAAATCTCTTTCTGCTTCTAAATGTTGTTTCCATTTTTTATAAAACTTCCTCATTGCTTATATGCTCCATCCATGGTATTCTCAACACCCTTTAGTAGAACGACATTCTCTTTTGTCACAAATCTCCTCTTCATCTCTGTGGAAATTGTCCAGTATTCGTTGTCATATAGGAAAATTGATATTACACAGCCAGCAAGCACTCTTTTTCTTTGTTTCTAACAAAATCTTCCAGTTTCTTAATACTTTGTTTAGTTTTATGAAGGCATCTTTTGTCAATTGATAGATTCCATCTCCAGCTGCACCCCTTGCTGACAACCATACATTATGCTTTCTTACATTTGGTGGTTAAGGCTTATGGTCACATCAAGTTGAAACACTAGTTCCTGTATGATCATCAAAGTTAAGACACATCAAGCCTAGTCAGTACTTTGATGAGTGACCACTTGGAAATATCAGGTTTTGTAAGCCTGGATGTGTGAGTGGTGTAATGGATAGTAGCTGAGAATTTTTAATTGGACAACAATTTGGATTCCAGTTGGGTTTCTTGTACTCACATGCAAATACACTTGAGATAGGTATGAACCCACCTCTTCTCCCACCAGCTACGGGATAATTATTAAAACTTGTATCACTAAAATCATCATTATCTCAAAAAAACATTCTTACAATCTAAAAAGAATATTTTCTGGTTTTGAATAACCTGCCAAGGGTTGATAAGCCATAAAAAATGAATGAATCAGTCAATTAATTAATCTTTATAGTTAATCTTTTTTACTAATTTGTCTAGAATTCTTTGTCTGTCTGCTATCAACACAGTATCATCTGCATATCTTATGTTGTTAAGATTGAGTTTGCCAATGATAACTCCTACTAGGACTACCAGTTCATTCAAGATTTTTTTTAAAATAATTTCACCAAGGTGATAATGCTATTAAAACATAGGCGGTTGCAGTGGGTGAAAGAGAATGAGAAGATTTTGGTGAGGACAATAAAAGGACAATAAAAGAACAGGGTTCAAGAAGATGATGATTGACATTGCATTTAAATTTTTGAAGATTGTAGGTGGCAGGGAAGCAGGAAATTGGAAGGGAATTCCACATTGGACAAGACTAAGAAAAGAAGCTGTTAAAATAGAAGTGATAGTCAGCTAGTTTAGCTGTAAAACAGTGAGACCTAATTGCCAATCTAGTAATGCACTTAAATTCATGTAGTCAAGGCATCAGGGAGAAATGCTCATCAGATTAGCATCAATGAAAATATTTGTAGAAAAAACAAAGGGAAGTCACATCACATAGGTGAAAAAGTGAGTGAACTCAAGATGCCTGATCAAGATTGATTACATTACAGACCCTTCTTTGAATTTTGTCAGGAGCACCAGACCAGATATGGCAACAGTATTCATAGATGAATGCTAGATTTATAAATGTGTATTCTGACAAGAACAATTGTCTGGAATAACATAATAAATAGACTTGTTACTAAGACAGGAGTAAATCTGTATAAATACCTAATTTTGAACTGATGACTTTGAGGAGGTCATTGATGAAAATCAGAAACAGCATAGGTCCAAAGATAGAGGCCTGGGAGACCCCCATGTTGTATGAAATGATCTGGAAGCATGTGCAAGAGGTATTCTGACAAGAACAATTGTCTGGAATAACATAATAAACAGCAATAAATATAGATATAGTTGCTCCATTTTGCGTCAGTGGAAAACAGGAAGCCAAGATGGAATAGAGTGTTTTTCTCTTTACCATCTTGATAGCAGGCAGAAAAAGTTCTCTGTGATGATTAAATTAAAGCTGTTTTGTTTTAGGGGCATTCACATTTACAAGCCATCTCCTGCCCCAGTTAACCACTTATTGGAGGTTCTTTTTGAGAGTAGTTGCCAGTTTTATTTTGTCAGGTCTGTCAGACTTGTTACTAAGACAGGAGTAAATCTGTATAAATACCTAATTTTGAATTGATCACTTTGCAGAGGTCATTGATGAAAATCAGAAACAGCATAGGTCCAAAGATAGAGGCCTGGGAGACCCCCATGTTGTATGAAATGATCTGGAATCATGCCTCACTGTAAACGTTGTATAAATATGATGAGAAGATACAGCCTTGTCTTACACCCCTTTCTATTTGTTTTGTGCTTAAAATGCTGAGGAAAAAATTAGTTAAGCTCCAAAAGGCAAGACATTAAGCTTTTATTAGACTTGAAGGTAAATCCTTGGTCTTGAAATAACCAAGAAAGAAGTAAATAGATTTATAGTGAAAAAACTTCTTTTTTTTTGTTATGTTCTGTTTCAAATTAATTATCTTTCTGATTCACTCAACATATTGGCTGAATGTGAATGCTAAGAAAAAAACAAAAAAATAAAAAAATGGCTATCTGCGCAGGGACTCCAAGTATTATACTTGACTCACAAAACAAATCTCCTTAAAAAATATAAAATACAATATAAAAGGAGTTATTTATGAACATTACTGCCAAAGAAAAAAAAAAAAAAGATGAGTTTAGAAGCCACCACATTTACTTTTAAGAATGCCACTCATAACACTGTAACAGAATCACTCAAACAAGCAAGTAGTCAATGCCAACAGAAAGCTGTCCACCTCACCACCAGTGATCTTGGTCAACTGACCATACACATGCATTCTCCAGGCCTTACCAACTCTACGCTCCCTCCAAGTCACTTCCCTTGCCCACAATGAAACATTCCACTCATATCCATTGTACTGGCACTACAAAACATTTATATTAACAATTTTTGTGTTCTTTTCTTTTCACCTCATTGGTGGTATTCATTGCTTTTTTTTTTCCTGTGCATCATACACATGAGTTTATAAGATTTTCAACTGAATATTTTCTCTGTTGATGTTGTTAGTTTAATTTTTATGTTTCCTAATAACATAACTGAAGAAAAGAAAAACGATACTGAATTTGTTTTCCAACCTTGTTTAAGGTTAAATATTAAATCTTATTTTCTGGTATTGAATAAAATAATAAATTTTTCCATCTCAACAAAAGAATTAGTAAAAAATAAATCTCTATGTAACATGTGACAATAGAATCATTCCTTTTTTATAGAGAAATGTTTACAAAAGACATTTTCTTTTTTGTTTATTTTCAAGCTGTGTTGTGAAAGCCAAGAAATAAATCATGATTTTTAAAGCAACAAGAAGACAGTAACTAAGTGAATTGTTAGGCAGACTATTAGATAACTTAGTAGATCTCCAGTCCTCACTAAAAGAGTAGACATGGCAAGGTTAGTAACTGTCATACAGACTGATAAAATGATATAATGGTGAAAATCAGATTGAAAAAAAGTGTAGAAAGCTACAATCCTGAAATTCTCACTTCTTGGATTTTTCAAATGAAATTATTTCTGTTTCAATTTGGTTTCTACTTTTATACAAACCGAAAAGTAAAAGAGGAAAAATGGAATCTGAATTTCTATCACTTAATGAAGAAGAGATCAGCTCTGATTAATAATAATAGGTGAATGTTCACAGCATCTACTAATTTGGAAAAGTAAGACAATAAAAGTGTCTGGTCACTGGACATCATTCAACCTATACAGTAAGGTAATTCTGAGAGAATTAGAAGTCCTACCAGGATTCATTATTGGCAGTAACAATCTTAACAACATAAGATATGCAGGTAAGTTCCACTCAAACAGCGTTTTCCTGCAAACCAATAAACTATGTCTGGCTACATGGTGCAATGGTCAGGTACTGGGTGCTACCTCCAACCACTTGAACAGGGGTGGAGCTTTGATCATCAGGCCTTCATTTCCATCTCCAACTGTCTGAATGTGGGTGGAAAGAAAATGCCAATCATTGTGACCAGCCGAAAACCAACATGCTGGAAGTGTGGCAATATTAGTCACCTTGTCTCTTCCTGTCCAGCGAAGAAGGTCTCTTGATTTCTGGGACCACTCGACTAAAATCCCCCTCTGGCTGAAGCTGTTAGTTCTGTAGCTCCTGTAATGGGTATACTAATGCTGGGAGCAGTATGGTTAAACTCCTGTTTAGGTCCATTTTAGGGCTCTTATTTCCCAACAGCCCTGCCACTCATGCACATGTGGAGGAGTTAAAGGGGCTATAGCTGATCATTGGTAGTGGTAAATAGAAGTATCAGGCAATGTAGCCTCAGTCCCTGGAATCTCCCAAATGAAAAGGCACATACAGTTCTAAGGATGATTTCCTGGCCAACGTATCCACCATAGAGCTCCAGAAGTACAAACTAGTACATGACAAAAAGGACAAACTAAAAAAAGAACTTGAGACCAAACAAAAAAAGAAATCATTTAAGACAGCATTGACCCCTTCCACCTAAATCCGAATCAGTGACTTACAAACCTTCCAAAAAATATCCTGTCAACAAGACTCTGTTGCCATCAACATTCAAACCCATTCCAGTCCAAACACCTAAAGCAACACCTTTGTCAAAATTGAGATAAGACATGACTCAGTGTCCATACCCAGGCCATGTTCAATTCAGATTATGAATGCAAATTGGACAGATAATGGCTCTTTGGTTAGATAACATTAATATCCAGGGCCTGAGGACAGAATTTCATAGGGTGAGGCTAATTCAAAATCTCCAGCATCTCGGGGATGATGCCTATTGTGTACAGGAACTGGTTTTTAGCTTGTGACTATGAAGATACAGTGTAACCTGGATATAAGAGAGTTGTCGTGACCGGAGAAGAAGTCTCTTATATCCTAGTTTCTCTTATATCCGGATTTGGTCTATTTTGTTTAGGTAAGTATGGCTCTAATTTGGGACCAGAGAAAATCTCTCTTATATCCGGATTTCTCTTATATCTGGGTTACACTGTATTCTGTCAGAGAGGTTTGACCTCTAATTTGCATATTTTGATGGCCGCTTGAGAGGTTTTTCTTGACTGGTAAGCAAGTCTTTGAATGCAGCATCTGCTCCTGTAAAACTTTGTGTGCTGGATGTTACCATAAAAAATAGGACATTTCGGCTAATTGGGGTTTATGCTCCTAATAATCATGTGGAGCAGTTTGATTTGTTTCAGCAGATTGAACCATTTTTGATGACATCTAGGCAGATAGTTTTAGTGGGTAATTGGAATGTCATCATTAAGCCTGATTTAAATAGTATAATATCAAGTACTAACCACCGGGATGTGAAACCATTTTGTGACTTTATCAACAAGTTTGACTTTGTTGATAAGTATTGAAATGAGCATCCTGGGGATGTAGTATGGACTTGGACTAATAGGGGGCTTGGATTAATAGGGGCAGCTCAACTATGGTGATGTGGTTTAACTAAATCAAATGAGTCTTAGTTTGGCAAGTTGACACAGAGCTAATAGTTGTCTGGGTCTGTATAAACTTATATATGCCTTAGGTTAGGATAGCCGATTAGCAAATTAAACTCATCATTATTTGGTGAGAAAGATTTCCATGGACTGCTACTACTAACACTACAGTGGGAACTAATGAAGGTTGTAGTTGGGAATAAGTGACAGGTTATTGTGATATCTAGTGTTAGGTCATTTTCTGTTAACTTTAGTCAAAAGCTCAACCTAGATAGATTAGCAGCTCAAACGGCAAATCTAGAATAAATTGAAATATTCAATTGGGAGATAGTAAGGAAGTAGCTGCAGCTAGGGTAGAACTGGCCTCCTTGCTTATCAAGAAGGATCAAACCCTTGTAGTTAGGGCTGGGTTGAAAATAATGTCTTCCAGTGTGATGAATATGGTTGCTGAACTGTGTGCAGAAGAACTTCAAAACGCTTCCAATCAACATATGTCAGACTAGTGAACCATGACTACAAACGTGAGAATATATGAGGATTCTCAACATTACTTTCAAGAGAGAACACGGACCGAGCCTATTTGGTTGATTTCCCTGTTTCAGGGTGGCTGAAGCAGCTGGGTGCAAGGATCTCATTACTGAGTCTGAGATCTGGAAGCACTGAAACTTGTTGGCCGGGACAAAACTCCAGGTGTGGGTGGTTTTTCCGTACTTGATGCAGTTGCTCATTTTTAGTTCTTTGATCCATCTGATTTTCAACAATTGGATAAAGCAGGGATCTATGCCTCAACACTTTACCAGGGGCATGATCAGGTTGTTACACAAGAAGCAAAATGGTGTAAGGGCCATTCAAGGTGGTTTGATAGACGAGCTTGGTCTAAAGAAGAACGAGTTTCACTCCCTGTGGCCTTAGGCACCCTGGTTGAAATGTCTCACTAAAGATGAGGTATCATTTACCTGACTGGTGGTGCGAAGGGCCTTCTGGGTCGGCAAGAGACATTGTTCAGTGGGAATTATAGATATGAACATACTGACGTAAATAGATATGAATAGACTGTCATTGAAAAATAGGAACAGAATGTAACAGATAGATAGATAGATAGATAGATAGATAGATAGATAGATAGATAGATAGATAGATAATGGACAGACTGGGATAGATAGATAGATAGATAGATAATGGACAGACTGGGATAGATAGATAGATAGATAGATAGATAATGGACAGACTGGGATAGATAGATAGATAGATAGATAGATACTTGAAAAACCAAAAGGCAAAATGCTATGCATAAAAGGTGTGTGGTGTTAAATGGATTGCTTGGATCATGAAGATGACAGACATAAGAATGGATTTATGGATGACTGAACAAACAAGCAAATGGACAAACATCCATTCTCTATACAGATGTTCTGTCGATCAAAACTTGCTTTTATCTTTTTATTGTTTACATCCAGCAATCTGGTCACTAATCTCATAAGAATGATTGACTCTACTTGATTTGCAGAAGTCATGGACAGAAGGAATTATTCATGCATTTGTCATTTTACACTTGACATTGATGAGACAATAAGTCTTATGAAAACAGAAGTTGCAATAGAAATGTTAAAGTCTGTGTCATTTATGAAGAATTTATCCATTATCTTCAAGACAAGTAAGGAATTTGATTTGGGCCATTTGAGAAAAATGTAATTAAATTTTGAAAAGCATCATTTTTTTTTGTAAAGCTTGTGTTGGTAATACGGCTGAGACAGAAACTGATTTGCATAACATTAAGTGATTTCTTTTCTAGTTTTGTAAAATAGCCATCTCTTGAAAGCCTTTGTTTAAAATGTAGTTAAGATGGAAACTGATTTGTATAGCATCAAGTGATTTCTTTTATATTTGTCTACATTTTTGAGATAAGGTATTGTAACTATTTACACTACTCAGTCTGTTATCTGTCAGTTCAGTTCTTCTTCAGTTGATAGTAGTTGGAAATTTGAACAGAACCCTTTATTTTGTCCACAGGAGTAGATTTTTCTAATTCCACATGCCATGCCTTTGGATATCTCACTTTCAGTTAATTCCCCTTGGTAATTACAACACTCCAAGTTTTTGTTCCTTCTGTTGTGGCCAGGTATTGAACTCACAACTCTTTGGATCAAATCACTTTTGGATCAATCAACCAACACTTTTATCCACTGGGCCATGGATTGTGAGAAGACTGAAATTAAAAACCAGTTGCATAAATACAAACAGAATAATTCTTGAAAATGAACGTAGCATCATACAAGGATTAGTTTTATTTTAATTTAAAAAATATTAATCAGAATTCTATTTACATTGTATGGATTGTTTCCTATAGAAGTCAAGTGACTTACCTGCCAACATGGCTGCCTCCTATTTCCTTGTAAAAGCTGATTTTACCTTATTTTATAGGAGAGCGCCTAATACACCAGTTGGGTTGGTCCATTTTGCTAGAATGGACCTTCCCAATACATTTGCATGAGGGGTCTTTGTTCAGCTATATATTTCTCCATAAATGACTCAAGTCAGTTTTGGCTTTGGCTACATTTGCCTACTTGTGTGCTAAACCTCTGGCAAACTAGCTAATATCCAACATGGCGCTGCGAACAGGATACGAAGACTGGCAAGAGCTACTTATCAAAATTGGCATTCCTACCGACTCTGCCAAAACCTATGCTGAATTGTTTGTGAAAGAGAATATTACTAAGGATAGCCTCTCTATCATAGACCGGGAAATCCTTAAAGAACTAGGTGTCACAACCATGGAACATGCCCTAGCTATCCTTAAGCTATCAAAGGAGCAACCTTTGACATCAGACAGCTATACGAAGGCCCCTGCAGCCAAACTCCCCCAGCTCCATTCAGAGATGACATCACAACAATTCCGAAAGTTCAGAATTGATTGGGAGGTATTTGTGCAAATGACAAACATGCCCCCTACACAGACCAACATCCATTTATACAACTGTGCTGATGAGACTGTGCAAACGTCGATCATCAATACATACCCCAAATTTTTCTCGGAAAAACCAAACAGACTCCTGAACATGTTGGAGGCATTAGTTACCCAAAAATCGAACCCTATGGTTCATAGATTGTCTTTCGCTTCGATTTCCCAGGGACCAGGCGAATCAATCCAGCAATTTGTTGTCCGCCTTAAGGGTACAGCACAGGATTGTGACTTCACATGTCCCATTTGCAGTCATGACCTATCTGACATCTATATCAAAGACCAGCTGGTCAGAGGTACAGCAAATGATGCTCTCCAAGCAGATTTACTAGCAAAGGCCAGCTCATTGAAGACCCTTGACCAAAACATCAACCATGCTGAGGCATTCGAGGCAGCACTGCGTGACCAAGCACGAATGGCAGGGACAACTGAAATGTCAGCATTGCGTGCATCAACCTATCGCAAAGAAAAAACAACACAAGTGGAAAAAAATCCCCCTCAATCCAGAAGCCCCAAAAAACTGATTATAAAACAAAACAAGTTCCGCTGTAGTGGATGTGGTAGCCACAAGCATGGCATCCCAGGAACCAGCACCCGCCAACAGGCATGTCCTGCCTGGAATCAGACCTGTGACTTGTGTAGCATCCAAGGTCATTTTTCAAAAGTTTGCCGATCAAGAAATCGCTCTAGTCAAGTGAGAGGCTTCCAAGACGATGAAGCTAACATGGACAGTTTGATTGCACATGTAGAGTTTGACCAGGAGACAGGCTCATATGTGTCCTCTAACAAAAATAGTGTTGTTCAGATAGAAGCAACACTGGTCCCATTCTCTCCAAGGCCAGACCCCAGAAATCCTGAAGATATTCCAGGTAATCAAAGCACTCGTTTGAAAATCTTCCCAGATAGTGGGGCCACCATCTGCCTTGGAGGACCCAAGCACCTACATAGCATGGGTCTCAAGGAAAGTAACTTGATCCCATCAAAGAAAGTTATTCGTGCTGTGGGTGGCTCAACCCTTATAAGCCAGGGATGGTTGCCTATTCAATTTAGTGTTGGAGAAATGTCGACAAAGCAAGCATTGTACATCTGCAATAACATCGATAAGATATATTTTAGCAAGGCCGCCTGTATTGATGTTGGCATACTGTCTCCTCACTTCCCCATGCCTATGACTATGACAACCCACAGCAAATTAGATTGGACAACCAACGATCACACAGCAGCTGTCGAGCAAAAGCAACTCAGAAGATTTCAGCTACCAGATCGCCCTGAAGAAATCCCCTTTCCAGCAAACGAAGGAAATGTGGAGAACCTCAAAAAATGGTTGCTGAAACAATTTGCTGATTCAGCATTTAATACTGATGGGCAATTCCCAGCCATGTCTGGTAAACCAGCACATATCCACCTGAAGGAGGGGGCAATCCCTAAGGCAAGACACAGACCAATACCAGTGCCATACCATTTAAAAGAACCAGTGAGGCAAGCCCTTATGCAAGATATAGAAAGAGGCATATTAGAACAAGTGCCCATTGGTACTCCAACAGATTGGTGTAGCACGATGGTCATTACAACAAAAAAGGATGGTCGACCGAGGCGTACCATTGATTATCAATATTTAAATTCGCAATGCAAGCGAGAAACCCACCACACTGCCTCACCTTTCCAGCTGGCAATGCAAGTGCCACCCAATACCAAGAAAACAGTACTGGATGCTGTCGATGGCTACCACTCTATTATATTAGATGAGGAGTCCCAACCGCTCACAACTTTTATCACAGAGTGGGGAAGGTTTATGTACCTTAGGATGCCTCAAGGCTACTTAGCATCTGGTGATGCATACACCCGTAGATATGATGAAGTCATAAAAGATATTCCCAGGAAAATCAAATTGGTTGATGATACTTTGCTCTACGACACCGGCATCAAAGAGGCATTCTATCATACCTTTGATTTTCTAATGAGATGTGCACAAAATGGGATTGTACTCAGCAAAGACAAATTCCAGTTTTGTAAGGACACTGTTCAGTTTGGTGGCCTTCAAATAACTTCATCGGGTGTATCTCCCTCTGAATCAATGCTTAATGCTATTTTAAATTTCCCTGTTCCGAAAACCATCACCGATGCAAGGTCTTGGTTTGGACTGGTAAACCAACTTGCCTGGGCATATTCATTAAGTCCCATTATGCTACCTTTTCGGGACCTTGTCAAAAAAAACTCAAAATTCACCTGGAACCAGACCCTTGAGAAAGCATTTCAGGAATCAAAGCGGGTCATTGTTGAACTAGTAAAGCGGGGCGTCTCAACATTTGACATCAACAGAATTACCTGCTTAGCTCCTGACTGGAGTAAAGACGGCATGGGATTTTTACTTCTTCAGAAACACTGCACATGTGCAATCGAACGAGCCCCTGTCTGTTGCCCTGAAGGCTGGCATCTTGTGTTTGCTGGAAGCAGATTCTGTACTGAGGCTGAGCAAAGATATGCACCCATAGAAGGTGAAGCAGCAGCTATCAGCTGGGCACTTGAAAAGTGCCGCATGTTCATACTAGGTTGCCCAAACGTTATAGTCGTGACCGACCATGAACCACTCAAAGGACTTTTTGGTGATCGAGATCTCAGCAAAATTCACAACCCTCGCCTATTCCGACTCAAAGAGAAAAGCTTGAGATATCGTTTCACCATGCAACACTGCCCTGGAAAATGGCACAGAGCCCCTGATGCTATTTCCCGCAATCCAGTCACTACAGTACAAAGCCTACTTGATACATTCTCCATAGAACCCTCCCTTATAGAAATTGATGAATCAGATGAGACTTGTGCAACAATGAGATTGACAGCCCTCACATCAATATCTCAATTAGATGATAATCCTGCCATAACTTCCCCTGACCACATTCGTTTTGCTGGTCAAGAAGACACACAATACACCCTATTACGGAAAACCATAGACAATGGTTTTCCAAACAGTCGTCAAGCAACACCACCTACAATCCGGGAATACTGGGAAGTTCGTAACCGCCTAAGCAATGAAAATGGTCTAATACTACTTGACAGGAGAGTAGTGATACCAACCTCCCAGCGCAAGAACATATTAAAATGCCTACATTCGGCTCATCAAGGAGTAGTTGGCATGAAAGCGCGTGCCAATGACTCAGTTTACTGGCCTGGAATGAATGCCTCAATTCGCAATTACAGGTATAATTGCATTACATGTTCAAGGAATGCCCCAAGTCTACCACATGAACCAATCCAAATGACACCTACACCTGAATGGCCATTTCAACAGATTGTAATGGATTTGTTCTATGTTAAATCCTTCACATATCTTGCTTGTGCAGACAGGCTCACTGGATGGCTCATTCTGTACCGCATCAAGCCAGGGCAAGCGGTTGCTTCCAGGTTGATTTCCATCTGCAGAGAAATATTCCAAACATATGGTGCACCTGAGGAACTTAGTACAGATGGTGGACCGCCATTCTCAGCTTACTCATTCCAACAGTTCCTAAAAACCTGGGCTGTTAAGCAAAGAATTTCATCAGTGGCCTATCCCCAGTCTAACGGACGTGCAGAATTGGCAGTCAAGACTGCAAAAAGACTCATAAAAGACTGCACAGGACACCAGGGTTCCTTGGACAATAACATGGCAGCACAAGCAATCTTGCAATATAGAAACACCCCTATCCAAGGCATTGGCTTATCACCAGCGCAACTCCTGCTTCATAGACGTCTTCGAGATTTTATCCCATCGCACCCACAGTTATATAAACCACACCCTGAATGGATAGCCGCAGCACAAAAACGAGAACAGAGATTATCCAAACGCAATGCAGACCTCATCGAGAAGTACAACCGTACTGCACATGCACTATCCCCACTTTATAAAGGTGACACAGTCTCCATTCAAAACCCAAATAGCCGTCGATGGGACATAGCTGGGCGAATAGTAGAGACACTTCCCAACCGTCAATATAGAATTAGAGTTGCAGGATCAGGCAGAATAACCCTGCGGAACCGTAGGTTTCTAAGGAAACTTGAAGCACCCATAATCAAGACCCCCATACCAAGTGCCATGCCTGTGTCACCTGAGCCGACAATTACGGATACATGCAGACCACATCAATCTGCCAAAGACTTGGAAAATGGTGACATTACATTACAAAATAAACCAGCGTCCCAGGGCCCTACTCAATCACAGCCATCAAGAACGAGGATTCCCAGGGCGCTATCCCGACTACTCTCGTACAATCAGCCAGGCAATAGGGAATTAATTCCTCCCCAACGGCCAATATGCTTCCGCAATGGGGAGAGGAGGGAGATATAGAAGTCAAGTGACTTACCTGCCAACATGGCTGCCTCCTATTTCCTTGTAAAAGCTGATTTTACCTTATTTTATAGGAGAGCGCCTAATACACCAGTTGGGTTGGTCCATTTTGCTAGAATGGACCTTCCCAATACATTTGCATGAGGGGTCTTTGTTCAGCTATATATTTCTCCATAAATGACTCAAGTCAGTTTTGGCTTTGGCTACATTTGCCTACTTGTGTGCTAAACCTCTGGCAAACTAGCTAATATTCAACAGTTTCCCACATCTTTATTGCCATTGTATGCTCCAGCCTTCTTCAGGTGATACTTCTTTGAATTTTGAACTGAACCCTTTATTTAGTCAACGGGGATAGATCATTCTAATTCCACATGCCATGCCTTTGGATATCTCACTTTTAGTTGATTCCCCTTGGTAATTACAACTCTCCAAGTTTTTGTTCCTTCTGCTGTAACCTAGAATACATGGCCTAGTGTTGGTTGATTAATCCAAAAGTGACTTTATCCAAAGGGTTGTGAGTTCAATACTTGGTCATCTTTGAAAGAGTGGCAAAGTCAGTTAAATTCCAGGATAGATTTGTGAATAAACAAAAATTCCTACCAATGAATACTAAGAATTCCAAGGACAGAACATCTGAACAGTGTGGAAGTTCTAAGGAAAATAGTTTTTCCTTTAAACTTCCTCGTTACTCACATGTTCAGTCCATGAAATTCTCAACATCCTTCTGTAGAACCATATCTCTTTTATCTATCAAAAAATGCTCACTGCCATACAGGAGGTTAGAGATTACATAGCATTTCAGTTACATGTAAATGCTCACACATTCTTCAGTCTGAGCTGCTTATTCATTACTCCACCATCACTTACACACAAATACTCTTGGGAAAGCTATGAACCTACCACTTCTCCTCCTAAATATGGGGTAAATAGTAAGAATTGTATCACTAAATCATTATTATCTCCAAAATATTCTTACAATCTAAATATATTTTCTGCCTTTAAATAACCTGCAAAGGGTTGATAAGCTGTAAAAAACAAGTCAAATAAATTGAATAATATTAGGTTTTTGTCTTTTATTATTAAAGTTCACCCAAAACAAATCTAGAGACCCAATCAAAGAAAAGGGTTGCTACATGATATATGTGATACGAAAAGGGTTGCTACATGATACCATATGTGATACAAAAAGGGTTGCTACATGATACAAAATGTGATATGAAAAGGGTTGCTACATGATACAAAATGTGATATGAAAAGGGTTGCTACATGATACAAAATGTGATACGAAAAGGGTTGCTACATGATATATGTGATACAAAAAGGGTTGCTACATGATACAATATGTGATATGAAAAGGGTTGCTACATGATACAATATGTGATATGAAAAGGGTTGCTACATGATACAATATGTGATACAAAAAGGGTTGCTACATGATACAATATGTGATATGAAAAGGGTTGCTACATGATACAATATGTGATATGAAAAGGGTTGCTACATGATACAATATGTGATATGAAAAGGTTGCTACATGATACAATATGTGATAAGAAAAGGGTTGCTACATGATACAATATGTGATACGAAAAGGGTTGCTACATGATATATGTGATACAAAAAGGGTTGCTACATGATACAATATGTGATATGAAAAGGGTTGCTACATGATACAATATGTGATACGAAAAGGGTTGCTAGATGATACAATATGTGATATGAAAAGGTTGCTACATGATACAATATGTGATAAGAAAAGGGTTGCTACACGATACAATATGTGATATGAAAAGGGTTGCTACATGATACAATATGTGATACGAAAAGGGTTGCTACATGATATGATATGTGATACAAATACAATAGGAAGTGGTAAGAATTGAAGATTATGAGGATAAGGAGGATAGATAATAATTTACTCTTGACTTGAAGAGGTTAAGATTGTAGTGATTCTTAGTCAATGTTGACATTATAAATAAATAGAATACTTTTCCTCCTACCCTCTGAACAGATATATCTGGAAATCTCTGCCAAGAAGGTTCTTTTTCTGTCTGAATTTCTGGGATAGTTATCATTATTTACACTATTTATATTCAAACTGTTGTCCTCATCTTTGTTGTTTTTATCACAACATTTTGGCTGTTGTGCCCTCAGGTGTATATCGATCTGATTAACCTACAGGGAATTCTGAAATGAAGCCTTCATTTAATCTAATGAAGGTAGACTGTTCTCATTCCACTGCTCATGTCTAGGAATAGTATCTAGTTCTTATTTTTATTTAGTAGTTACAGTTAATGGTGTCATTTGTTAAGTGTTTGATTTTGATAGCAAGTCTTCAACTGCAGCAGCAGCAGCAGTCAAAACATGGGCAGCAACAGCAGTTTTCAAAACATGATTGACAGCAGCAGCAGCAACCTAATCAGCAGGCAGGTTAGGTTTAAAGCTCCAAGTTCACTACAGCAAATTGTTCTACGGCCTAGTGGATTAAAACGTTGGTTTCTGAATTTAGTGACATACTGATTCTGAGTTCAATCTCTGGGTTGGGCAGTGTGTACTTGTGAAAACTGATAAGGAATAAAAATAAGAAATGAATGATATCCCTAGACATGAGCAATGGAACAAGAACAGTCTAACCCCATAAATTAAATAAAAGGTTTAGAATTCCCTGTAGGTAACCCAGATTGATATACACCTGAGGAAGGCCAGTGGGTACAATGATCAAAACCTTTTGATAATAGCAAAGATGGGGATAATATTCTGAATATAAATAGTGTAAATAACATGCTTTCTGTACCAGTGCAATAAGGAAGAGATAAGCTCCCTCCACTTAGAGGACCAAACCAATATCTATATAAACCCCTGATCTATAACTTGTCTTCCTTTAAAGATTCATAGATAAATTTCTTGCAAAATATATAAGATTCAGCTATGGTATCCAAATCAACAATAATAATGCTTGCTAAGTTTATGTTTCCTTTTAACTAAAAGTTCACCCTTTCTATGGGCCTATATTAATATTAAATATGTTCTTTAAAACATCAGAGAAGTAGAAGTTTACTTTGATTATCTTGTAGGAAGCACAAATTGTTTTTTTGCACATTAAAAATTGGTTCTGAGAGCAAAAGAACAATATATTTTATGTCTTTTTGAATACTTTTTGATATTTAATAAGCAATTGATTTTCTTTGGACATATCATATCGTGTATCAGTATTAAACATGGAATTATTTGAAATGCGTCATAAAAAGGACATTAATTAAAATTTTGTGTATCAAATTTTAATATATGTATTATAGATAGATTGATATGAACAGACTGGCATTGAGAGCTAATAGCATAAGATAGAGAGATAGATAGATAAGGAATAGTCTGAGATAGATAGATAGATAATGGATAGTCTGAGATAGATACTAAGATAAATAACAAGAGACTGGGATATATATATATATATATATATATATATATATATATATATATAGAGAGAGAGAGAGAGATAGTGAACAAAATCATGAGTAGACTTGTTACTCATGCAAGTGAATTCATATCCTTTCCTTATATAAACAGATTTTCAAGAAATCAAGTGACAGAGGTGGAGGTGTCATATGTTCACGTCATATTCAGTTGCTTTCAGACTAAAGTACTTATCAGTTTCAATCACATGTACCAGAGGAAGAATTTTTTAAATAGTGGAGAGTGGACACCTTCCCTGAAGGAAAAGACTATTTACTAGTGTACTGAGTTGGATCATCATTGGTACCCCATAACAATGAAAGTACCCATGATGATCAAAGTCAATACTTACTAAGCTCAGCTTAGTAACTTCTGAGACTGTATGAAACTTATCAAAGATTTAAAACTTTGGTATTTATAGAGACAATTTGAATGCCACTTGCCATTTATTTATTTATTCAGATTTTCTTTTCTTTCATGTACTTTATCCCTTCAGGATATGGCTGATCATGACTCTCCCCAACTTCCTACCCTCTGTAGCTCTAAGCAATGTTTGTCTTCTTAATATCCATTCATGTCCCTGTTCTGCTATTCATTTACACAATCTTGTTAGCTAGATTACTCATATCTTTCTTTCTGACCATCTTGCCTTGAAAAATGACGTAACAATATTAAACACTATCATCTCTTTCTTCTCTTTGATGCCAGAAATTTCAAGTGTCTCTTTCTGAATCTAAGCAAAAATATCCTTTTTATTCCCATTTTCCTTAAAACTTCCTCATTGTTCACATGTTCTCTCCTTGGTATTCTCAGCAGCCTTCTGTAGAACCACATCACTTGTTTCTTCTTCATCTGCATTCAATGCCATATAAAAGAATTGATATTACATAGCAGTTCAGCACTCTTTTCTAACAAAATTTTCCTATGTCTTCACAATTTGCTTACTTTAGAACAGACCAAATTCTAAAAGTAGCAACAAGTGGGAAGATGTTCATTTATAACTAAAATAAGAAGTGTCCTGCAAAACATTGAAATTAAACAAATGTTGTTTTGGTTGACAGTGAAAATTTATCACCCAAGAACCACATTGAAAGTGAAAAAACAACGGGATTCTATTATATACGTCAATAAAATAAAGCTGACATTTTCTTAGAACAGTGCCCAAGTGAAAATTGAGATTTTTAATGCAATATCAGTTCAGTTGAATAACATTATTACTTTAGTGTCAAACTTGTCAGCCTGTTCTTTATTCGTTTTTATAAACAGAGCAAACTAGAAGTTAACAAGTAACTGTTTGCAAAATAAAGTTTATAATTGTGTATTTGGGCAGCAATCCTTCTTTTATACAAGTTTCATTAAAAATGATTTATATGGTCTAAGTTTTCTAATTTAATTTCTCTTGTGTTCGTATAATTTTATTTTATCTTTTCTGGAAATAAATTATCTAGAAATTGTCCGAATATTCTGTATGTTTGAGCACATTTGGCTATACTTGTAGCCATTTCTAAAGTTGATTTTATTTTTAATTTGTAACTAAATGTATAGATTTTTATAGATGTGTCTAGAGTAATAGGAATGTTTTATTTTCCAAACACTGCCAACACATTGTGGCCGTGTTCATAGTTGACGTTATTGAATGTTGATTTTTTCTTTAGTATTAACTATGCTTCCATTATTTTAGCTCTTTTTTACATGTTGTTGTCTTCTTTTGCTTTTACCACATCAGCAGTACTTGTTGTTTTGTTTGTTCTCTTGTGCTGTATTTCAGCTCAGTGTTGTCAGATTGCCTAAATCAAATTGTTTGATGGTTAATAAGAACCAAGCCAACAGGAAAAATGGGAAATCATTCCAATAATGTTTGTTTAATAAAAGAGATAATTCTTTAATAAGAAGAAAACTGCCTCACCTTGCAACATTTTGGTTATATAATCTTGGTGGGAGACATACTATTGAAAATATTATGGAGTTCACAATTAACTTTATGTTGAGTTGTGGTTTCTATAATTTCAACTGAAGTGTTAGGTTATTATATATTTATCCTGACCAAAATTTCATTAGTTGCAAATTTTGTTAATTTGTCACAAAGCAAAAATCTATATTAATATACAACTGCTTGTAAAACCATTACCTTATTTGAGTGCTAATTATGTTTTAGAGCTAAAGTGGTTTGTTTATTGTGAAACTTTACCATTAATGATTTTGTCTTGATTTGGTGTTACTGTCAATTTCCGGAGTTGTTTTAAATCAACAAATTATTACCAGAGATGGGGTAACTTCACAGAATAATAATCACTATTGAGATTCAAGTTCACTCCAGACATCAAGTGGAATTCATATATAGGGTCCTTGCTAAAGATGCTGGAAAAATGGTTGATTCATTCTAATGTGCCAAGAAGTGCCTGGCTCTTTCAAACACGCTGTTGTGATGTGGGGTCTGGCACAATACAACAGAATCAGTCATGATAGTAGTATTCAGTACTTAGCTAGACAAGTCACTGCAATAGTATTATCTCCTTTTTTAGTTCTAGATAATTACCCAGTACTACTTATCATGAAATGAATCAGTCCATTCATGATAGTGAGGAGGGTAACTGGCTTTTACCACAACACATGCATTATCTTTATAAGAATCTGATTAGACCCAAAATGGCATATTGCTGCTCTCTGGGTTGGAGCTGCTCAGTCTTTACTTTCTGGTCTTGACAGGCTTCAAAATCATTTATTAGACCTTGTGGGTGATGATTGGTTTTTCATCTTACTACCCCTTTCTCACAAACAATATTGCAATGCTGTCACTATTTCCATGAAAATGTTCAAATGAATTCCATTCTTTAATGCCACCAGCTCAAACTTTTAGAGCCAAGACCTGCCTTGCAACATCCACAAGATTGAATCATCTTCATTTCCTACATATTCCTTTGGTAAAAGGGGTTTGTAAGGGTTGCCAGAAATCCACTAGAATTGTCAGATAGCCTGGAGTTAATTGATTGTGGAATCTACTTGGTTATTGATGTTGGGTGGTTCGAAGATATTATATAGTGGTTTGTTAGGTTATGGTTGATATGTACTTTTTCTTAGGTTGTATGTGACATCTAGAAAATTTACTTCTTTTAGCACAGTCCAATGTTAGCCTATATCGAAACTCATATTTTTGAAAAATTTTATGGTTAATTTTCTGGTTTTATCAGTTTTTTGTTAAGATTATGAGATCATCATTCCTGTAGAGGCCTGAATCATTTTTTATCGAATATTTTACTTAGTAGCAAATGTATACCTACATGCTTACAGGTCTCTACATTGTCAAAGCTTCCCATTGCGATGTCAAAGGTCTCTTCTTTCCTTATCCACACATCTTTGTTGTCGAATAATAGTGATTTTGGGAGTATTTATCGATTTTTATTTCATTATTTTTTATTCTTATTTGTTCTTGATCTAAACGTATCCAGTATGGGTTCTCTTATAGAACGGTAGAATTCTTTTATATCTAGTTGTATAAACTGACAATCATGTTTGTTTTTTTTTAGTTTGCCAAACCAATATATCATTTTTTATGTTTTTCCACTGTTCTGAATTAATTCTTTCTAATATTATTTTATAAATTTTACCTAATTCATTTTTGGCTGGGTTTATGAGTCTGCATGTTGGGTTTGTTCTGAAATTTTCAAGTAAGCATAATAATAACAACCAACAATAAAATAATCAATAATAAATAATAAAAAAATTAAAAAACAAAACTATGAAATAACCAGAAAACGGCATCTAGATCCACAATGATTTTCCAATCAACAGCCCCTAAAATAATTTGAAGCATAATCATTACTACCCATCAAAATAACCATTAGAGTAATACAATCAACCTACCCATAATGTATCACTGACTTGTATATGTATAAATAGTTGATCAAAAGCACAATGCACATGGCTTGACAATTGTGTTTAACCAGGAAACACACTGTTGGTTTAGGTGTTGATTTCAGTGACCACTTTTATATTTGCATATCCTCTTTCCCTGATATTGAGCATACCCAAAACATATAAATACCTTAAAACTCTATTTTTATTATATATATATATATATATATATATATATATATATATATATATATATATATATATATATATAATGATAGTCTGTTTTTGTTTACATGGAAGATTTCCAAGCAATGACAAACTCGTGCATATGAGACACTGGAAACGAAAATCGCACTGCTGCTCATGATGTCACACATGACTATGCAAGAGTGAAAACGAGAAGTATTAAGTATGGAAAGACATTGGTATAAACAAATGGCTTCAGTTATCATAGGCATTTAAGAATATAAGCCATTATCAAAGATGACAATTACATTACAATATATTAAACAATACACAGACAAAACAATAAACAGTTTTTGCTTACATAGAAGATCTCAATGCAATGAGAAACTCATACATATGAGATGCTGGAAATGAAAATTGCACCACAGCTCACATATATATATATATATATATATATATATATATATATATAATGATGGGCTCTCTTGTCATTTTCGATGTATGAGTGTCTTTCAGTTCAGTTTTATGTTTGTGTTTCATATGAGACAACAATCCTGCATGGGATTTGCAAACAAGTCTACACGAGGAACATGCTGAAGGGTTGACTGTCATATAGGCTGATGGATTAGCCTGAGATTTAGTGCTAATTCTTAATTCTCTCAGATGGTTGAGATGATTCTTTACAAAGTTAGTTATACCTCAGTAACTGGTGTTTCTCCAGTTTGCTCGGTTTCCAATAGCAAGTTCAAACTCATCTATAGGAATGTATGCAGCATTTAAATGGTATTTAAGTTTGTCCTTGAAGTGTAACCAAGAATAGCCTACATTATGTTTACCATGAAAAAGTTGGCTATACATAAGGATTTTCGGCATCTGATCATCAACTCATTCTGACCAGCCCATCTGAACTGTGATTGCATAAGAAGGATTCGATACCACCAATGCCACATTTGATTAAAAGATCAGGGGTAGAGATTTTGTACTGCCATGTGTAACTGCATATTGGATGAAGACAGCATTTATGAAAAGCATCAAGTTGATTGATGTGCATCCTGTATGGCATCCACGATTCTAGCCCATAAAGAAGTGTGGTGAGAATGACTGTTCGATAGACACTGATTTTCATTTTCAGTGAAATCCTTCAAACATCCCAAAGGTGATGCTTAAACTTCCCAAAGGCATTGGTTGCCTTTGATATTTGGTTAACTATCTTGTCATCCAAAGAGGTACTTGAATTGACTTTGCTTCCTAAGTATGAGAAAGATTTCACATACTTCAGCCAACAGCAATGGGAATGACTGGAAAGGTATGGGCAGGTGGTCTTTGTTTAATATATATATATATATATATATATATATATAGTTCTAATAGAGTTTTCTGTTATATTCAGTTACTTTCACCTCTCAAAATTTAAAAAAATGGGTATTGTCAGTATGGTAAGCAAAAATGTTTGTGACTAAATTTTGGCATTTTTAGATTGTTTGAATATATATATATATATATATATATATATATATATATATATTAAGTGAGATACGTGTATTTCATATCTTTTTATTAATGAATTGAGCTCTCCGGCTGCTGCCGTTTATATAATGTATATAATACGTTAAAATTTCCCTTTCTCTGCTGTGCGCCAATAGCTTAGTGGTATGATCTTTGACTGATGCCAAATTGGTCAGGTTTTGATCCCAGCTTGAAGCAATCAGATATCTAGCTACATTGATGAGCTGTGATACAGCAAAATAGGCTTGTATGTGGATGACTATATTACCCTCTCATTATTTGATTGAGCACTATAGAGAAAACAGTTGCTGCCACTGCTATTAACACACTGCTCTTCATTAATGAATTGAGCCCTCGGGTTGCTGGCATTTGTATATAACCATATATAATATGTTAAAATTTCTCTTTTTCTGTCGTGTGCTAATAGCTGATCTCTGACTGATGCCAAATCAGTTGAGTTTCAATCATGCCTTGAAGCAATTGGATGTCTGGCCACACTGATGAGCTGTGATACAATGAAACAGGCTTCTATGTGGATGACTCTATATATAGAGAGAGAAATTAAAAACAAAAATGCACATCACACCAAAAATATCTTGGAAAATAAGGAAAAGATAATCAACCTACAACAATGAATCCAAAACTTGCAAACTTTGCTTGGAGGAAAAATGGCTATCATTACCTTCTCAGACCAAAATGAATTATTAAATAAACAATCTGAGCTCATCTCAAAATGCAGACCTGAAAACAAATTTTTACTGCGTTACTTAAAAATTGAAAACTGAAAAAATATAATAAAATAAATAAATAAATAACCAAAATGACAATAAAATAAGGAAAATAAATTAACCCAAACAAATTACTAAATCACACCTGTTAGAATAGATGTAATGGAACAAATAAATAAAAAAAAATCAATGAACCCAAATAAGTAAATAATGAACAAATTAAACCATTATGACCAAAATATTAGTTAGACTACAAAAATCAAACCAAAAATTGGACAAAAAACACAGCTATATAACTGCTATATAATGATAAAAAAATACTACATTACTTAAAAATTGAAAACCGAAAAGAGCAAATAAAAATAGACAGTATAATAAATAATTAATAAAAACAAGTAAAATAAATTAATCTAAATTCAAATAAATAAACAAACTAACAAACCGATCCCGATAAACTAACTGTTAGAAAAACAAGTAAAGATAATCAATCCAAATAAATAAATGAAGTAAACAAAATTAACAAATTAAACAAATTAAAAACTGCTCCCACCAAAATAATAGTTAGAATAAACTACAACAATCAACTCCAAAATTGAATAAATAGCTTTAATTATCTTCTTAAATCAAAACAAAACTATTAAATAAGCGATATAAACAAATTTTTACTACATTAATAAAACACAGATTAAAAAAAATAAATTAAATAAATATATAAGATAAGAAATAAAAATAAAAAATAAAAATAAATAAAAACAAGCAAAATAATTTAACCCAAATAAATAAACAAATGAATAAATGACTTCCAGCAAAATAACCGTCAAAATAAACTATGATTGTGTCTAGCATGAAACAGCCTGTTGCCTCTAAGTGTTGACTTCAATGTTTACTTTTATATTTACATATGCTCTATCTCTGATATTGAGCACCTTATCCCATAAATATAGCATACCTTAAGAGTATATTTCTTCATATATATATATATTTAGTTTTTTTATACAATTTCTCATGTGATATAATAATGTTTTTCTTTTCAGATGATAAATTATATAAAAACTGTCTGAATGTTCTTTTTATCAGCAGTGGCACTTTATTCCTATATAACATGATATAACATGATGACATTTTTAATATTAGATTAGTATATAGTTTTTTTTTTTTCTGAAGTTCAGGCCAGAGAGTCACTTAATAAGAGGCATACTATTAAAATAGTTCTAATACATGGAACGTGTGATGCGAATGAAAGAGGAGGTGATTGGAATTGAATATTATGAGGATAAGTAGGATAAACAACAATTGACCCATAACCCTTAAAGGTTTAGGTAATGATCGATCCTTAATTTTAAAATCTTAGTACAAATAAACCTGTAGAGATACAGAAGGTGATTATATCACTTTGCTGAGAATAAGTCATGTGGGTTACATGGCAGCTGCTTAGTGGTGTCACTTCATACAGTGGCGAGAGTGCAGGTCATTCAGTTTGTTTACAGCAGCCAAACTGAGTGGTTGCTTTTTTAGCCTGGGCCAAATGGACTAGGTTGAGGTTAAATTTACCTCCTCTAGCAGCTTACAAGCACATGGTGCCATTTCCCTTTAGGAATATATCTTTCCCAGGTATAGAAAGAAACTCTGGCTTGCAGTTCTCAATTTGGGAAAACATAAAACTCATCGTTTCCCCTTCATGAAATATATCCTCACCTGGGACATAATAGCTTAATCTGGCTTATTTGAATCTGGAGTCCTAAATATGGCTTCTCCAAAAACAGAAAAATTTCCATATTATACGTAAGATTTTTCCTTTTTGTTTCTCCTTACACTCTGCTTTACTGTGTAGATATATCTGATATATTTTTATCTACATGTGACATGTGTATATATGTATATATAGTTTTGTGTATGTCTTAGTAATATAAAAGTCCTTCTGAGAACAAAGCATGTTTGGCATTCTTTTTGCTTTCAACCATTTCGTTTTGCCCATGAATTATGGTGCTATTATGTCACATATAATAATGCCCACAATGGAGCAAATACAAATGGAAGAAGAAATTTTTCTTCTCTAGTTCTCTCCTGTTACAGACCTTTGATTCATAGTAACATCTTACTTTTTTTAAATTAGACAATTACAAGATAATTGTGTTTTATTTAGAACTGAGTAATTATTATAAGTATTTTGTAAATATTTTATTTATTTATGTTATATTATTTCAGAGTATGTGCTCATGGTGAAGCTGTTATTGGCATCAAAATTATGACCATTAAGCCAAGTTCAAATTCCAGCTGAAGCCACTGTGTTCATTTTCACCTAAATACTTTTAGAGAACATATAATTCCATCTCTTTTGCCCCTAGTTATGAGTTAAATAGCAAGGTAGACTGGGCTCTCTAGCTATGATCAGCCACCAATCCAGAAGCCTGAATTCAAAACCAACTCCTCTCTGCATAACCTACTTTCTTATGGAACCTAAATAACATCAAATAGCAAGATGAGACTCTAGCTTGATATTCCACAGGGGAGTTTATGGTTTCAACTGACAAACAGACTATTATTTCACAAGAGAAGAAGGAAGTGAAAAGGATTGTTCTTGTTTTATATGATCTTTAAAAAGATGAACAAGTGGAAAGAACTGGGTTAATGTTTAAATGCAAAAGTCTTTTATTTTGGTACCTTTTAAGAATTTTTAGATAAAACAAAAAGGATGTGGAAGAAATATCTTATAAGCACCAGAATGTAATGTCCATTTATTAAACTGGTTGTTTTGTTTTCTTTATCTTACTTTGTCCATTTGTAAAATGTGCAACACTTTATGGAGGTGGAAGCCAATCCCAAGACTCTGGTCAGTAATTCATGTCTGAATACAGTGGAATTCAAAATGGCTGCCATTTGTTAATATCAAGAAAAATTATTCGGTCAAAGAGGACAGTAATGTTAATTTATGGTTGTGAGAAGAGAACAGGCATTAGAAGAGAGAAAGAAAGATTAGATTAAAGAAAAAGAGCAATCATGAGAAACAGTGAGAATAAGTAAGAAGTAAATTGATTGACAGTGTGAGAAGAGAGAAAGAGAAAGGGAAGAAAATACTTTAGAGAAGGAAATAAAGAAAGTAATCAAAAAAGAAAGAAAAAGCAAAGAGAGAAAGAAGAAACCAAAGAAAGAAAGAAAGAAAGAAAGAAAGCAAGCAAGTAAAATAGAGAAGGAAAGAAAAAGTAACTAAAGAGGATAGGAAAGAAAGAAAGAAAAATAAGCAAACAAAAGAAAGAAAGAGAGACAGAAACCAAAGAAGGAAATAAAGAAAGACAGAAAGAGAGTAAAATAGGGAAGCAAAGAAAGAGTAATTAAAGAGGACAGGAAAGAGAAGAGGAAAACCAAGAAAGAGAATGTGAATCAAAAGAGAAATGAAGAAGCAAAATCCCCACTGTACCCAAGAGAGTCAATTATTGGTGATCAGATGTGATATCTTACAGAGAAAAGAAGAAATCTAACATGGCAGTAATCTGACATTCTTCCTGTATTTGGTGTTCAGATTCATTTCTCTTTCATAAAGCTCCTTTCCATTCGGCAAAGTGTCAATGCAGCTTGATGAATAGAAAATAAGCCAGAATTTCAATCGAAAACAGTCAAATAGTCAATTCCGTATTTGCTGGAAATGTTTGCAGAATATGTGCTTCACTTTTCATTTCGATTCATTTTGATCATAACAAATTGCTAAGTGTAACCGTAAGTTCTATCCTAATAGTTTCTTCTTTCACACTTCTCAATTGTGGAACTCTCTTCCAGCTACTTGCTTTCTTGCCAACTACAATCTTCTAAAACAGGTATGGACAAACTTTTTTGAGCAGTGAGCCACTTGTGCTATAGTTCATTGTAACGCAGACTGCACTACTAAAAGCTCAAGCTGATTTTTTTATTGACAGTACTGCAGTCATTTCTACCACAGAAAATTGTATGTGTAAGCATTTGTCTTAGAAATAGGGATAATTTATTTTGTTTTTTTTTGTTTGGAGAAAAAACTATTTCTACAATTCTTATGGTCCGGTTCCTTGTACCACGGTGATAGTCCAAGGTAGAACCAATAAAGAAGAACATGAACACAGGTATGGAATAGCACAGATCTATTACAAACAGGAATATATACAGAGAAGTAGAAGTGTTAGTATGAACAATCAGGTTTAGTAGAGAGTACAATGTAGTCTCAACAAGTATCACTATTCCAATGTCTTGCAGTAATTGTCTGAATGCGACTCTGTTTCGGACTGCTTCTGACTCGACTCTTGACTCAACTTGAACTACTGACTCGACTTGAACTACTGACTCGATTTGAACTATTGACTTCCTTGCCTACTCCTGAGGTGCAGTATTTATTAAGTATGGAATAGTCCATTATTATTATTATTATTATGGGTAAGATTCCATAACAATAATTAAAAAAACTGAAGTCTTGGTATAACGTTATCCCTGATGACAAGTGTGATTAACAAATGCTGCTGGTTGTGATTTGTTTCCACTTTATTCATTAGACTAAGCAAACATTTTAAAAAAAAAAAAATAGAATATTTCTTCTTCAAAGAAAAAATACAAACATTTCCTGTTTCTACAACAAGTGAAGGTTACATGTATGATCTTCAGTATTTGTCTATATTTCTGAGATGAGGTATTATGTACACTATTTACATTATTCTGACTATTGTCCTCATCTTTGTTACCATATTTATCACTGTCTCGATACAATACTAAAGCAAATGTATCTGTCTATATTTCTGTGATGAAGTATTATGTACACTATTTACATTATTCAGACTACTGTCCTCATCTTTGTTACCATATTTATTACAACATTTCGGCCGTTGTACGCTCTGGTCTTCTTCAGGTGGTTGGAATGGTGGTTCTAGTTCCATGTGGCATGTTCAATGGATGTCAATTATCAGTTATCTCCTGTTAATTCTCCTCTCCAAGTTCTCCACTGCCTTAACCGGTTATTGAACTCACACTCTTTGGGTCCTGTCACTGGATCTAACCAATGCCTTTATCCATTGTGCCAGTGGAAAAATGGCTAATTTCTTAATCTTTAAGCTTGTTTCTTGTATATATGTTCTTCCCTTATGGCTTTGGGTATAATATTGGCTTAGGGAAACAAATACTAAGGTGAAAAGGTGCTGAAAATCTACAAAATAAAATACCTAACTCCTGCTGCTATGTTCTGTCTTTACAAGAGTTAGATCAGACCAAGAATGGAGTATTGCTGCCATATCTGGGCTGATGCTGTCATAACTGAGTTCAAAAGCAATTACACAGGTGATGAATTATTCTCAACCCTGGAACCCCTATTCCGCAGTAAAAAAAAAAAAATTCAGGATATTGGCGATCATGGCTCTCCACAATTTGCTCATAGCGATGTTTATCTTTTTACTATCTTTGTTAAATAATAGTCTAGCAAACTATTATCTTTTAGAGAATTGTATTTCTCCTCTGACTTCCTCATTTTGACCTTTGAAGTCAGATACAGGAAAACAAAAGAAGTCGTTTTAGATTGGCTAAAAATAGCGGAGGAATGTTAGATGTAGAAAGGTATTTCAGTGAGTTAAGATTTACACGTCAAAGAATTTAGGCGTGTTATATTGTGTCTGGAAACTGCTACTCAGTGGGGTGCAATAGCAACCCCACCGGCTAGTTAGAAATGTACATGTCAGCATGGTGAGTAAAGTTAAGATTTAAAATTCCCTTTGGTTGATGTCTCTTTTACTTTTGAACAAAATAAATGGCAATCAGCATCCAAGAAAAAAGAAGGCAACATTTTTATTATCGAATTGACCCAATCAAGTAAGACCTCCCCAGAAAAGGGGGCTATACAACATCCTTCCTCCTCACTGTTCTATCATCCATTTACACAAGTAGATTATTCACTGCTTCCTCTTGTCACTTTAACTTCAATATGTTCTGTGTGTGTCAAATTTTTCAAGCCTTCTTTCCCCAAGTAATTTCAACTGTCTCTTTCTTTTTCTAACTATAAATATCTTTTTTTGTTCCTATTTGCCTTAAAACTTCCTTGTTATTGATACAATCTGTCCATGATATTCTCAGCATTCTTCTGTGAAATCATATCTCTGTTGCCTCAAGTCTCTTTTCATCTTGTCCAGAATTCACTGCCATATTCGAGGACTGATATTAAATAATTCAACTTATTTGGAAATATAGTTTACCCTGCTTGTGCTTACAGTTCAATGTCCCATGAGGATTACTTTCAAGGGTCCTAACATGCTGTTGCTCTGGGGAGATTATGTTTTATATATATATATGGCTGGATGCTTTCTGGGCAGATCCTGTGTTTTCTGCTCTTATTTTTATGATTTTTGTATTTAAGTTCTTTGTCGGGATCAGTTCAGAGCCTCACGTCTTGTTTTGAGGAATTCTGAGGAAGATTCACAGAGAAGCAGAAAATCAAGATTTATTTTGATTCTGTTTTGGACAGTTGATGTTTAAAATTGACAAGTTTGTTTGGAGGAATATAAAAATAAAGTTGCATAAACAAAATATTTTACTTTTCTTTGAGGATTGCTTTTTTTCATTACATTAAAAATCTGATTTTTGTTTCTTTCCTTTTCATCTAAAAACATCTTTTTTGTTATTTCTTTTCTTTTTTTGTATATTTTTTATCACTCCCTCTTTTTTTATGATTTTTTTTGTCTTTTTTATTTGTTTCATTCATATTTATTTTATTTCCTTTATTTTGAGTTGATAAATTTCATGATGTTACAAAACAGAGATCTGTACACAGATGGAGAATGAAAGTTACTGCTGAAAGAAAGATAGATAGACAGAGAGAGTGGGGGTGGAATTGTGATAGTTCCTGATGAGAGAGAGTAACAGATAGATAAATAGAGAGAGAGAGAATTAGAAAGAGTAATCATAATTGAAAAGGAGAGAAAAGAGATAGAAGGAGTTTGTATGATAATTGCTGATAAGGAGAGAAAATAGATAGATAGATAGATAGCAAGAAAGAAAGAAAGAGAGAGGGCATGATAGTTACTGATAAAAAGAGAGCAGTAGATAGAGATAGTGGGAGAGAGAAATAGTGATAGTTTTTATACGTAAATAAAAATAGATTTAAATAGAGAGGGAGGTTATTAAAAGAGAGACAAAGAGAGGACAAAATACATCTAGAGTGGGTAGAGAAAGAGCAATGAGAAGAAAAAAGAGAGAAAGCAGGACGATAGAAAAAGAAAGAATTGACACAATTCTAATTCATACATAGTGAGACAAAGAAAGATTAAGAAAGAAACATACAAATGAAACTTACATTATTTACATTATTTGGACTGTTATCCTCATCTTCATTGCCCTATTCATAACATTTTTAGTTCTACATAGCGCAGTGGATAAAGACGTTGGTTAGATCCAGTGACTAGACCCAAAGAGTTGAGAATTCAATAACAGGCCACAGCAGTGTTGAACCAAACATGGAAAGTTGAGTTAAAGGGAAATAACTGAGATATCCGGAAGAGGCATGGCACGTGGAACTAGAACAATCTAATCCGGTGGACAAAATAAAGGGTTCAGTTCAAAATTCCAATCACCTGCATATCGTACTTGCAAATACTTAGTTTTGTTCAAGTGGCATCATCGAAGAATGGAAAAAAAAGGACCGTGAGTCTCCTTTTGAGGTATATTACACTTTATCTGATGAGCCCAGAAGAAACATTGTCAATTAAATTTGAAATGGAGTCGTATTTTTGTTTTGTAAAAAACAAAGATTTTGTGATGTCTGCTGGTTGAGGTCAAGTCGAGCATAATGGTGTGTGGGAGAAGAAAAGGGTGAAGCAAAAAGACAGTATAGGTGGAGGAGTGCCTTGTTTGCCTACTGATGGACCAACGTCGCAGTAATTGAAAGGCAATTAGTGATTTTTTTGGAAGGGTCCCACATGTTGCAAAAATAAAATCTATCCGCTGAGTCGGACATCATGTGTTGTAGATATGTTTTAGAGAATGAAATTTGTGATTTTGCACTTTCCTCGGGTCTAATCACAAAATTTCTAACTGTGTAAATTGTTTTTGCTATAAGTTTATAATGTCCACACTGTGTAGTAGAGTAGGAAGAGAAGTTTGTCGATGTTTTTCCTCACTGGGTTACAGTTTAAAAAAGGTGTGTAAATGTATATTTGAGTCCGCACATATATAGTCTTGTTTTTCTTGTTATCGGGAGAAAAATAATTATCGAATCAGGCATCAACAACTTGTTGCAGGCCATTGTATTCATAAAGAGATAAACGTGTGTGTCTCCTGAAATACCCACAAAAAACATGGCAGACTCAGGATGTGAGTCCATGTAAATAAATGTACAGAAACAACAAGAACCACTATATATGTACAAACAAATGATAATATATTAACAATAAAGGGTTACAAGTGACAAAGAGAAAGATGTGTGTGTGGATCAAATGAATGTGAAAACCTTTTTGATCCAAAGTATGTGTAGTGAGTGTGTGTATGTGTGTCTTTACGAGAAATTTACATGTTGGTGAAAAAACAGATAAGATCAGAAGAGAGGATGAGAAAAAATATCACTGAGTATTTATAGTCCTGAGAGCATCCCCTGGAATGTACGTCTTGTGGGCAACCCTGAAGCCAGATTATGCTTCAGTTTATTGACTGAAAAACAGTGAGATAGATAGAGAAATAGACAAATGAAATCAATGGCCATTTAAGCAAAATTATTGCCCTTGGACTTATAGAATATCCAGGGACCATGCTAGTTGAAGTTGTTGAAGTTTCAGCAAGAAGTAGATTTTATAAGATGGAGTTGCTAGTTTAAATTCAAAATTGTCCTTTTAGACTCGTTTCCAACCAAGTCTAGAGTGTCAAGTGTACTGTGCTATTTTATCATTAACTAGAAAGAAGAGATAAAGTTATGTCTTCTCCAAGGACATTAATGCAAAGTGAAGACAACGGACTCAACTGGAATTTCAGCTGAGGTTGCCGATTTCATTTTCCGCATCAATGATCATTACACTTCGCATTCATCCAAGCAAAATTATGACGAGGGATAAAAGCTAATGGCCAGTTAAAGTGAAACACAGCCTGGAATGTCAATCAAATTCTGAGACCTGATTGAAGCAAACTTTTGTGATTTGCCCTCAATCTACAGATAAATTATAAATAAGGATATTATCAGTGAATTATATAGATCAGTGAGTGATTTTGGAAGCATGGTGGATAACAGCTCGAACTGAGAAATCGGAGAGCCATGTTCAAATTCCAGTCAAATCTATGGAGAATGTATCAAATAGGCTTTGTACTGTAGTGACTGGATTGCGGGAAATAGCATCAGAGGCTCTGTGCCATTTTCCAGGGCAGTGTTGCATGGTGAAACGATATCTCAAGCTTTTTCTTTGAGTCGGAATTACATTTACTTAGCACATAAGTGAATGTAATCATTCACTTACATTCTAATACCCTTAGAAAAGGTAGGAATTCTCGTCTTCTTCCCCCAGTTATGGGTAAATAGCAGGACAGACTGAGTTCTATAGATTAGCCTTGGATAGCAACTGGTCTACTGCAGAAAGAATTGGCAACCTATTGCAGGGGAAAATCTGCCTTGTTAGTCATGTACCCAAAGATACATGATCGCCTAAGCATCTATCACGCATGGCACATAACTGATTGAGTGATTCTGAGATTGCATTCTAAGACTTTTCCCTGCTTGCCTTTTAGAACACAGATATCACAGTTGTTACTTTTATGCAAAAGAGTATAACTGTACGCTTCCATATTCACTTGTTGATCAAGTGGGCTGTCAGAGATATTTCTCTGCTTATCAGTGGTTTTCTCTTCCTAAGGTCGCTCTCTTCCTCCTCCAACTCCTCCACTACCACCTCCTCTTCCCCTCCTCTAACTACTGCTCCTTTACTACCACCTCTCCTGCTTCTCCACTCTCACCTCCACAGCCTCCTCATCAACTACCACCACCTCCACCTCTTCCTCCACCTTCTCTACTACCACCACTTCCTTCCTTCCTCTACCTACTGCTCCTACACTACTACCTCCACCTCACCTCTTCACTATCACATCTACAACCTCATATTCATCAACCACCCACTCGACCACTTACTCCAACTTCTCCACTACCACCTCCTTCTCCCCTCGTCTACCTACTGCTTATCCACTACCACCTACATCTCACCCCTCCTTCTCCTCCATTATCACCTCCACAGTTTCCTCCTTCACTACTACCTCCAATTCCTCCTCCTCCACTACCATCACCACCTCCTTCCTCACCCAATCCTCCACCTCTTCATCTCCTCCCACCCTCCATCCTTTATTTCACTGTGTAGTAATGGCACCGCAGTTCTCAAAAACACTAGATGTTCCTGCTCTGGTTTCCAAGTAAGTTTTTATAGGAGGAAGTTGCTAGTTGCTTTGTACCCGATTTTTGGTTACAGTAGCTAGTGTTTCCAAGTGGTTCCCCATCTAAGTACTGATAAGGCTTGACACTGCTTAACTTGAGTGATCAAATGAAAACCAGTGTTTCAGCATGATTTGACCATAAGCCAAGGTTGAAATGGATTATGATATGTGTTCTATTTCAATTTCAAATCCTGCAAAGGATAGGAAGTTGTGGAGAACCATGACCGTCCATGTATCGAAAGGACATACCACAAAAAAGAAAATTTCAATTTCCAACTGAGTACTTCATGGAAAATATTGTTTTCATAATTCTTTGATGAGTGGGTAACCGAATGACAAAATTAAAAAATAATCAACAGTAACATGTTTCAGGGACTTCTGGATAATATTAGTTTTATCAATAGAGTCAGTTTTATATATAGAGAGAGGTAGGAAAAAAATACAACTATATGATTATATAGTTACAATCTACAGCTACAAGAAAACTAAGCTTTAAATTTAAATTTGTGACATTTGGTATATCTATTTGTATAAGTTAATTGATTTCATTCAACTTTCTATAATTGTTACTTTTATTTTCATTTTTACCATGAAGGATTTTAATTCTTCCACATGTAATTATGCATTTTAATTATCCTATATATACTGTATTTGTCAGCCTATTGGATGCACACATGTATAGGATGCACCCAGATTTTGACATGGAATATTTAGGAAAAAGAATGTGCATATCCCAACCCAAAAAATCAAAATTATAACCTTACCTTTATGTGACATTCTCACTAAAGATAAAGAAACAGTTACAGTATTAGCAAAAATTATATTACTGGTACTTTTTTTTTAATAGAAGTAAAGTAAGGTTTAATTGCCAGGACATTTTTTGGAAAAGAAGAATTTTAGTAAATTTCATGATCCATTTATTGAAAATTGTTTTAGTTGTTTTTCAGGGAGCAACATCTGTACATACAGTAAATTCATAATAGCCACAAAGAAATCTACTTATATCACTGAACACTGGTATACGTGTACTAATTGGTAAATGAAGTCCTATTCCATATATGTAGTAAAGCAAATTCCAATACCTGTATCTCAACAAAAACACACATGAAGCAAATAGCAATAAACCAGTCAAATTAAATATTTCTGTAAAATCTGGAATTTCTACAAAACAAGTAGCAAAATATTGCACAGTTCCATAAATTTCTTTTTCCTGTGTATATTTTTCAGGGATATTTTTATCGATATCATGTTTGTTCACTTCCAGGAGTCCTAATTTCAGAGTTAAGTTCTATGCATATACTGATTCCTGGTGAGCCCCTCTCAGACATGATACTGCTGTATTGGATGCAGGGTAATTTTTTGGAGCATTTTTTTTTTAAAAAGTCTGTGTCTCATTATTGTAACCTAGGGAAGGTTACTGAATAGAATAATCAAACGAAGTTTGGTAATGAATGATAATACTCAGGACAAGAACAACACATATAAGATTCACCAGTAGCATGTAGAAGTAGTCAACTGTTAGAAGTGAGTGAAGTGAATTTCACAATGAATCTCCAACTGTAGACCAACATACAATATTTAGTACAGTATTTATGTGAATGGGAATATACCTGTTATCGTCCATAGGTAAGCTACAACACCAATAGGCCAAAAAATATGGTGATTATAATCACTCTAGGGTTGTTTGAAAAATGTATATATTGTTTGAGTCTGAGTATGTAAATTTACTGTAGAAGATTTCAAAATTAATACACTTTAAATACATTTAACGTTAAAAATGTACTTTCACTTTCAATGAAAACACCATTTTTTAAGTCAAAACTATAGTCAGACATATGAATGAATAACTGAGTGTATTGATATTGATAATGACTAATTCATTTGTTTTTTACAGATTATCAACACTGCATGTTATGTAAAGCCAGAAAATATTTTTAGATGATAAGAAACATTTTTTTTGAGATAATGATTATTATTTAGTGATACAAATCTTACTAATTAAACTCCGTCTAGGAGAGAAGAGGTAGATGCATACATTTTCTAACAGTCTTTACATGTAAATGAATATAATGATCTCGGCTGGAATTGAAATTTGGCTACCTGATTAACAATTCCAAGATATTATCCATTACACCAACCACACATCCAAGCTTACAGCATCTGGTATTTCCAGATAATCAACCATCTAGGCACTGACTAGGATCGATGTTGCTTAACCTTGGTGATCATACACGGACCAGTGTTTCCATGTGATATGACTGTAAGTCCCCGAACTTACTGGTAGAAGATTTGATAAAAAGTATAAAATTCAGACAATGAAGTACCTGTTTCAGTATGATGTATCCGTAAGCTTGTATTGATTTATAAAGCACTCCTTTTTTATATATGTAAGTTCACCCAATACAAGTTCAAGAGCCACTCAAGGTAGAGTGTTACTGATGAAGGTGTTAGAAAGTGAATATTATTAGGATAAGAAGGATAAATAATGATCAAGCCTTGATTTGAAGAGGTTAAAATTGTTATGTTCAGAGAAGCATCTACAAAGGAGTCTGTTACTCAAATTTGCAGTTCTTGGAGAAAAAACTGTTTAAGTGGAATTTTCTATTTACAAATGGAATACAGAGGGAATGAGGGTGATTCAACTCCGTGGAAGTAGCATGGTATGTCCTTGCTGTAAAGGTCTGAACAGGTTGAACTAAAGAATGGCGCTCATCTGGATATTTGCCATGGAAATAGTGACAAATTTAGAGTAGACATAAATACAGTATTGGAACCAGTAATATAGTGCTTAAGAAAAACAACATTAACAAAATCTTGTAATATGAGCCCTGGTAAAAAACGGTGTTTGAAATATTAGGTTAATAAGTCCCCAAAATTCACTCCCTGATGTCACAAGGACCAGAGAATAAAAGTATTGATTGAGTGATCCAATAAGTAACTTGACACGGAAAGTTGTGAGTTCAATACCTGGCCACAGCAGTGGGAACAAAAACTTAGAGAGTTGAGTAACTAAAGGGAATTAACTGATACTGAGATATCTCAAAAAGTATTAGAACAATCTACCCCCATGGACTAAATAAAGGGATTGATTTGAGATTCCCATGAATATCTCCTGAAGAAGGCTGGAGTGTACAATGGCCAAAACATCATGAATATTGCAATAAAGATGAGGACAACAGTCTGAATAGTATAAATAGTTACAATAACTCATCTCAGAAATAGAGACAGATCCTGAAGAAGGCCGAAGCGTAAAATGGCTGAAATGTTATGAATATGAGAATAAAGATGAGAAGAACAGACCAAACAATTTAAATAGTGTAAATAGTTACTATACCTCATCTCAGAAATGGAGACAGATACTGAAGAAAGCCTGAGTGTAAAATGGCCAAAATGTTATGAAAATGACAATAAAGAGAACAACAATCTGAACAGGGTAAATAGTGTAAATAGTTACAATACTTCATCTCAGAAATATAGACAGATCCTGAAGAAAGCCTGAGCATAAAATGGCCGAAATGTCATGAAAATGACAATAAAGAGAACAACAATCTGAACAGTGTAAATAGTGTAAATAGTTACTATACCTCATCTCAGATATATAGACAGATCCGGAAGAAAGCCTAAGCATAAAATGGCCGAAATATCATGAAAATGACAATAAAGAGAACAACAATCTGAACAGTGTAAATAGTGTAAATATTTACTATACCTCATCTCAGAAATGGAGACAGATCCTGAAGAAAGCCTGAGCATAAAATGGCCGAAATGTCATGAAAACGACAATAAAGAGAACAACAATCTGAACAGTGTAAATAGTGTAAATAGTTACTATACTTCATCTCAGATATATAGACAGATCCTGAAGAAAGCCTGAGTATAAAATGGCCGAAATGTCATGAAAATGACAATAAAAAGAACAACAATCTGAACAGTATAAATAGTGTAAATAGTTACTATACCTCATCTTAGAAATGAAGACAGATCCTGAAGAAAGCCTGAGCGTAAAATGGCCAAAATGTTATGAAAATGACAATAAAGAGAACAACAATCTGAACAGTGTAAATAGTGTAAATAGTTTGTGTTCATACAATCTTTCATTTAAATTCATAGATGTTCTTTTACTGAATTTGCTATCTTCTCCTTTTGCCCATGAGCAATCATGGCTCTTCACAATTTCCTATCCCTTTTAGCTCTTAGATAGGTTTGTCTCTTCATCATCCATCCCCCATCCATTTACACAAACTTGTTAACTAGGTTATTTGTTAATTTTCTCTGTCCTTTTTGCCACAAGGATGCCCTATGATTATTAAATTCTCCAAGATCTGTCTCTTTCTCATTCTAAATATAAGTATCTTTTTTGTTTCCATTTCCCTTAAAACTTCCTCATTACTCACATATTCAGTCCATGGCCTTCTCAGCACACTGCTACAGAACCACATTTCAGTTGCTTTAAATGTCTTTTTCATCTGTAAGGAGATTTTCTATTTCTTAATATTTTGCTTAGCTTTCCTAAGGCATCATTGTCTAATCCACTATGTCTCTTGATTTTGGTGTCACCTTTTCCATCCTCTACTAAAATGGAGATATTTAAAGATATTTAACATTTTTTACTAAAGTTTTTGAAAGATATTTAAATTTAAATTTATTTAAAGATATTTCAAGATATTTAAAATTAAAGATATTTGAATTTAATTAAAACTATTTAAATTTTCATATTGAAATTTCCATAAAAATGTATGATATATATAGCAGTGCTACTCAAAGTGGTGGTCTGCAGATTGGTGCTGGTATGCAAACCATCATGCAGCCTGTGCCCAGGCGATGCTAAGGAATCATTTGAAGCTTATTTTTTTATTACATTTTATATGTTTTGATATTGAATTATTTTTTGCAAAATAAATGGAAGATAAAAAATAGTCAACTTTTATTATATTCATTATATAATCGTTTCCGGTATAAATTAATATTACCACAAAATATTACAGGTAAGTGACACATTGAGAAAAAAAAAATGCCGGTCTGCCATATCAGATAGTTTGAGAAGTACTGATATATAGTGTGTTGATATATAAACTATTTATAAACACTAAGTGCATAGCTGAGTGGTTAGTATGTTCATCATTCTGACCAGTTTTGAAGCTGACTATTGGTGATTCATCAGGAAGGTGACTTCTTGATTTTATTGACCTGGGGAGGTGAAAAGTGTCTGAAAATCACACTACAGGTTGACCCATGCCTTTTGAGTGAAATTCGGTAGACGGACTTCTTCCTTGGTACTTGTGTTAGCACAAAGTCACAAGTCATCGTGGACGAGGGTTTGATGTATTGGCCTTGTTCACACTAGTGATCACACTAAATGACATGCTCTATCCCAAAAACTGTAATTAATGTTGCAGTATAAACCATTGGTGGGCTGTGTGGGTGTTGAACAAATCCAAATGTACATGAGCAGGTGTCTGCTACAGGGATTCATTAGCCACCCTAGCTGACAGGCATACTTGGATATGAGCAGCTAATCATTATTTATAGACATATGTTAGAAAAATCAAGAAGTTTATATTTATGGGACATCCAATGTGAATCAAACTTACTTACTTCAAGTGATTTTTAAGATTATCTGATTAAATGTTCTATGATTGATAAATGTTTAGATGTTTGTAGATAATCTGTTCAAAAACTTAAATTGATTTTTATTCTACTTCCATTTTAATCCACATCAATTTTGACATTTTTCCATTACTGACTCATGTCACTTAAACCTGTTTCAAAGCAATCACTTTGTCCAGAAAGTCCAAAGAATTTTTTTTTTATTTTTTGCTTTCTAATTTTTCTCTTTCAAATATAATTTGAAAACAATATTTTACAACAGAGTACGTCTTTAAGCTGCTCCATTTTGAAAAGTGTTCTGTTGTCTTTTAATATTTTTACGAAGTCTTGAGTTAAGCTATGTACACACATTTCACATGGAATCTCTTTTAGTAAGATACTTTTTCAGTTCTGAACTGTTATGCAGTATCTAATCTCCTATATGGCATTGAATGCTGACAACCTTCCCATGCCTTTCAGAAACAAAGCTATGTATTAAGAGATAGGAAATAGGAAATTATTTCTGAACTTTTATGTAATATCTAATCTCCTCTATGACAGTGAATGCTGAACAATCTCTTAATGCTTTTCAGAAATTAAACAAGGTATTAACAGATAGGAAAATTTCATGAGAAACAAAGAAAAGAGTGCTTCAAGCTGGGAAAGATAGAAAGTAGTGGAGAGTCATGATCACTTGCATCCTGAAGGGTCCTAGAGTAACATTGAGTGATCTGTCTTATAAACTGGTACAAATGGGTGACAGAAAAGGGACTGTGAATGATAGTAATGGGACAGATATTGTTGAGAGCTATGAAGGATAGAAAGTAGTGGGGAGCCACGATCACTTACATCCTGAAAGCACAGAGTGAATCACTGAGTGATCTATCTAACAAACTTGTGCAAATGGATGTTAGAAGAGGGAATGAAAGTGATAGTAACAGGACAAACATTGCTTAAAGTTATGAAGGATAAGAAGTAGTGGGGTGCCACGAGCACATAGAAAAAAAATAATGATCATTCATAATGTATTGCCTGAGGACAGAATTATGAAAACAGAAAAGAAAGTGTAACATAAATAGCCATGAGAGGCAAACTAATCATAAATGTACCTTCGAAATATTAATTAGAATTCATCCAATGAATATTGATTACTGACCTTATGAATATTAATCAATCAGAATTTTGAATGACCACGCTTCTGCCTTTCACTGACAAAATATTGATCTTCAGTTTAACTATTGTGTTCAAGTAATGAGCTCATGCAAACAATATAGATAACAGTTACATGTGAATTCATTCATTTCTGCACACATAATCTTTCTTTGTTTCTTTGTTTCCTTCTTTCTTTCTTTCTGAGTGTTTCAAATTAATCATTTCTATCTATTCAGAATCGGCATTGCTATCACGTCATTGATTTTATTCCTTGATAAATTCAGCATTGACCAACAACATAAGTCTACCATTCGTTCATGCTTCGAATATTGCTGCCATATATGGTCTGGTGCCCCTGCTATATAAGTGGGGTTCCTTGATAAAATCCAAAGAAGAATCAGCAATTTTATTGGTTCTGATCTGGCGGTTTGGCTTCAATCACTTGCCCACCGCTGTAAGGTTGCATCTCTATGCCTTTTATATAAATACCTTCATAGTAATTGTTTCGATGAGCTCTTCGCTATGGTACCTAGACCCTATGAATTTAAGTGCAGTACTAGAGTTGCAGTGAGATCTCATTAATTTATAGTTAATCTAGCTGGATGTAGCCGGAATTTCTATGCTAACAGTCTCTTATTTCACACTTCTTGCTTGTGGAACTCACTCCCAGCCCCATACTTTCTAGCCAACTTTATCTGCAAAAATTTAAATGCAATGACAATCGTTCTCCTGATTGCTCTTTCTACTCCTAAGTAATGTTTCTGTTCCTAATTCCTCCACACCCTATAATCCCTTGCATGTTAGTGACTATACTGCCTTGCTTGGGGTGATACTGATTAAAAAAAAAATAAAAAAATAAAAGAAAATAAATGTTTTTGTGTGTTTTAATATTGAATAAGAAAAACAAAATATAAAAAAGAAACTTTCTCATGAATTATAACAAGAAGACATGAGACCTTTAGAAGGCTTTGATGAACTAACAAGACAGCTATATTTTCTATTGAAGAGTCAATAAGAAAGGAAGGTTATTTATCACTCAGTCAGTTATATGCCATGCATGATACACGCTTAGGCGATCATTTATCTTTCGATACATGACTGACGAGGCAATTTTTTCACACCTCTCCCAAGGGTATTAGCACGTAAGTGAATGTAATAGATTCGACTGGAATTTGAACTCAGCTCTTCAATTTCTCAATCCAAACTGCTATCCATTACTCCACCATGCCTCCTCATATAAGTTATTAATAGTAAGTCAAAAGGGAGATAACTAAGAAAAGTCCTGTTTCCAAAAGAAACAGGCAAGTGTTCTGAATACCGCACTATACATATTTTTATTCATTATATTTCAGTGTAAAACAAAACAAAAAAAAACTTGAAAGATAACAGATATTAATTCTGCCAAGTATTTTCTACCCTTTTATAAAATTGTGGCTTTCAGTCTTATATTGTCTTCTTTGCATGGAATAGATAGATTTTTATCTCTGTAAACAGATTCATTACTGGAACAATGAATAAACTCAAATATTAATACTCTTTTTCATACAGTCAATAAGCATAATATTTTCTGTTCTAACCAAATTCACACTAGACCCCAAGGAAAGATGTACCAGTAGAATCAATATAAAGTATTTTGGAAATTTTTTTTTTTACTAAATGTTTACCCAGTAAATGCCCAAAGCCACTCAAGGTAGGCCATCACTGAATTTGTTTCATGAATATAAGAGGAAGAAGTAAGAATTGAGCTGTTTCTATGACTTATCAACCTTTTGCAGGTTATTTAATGCCAGAAAATATTTTTCTTAGACTGTAAGAAATTTTTTTGGGGGGAGATAATGATGAATTAGTGATACAAGCATTACTAATTAACCCATAGCTAGGAGAAAAGGTAGATTCATACATTTCCCAAGTGTATTTGTACATAAGTGAATATAATGAACCCAACCAGAATTGGAACTCGGCTGTCTGATTAAAAATTCCAAGTCATTATACATTAATTCACCTGCACATCCAAGCTTACAGCACCTGGTATTCCCAAATGATCATCCATCTTGGTACTGACCAGGTTCAACATTGCTTAACTTTGGTAATTGTATGGGAACCAATGTTTCAAACATGATATAGCCATAAGCTGGAAGATGTAAGTGCAGATTATAAGAATATAAAGGATAGATAACTCTAAACTTGAAATTATAGTGATTGGGTGAGGGAGCATCCTCTTAGAAGTCTGTTTTGCATAGTAGCAGTTCTTGTGAAGAAGCTGTCTGAATGGAACTTCCTCCTTACTACTGGAATACAAAGGGAATGTGAATGATTTGTCTCAATGTACATGATATGGTGGGTCTTTGCTGAAAATGTCAGAACTTAGGAATGTAGCTCATCTGAACATTTGCCATGGAAACAGCGATAACACTAAGATTGGGATGTCTCATTAGCAGGAAAGAGGATGTAGGCTTGAAAATAATTCCTGGCCTGTATGGTTGCGTAAAAAACTTTTGACCACCATCAATGTTGGAAAATGAGGATTGGGCTACTCCAGCCCAGATATGGCAGTACTCTATTTTCGACCTGATCCTGTAAAAGAAGAGCCTGGCAGGAAGAGTCAGGTGTTTTCTAAATCAGCACAAGGAACTGACCATTTTTCCAGTGACAAATCGTATACCTGAGTTCCACTTGAGGTCTGGAGTGAACTGCGATCAGTATAGAAAACATTCTGCTTATTGCAGGTTCAAAAGAATGTATTAATACATGGGTTTATTAAATAGCATAAGAAGAAAAGGAAATGCAAATAGCTTTGCAATAAATGTCATCCAATCCATCCCCGTAATATGCAGAATGTACAATATTATTAAGTAACAGAAACAAATTTCAAAACTAGATTTATGTTTAAGAGTCATTTATTGTAATGTTTCATTTACATATGGATCAGTCTGACAGAATTTGAGAATCAACTTAATATTTCTAAAGAATTAAATAAATATAAATTTCGATATCATTGATCAAATAGCAGAGTTTAAAGGTCAGCCTTGTTCTACTTTGGGTCAAACTGACATTAAAGAATCAATCAGATTTAAGATTCAACTATAAAATTATGGAATCTTATAAATTTATTTGAAATAAGAATGATGTAAAAAAAAGTCATTTTAAGGACCGGTTAAATTATTTTTAAGGATCAGCTAAATTGCTTTCAAGGATCAAGAATATTGCATTTCAGATTCAAGCTAATAATATTTAAAAATCTGTTTAACAAAATCAAAGGATCAGTTGATTGCACGTAAGAACCAACTTGAAAGTACTTCAGGTTTAAATCATTTTCCTCAAAGTATCTCAGTTGCATACAGAAAAAAAAAAATGTTCAAAAGGATCATTATCATAACTATTTAATCAGATTAATCAGATAGCATTGATTAAACAATTTTACAGGATGTATGAATAATTAGATAATGCATAAGATTTCATCGGAGATTTTGAATAAAAAATGTTTTTTTCTTTTGATTTGTTTTTTTTAATAATTTCTATTAAGTAAATGAAAATATGTTATTTTAAGTTTTATTAGGTTGGTGCAAAAATAATGTTGTTTTCTCACATATGTTACTATGTGAGAAAACGACATTATTTTTGCACCAACCTAATAACAGCATTTTTACATTTTAAATCAAGATACAAAAACAGAAATATTTTTAATAAAATTCTTTATTTTTTTCTGAAAACAAAGATACTTGACAATATCCTGTTATAAAACATATCAGACAGTTATTTACAATATTTACATATGAACTATTATCCTCAATTTTGCTGTTGTTATATCAACGTTTTGGCTGTTGACCACTCTGTCTTTCATCAAGTAAAATTGAAAAATACATTTAATAATTAAAAAAAGCATTTTTATTCATTTAACCCCAAACAAGGCAATAAAGCCACTAAAACGTGAGAGAATATGAGAAAAAAAAAACATTATTAAGGATAGAGAACAATAAAAGAACAGGAATTAAGAAAACAATTGACATAGCATTTAAATTTTTGAAGATCAACGTTAACTGGAAAACAAGAGAGTTCTATAAGTGGGAAGGGTGAGAGAAGAAACATTTAGCATAAAACTTACAGTTACATCCCGCAATTTCAACTGTAAAATGATGAGACCTAACTGCCAATCTAGTACTGTGCTTAAATCCATGAAATTAAAGTACCAAAGAGAGAAGCTTCTCAGAACAATAACCAGGAAAATATTTATAGAAATGACATAAGGAAACTACAATACAGCAGTGAGAAAGTGAGTGAATTTTAATTTTTAATTAAACAAGAGCCGTTTTTTAATTTAATTAAGTAATAAATTCTTAAATTGGAATAGCAAAGGAGCATATAAAACTATCTATTCTTTGTTTTCTGCGAAATAATTCCGTTTAAAAGACAAAGCAATTTAACAAACGAAAGAACATGTTCTTTTCATTTCTTTAAATAAAACACTGCTTAGGTTTCAGCATGATATTTTCTTGGCCCTGCAGGCAATATTACATTTCTTATATACATTTTATCTAAAACTCAGTGAAAGTTCTTTTGTTCTGGCAAACATTTCACAGTGAAAGGAGAAAAGCAGCATTTTCATCATGCCATGAGTCAATTCATCTTTATTGACACAAAGACATTCGTTTCTGTTAACTTTAAACAAATCAAAGTCTCGGGGCAGCTTATTTCTTGTGGGCAATCCTCTGCAACCAACTGCATTCACTTCAGTTGGTACGTGGTTTGCTTACTGGCTTTATCTTGATGCACACAGCAGCATACATGTTATTTCTACTAACAATTCTCATAAATGTGATAATTTGAAGAGTGGTATTATACATATATATATATATATATATATATATATATATATATATATATATATATATATATATATATATATATATATTCATGAATTATTTCATTCATAAACAGGTTCGGGGTTTTTGTATATTATTTGAATTGTTCGCAAAGATGGATTTCTTGCCAATTAAATCATTAAACTTTGTATTTGTTTTTTGTATGAATAATTCATGAATTTGTAAATTAATTGCACCTTTATTGAAATATATATATATATATATATATATATATATATATTGGGCAGCAATCCTTTGTTTATACAAGTTTCATTAAAAATGACTGACAAGTTATTGTCGTTAAATTTTTTATTTGATTTTTCATATGTTCTTTTAATTTTCTTTTCTGGATGTAAATTATATAGAAATTGTCAAAATGTTTTGTATGTCCAAGTGCATGCAGCTATACTTTTAGTCACTGTCAAGGATTAATTTTATTTTACATTTAACTGAATGTATGAAATGTTTAATGTATGCATCTAAAACTATAAGAATGCTTTAATTTCCAAACATGGTCAGCACATTGTGACCATGTTCATAGTTGATATTATTAAGTGTTGGCTTTATTGTTTTTTATTAAATAATGTTACATTATTTTTAGCCTTTTTGGGTGAGGCTATTATATTTGTATTATCAACAAGTATGTTGCAGATAGAGTTTGGTAGGTCTCCATGTGTACTTAAATGAGGCCTAATTGAGCTATTTTCAGGTATGTTATATAGATCTATGATTTTCACAATAAGGTTTTGTCAGACTATCTGACAAAATCCTATCAGTGGAAACGATGATAGCATAAGTGGTTAATATTCCTTCATTTTAATATTTAACAGCTTTGCACTGTTAATTTTTTCCATCATGCATCAAGCACTATTTTTATACAAACATTTTCTGGTCAAATCTAGATTTGATGGATAAAACTCTTTTATAATATATATATATATATATATATATATATATATATATATAAACCCAAGGTCACAAACTCATATTTATACAACCGAATAAACTTATTTCTATACGAGTGAACATATGTATATATATATATATATATATATATATATATATATATATATATATTATTTTTATTATAAGAGATTATACTAAAAGCATGTTGAAATCATTACAGAAAAACTTTCATGTTTCAATATTTTGATTGTACTTCTTCAGACAATGGTAAATAACTGGTGATTAAATGATTTCTAAGAAAACTTAAAAACAAAATGTTAGTGCTTTTCCGAAAGTTAAGGGCAGGGAAACATAAGGTCAGAATTAAATGTCTTGATTAACCAAATAAATGTCGAATCTACAATAAATAGAAAAGTAATCTCAGTGGGTGGAGTGGGGTGAGTTATTCTTTCATGTCATGATAAACCAGAACATAGACAGGCCATCATTGACAATTGCAGAAACAGTGATAAATGTATCACTAGACTATTTTTAATTTTTGGTATAACCACTGAAATTTTAACTGGTTTAAGGAATTACTTAGGGTCAAGGCCTTTGATAAGTCTAGAGACTTCTTCTGCTGTGATGGCAATATTACTGAGATTGTGATCAATGAAACTTGGGAACTTGGGAAGGGAATTGTCTTTGTCATCTAACATTTAGTTAGAGGCAATGATGGAGGTGAAGAGGTTTGCCTTATCTGTCGAGTAAAAGATGACCATGACGCCATTTATAATTGTGGGCACAGCCGCTTTGCCTCTGTTCCTGATTTGGATCGAATTTGTTTTCTTTAAGCCTTGTTCTAGATTGCTCTTTCATAGCTGGGTAGTGGTGAATGCCATATAGGTCAAACTACATCACTCCTTGTAATAAAAATTGAAATAGAATTTTACCCCTCTATAACAGAACGCATGTTAGATAAGGCCATCAACTTAGCTCAGGAACAAATAATAATAAAACCAAGCGAAATCAACATCATTAAGCACTCCCATAAATCATTATTATTCCACAATGAAAAAGCATGGATAAAGAAAGATGGGATATTTGACACTACAATGGGAAGCTTTGACAGTGCAGAGACATGCAAAATCATAGGTATTTACTTACTACACGAACTGAGCAAAATAATAGATAGAAATAACACAGGACTCTACAGGGACGACAGTCTCATAATCTTAAGAAACTGTAACAAACAAAACACAGACAAAACTAGAAAAGCAATAATAAAGATTTTTAAAAATAACGGATTCGACATAGATATAAAAACTAACCTAAACGAAGTAGATTTTCTAGATGTTACCTTCAACCTAAGAAAAGGCACATATAAACCATATAGAAAACCTAATGATAAACCACTCTACATACACACATCTTCCAACCACCTGCCTTCTATAATCAAACAGATGCCAAAATCGATTAACCGCAGGCTCTCCGACAATTCCTCCAATGAATCCCTATTTAACAAAGCTAAGAAAGACTATGAAACAGCCCTAAAAGATAGCAGATTCCCAGCAACACTCACATACTCACCACAGAACACAAAAAAGGCCAACATGAGAAGAAATATCATATGGTTCAACCTACCGTACAGCAAAAACGTAAAAACAAATGTAGGAAAAATATTCTTCAAACTCTTACACAAACACTTCCCAGAATCAAGCACCCTACACAAAATATTCAACAAAAACACAGTAAAAATCAGCTACAGCTGCACTGAGAGCATGGCACAAATAATAAAAAAGCACAACAGGAAAATTATCAACAAACCACACGAACAAATTAAACCCACGTGCAACTGCAGAATAAAGAACGAATGTCCCTTAAACGGAAATTGTTTACAAAACAATGTAATATACCAAGCCACGATAAAATCACCAGATAATGAAGAAAAAATATACATAGGAGTAACTGAAGGACCCTGGAAACAAAGAAATTATACACACAAAACATCTTTCACAAATAGTAAATATGCGAACAGTGCAATGCTTTCTAAGTATATCTGGGAAATTAAAAACAAAACGCACATCACACCAAAAATATCTTGGAAGATAAGGAAAAGATCACCAGCCTACAACAACCAATCAAAAACTTGCAAACTTTGCTTGGAGGAAAAAATAGCTATCATTACTTTCCCAGACCAAAATAAATTATTAAATAAAAGATCCGAGCTCATCTCAAAATGCAGACATGAAAACAAATTTTTACTACGTTACTTAAAAATTGAAAATGGAAAAATAAATAAAAACAAATAAATAAACAAATAAACAAATAAACAAAATAACAATAAAAATATGCAAAATTAATTAATCCAAACAAATTACCAAATCACACCTGTTAGAATAGACGAATATAATAATAATAATAATAATAATAATAATAATAATAATAATAATAATAATAACAAAAAAATAAAAAAATAATAAAAAAAAACGAACCCAAATAAATAAAGTAAGTAATAAACAAATTAGCAAACCATTATAACCAAAATATTAGTTAGACAAGAAATCAAACCTAAAAATCAACAAAAAAAAAAATAATAGCTATAACTGTTATATAATGATAAAAATATAAAAATAAAAAATAGAAATAAAAATAAAAATAAATAAATACTAAGTTACTTAAAAATCGAATTTGGCATCAGTGTGCATGTCTGTATGTGTGGTATATATGTGTGTTGATGGCAAGGAAGTCAGCAGCTCTGAAAGAGAAAATTGGTGTACCAAGTTTGAATTCTGTGCTGCTAATCCCTATAAAGAGATGTATTTATACCCTTTGTGCAAAAGTAAATGCAACAAACCTAATTGGAAATCAAATTCAGCTCACAGAGTTCTCATTCTAAGTCTATGACACCATGACTTCATCTGCTCATCTTCTTCATTGTCAACCTAACATGCTACCAAACTTCTTAAATATATTTTTGATCTGAATTCATGATAATCAGTAATGGAAATGTACCAGCAGAGGACACAGAATACAAGCAAAAAAACACACAGATGCATATTGTTGTAACCTAGGGAAGGTTACTGTATAGAATAATCAAATGATGGTTGATAATGAACGATAATACTTAGGACAAGAACAACACATATAAGATTCACTAGCAGCATGGAGAAGAATTATTCAACTGCTAGAAGTGAGTCAAATGAATTCCACAATGAATCTTCAACTGCAGACCAACATACAGTAATTACTACTGTATTTATATGAATGGGGACATACCCATTATCATCCATAGGTATGCTACGACAAGTATGAACACTAAACTGTTTAACTCAGGCTAGAGCATAGAAAACTCATATAAAGTTAGTAGTCAAGCAGAATTCAAAAAACATTCGCTGGGGGTGACATGACGAAAACATAAAAATATGGTGCCACCTAATGGTCAATATTTACCAATATCAAAATGGAGGCAAAGTTTGGAAAAGTCTGTTGCTGGGGGAGAATCAGGGTCTGATCAGCCATGATTGGGTTACTTTGGGGCAAGGATACAGTGTTGAGGGATTCAAAATTCTTGAGGAACCCAGGAATATCACATCCCTGATAACTCCCTCTTGCTTATCAAAACAATATATTTTGCAAAAATTGTATTAACAATTTGTTTATTTTGACGTTTGCTTTTATTTATAACTAATGAGGATTATATATTTTGCAAATATATTTTATTCTGCCAAAGATTTCTCTAGTAACAGATACTAATATTTTAGAGCTGCAGAATGAACCTTCCATACAAACATGTGTTCTCCTTTGTAGGGGTTCTGCATCCTGATATTTTACCATTTTCTTTATAGACCTTTGTTAGTATCACTGACTCAACTCTGCAGATATGAAGAGACATTTCAGTTACTGGCCCTTTATAATTATAAAACAAATCAGTTTTTGTAAATGGCCACCATTTTAAAATGACAACACCCTGCTTTGTTTAAATTTAATTACTCAAGCTAAAGTGGTTCTTACTCAAGGAACAACAATGTTAGCAGACAAAAAATGCAGGTAAACTGAAGAATCAAAATACTAGACATTGGTGCACAGGATGGTTTCATCAGAGCAAAAATTAAGGAGAAAAAAATCAGCAGTGTCTATAACATTAGTCTGGGGTTGTATAGTTTTTAGTCACTGTGTACTTTTTGTACTCAATTTTTGCTGTAATGAGTGATAAATCAATAAGCCGGTTTAGTTATTTTTGATCATTGTTATATTTTGATATTAAAAACTAACAATAATATAATTTTTTGTTACCCTTCTTTTTTCTTATGAAATCTTTTTAACATGTCTGCTTTTATTGCTCTAATAATTTATATATACAGAGAGAGATAGAAATCTAACTAGATAGATAGATAGAAACTGAATGATATAGATAGGAACAAACTAACATAGACACGTAAGAACAGACTGGCTTAGATAGATATATAGGAACATACTGACACAGATAGATAGATAGATAGATAGATAGGAACTGAATGATATAAATAGATAGGAACAAATTGATATAGACACATAAGAACAGACTCGCATAGATAGATAGATAGATAGATAGATAGAAACTAAATGATATAGATAGGAACAAACTAACATAGACACATAAGAACAGATTGGCTTAGATAGATAGGAACATACTGACATAGATAGATAGATAGATAGATAGATAGATAGATAGATAGATAGATAGATAGATTGACAGAAAGTTAACTAGATAGATAGGGAGTGGAAGAGAGAGAAAGATAGGCAGATAGATAGGTAGATAAATAGATAGAGAGGGACTGATAGGTAGATAGACAGACAGATAGAAAGATAGAAAAAAAAATATGCAAAAGAAAAATATATTGAACAAATAAAATAAATAAGTGAAATATATTGAAATAAATTCATAAATAAAAGAGGTCATGATCCTTAACCCCCAAGCAAAAGAACTGAGAAGAACTGGTATCCTTATTCTATGTATCCTTAATGCTTCAGCAACCTATATATAGAACCTCTTAAAGCAGTAGTGGTACTTGGTCTGAAGATCACATTGAAGTGCAAAACAAACAAGTTTTTTCAGAAAACAAAACTTCTGTCATATTTTTTTCAACCCGATAAGAATATGTGATAAGAATAGTCAATTTTAATGATATTAAAAATAGCAATTTTCAAACAGTAAGACTGACATTCATAAATACAGTTACTGCATAGAAATGATCTATTAAGTCATAAATGACAGGAAAACTAATTTGGATGCTGTACCTGGCATGGTTTATAAATGAGAATTTCTCAAATTGGAGAGGGTTTTTTTTAGATTTTGGCCATTTTCAGGTCCTTATAAAAATAAAAGTATATAAGATACACCTAAGCTGTTTATATTTTTGGCATTTACAGCAAATATTAACTATTGTCACCAAGTTTCAAATGTGTACATACAATATCCTTGGAGATATGAATGTCAGAATTTCATTGAAAACCTTATTTATCAAAGCACAAAAAGTTCAGTGAAATCAAAGATGCTCTAATTTTAAAACTATTAAGAATACCGATCTAATATTTGGAATTTATCAATAATTTTTCCAGATTTTTCTGAGGTCACCTGTTGCCGTTGGTATAAGATGGCTTGACCTATATAAATAGCCAGTAATGTCACTGCCCAACTGTAAAAAAATTAAAAGTTGCAAATCTGAGTTGTAGCAAAAAAAAATGGACAGTCACAACCACAAATCCAAGGTGTTGCAAAATAAACAGGTGCAAATTTGAGGCATAGCGAAAAACAAACAGTCACAAATCTTAGTAATGCTATCCCAACTGTCAGTGCCAGCCAACCTACAAAATAACACTAAGAAACATTAGTGTTATATATGCGTAGCCACGGGTACAGATTGGCTACAATTTGTCGGCAACCAAGCATCACTATTTCCTGCAAATTAGTGCAATGATTGGCATGCAAATTTAACAGCGATACTATCTATGTTGAGAGACTGCTTTCTTCAAACAGCCAATCATTCAACAGAACAAAACTCTTGCCTACACATCCAAGTCAAGGTCATTTTTGTATCTGTCTGATTCTCTTCTCAATTAATGACTGTCCATCAGTTTCAGATAAAAATTACAATTTGTCTTGAGTTGAAGCTAATTATATATTTTATTGCTCTGTATGATAGTTGGTGCATCATACCTTAATATTTGTTTTTTTGTTTTATAAAATATTCTCTATGGAACATTTTTTAGTAATTTTTTACTATTACACCTGGTCTTACCTTTAAAAGTGAACTTTGTTTTTCACATGGTTTTTGATATGTTTTCATTGAATCTTCAAACCCATCAGAAATTACTCATTTTTTTAGTTACCTCCCTGCAACTTCAGCCATCAGTATGGGGGATCCTGTTGGGAACTGGGAGTCCTCAGGTAGGAGGATCATAGAAAAGAAGTAAGAATGTGTGAATACTAGCTTTGATAAGATTTTGTCTTGAAATCATATTCTATAGTAAACCAATATTATATAATTTTTAGACATATTTCTCATTGTCACATCATGTCATGGGTCCATAACCCATTAGAGTCATAAGATCATCACATTTACTTCAGTCATAGCAGCAGTGGTTATGTTTTGGGCAAGATGGAGTCCTTCCATTTTCAGGTCACTTCTGAATTCAGCATTTTCTTTCAAGATTTATTGTCACCCAAGATAAGTGAGGCCAACTTACCCTGCTATCTAACACATAGTTGGAGGAATATGGATTGTACCTTTTCTCACAGGAGCAGTCAGACTCAAGTTTAAAAGGAAATTCACACATAGAATACACATTCTGCAGTGGTAACTGATACACTGCTTGCACTTCTGTTGTGTTAAACCCTCTTACAGTAGAATGAACTCTTCTTTCACTCACAAATACTAACTGCAATACTTCCTAGGTGAGAGTCATAAAGCAGTCAAGATGCAGTGTAACCTGATAATTCAGATGTACACTTCTAACTGCTTATTACTAACACTCTTGCTTTGTATATATCTGTTTTTTAAATACACTTGTTCAACCTACCTTCGTCTTCTGTGTCTTTCTTTCTGGCCTCTAAACACGCTACAACAAATTCATAGTACAAGATTGGCAGTTAGCTCTCATCATTTGAATGTTGGAATTGATAAGTGAAACTGTAAATTCTATTCTAATAGTTTCTTCTCTCATACTTCTCTCCTATGGACATCTCTTCCATATTCTTGCTTTCTTGTTAACTACAATCTTCAAAAATTTAGATGCCACATCAAATGTCATCTGTTGTCTCCATAAATCCTGTCTTTTTTATTGTCCTTTCTCCTTAGTAACATTTTCTTAGTTTCATTCCACCATCCTTTGCATCTCAGTGGATTTATTGCCATGCTTAGGACAAAATGCATATATATATATATATATATATATATATATATATATATATATATAGCTTAATCATTTTGTCAGACTTAGTCCATTTCATAATATATATATATATATATATATATATATTTATGTGAAAATATTGTAGAAAATAGTGAAGAAACTGGTTTGGTAAATAATCCAAAGTTCCTTAGTATTTTTGTAATTATTTTTAAAAAAGTAGAGCATAAATATAATTATAAATAATTATAATTATAAATAATTATATATACATATATATATATATATATATATATATATATATATATATATATATTATGAATGGACTAGATGTGACAATTATTTTAATATATTTTCTGTTTATACATTATTTTTATAGATGCAATGATTTTAGTAAATGCTCTGTTTATAACAGTATTAATTACATTTACTGACCTGAATGTCCCAGAAATTTCATAGGAATCAAACCAGTGTCCTACATGGAACAGTCATTTACACTGATGTGCAATACTATTTAGCTACAGAGGAAGCATCTGGTTAGCAAAGTTAAACTACTTTCCCTCATAATACATTGGGGAAACTTGCTGAAATATAAACGTATCTATGAACACAAAAGTGATCTTATATACACCAATTGATCAAATGCATTAGTTATACATAGAAATAAATTCAACCACAACTTTCATCTAAAGAATGCCATGCTTATCAAAAGTGAAATTAACTTAAAAGGAAAATGCTTGAGAGTGCCACTATCAATTCATATCAAAATATAAATCCTTTCAATATCTCCATTCCTGAAAGAATTACTCTTTTCTCAAGCCAAGATACGTTACTATAAAAATATTAAAAAATTAAAAGGAAACACTTAAACTCACAATCTCATGTTATTCAAAATATTAGGTTGGTGCAAAAATAATGTCGTTTTCTCACATATGTTACTATGTGAGAAAACGACATTATTTTTGCACCTAATATATAAGAAATACATTAATCTAAACTAAATTAATTTACACTATTTACATTATTCAAACTATTGTCCTCATCTTTGCCGCCATATTTATTACAATGTTTAGGCCTTTTTACAATCTGGCCTTCTTCAGGTGGTTGGAATGTCGAACTGAACCCTTTATTTTGCTCACTGGGGTAGACTGTTCTAGTTCCACATGCCATGTTTAATGGATGTCAGTTATCAGTTATCTCCTGTTAATTCCCCGCTGTAAGTTCTCCACTGCCTTAACTGGTTATTGAACTCACACTCTTTGGGTCCTGTCACTGGATCTAACCAATGCCTTTATCCACTGTGCCATGTGTCCTAGCATTAAAAAATGTAAAGCATCGCTTACTCACTTTCGTCCATTAGACATTGAATTCTATCACTTAGTGTCCCCCATAGTTTGCCTGACATTTCAGCTAAACTGATGAATATTTATGAATGTTTCTGAACTCAAAATCTTTGAAGAAACCAATAACATTGACAATCTTCAAAAATTTAGATGCCATATCAATTGCCATCTTTTGTCTTCTTGAATCCTGCCCTTTTTATTGTCCTTTCTCCTTAGTAACATTTTCTCAGTTTTCTTCATTCTGTTGTTTATCATTTTCATTAATTTTATTAACCCCTTGTGTCTTAGTGGCTTTATCACCTTGCTTGGAATGAAATGATTAAAAAAACATTAAATATGGTACTGAAATGAATTGAAAATTCTCTTTACAAAATTTGCATTGTGCAGGTAAAATGTGTGGATTATTTTATTAGACACCCGGAAAACAAAAAATCATTTTATTCAAGAATCTTTGCAGGAATCAAAGAAACAATTTGTGAATGGGACCTTGTGAGAGACTATTAGATGCACTAAGTGGCTTTGGCGGGAAATGTATGCACGTTAGAAAATATAGATTTGTCTCTGAGAACATAATGTGTGCAAGGCATCACTTCCGAAGAAATAATCTGACTTGGTCATCTGGACTGGTGCCAAAAACAATTGGCAGTAAGCCATGAAGACATACCTTAAATATTGATTGATTTAGAATTGTTGAGAAAAAAAAAGGAGGTGACTTAATATAGGAGTATAAAGAGGACACACTAGAACAAGGAGTCATCTTAGCCTATGATATTATGCTTATATATATATATATATATACCAGACTCTGTTAGAAACATACTAGTAGAAAACAGAAATATAATAACTTCATCCACTTGTAAAAAAAGATTTAAAAAAATGGAAGCTTTAATAATAAAAAAGAAAAAGCTAACTCTTAACAATATTAACTATGAACAAGGCCACAATGTGCTAACCATATTTGGAAATTAAAAACAGCTCTACAACACACTAAAACATACACATAATGCACACACTCAATTACGCTGAAAAATTGAATCATTCTTGATAATGGCTAAAGGTATAACCAAAAGCGCTCAGAACTATAAAACATTTGGACAGTTTTTACGCACTCTTTGTCTAGAAAAGAAAGCTCTTGTTTGAACATAAGAAAAATTAAATAAAAATCTTAACCGTAGTACCTTGGCTGTTGTTTTTAATGAAACATGCATATATATATATACATATATGTGTGTGAGTGTGTATGTGTATTGATAATATTAGTGGTCAATATATATATATATATATATATATATTTACAAGAGGATAGAATCCAGGTAGAGCTCAATGTACAAGACAGAGCAAGAATATAATATAAAAGGCTCAAACACTAATATTCCATGGTTATAATTTATTACATTAGAATCATAATCATGATCCAATTCATCAGACCTACAAATTCTAAAAGCTTTTTGTATTTGTAGGTCTGATGAGATGAATCTTAAAGCCTTTTCCTTTGCCTCAACTTCTCAATTTAGTTACATTTTCAACAACCTTCTTTATTGTTCGATGATCTCTGCAATCTGATGATCTCCTTTGACATCTCCAATGTAGACTTCCCTCACTCAATCACTTTGTTATTTTCTGTTTTTTCAGCAGTTGTTAGACCCTTCCCTTTACCTATGTTTGAAGATATGAACAAAAAAAAAATAGTTTTTATTATATTTCAGAGGTCTTAATCTAATATTAGTTTAATCTGCATGCTAACTTCACTCAGATCATTTTCGTAAATTCCAAATATCTTAAAAACTAACCATTAAAAATGGCAGAAAAATGTATTTAAATATTTTACTAAGGGCGGAAATTTATGAGTTTCAATTTGACAAATATTGGTTCAGAACTTTTTGAGATATTGAGGTTTATTTGATTTGAATAACAACTTCAAACAGGCTGTAGATTATTTGGGCCCCTCTTGTTGGCATGGGTCTTTTAAATTTGATTTGAATAGTAGAATTTCAGTCTTTATTCTATATACATTTCTGTAGGATGTAAAGTTTGGATAAAAAAAATGTTACTAATGAAATAAGTTGAATGAATTCCAAAATCATTAAATATTTTAATTGAAGTATTTGAAGCATTATTTAAAAATGTATCTATTTTTTTAGACACATGAGTGAGTGTGAACATACGTAATGAAGGGTCCCCCAAATTCTATTAGCCCAGGGGCCTCATAAGGCTTACTTCTATCCCTGTCCATAGTGCTAACCTTTGGGAGAATATGATTAATTTATATGATTTAATTAAAAGAGAAAGCAATTTACTAAGATGAAAATGTAGAGAAACTGTTTTAATTATCAGATCATCCATAGTAATTTGCATCCAGGTTATTACAACATTTCACTAATCTTGGCAGATGTAGGATGCTTAATAATAAAAGTGACAAAAGTATAAAGAAACTGTATAGAAAGTGCTTTGATTGCCAGATCATCAACAGTAAATCCTTCTGCATACACTTTTTTACAACATTTCACCTTCCTTGGCAGATGTAAGATACATAATAATAAAAGTGACAAAAGGAAACTGAATGAAATTAGCAGACACATGACCAGACAGATCGGAGAAGAAAAGTAATAATTTCAATTTAAAAGTTTTAACTTTCATTGTTATCACATCTTGAACATTTCTTACCAGTGAATAATTATAACCAACACTTTTAGTCATCGTCTCCTTCTATACATAAATAATTCCATTAACAAAAACATTACTTTAGTCCAATGAAGTCCTGATGGATGAAATGTGTTACACAGAATTTTTTTTGATTTAGTCATTTATTTGTCTAACATTATTTCCTTTCAAATTGTTTCTACAATAAATATTTGATTAATAAGGATTAATAAAAAAACATCCCAGTTATCTTGAATGAATTCTACTACCAATATTCAAATAACTATAGTTTTTATGTCATAAATTTCTTATCTCTAATCATAGGTGATATATCATATTCTTAAGTTTGCTGTTTTGTTCTTTTTATTAGAAGATAGATAGTTATGAACAGCACATACATATATATCCGTGATATGTTACATAAGGTAGATATATAAAGAGAGAGATGGTTGTGAAAAAAGAGAGCTTAAATATATAGTTTTATAAAAAGAAAGAGTGGAGTAAAGAAAAGAGAAGAGGAAAGAGAAGAGAAAAAAGAAGAGAAAAAAGAAGAGGATAGAGAAGAGAAAAGAGAAATACAATAAGCATAATATCCTCATCTATATCAGAGAAATCAGAACTTGTGACTGTTTTTGAGTAAGGAAGCTGAAATTGATTATAGGTAAGGGTTATAAATTAGAAAGTTAATGGATAGGAAATCAGGGTGGGTCAGGAAAAAAAGATGGCGGTAGAAAAATAGATAATGAGAGAAATTCTTTGAAAGACAATGAGTGCCTCTTTAAAATTATTAAATGTGAAAAAAGGAAATCACATAAAAATTTGGTAATAAACAGTAAAACTATAAATTATTCTAGATACATTCTTCCTTGTGTGTCATGCTTGGTTGATCATGTCTCTTTTCAATTCATGATTGAATTAGCAGAAGAATTCCTGCAATATGTTGCCATTATTTTCTACATTAGACTAGTTTCCAACGAAGGCTATTTGACCAAGTATAAGAAAAAAACATTCTTCTCTGACCACTGTAATCACTACCACATATTATGAAAACATTTCAAAGCCAAGCTACTGTGCGCCAAAGCAAAACCTCCTTTACATTGACCAGCCTACAAACAGTTCCATTATGTTATTCATCAAGTTTTAAGACAATTTTTGGTGAAACATCAGTCACATAATAAAGCTTCTAATATATATTCACTTGCCTCCCAATCACCTATATATATTTTTATTGCCACATCCCTCAAAATCCATGGCTCTCCACAAGTTCCTTTTCTTCATTAACTGTGAACTTTTATAATTGTTCCTGAAGAAAACAGTAGAGTAGTTTCCTGTTGTTTTGTCTATGGTTTTGAATTCAAAATTGTCCTTCTCCTAGACTAGTTGCTAAACAAGGCTAGAGAGCTCAGTCTATCCTATTTAACCCATAGCTGGAGAATGGATTCATGCCATTCCCAAAATAAATGAGTGCAAAATGAACACAGCACATTAGGCCAGAACTTGGATATGACTTGCCAATTCTTTTCTTTGCCAATAACTGTTAGCTTCCAAGAGTGTGGGCTTTGTTTGCCTAGATGCCTGTTTCATGGTGCTGATTCAGGACTATAAAAGGACAAACATAACTTTTTCTTTCTCTTTTCTTCTCATATGTTATCGCTGTAGTAATGGAACACTTTCCTGCTAGAGAGACATTCCCCAAGCAGCAGACTTCTTAACTGTTTAGCAGCTTCTTCGAGTGGTAGACATTGCAAGTGATAAGAACAAGCAAAAACACAACTACAAAACAATATACCCACTTGTAGAAGGTTTGAGAACTTTCAAAGAAATTCAATTCAACATTCTCACCATCATCATCATCACCATCATCACCATCATCATCATCACCATCATCATCATCATCATCACCATCATCATCACCATCATCACCTCCTTGACTTTTTTAATTGCAGGTGAGGATCCAAATGCAGGAAGCCACACTGAATCTCTTCCCAAATGGCAGCTATCAATGGCAGCTATCAACAATTCTGGTATAGTTATACTTGTCCATTGTTTGACACTGTCCAGCCAGTTTTTGCATTGGCATTTTCTCCTATGTCAACAGTGGCTTGCATGTCAATCTTGCACAGGCTGTCATACCTTGTGATGTATCCAAACCAGGCCATTTTTCTCTGTTCAACAGGGACAAGAAGAGGTCCCTAGTGGCCCACAAAACTTTCAACCCTTTTCCACACAATCCCATTGGTTTTATGTTTCCAATATAAGATGCCAAGGAGTTTTCTCATGCATTTGTTCTCAAACACTTGGATCTTTCTCTCTGTTTCTGCCAACAGTGTCTATGTTTCATATTCATATAGGAAAATGGAGACTACCAGCAATTTGTACAATCTGTACTTTATTTGAAAGCTGATTTTGCTCCCCCATATTCTTGCCAATTTGACCATCACTGCCATGGCTACAGCAATCTCTGTGCAGATTCCTGAGTTGCATGTAATATCTTTAGTCAAGATTTCTCCCAACATTTTCAGAAGGCATAAATTTCAATACCTGAAGGAATTATATATATATATATATATATTTGTATAATGATTAACAATACAAGAAAATAAGAATATACCTCTGTGTACATAGGTAGCTGATAAGGAAGGAAAACATTTAAAGCTTTGCCATTGGGAAATGTGCATGTGTAATGTATATGCACATGATGACCACGTGGCTTCTTTAAGATTAAGTAGGCTGCTGCCCAGTGTGTGTCTACCTGGCAGAGAAGTGTCTTGTTATTATCACTACTACATGCTGAAGGAAAAGTAGAGAAAGAGTTGTCTTTTCTTTTATAGACCTGAAATAGCACCACCTAGTAGGTGTCTTGGCAGACAAGGTGGTGGTAATACTCACAAGAGTCAGATCAGACCAAAAATTGATTAATGTTGTTGTAGAAGTCAAGTGACTTACCTGCCAACATGGCTGCCTCCTTCTATTTCCTTGTAAAAGCTGATTTTACCTTATTTTATAGGAGAGCGCCTAATACACCAGTTGGGTTGGTCCATTTTGCTAGAATGGACCTTCCCAATACATTTGCATGAGGGGTCTTTGTTCAGCTATATATTTCTCCATAAATGACTCAAGTCAGTTTTGGCTTTGGCTACATTTGCCTACTTGTGTGCTAAACCTCTGGCAAACTAGCTAATATCCAACATGGCGCTGCGAACAGGATACGAAGACTGGCAAGAGCTACTTATCAAAATTGGCATTCCTACCGACTCTGCCAAAACCTATGCTGAATTGTTTGTGAAAGAGAATATTACTAAGGATAGCCTCTCTATCATAGACCGGGAAATCCTTAAAGAACTAGGTGTCACAACCATGGAACATGCCCTAGCTATCCTTAAGCTATCAAAGGAGCAACCTTTGACATCAGACAGCTATACGAAGGCCCCTGCAGCCAAACTCCCCCAGCTCCATTCAGAGATGACATCACAACAATTCCGAAAGTTCAGAATTGATTGGGAGGTATTTGTGCAAATGACAAACATGCCCCCTACACAGACCAACATCCATTTATACAACTGTGCTGATGAGACTGTGCAAACGTCGATCATCAATACATACCCCAAATTTTTCTCGGAAAAACCAAACAGACTCCTGAACATGTTGGAGGCATTAGTTACCCAAAAATCGAACCCTATGGTTCATAGATTGTCTTTCGCTTCGATTTCCCAGGGACCAGGCGAATCAATCCAGCAATTTGTTGTCCGCCTTAAGGGTACAGCACAGGATTGTGACTTCACATGTCCCATTTGCAGTCATGACCTATCTGACATCTATATCAAAGACCAGCTGGTCAGAGGTACAGCAAATGATGCTCTCCAAGCAGATTTACTAGCAAAGGCCAGCTCATTGAAGACCCTTGACCAAAACATCAACCATGCTGAGGCATTCGAGGCAGCACTGCGTGACCAAGCACGAATGGCAGGGTCAACTGAAATGTCAGCATTGCGTGCATCAACCTATCGCAAAGAAAAAACAACACAAGTGGAAAAAAATCCCCCTCAATCCAGAAGCCCCAAAAAACTGATTATAAAACAAAACAAGTTCCGCTGTAGTGGATGTGGTAGCCACAAGCATGGCATCCCAGGAACCAGCACCCGCCAACAGGCATGTCCTGCCTGGAATCAGACCTGTGACTTGTGTGGCATCCAAGGTCATTTTTCAAAAGTTTGCCGATCAAGAAATCGCTCTAGTGAAGTGAGAGGCTTCCAAGACGATGAAGCTAACATGGACAGTTTGATTGCACATGTAGAGTTTGACCAGGAGACAGGCTCATATGTGTCCTCTAACAAAAATAGTGTTGTTCAGATAGAAGCAACACTGGTCCCATTCTCTCCAAAGCCAGACCCCAGAAATCCTGAAGATATTCCAGGTAATCAAAGCACTCGTTTGAAAATCTTCCCAGATAGTGGGGCCACCATTTGCCTTGGAGGACCCAAGCACCTACATAGCATGGGTCTCAAGGAAAGTAACTTGATCCCATCAAAGAAAGTTATTCGTGCTGTGGGTGGCTCAACCCTTATAAGCCAGGGATGGTTGCCTATTCAATTTAGTGTTGGAGAAATGTCGACAAAGCAAGCATTGTACATCTGCAATAACATCGATAAGATATATTTTAGCAAGGCCGCCTGTATTGATGTTGGCATACTGTCTCCTCACTTCCCCACGCCTATGACTATGACAACCCACAGCAAATTAGATTGGACAACCAACGATCACACAGCAGCTGTCGAGCAAAAGCAACTCAGAAGATTTCAGCTACCAGATCGCCCTGAAGAAACACCCTTTCCAGCAAACGAAGGAAATGTGGAGAACCTAAAAAAATGGTTACTGAAACAATTTGCTGATTCAGCATTTAATACTGATGGGCAATTCCCAGCCATGTCTGGTAAACCAGCACATATCCACCTGAAAGAGGGGGCAATCCCTAAGGCAAGACACAGACCAATACCAGTGCCATACCATTTAAAAGAACCAGTGAGGCAAGCCCTTATGCAAGATATAGAAAGAGGCATATTAGAACAAGTGCCCATTGGTACTCCAACAGATTGGTGTAGCACAATGGTCATTACAACAAAAAAGGATGGTCGACCGAGGCGTACCATCGATTATCAATATTTAAATTCGCAATGCAAGCGAGAAACCCACCACACTGCCTCACCTTTCCAGCTGGCAATGCAAGTGCCACCCAATACCAAGAAAACAGTACTGGATGCTGTCGATGGCTACCACTCTATTATATTAGATGAGGAGTCCCAACCGCTCACAACTTTTATCACAGAGTGGGGAAGGTTTATGTACCTTAGGATGCCTCAAGGCTACTTAGCATCTGGTGATGCATACACCCGTAGATATGATGAAGTCATAAAAGATATTCCCAGGAAAATCAAATTGGTTGATGATACTTTGCTCTACGACACCGGCATCAAAGAGGCATTCTATCATACCTTTGATTTTCTAATGAGATGTGCACAAAATGGGATTGTACTCAGCAAAGACAAATTCCAGTTTTGTAAGGACACTGTTCAGTTTGGTGGCCTTCAAATAACTTCATCGGGAGTATCTCCCTCTGAATCTATGCTTAATGCTATTTTAAATTTCCCTGTTCCGAAAACCATCACCGATGCAAGGTCTTGGTTTGGACTGGTAAACCAACTTGCCTGGGCATATTCATTAAGTCCCATTATGCTACCTTTTCGGGACCTTGTCAAAAAAAACTCAAAATTCACCTGGAACCAGACCCTTGAGAAAGCATTTCAGGAATCAAAGCGGGTCATTGTTGAACTAGTAAAGCGGGGCGTCTCAACATTTGACATCAACAGAATTACCTGCTTAGCTCCTGACTGGAGTAAAGACGGCATGGGATTTTTACTTCTTCAGAAACACTGCACATGTGCAATCGAACGAGCCCCTGTCTGTTGCCCTGAAGGCTGGCATCTTGTGTTTGCTGGAAGCAGATTCTGTACTGAGGCTGAGCAAAGATATGCACCCATAGAAGGTGAAGCAGCAGCTATCAGCTGGGCACTTGAAAAGTGCCGCATGTTCATACTAGGTTGCCCAAACGTTATAGTCGTGACCGACCATGAACCACTCAAAGGACTTTTTGGTGATCGAGATCTCAGCAAAATTCACAACCCTCGCCTATTCCGACTCAAAGAGAAAAGCTTGAGATATCGTTTCACCATGCAACACTGCCCTGGAAAATGGCACAGAGCCTCTGATGCTATTTCCCGCAATCCAGTCACTACAGTACAAAGCCTACTTGATACATTCTCTATAGAACCCTCCCTTATAGAAATTGATGAATCAGATGAGACTTGTGCAACAATGAGATTGACAGCCCTCACATCAATATCTCAATTAGATGATAATCCTGCCATAACTTCCCCTGACCACATTCGTTTTGCTGGCCAAGAAGACACACAATACACCCTATTACGGAAAACCATAGACAATGGTTTTCCAAACAGTCGTCAAGCAACACCACCTACAATCCGGGAATACTGGGAAGTTCGTAACCGCCTAAGCAATGAAAATGGTCTAATACTACTTGACAGGAGAGTAGTGATACCAACCTCCCAGCGCAAGAACATATTAAAATGCCTACATTCAGCTCATCAAGGAGTAGTTGGCATGAAAGCGCGTGCCAATGACTCAGTTTACTGGCCTGGAATGAATGCCTCAATTCGCAATTACAGGTATAATTGCATTACATGTTCAAGGAATGCCCCAAGTCTACCACATGAACCAATCCAAATGACACCTACACCTGAATGGCCATTTCAACAGATTGTAATGGATTTGTTCTATGTTAAATCCTTCACATATCTTGCTTGTGCAGACAGGCTCACTGGATGGCTCATTCTGTACCGCATCAAGCCAGGGCAAGCGGTTGCTTCCAGGTTGATTTCCATCTGCAGAGAAATATTCCAAACATATGGTGCACCTGAGGAACTTAGTACAGATGGTGGACCGCCATTCTCAGCTTACTCATTCCAACAATTCCTAAAAACCTGGGCTGTTAAGCAAAGAATTTCATCAGTGGCCTATCCCCAGTCTAACGGACGTGCAGAATTGGCAGTCAAGACTGCAAAAAGACTCATAAAAGACTGCACAGGACACCAGGGTTCCTTGGACAATAACATGGCAGCACAAGCAATCTTGCAATATAGAAACACCCCTATCCAAGGCATTGGCTTATCACCAGCGCAACTCCTGCTTCATAGACGTCTTCGAGATTTTATCCCATCGCACCCACAGTTATATAAACCACACCCTGAATGGATAGCCGCAGCGAAAAAACGAGAACAGAGATTATCCAAACGCAATGCAGACCTCATCGAGAAGTACAACCGTACTGCACATGCACTATCCCCACTTTATAAAGGTGACACAGTCTCCATTCAAAACCCAAATAGCCGTCGATGGGACATAGCTGGGCGAATAGTAGAAACACTTCCCAACCGTCAATATAGAATTAGAGTTGCAGGATCAGGCAGAATAACCCTGCGGAACCGTAGGTTTCTAAGGAAACTTGAAGCACCCATAATCAAGACCCCCATACCAAGCGCCATGCCTGTGTCACCTGAGCCGACAATTACGGATACATGCAGACCACATCAATCTGCCAAAGACTTGGAAAATGGTGACATTACATTACAAAATAAACCAGCGTCCCAGGGCCCTACTCAATCACAGCCATCAAGAACGAGGATTCCCAGGGCGCTATCCCGACTACTCTCGTACAATCAGCCAGGCAATAGGGAATTAATTCCTCCCCAACGGCCAATATGCTTCCGCAATGGGGAGAGGAGGGAGATGTAGAAGTCAAGTGACTTACCTGCCAACATGGCTGCCTCCTTCTATTTCCTTGTAAAAGCTGATTTTACCTTATTTTATAGGAGAGCGCCTAATACACCAGTTGGGTTGGTCCATTTTGCTAGAATGGACCTTCCCAATACATTTGCATGAGGGGTCTTTGTTCAGCTATATATTTCTCCATAAATGACTCAAGTCAGTTTTGGCTTTGGCTACATTTGCCTACTTGTGTGCTAAACCTCTGGCAAACTAGCTAATATCCAACAGTTGTCATATTTGAACTGGAGCTACTAAATGCTCTATTTCCAGCTTTGATTGAGTTCAAGATCATTAACTTACTCTCCACTCTGCAGTCTCTTTCCCAAAGATGCAATGTCACAAGCCTATTGATACTCTCCTGATATTTCCAGGGCAAATGTTCAGATTTGATCCACTCTTTAGTACCACCAGTTCAGATCTTTACAGATAGGACATATGCTATGTCCACACACTTAAATCACCCTCATTTCCTCTGTACTGCAACTGTAAAAAGGAAGTTCAACTCAGACAGCGTTTCCCCAAGATTTGCTACTTTGTGACACATGCATAGATGCTTCCTTGAACATTACAATCTCAACTTCTTCAAGTCATGGGTCAATCATTATCAATCATTATCTATCTTCCTCATCCTCATAATCTTCACTTCCTACCACCTCCTCTTTCATTCATACAACACACGATTCATCATAACAATTTTAATAGTAACGCTCTACCTTGAGTGGCTCTCGAACCTTATATTGGGCTAACTTTAATATAAACATAACAATCAAAAACATCTATACTTATGCATTTAGTTTAAATAAAAATGAGTTATAAGAACGTAGCAGTGATATTAGCCTAACCTGGTTCTCAAAGATGTTTGTATTAAAGACCCAATGTAAAATTATTTAATATTTGCACAACATATATATATATATATATATATATATATATATATATATATTATCATATTATTGTTTAAATAAATAAAAAAATAATTAATAAAATAAATATAATTGTAGTGTATCTTATGTATGCCCCTAAAAAAAAAAAAAACAGTGATATGGAAGCCAGTATCGACAGACAGAAATTACAAAACCCACACCTAACCCTTAACCTATATTTACTTTGCCATCTTATAATTATACTTGTATCCTGATTCATAAAAAAAGCTAACACCCTCTTAGGATTTTGCAATTCCATTCCCTCACCAACTTAAACTATATAATACTATTTAGCGTAAAAAAAGTAAATTGTTTTTTTCAAAAGCTATTCAACATTGCTTGAGAATGGAACAAAAATTTTTATGTTTTGGTTCTGAAACATGGTAATTTTTGTGTCACGGTGAATACATGTTTTGAAATAATGATATTATGCTCTACTTTGCATCAAATACCAGTTTTAAAAATAAATCCTAAGAAAACTGTGGATTATAAATCTGACTATTCTTTCTTTTTCTATATATATATATATATATATATATATATATATATATATATAAATATACATTACATGAATCATTCATACAAAAAACAGATATTGAAGCTAATGATATAAATGGCAAGAATACATCTTCGCAAACAAATTTAATAAAATACATTAACCCCGAACCTGTAGATGAATGTTATGATCCCTGTTTATAAATTCCAGTTGCATAAGGTCTTTTTTATTTATTTTTTACATCTCAGTAATAACAGGACAACGAAAGAATAGATGTAATCCAAAATATGTTTTTAGAAATGTGTTATTGTTAATTGTAAGAAATTTTGGAATGTGCAGTCACAATGCTGAGGTTGAAATTTTAAATTTTAAGATTGTGCATTTTTGTACTAATATGGTAATAGGAGAATTCTTTTGTACTGGTAGATTTATCAGTCAATGTGGCATGAACTAAATTGTTCAATAAATAGAGGAATGTCACAGTTATTATCCAAAAGTTGCACGTCGGATCAATTATTTTAATATCAAGTATGTGGTGCAGTTCAATTGAATTACACTACATACTTGATATTAAAATCGTATTAATTCATTGTAGTAAATAATTATTAAATGTTTCACTAGGATGTATCCTTTGTATCTAACTGAACAATGTTACAAGTAGGGTCCAAAAATTTATTAAAAGAAGAAACTATTGCACTTTATTTCAATCAGGACAATTCATAAATTAAAAAGAAAAGGAATTTATGGATAGTCGTGGCTGTCTATGAAGTGATATGGCAATAAAAGATAAGGGATTAAAAAAAATTCAGTTGGTTGGCCATTTGGTCAGATTTTGGGAAGTGTATAGGGATGATAACTCATTCATGACAAAGCAAAATAACATAAAAAAAAAACCCAACGAAGAGCATCAATAAAAGCATTGTTTAGTATTTTTGTATGAATATCTACTGGCAACAAAATTAATTTAGATTTTAAATGAATTGTGGGAAAATGAAGTAAAATCAATAAATAAAATAATAATAATGAATAATAAAAAAATAAAAAACAAAGACATTTTCCCATGATGCTAGTAAAAAAGGAAATTTTATTAACCCAACTTGGTTTTATCAAATGCACATTAGGCAGCACTGTTTAAGTCTATAAATAAACAAACATTTTCTTTCCTCTTTCTCTTTCTTGCTTCAAAAAGTGGCAAGACATAGAAAAGGATAGCCCAGCTAGTGTATGTTCATTTCCCTAGTCCACTGATGACTGAATTCTCCTTTCCACATTCCAACACATGGCATTTATATGTGTCTTCCAAAACCTTGACCTATGAAGTAAATCAATATTTTCTTTGGCTGTTATAACTCAGTGCAAGGCTGACTTGAGCTTGACCATTATAATCATGCTTAAACTTTTCAGTGATGAAGTAAGTACAAACTTTTCTTTGGTCATTCTAACTCAGTGCAAGGTTGAAGAGCTTGATCATTATAACCATGCTTAAATCTTCCAAAGATGAAGTAGGTATAAACTTTTGTCATTCCATCCAATCCAAACTTCTGAACCAGAAAAGAAATGGACATATCCAAGTGACACTGAGAACTTTGTTTCACTATAGTTTATATATAAAAAAGAGAATAAAAAGTCCATAGAAGAAACCTTAGTTTTTCTATGCTTCTTCATTAAGGGTTTACATACGGACACACAAATGCACCTAAAGTACACACAAACATGCAACCTTAAATTCCATAGAATCTTGGAAAGAAAACTTATTCCCTAATTTGTTTGTTAGTGCCACTTTTTCTGCACCTTCAATCTACAAATAACATGCAGTTAAAATATAAACTAAACTAATGAACATAAAGAATTGATTTTACAGTTTTGACATTATTAAATAATCTGTGGAGATTATCTCTACCCTGTCTGCAAAGACACCTGCTAGGTAGCACTGTTTGGAACTATAAAAGAATAGATAGAACCCACTCCACAATCTCTCTCTCTCTCTTTCTCTCTCTCTCTCTCTCTTGTTCCAAAATATAGCAGAAAAAACAACAAGAATCCTCTATTTCAGCAAAGAATTCTTCCCCTGGCAGATCATCTTAATTTCAGCCAGCCACACATCATATATATACAAATGATATTGGAGAAATTGGAGAATTGAATTCCAGTTGGTTCATTATATTCACTTATATGGAAATATCACTGGGAAAATTATGAATCCATCTCCTTTCCCCAGCTATGGGTTAAACAGTAATAAAACTCGCATTTATAAAAAGAAAATAATTATTCTTACAATCCAACATATGCTTCAGTTTACAAAACCTATAAATATTTTTCTTCCTATTTCAACCATCTGTAGATTTTATCTCTTCTTTAATAATGTTACCACCACATGTTGAATTTGTATCCTTTGAAAATGTTAAATTCATTTACTTTGAAAGTGTTCATCCTACTCAGAAAAATGTCATAACTCTTTCTCTTACAAGCTGGTAACCAACAGCAACCTAGTCCGTTAAAACCCTGTATTGTATTAAATCATTTTATTGACATTTTTTTTAATCATTTCACCCCAGCTTACAGCCATATCACATTTAAACACCAGTTGTCGTACAATCACCAAAATTAAGCAATGTGAAGCCTGGTCAATACCTAGATAGATGACCACTTGGTAAGACCAGGTGCTGTAAATGTGGATGCGTGGGTGGTGTAGTTGATAATAGCTCTGAATTGGAAATTGGAGAGCCAAGTTCCATTTCCAATTTGGTTCATTATATTTAATGATGTAAATATAATGAACCCAATTGGAATTGGAACTCAGCTCTCCAATTTCTAATTCCAATTAGGTTCATTATATTTGCTTGCATTCAAATACCCTTGGGAATGGTATGAATCTACCTCTTCTCCCCTAATCTATGGATTAATTGGTAGGACTTGTAAAAGTAAATCATTTTTATCTCAAAAAAAAAAATTTGTATAGTCTAAAAATTTGTTGCTTGCAAAAGATTGATAAGCTGTAAAATCAAACAAACAATTTTTTCACCCCAAACAAGATAATAATGCTACTAAGACACCAGTGGTTACCGAGAGTGAAAGAAAATGAGAAGAAATTAATGAGAAGACAGGACATTAAGAGAACAGGGTTCAAGGGGACAGGAGATGGTAATTGACATTGCATTTACATCTTTTGAAAATTGTAGTTATTAGGGAAGCAAGAAATCAGAAGGGAGTTTTGTAGGTGATAAGTGCAAAAAAAGAAACTGTTAGAATGGAAGGGACATTTGCATCCAGCTAGTTTAACAGTAAAACAGTGAGACCTAGTTACTAATCAAGTAGTACGATTAATTTTATGTAGTAGAAGCACTAGGGAAAAAACTGCATCAGAACAGTTGCAATGAAAGTATTTATAGAAATGTCAGAGGGAAGCAGTGGTGAGAAAGTGATTGAAGTTGAGATGCCAGTTGAGGACTGATTACATTACAGATCCTTCTTTGGATTTTACCAAGAATCTGGGAATATTTAGCAGGAACATCAGTATGGCAGGAGTATTCAATGCACGGACAAAAGGAGAATTCATAACCGTAAAAGATGGACTCTGGTGAGGAGAATTATCTGTCACAACACAGTGAACCAACTTTTCTAGCAGCAGACCTAGCAACTGATTCAATATGATCACTCCCCTTCATGTCAGTAGAAAGTGGGGAACCAAAAAGATGAAGTGAGTTGTTCTTCTGGAGGTTAGCATCAGCCATGCTGATGGAAGTCAAAAATGGTTCTCTATAAGGATTAAAAGATATCAGTTTCATTTTGGTGGCATTAAAATTTTCAAGTCATTTCTTGCTCTAGTTAACAACTGAGTGGAAGTCATTTTTGAGAGCAGCTGCCAATTTTACTTTGTCAGACCAATCAAACTTACTATTAAGACAGAAGTAAATAGTTATGCTATCAAGATAAATACCTAATTGAAGATAATAAACAATGTATAACCAAAGATACAGTAATGTTAACTATCTAGAAGTTTTGACCTTCAACACAACTTCCATTACATGGTTTGTTAAAAATAAAAGGATTAAATGAAATATTCAACCAAAGACATCATAGTATTGGCCTTATAGATTCAATATAGTCATTCTACTTCATGTCAGCTGAGAATGTTACCCCCGAGCAGGCACAACGAATCATTTTCCTGGAGGTTAGCATCAGCCATGCTGATGAAAGGCAAAAATGGTTCTCTATAAGGATAAAAAGATATCAGTTTCATTCTGGAGGCATAAAAATTTTCAAGTCATTTCTTGCCCCAGTTCTCCTGGAGGTTAGCATCAACCATGTTGATGGAAGGCAGAAACGGGTCTCTCAGATGATTCTTTTCCTTGCTTTTTTTTATATAGCAATTTGTTTTAATCGTTATACTCTCCAGCTCCCCCAGAAACATGAAAAAAGAATGAGAAAATTAATCCAAATTGACTAAAATATAATAATTTTTTATTCATCAAACTTTTAAAATTACAATGGTTTGATTAATAATTTATGATTTTCATCTTGTGGACATATTTGCATCTTATTTCAGTGATTAATTGCAAAATTATGCCAGTAACTGCTACTATAATTGCATGCAATTTAACATTTATTTTTTGAATTGGAAGTAAAAGAAAAAAGAGAGAGATAAAAAGAAGAAAGTAAAAAATGAAAAGAAAGGAATAAAGACATTTTACATGTCTTTGCAACTCTTTTTGGATGTTTTTTTTTTTTTTTTTTTTATAAAAACAAAATGATTTAATTCATCATGCACATAGACAGACAAACAGCCTGTGAGAAAGACAGACAAAGAGAAAGAAAGAGAAAGTGATTAATGAAATAATAAGTATATAAAAATGAACTTAAATTTATAATTTAATAATATATTTATTTACCCAGATGATGACAGAATATGATATGCAGATATAATAATACAAAGAAACCATTATGAAGTAACCACTTATTTTTTCCGATAACTACAACTTTTAGGATAAGAAACATTTTCAATGTGAGTTTTTTATTCTATTGTTTACCAAATACAATGCTCAAGAGCCACTAATGATAGAGGGCTATTGAATGAGGTTGTTTTAAGGGTTACTTAATGAGGTTGTTTTAAGGGCTACTGAATGAACTTGTTTTAAGGGCTACTGAATGAGATAAAAGATATAATATGTGGATATGTGGGATATATAATAATTAATTTTTTGTAACAGGTTGAGACACATCTCCTTCTCAAAATTGATTGCTACCTTTCTCAAGGTATTTGTGTGCAAATGAATATAATGAACTGAACCGGAATTGGAACTAAGCTCTCTGATTAAAAATTCTAAGCCATTATAAATTACACCACCTGCACATCCAAGCTTACAGCACCTGGTATTCCCATGTGGTCACACATTTACCTACTGACCATGCTCGATGTTGCTGAAATCTGGTTATCATACGGGAATGGATGTTTCAACATGATATGGCTGTAAACATATCTTAGCTATGGATGTTTGTGTAGTGTAATGGATATCAACATGGAAGGTTGAATCAGTGCACTGTGTTCAAATTCCGACTTTGTCTGACAAATGCTCTTAGGTTGACTTTATCTCTTCTCCCACTATAGTGGACTGTCTAGCCTTGGCTGGAAACCGGTCTAAGAGAAAGAAAACTCTAAATTCAAGTCATGTTAACTACTTCAGTTGAATCCATTGCTAGGTCAGCCACTAAGAAAGTTGGTTCACTGTGTCGTGCAAGACAATTCTCCAGAATCTATCTTACATATCTATAAGTCTAACATTCATCCATGCTTAGAATATTGCTGCCACATATGGTCTGGTGACCTGGCTATTTATCTTGAGCGCTGTGATAAAATCAAAAAAAGAATCAGCAATATTATCGGTCCTCATCTGGCAGCTTGGTTTCAGTCACTTTTGCTCCGCTGTAAAGCTTAGTTCTCTGTAACTTTTCTATAAATACTTTCATGGTAATTTTTCAGATGAGTCCTTGCTATGGTACCCATACTTTTTGAATTTAAGCACTGTACTAGACTGGTGTCAAGATCTCATCAATTTACTGTTGAGCTGGCTAGATGTAGCCACAAATTCCATGCTAACTGTTTCTTTTCTTGCACTTCTTGCTTGTGAAATTCCCTTCTGGCTCCATGCTTTCCAGCTAACTTTAATCTTCAGTAATTTAAATGCAATGTCAATTGCTATCTACTGTCCTCTTGATTACTCTTTTCTCTTCCTGTTCATTAGTAATGTTTCTGTTCCTAATTCTTCCACACCCTGTAACTTCTTGCGTCATTGTGGCTTTACTGCCTTGCTTGGGGTAAAGCCAATTAAAAAAATGGAATCTGTGAAGGGTTATGATTGCTTATGTCCTGAAAGGACATGTCATTGTGGGAAAAGGAAATAAAATTAATAAATAAAATAATAAAACAAAAAGAAAAGAAATACATTTTCCTATGATGTTCGTAATAAAGGAATTGGAAATTTTATTACTCTTGGCTTCATCAAACACCCATTAGGTGGTGGTCTTTAAGTCTATAAGAAGACAAACATTTCTTTCCTCTCTTTTTCATTTCTTACTCCAAGATATACTAGCACATGGGGAAAAACGGTTATGCTGGGGCATGTTCATTTTCCAATTTACTGACAGCTGCACTCTCTTTCTACAGACATGTGCAAATGCCATGCATTTTCCAAAGGATGGTATTTGCACATGCCTTCCAAAACCTCCACCTACGAACCTTTTCTTTGGTCATTCCAACTCAGCACAAGGCTGACTTCAGCTCAACTATTTTAATGATGCTTATCCTTACTTCTGAACAAAAAAATAATGGACATCCCCAAGAAATTTTGTTTTACTTCAGTTTATACTCAAAATAAGAGAATGGTCCATAGTAGGAAACCAAGTTTTTGTATTCTTTTTTGTTACTTAATTACATGTGAACACATACACTCCTACCAGTACACCAACACACCAAGCTTTTAATTCCATAGTATTCTTTTTTAACCAAATATTAATAGGGCATTTGATTTGCAAAACTGAACAAAACCCACTTATAAAAATAAACTCTAATAAAGAATATTTAATTTGATGGTTAGTAATAATAAGATTCTCTTTGGATTAAATGTTTTGAGATTTTTCAAGTTAATGATATTAAAATCAATTACCTAAAAAAATAGCAAATATATCTTCATAATGAATGCAGAAATATATTTTGAAAACCCATTAAAAATTAGTGTAAAATCAACTTTTGAAAAGAAATATGAGCAACATTTATATTGCCACATAAACAAATTGAATCGTTTTCAACAATGATCAATGAAGAGATCAATGAGATTCTATTTTGAAAAATGAATTGAAAAAAATCTAAGGCAATTTATTTTCATTTTTAAATGTGATTTATAAAGTTAATTTCTTATTCTGTAAAAACCTTTTCAGCCCTGCAATATTATATCAATAATAATTAAATACAAAATATAAATTTGTATTCATATATATGTGTATGTACATTCCTAAGAATATATATATATATCATACATATTTTTCCTAGTATATATATATATATATATATATATATGTACTAGGAAAAATATGTATGATATATATATATATATATATATATATATATATATATATATATATATATATACTAGGAAAAATATATATATATATATATATATATATATATATATATATATATATATGCTAATGCAAAGCTCTTCAGTAAAATGAATTTGAGCACTCTGACTGATTGACATTTGTTTATATTTGTAAAAACAGTATGCTAGAATTAGCTGTTTCTTTCCAATGATGATAGCTTAGTGGTAGAAACTCTGACTGACTCCAAATCGGTCAGGTTTCAGTCCTGGCTTGAGGCATTCAGATGTCTAGTGTTTTCCATTGCCGTAATGTAGCTTCCCTGTGCCTTTTCTATAAATACTTTCATGATAATTGTTCAGATGAACTTTTCACTATGGTACCTAGAAGCGCAGTACGAAATTTGTGACAAGGCCTCATCAATTCACAGTTGAATTGGCTAGATGAAAGTTCTATGCTGTTTCTTTTCTTGCACTTCTCACTTTTGGAACTCTCTTCCAGTTCTATGCTTTCCAGCCACCTTTGATCTTCAAAAATTTAAATGCAATGTCAATTGTTATCTTTCACATTCAGTAATCCCTTGTGCATTAGTGACTTTACTGCCTTGCCTGAGATGATTTGATTTAAAAATAAATACATACTTAAAAACTTGGTATATGTTTTAAATGCTGTGTAGTTTACATCTTCCTTCACAATTTATAATTTAATTAAATTTTATTTATATTGGTGTGCACTGAGTTGGGACATTGTAGCTTATGATAATTTTTTAACAGAAAATATTTTGTCAACAATTCATTAATTATTAGGTTGGTGGAAAAATAATGACGGTTTTTGACGTTAAAAAATACGTCAAAAACCGTCATTATTTTTCCACTAACCTAATAATAGACTATGTGTCATTAAAGTACCTACTATAATTTGAATCTGTTTAATTTGATCATTTTGCCAAATTTTAATTTATATAGATTTTTACAGTTTTTCTTCACAAATCCTTTCAAAAGAAAGTCTGATCTTTGGTCATGTAATCAGATTTTGGTAAGAAACTCAAGACAAGTACTGGAAGATTGATAGAATATAATGGAACATTTGAAATTAAATTTGTTAACTTATAGATTTTCACTAAGCTTGACCACATATCATTGAGTATTCATGAAATAAGTTTAAAACCTAAGAGAAAGAAAGTGAAAAGAGAGGGAGAAAGAGTATCATCTGCTTCAACTTCAATATGGCTTCTCTCCCTTTACTCTACTGGATGAAATACGACAGAGATTTTTGTTTTTGTAATTAACAGAAAACATTTTTGCGACAAATAATCCAATAAGAATAATAATTAATTGTGGAAATTTAGTAGGAAAACATCCTCATTACTTTATTAATGAGATATCTTTGTCATGAATAAAATGAGCATTTCCGCTTTTGTATGTGTGTGAAAAACAAGGTCCAAAAAGTAAGAGCAGCCATCAACATACATACATCATACACATGCATTTATAATGTCATTTTTAGATTAAAATAAATTTGTCTGTTTACAATACAAACATGCCTGAGAAATAGTAATTAAATATTGGGCATACATTTTGTGTTCGGAAGGTTCGATGTGTTATTTGCAACTGCTAACAGCCCAGAAAGAAAATGGAATCATAAAAAAATCAGTTAATAAATCAATGAATCATTGAATTTCAGCTGTGATGGCTTAGTTTCACTTTACTCAATTAACCTTCAGGGAAGGCATAAATCCACTCAACCCTGTGGTCTGTTTCCTCTTCATAATTTGTCACTGACATGGCACAAGTCAGATGTGAGTAGGTGTGTCAGCAATTCAGAAAATTTATGTCTAATAATGAAATATTCTCAACCATTAGTGGGAAAAAAGCTGTTACCTCATAGTCATCATTAACAGAGCATATATATATATATATATATATATATATAGAGAGAGAGAGAGAGAGAGAGAGTGAGCTGGTTAAATCAAATAACTGGATATTAGCAAATGTATATATACATGTTAGCATGCATACACAGATAAGGAAATAAATATTTACTAAATTTACTTTAAGGTATAAACAAAACAATGCTCAATGTGGTTAGACAGAGTTAAGAAATATATATTAGTAAATATACATATACCTACATTTGGGTTGCAACTTAAGTTTTATTGTTCTACCAACTCATCAGGCACAAATTATTATTAATATTAATATTATTAATAAATATTTTGTGCCTGATGAGTTGGTAGAACAGATAAACTTAAGTCGCACTCCAAACGTAGGTATATGTATATTTATTAAGATAGGTATAGGGTTAGGTAAATGAGATAACTAGATATTAGCGACCATATGCACATGTGCTGGCATGCATATACTGGTAAGCAAATTAATAATTACCAAATTTAGCCAAGAGGTGTAGACATAATAGTTAAGAAATATATGTTAATAAATACACATATATCTACATTTGATGTGTGACTCAAGTTTCATTGGTTATATGTGAATAATACCAATGTGTGACTAGTAGGGATATTTCCTAGAATATTAATCGAAAGAGAGCTCAATGTAAACTACAGAGCATTGTAATAATAATAATAATAATAATAATAATAACTCAAGAAAATACCTAAAAGATCCATTTCAGTTATAATTTATTATTTATTTTGTGAATATTTTGAATTGAGAAATAAATAAATAATAAATGAAGGTTTCCATTTATTAAGAACCTTTGGTCTGAAGAAATGAATATAAATTATACATATATATATATATATATATATATATATATACAAGTATATGATTGGTGTATATGGAATGAATTCCAATAACCAACAATTACTATTCTTAAAAGAGTGCTCAATACAAAGTAGAGCAGATATAATTATTTATTTTTAAAGAAAAAAAAAATTTATAACATAAATATGTTATAAAATCACTACAAAAATAGCCATTTTGTTTCAACACCTACGGTGTCTTATCAAGTGATGACGTTGAATGTAAAATAAATGGTTTTAAAAGTTTCAAATTAATTAATATTCTACGTAAGGGGAAAACGTTATTACAGAGGCTAGGTAGACCAATCAGACCATCTACTAGGCTTATAAACCCTACCAGACCGGAAATCGGCAGAATTAGTAAGACCATCTTAGAAAGAACCAACAAATCCATAAAAAACACCCTTGGACTACTACAGTGGGTTAACACAGCTGATGTCATCAACTGGTTTAATAACATCCGATATAAGGGCAACTGTACTTTTATACAGTTCGATATTGTCGATTATTATCCCTCTATATCGAAGGATCTTTTTACTTTGGCCTTGGATTTCGCCCAGGAATACTCTAATATTTCTGAGAGTGAGGTGGACATCATCATGAAATGCCGGAATTCTGTTCTAATCTACAAGGATGAACAGTGGACCAAAAAGTCTTACAACAACAATTTTGACATTTCGATGGGTTCTCTGGATTCTGCTGAAGCTTCTGACCTGGTTGGGTTATTTCTGTTGTATAATTTAAGTGCATTTGACTGTCTGGATTCCGATAGTATAGGATTGTATAGGGATGATGGTTTATTAGTTGTTAAAAACTCCACTAAAACTAAGGTAGACCGTATTAGGAAAATGATTCATAGGGTATTTAAGGATTTAGGTCTTAGGACAATAGTCACTACTAATGTTAAACAAGTAGATTTTCTAGACGTCACCCTAAACCTTGCTAACAACTCTTTCCAACCATATGTGAAGGTTAATTCCAATCCGATTTACGTTCATCCAAATTCCAACCATCCCCCTTCAGTTATCAAACATATACCCTCTTCCATTGGATTTAGAATTAGCACTAACTCTTCTAACAAAGATGTTTTTAATAAACATAGTGACTTTTATAATTCTGCACTTAAAAATAGTGGATACAAAGATATCAATATTCAGTATAAAAACCCTGTTAACTACAACCATAATAAGAATAGATCTAGAAAGATCATCTGGTTCACTCCCCCTTTCAATTTAATGATTAAATCTAAATTAGGACGTATGTTTCTAAACCTAATCAAGAAACATTTCCCTAACACTGAAACTAACCCACTTAGTAAAATATTTAATTCTAATACACTTAAATTAAGCTATAGTTGTGCAGATAACCTAGAGAAAATCATTAAAAAACATAACAACATAGTCTTTAACAAGTATAGGGATTCAAAAAGCTCGATTACTCAAAAGGTTACTGACAGTAATACTAAATATAATGACACAAATAATAATTCATGTAATTGTAGGTATCCTAGTAATTGTCCACTACAAAATAACTGTGGAATACGTTCTGTAGTCTATCTTAGTACTATCTCAACTATTGAGAATCCAAATATAAAGAAGTTTTACATTGGTAGCACAATGAATACATTCAAAGAACGCTGGCGGGGGCATATGCAATCTTTCAATAACTGTGACTATAGGTACATGACTTCATTGTCCAAGTACTTTTGGAACCTAAAAGAAAAGAACAAAACACCTACGGTTAATTGGACATTGATTAAGAAATCCCGGACATGTAAATCCCTATATTCCCCGTGTTACCTGTGTCTTAACGAAAAGTTTGAAATTATTAGATTTAAAAACAAGGCTGATCTCTTAAATCAGAGATATGAACTAACGGTTAATTGTAAACACCGTTATAAATTTAACTTATTATAGGGGTCGTATACTTTAAATGATAATGATACGTAGCTGTAAGTTGAATAGATTATAACTTTTATTACCTGATGGTCAATCTGACGATATGAATGTGTATGGTATAACTACATAATGTTACTCATTTTTCTGTATGTGTATGTATATATATGTATATATTTATGTGTAGTTATGTGTGTTTGTACTGCGAAATGTGTATGTTTGTATTTTAATGTATTAATATGTTGCTAAGTTTTGTATGTATATATATATATATATATATGTATATATGTATGTGTGTGTATTTGTTTGTGTGTTTATAGATATATGTGTGTATGTGCGTGTATGTATGTATATATATATATATGTGTGTATGTGTATATATATATATATATATATATATATATATATAAAGTAAGAAGGTGAAAAGGAGGATAAGAAGAAAAGAGGTTAAAAATATTGGTGTGTATGAGTATGTATATGTATTTGTGGATGTGGGTATGTGTGTGTATATATATGTGAGTATGTATCCTTATATGCATGTATATATATTTCTTTATGTGTGTATATATGTAAGTGTCTGCATGTTTATGTAGTTGTGTATATATATGTATGTGTGTATGTGTATATATATATATATATGTGTGTGTAGGTGTATGTGTATGTATGTGGATGTGTGTATATATATATATATATATATATATATATATATATATGTATGTATGTATGTGTGCATGTATGTGTATGTGTGCATGTATGTGTGGGTATATATATGTATGTGTATGTATGTATATGTATATATATATGTATATATGTACGTATATGTATATATGTATATATGTGAATGTATGTAGGTGTATGTGTATGTATGTATATATATATATATGTGTATATGTTTGTATGTGTATTGTTATATTGTGTACCTAATTTTATTTACGTATATTTATGTTGATATGGATGTTTTTTTTTTTTTTTTTGTTTTTTTTTTTTTGTTTTTTTTATTATATACATGTATGTTAGGATACGTGCATTTTTGTGTTTGCATGTATATCGAAGTATGTCTATGCATATGTATGTGTATGTATGTCTGTATATTTATATATGTTTTTGGTCAAATGTCGTTGCATTTATGTGTATGTATGTATATATGTGTATTTATTACTATAGATAAGTATTTTTATGTAGATATTCATGTGTATGTATATTTCTGTATGTGTGTATGCATGTATGTATGTGTATGTATGTGTATATATATATATATGTATATATATGTGTGTGTGTATATGTTTGTATGTATGTATATATGTGTATATATGTGTGTGTGTGTGTTTACTTATGTAGGTTTGCAGTTGTATATATGTATGTTGACACCTACTATATATGAAATTGTTTATGTGTACGTGTAGGTAGGGTAACTTGGGTATGTCATTACGGCCACATGAGTTAGGATATATGTGTGTATATATGTTTATTTTTGTGTATTGCTGTGTATATATATATTTATTTGTAAATATGTGTACACATATTTGTGTGTATATTTGTGGGTACATATAGGTATATGTGTATGTATGTGTATGTGTACTTGATACCATGGAAATGTATACGTATGTATATGTTTATGTATGTATGTGTAGATGTTTCGGTGTGTATGTATGTATGTATATTTATGTATATGTGTGAGTATGTGTGTACGTGTATGTATATATGTATATGTATGTGTATATGTATGTGTATATGTATATATATGTATATATGTGTGTATATGTGTATATATGTGTATATATATATATATATGTTTGTATGCGTATATATGTGTGTGTATGTGTGTGTGTGTGTATATACTTATATGTATATGAGGTGGACATCGTAGCTACCGATGGGTGTTGAATTTAATGTCCGGTTTTTTTTTTTTTTTACATACACTATATTTTAATATATTAAATAATATTAATTTTGATCATTTTTATCTTTGTATATTTACTCGCTTAAATTAGATTTCAATAGGTTGTTAACATTCATGCAATGACATTTTCTGTCTTAAATATTTATCGGTTGGGGTATGCAACTGTCTGGGTCAATGTCTGTGGATGTGTGTGCATGTATTTATATGTATCTATGTGTATGGAAAGTGCATCCACTTTTAATTATGTATGTATGTACGTGTGTGTTGGTTTCCCTTCTCCCATTTTCCCCCCCTTTTTTTTTTTTTTTTTTTTTTTTTTTTTTCATGACAGACGGTGGAGATGTTCTCTGTCTTGTCCCCTTTTTTGTGTGTGTATATGTCTTGGTGCTTATGTATTAGAATCTGACTGCGTTTGTTTTACGCGTGAGTTTGGGACCCCATTTACACATCATGAGGATTAAAATGTATACATTGTAAAAAGACCGGATATTAAATATAGCTAAAGTAACTTCAATGAAAAAATAAATTGAATAACATATATATTTCTTCTTTTCTCCTCAGTAATTTTATAGTTGTAAACTTGATAGCGAATAAATGTTAAATTTTGGTTTTGTAATTAGCAGTTTTAAATTTTAATATTAAATTTTATCATATAATTTAGTAATTATTCGTTGGAATAAATTATTTTTTAATACTAAACATCTGAATAGATATTATAACATGACTTCGTTATCAAGCTTTTTGAATTTTCCTGTAATTGTGTTCTGATTGGTCTACCTAGCCTCTGTAATAACGTTTTCCCCTTACGTAGAATATTAATTAATTTGAAACTTTTAAAACCATTTATTTTACATTCAACGTCATCACTTGATAAGACACCGTAGGTGTTGAAACAAAATGGCTATTTTTGTAGTGATTTTATAACATATTTATGTTATAAATTTTTTTTTTCTTTAAAAATAAATAATTATATATATATATATATATATATATAAAGAGTGAACATTGAAATTAACACTCAGAGGTGACAAACTGTTTTATGCTAAATGAAATCATCAGGCCTGATGATTGTGTTTAGCATGAAACAGTCTGTTGCCTCTGAGTATTGACTTTAATGTTCACTTTTATATTTACATACACTCTGTCTCTGTTATTGAGCACTTTATCCCATGAATATAGCACACCTTAAACTAAATTTCTTCATGTGTATATATATATATATATATATATAATTATTGATTTGAAAATTATAACATAAATATGTTATAAAATCACAACAAAAATAGCCATTTTGTTTCAACACTTCTGGTGTTTTAACAAGTGATGGTGCTGAATGTTTAATAAAGGGTTTTAAAAGGTTCAAATCAATTAAACACCCCTCACTAGGGGAAACGCTGTTACATAAGCTGGAATGACCAATCAGTATTTGTTGGTTATTGGAATTTATTCCATATACACCAATCCTATACTTGTGTATGTATATATATATATATTTCATTTCATCCACAGCAAGTTAATAAGGCAAGTGTTTACTGAGTGTTAGAGAATATGAGCAAAAAAAATACTATTAATTAGAGAAAACAATAAAAGAAGAGAAATTAAGAAGACAAGAGATAATGATTGACATTGCATTTAAATTTTTTGAAAATCAATATCAACTGGGAAATGAGAAATGCATGAGAAGACACAATTAGCATAGAATAGTTCAGTTGTAAAATGATGAGACTTAGCTGCCAATCCAGTACTGCACTTAAATTCATAAAGTCTAGGCATTACAGAGGAAAGTTCATCAGAACTATTACCATGAAAGGCAAAGCAAAACTATGTTAAGGTGCTGGGAAAGTGACTGAAGCCAAGACACCAGATCAGGACCAATAGATTCTTCTATGTATCAAGAACCTCTAAATAAATAGCAGGACCATATATATGTAATTCATAATTGCTGATCACCCACCAACATTTATATATACAAAAGTAATCATAAAAATGAGAACCAGCAAGATGTAGAAACAATAAAATGGGCAATTATTTATTATCTGGTTGCTATGTGGTGTTGGAGAAATGAGAGACTAATATTGATTAAAATTGGGGTCAAATGGAGATCAAATGTAGATTGGAATCCGACAGAAAGGTAAAGTAAAGAATAAGCAAAGTGGATAAATTCTTTCTCATATGCTTTTTTTTAGAGATATGTGTATTGAGTGTCCAGATAATTTAGTTGGAAAATACAAGAAATGTCTGGGGTTTTCTTACCTCAAATTTTTGTTGAGTGTTAAAAGATAACTGTTACTATTATGGCCTGGAAAAGGAAAAGCAGATAAAATTTTCATTGTCACACATGATAACAACCTGCTCATGTGAACTGCTTGTCCAATAATGTGAATGTCACATTTGTGTGTGTAGAGGAGAACAGTGAGGTCAGTTCTCATTGGTTTACAATCAGTGAATTAATGATAATTAAAATTGTTATAATTATTTCATTATGATTATTCTTTACACTATAATTAATTTGTATGGACACCACACCATGACAATATAATTAATTTTTTATTTATGTATTTCTTTGTGAACACAACACTCTTGAGTGGATGGAACGATTAAAAAAAGTTTGATCTATAAAACTCTGGAGTCAAGATGCTGAATATAGCATCAATCAGCAAAGTTACAAATTTTATTTTCAAGTGAATTTTGGAATAACTTATTTTAAAATGTACTTAGTTTTATAAGTGCATACATTCATAATATTGGTTTCTAAGGACACGAGAAAACCCAATCATTTTAACAAGGGGTGGTAGGGTATTCATTTTCACTGGACAAATTTTATTTTATTCATCCTTATATATATATATATATATATATATATATATATATATGTGTGTGTGTGTGTATATTTTATTCATCCTTTATATATATATATATATATATATATATATATATATATGTGTGTGTGTGTATATTTTATTCATCCTATATATATATATATATATATATATATATATATATATATATATATATATATGTGTGTGTGTATATTTTATTCATCCTTTATATATATATATATATATATATATGTGTGTGTGCGTGTATATTTTATTCATCCTTTATATATATATATATATATATATATATGTGTGTGTGTATTTTATTCATCCTTTTTATATATATATATATATATATATATATATATATATGTGTGTGTGTGTGTATGTTACAATAAAGTGTAAGAACAGTAAGATATATAATCTGGTATTCTTATTAATATTTTTATTTTTACAAAACAGTGATAAATGCAAATCTACAGAGCATAAATATTATAAATTTACTAATTTAAAAATATGGTTCCATCACTACACAGGAATTACTATGTTTCAAAAACAGAAACTAAAAACTTCAAATTCAATTATAGAATTAAATTAAAGTCCCTAGTCCTGTTTCATTTTCAAATGAATTTTGGAATAACTTATTTTGAAATGTACTGAGTTTTATAAGCACATACATTCATAATATTAGTTTCTAAGGACACGAGGAAATCCAATCATTTTAACAAGGGGTGGTAGGGTATTCATTTTCACTGACAACTATTGTATCAAAATATGAGTTACTTTTGAAAAGGGGTTAAGTCAAGGTAGGTTAGGGGGTGACTTTTCCAACAAATGACGACATCCGTTCAACACATGTTGTCTGGTCTTTTTCAACGACAAAAAGTTTTTCAGCATTTTTGTTTCACTGTTAAATTTGTACTTGTATATATAAAGATTTTTTCTAAAAGGTTTGTTTGTATATCAATACGTCGTATTGAACTACAATTTTAAAATATTATTCTTAATTTTAATTACTAATCGACTATACTTCCTTTTAAAGCAAATAAATGTAATAGAAATACTTAAATTATTTAAAAATTATTATTAAATATCAAATACAAATATTGGGGGACCTTGTGGTACGTACTGCACCAGGTCTCTGTATTCAGTCCTTCAAAAACTGTGATTGATCCTGCACAAAGCCTTCACCACTATAATCAAATCAAATGTGCTGGTGTCTGGGCTGTTGGTTCCTAGGAATATGACTGGAGAGTCCATAACATATATATATATATATATATATATATATATATATATATGAAGAAATATACTGTTAAGGTGTGCTATATTTATGGGATAAAGTGCTCAATATCAGAGATAGAGCATGTGTAAATATCATATTTATATATATATATGTGTGTGTGTGTGTGTGTGTTTAGAATTTTTAATCAATTAATGTACGTTTTTAATCTAACATTATTTCTTATTGCTATGAAGCTAAATAATATAATTTTGCCCTGCTATGCTGTAGCTTCTTGTAGCCGGGTGGTAAAAGCATTCTTGTCCTGAATATGATTTCCCAGGTTATAAAGCGAATACAGTTGGGAGGCATATAAAAAGAATAGAAGATATTTTCTAAACCCCAGTATTTTATATTCATATGATATATATATATATATACACATATGTATTATTTATTATAACCATTTTACTCACTACAAAGATGCAACTTGGTTTCAGTGCATTTCATCTGCACTTCGAGAATAGAGCGATAATTATTTATTTATTATAATTTTATCATATAGACAAATGTTGAAATTCACTGAAACCAATTTGCATCTTTGTAAAATGTTTTTGTCTATATGATAAAATTATAATAAATGAATAATTATCACACTACTATTGGTATCAAGCCCTCTTTTGGATTAATGCTGTGAATGTTAGAATTTATATATTACTTTCGTTCTCATCACATCAGATATATACACACACATATATATATATATATATATATATATATATATATATATGATAAAAATATAATAATGAAATATTAATAAAAAAAATAGTTTTAAGGCATGCTATATTTATAGGTAAAAATGCTCAGTATCAGAAATAGAGCATATTTAGATATAAAATAATAAATGTAGTCACTGGGGTCAATACCAAGTGGCAACAAAGACGAGAGTGACCTTTCTGGGAAACAGACCTAGGCAATGATATAATGAGGTTGTGCAATGCCAAGACCACGGGGCTCCACTCTCAGCATTACCAACACCATTCAAAGGCATACAGGGGTCAACACCAAGTGGCAACAGAGTCTGCAGTGACCTTTCTGGGAAACAGACCTAGGCAATGATATAATGAGGTTGTGCAATGCCAAGACCACGGGGCTTCACTCTCAGCATTACCAACACCATTCAAAGGCATACAGGGGTCAACACCAAGTGGCAACAGAGTCTGCAGTGACCTTTCCAGGAAACAGACCTAGGCAATGATATAATGAGGTTGTGCAATGCCAAGACCACGGGGCTCCACTCTCAGCATTACCAACACCATTCAAAGGCATACAGGGGTCAACACCAAGTGGCAACAGAGTCTGCAGTGACCTTTCCAGGAAACAGACCTAGGCAATGATATAATGAGGTTGTGCAATGCCAAGACCACGGGGCTCCACTCTCAGCATTACCAACACCATTCAAAGGCATACAGGGGTCAACACCAAGTGGCAACAGAGTCTGCAGTGACCTTTCCAGGAAACAGACCTAGGCAATGATATAATGAGGTTGTGCAATGCCAAGACCACGTGGCTCCACTCTCAGCATTACCAACACCAAAGGAATACAGAGCATTACATTTGGTAGCTGTCTTAGCTTGAGTAGTTGCTGGAAAATTGTTTGTTAACAGTCAATCTAATTTGAGGCTCCACTTTAGATTTTCTGTCTGAGTTTATTTCCGTAGCCTTTTCTTCTTTTTGGATATGACCACAAGTCAGCAGAGGTTTAAAATCAAGATTTTCCTTCCCTTAAATGCATTTCTTCTGAAGTGTTCCATCTATCTGAAGCAGCTGGTTATGAGGTGCCAGTGGTCTGCCTTCACCCCTTTCCCGACTTGTTGTGGGACTCTGTTGTCAGGTGCTATTTGAAACACACTTCATGGGAGTCTTTTATAAACAGTGGGAGCTTGTTTTCACTACCACACCCAACTATGACAATCTTTGGAACATTTACAATGTACATATATAAACTTTACCTGTTTACTTGTTTTAAAAGCTCTCTAAAAATGAATATTTTTTGTTAATATATATATATATATATATATATATATATATATATGTATGTGTGTGTGTGTGCAAATTATTTTCAGACTGAGTGTATCTGTAAAGGAAGAAAAGGAATAAAAATCAAGAGGAGAAACTATTTTTAGCCAATGCATTTCATCCTCTAAGCGTCCATTAGCAGACAAAATGATTTGAATAAAGGCAAAAGAAAAACTTAACATCTACTTACAAACACATCCAAAACTATTATAGATATTACCAGAACCAAATATAGCCATAACAATAATAATTCTAAAGCAGATATTATCTAAAATAAACTGTCACAACTGCTCTTCACAATATATTGGGGAAATTTGCAGAAATTTAAGAACAATGTCTCTATGAATACAGAAAGGATCTTATACACACCAATTTATCAAATGCATTACTTATACATAGAAATAAATTCAACTTCAACTTTGACCTAAAGAATGCCCCACTTATTACAAGAGAAGTCAGAAAATCTTTGAGAACATCATTATTGGATCATATCAAAATATAAATCTGTGCCCTGGATTTTTTTCAGATATCTGTTGTGGGTTGATGCAAAACTACAACAAAATAAAAATATAAAATATTTTTTATTTATCTCCCTTCCTGAAAGAATTACTAATTCCAAAAGTCAACATAGAAATACTAAAACGTTAAAAGAAAAAGCTTAAATTCATAACCTCCTCTTATTTAAACATATAAATTTATTCCTTACTAAAATAAAATAATTCAAATATTAATTGCATTAAAAAAAATAGATTCAACAGCATCATTTACTCACTTTCCTTTATTAGACATTAAATACCATCAGTTAACATCCTCCATAATTTACTTAGAGTTTTCCACTAACCTGATGAATATTTATGAATATCCCTTATATTAAAAAATTTTGAAAACTTACAAACATTTTTACTTTTGTTTATAAATATTTGTTGCTAAATAAAACCCTCACATTTGCCTTGCTAAAGTCCATCAAAGGATGAAATATATCAGCTAAGATCAGTTTTTCTTTTATCTTTATTTAAATATAATATATATATATATATATATATAGAAAAATATGACAAACTGGAAATACTGTTTGTTGATATATAAAATTATATATCTTTATATTATATATATATATATATATATATATATATATTTATATATGTATGTATATGTATATATATACTAAATAAAAAACAACTATATATATATATAAATTTCAAGAAATCTATCTATCTATCTATATATTTAAAAAATTTGGATTCAATCTCGATATAGAAACTAATTTGAAAATCACCAACTATCTAGATATTATGTTGAATTTACAAAATGGCACAATATCCCCGTATAAAAAAGAAAACCAAGAACCCCAATATTTAAACATAAAATCTAACCACCCAGCCCATATCATAAGGCATATTCCAAAAAATATGGGGTATAGACTTTCTACTAATTCCTCCAATGGGGACATTTTTGAGGCCAATAAAACAAGTTATGAGGAAGCCCTTTTTAAGAGTGGACATAAAAATAAATTAGAATATATTAATATAAATAACCACAACAGTACTCAGAATAAACGTAATGATAGGCAAAGAAAGATTTTGTGGTTCAATCCTCCTTTTAATTTAGCGGTAAAAACAAAAATTGGCAAGATATTTTTTGATTTAATAGAGCAACATTTCCCAAAAAAAACTGAGTTACATAAAATATTTAACAAAAACAATGTAAAACTTAGTTATTGTTGCATGCCGAACATAGGGACTATAATAAATGGATTGAATAAGAAAAAAACTAGGAATTATCCACGCAGTAATCCTCCTACTTGTAATTGTAGAAACAAAAACATCTGTCCATTACAGGGAAAATGTCAGCAAGAATGCGTGGTTTATCAAGTAAAAATTTAGAAAAATAGCGAGGATACTAACCCTAAAACATACATAGGTGCTACTCAGGATAAATTTAAAAATAGATATTATAAGCACACGAGTAGTTTTAAAAACGAAAAAATTAAGCATCGTACCATGCTATCTACCTATGTATGGAAAACCAAACAAGAAGATAATATAGACCCCATCCTTAAATGGGAAATATTAAAAAAATGCCCCAAATATAAAGCAGGCCATAAATTTTGTAAATTATGTGCAGAGGAGAAATTAGCCATAGCTTTATATGATCAACCTAACCAGCTATTAAACTCCAAAACTGAAAACCTTAACGTATGTAGGCATAAACAATCTTGGCTACTAAATTAGACGTTTTCCCGCTTATTTGTCATTCCACCTTAATGTTTTCTCTTTTTTTTCCCCTCCCTCCCCATTTTTGTTGAATAAATATTTACCCCTCCACTTAGGTGTTTGTGTTTATGGTTCTTTGGTTACGTGGTATAATTTTAGCTATCGCCTATAAATGTGCGTTTCTCTTTGCCTCGTTAGCCGAACTTTCCCTGATGATCCATTTAGGTGAAACCTAGGTAGGTTTGTCTGGCTCACTAGGTGTATCTATCTATCTATCTATATATATATATATATATATATATATATATATATATATATATGAAAATATATATAGAAAATAGGAAAGAACTTGTTAGGTAAATAATCCAAAGTTCTTTAGTATTTTTGTTATTATTTTTAAAAAACAGTGCTCGATACAAAAGTAGAGCCTAAATATAATTATTTATTTAAAAATATGATTCCATCACTACATAAAAGTTCTCACGTTTCAAAACAAGAGCCTAAAACTTCAATATAATTATTTGAATTAAATTGAATTAAAGTACCAAGCTCTGTTCCATCTTCAAGAAAAATATTTTTGGAATAACTAATTTCTTTTTGCATATATATATATATATATATATATATATATACATATATATATACATATATATATATATATATATATATATATATATGACATGAGATAATATATATTTTTATATATAACGAACAGTATTTGCAAAATTGTAAGACAAAATGGAAAAAGTTTATTTTTGATGTATTTTATCTATTAGGACTTCATCAGACTGGGTTTGTTGATGTTGTTTTGACTACACATGCGCATGAACGAGAGATGCTGGTAGTTTCAAAATTTTTTTAAATAATTTTTTCAATCTAGCCAAATTCATCTATATTCTTTTTTTTTTTTTACTTTCTGTCATCTTTGCTTTAAATAGCCTACATTGTGATAACAGAAAATCTGCCAAAAATGGTGATAAGTTGTAAGAGCCTGGACATAAATTTACTGTAGTTGAATTTTCTGTTATGCACATGTGTAGTCACAAAAATGTCAACAAACTCAGTCCTAACAGATGAAATGCATCACAAATAAACTTTTTCATTTTGTCTTACAATATATATGATGAGATTTGAACCAGGGTCTCATGGTCATAAAGTGAACATACTAGCCACTCATCCACATTCTCATATTTTATATATATATATATATATATATATATATATATAGTGGTATTCACTTGGAAAAACCTTGGGTATGTAGGCTTGTAATTGTACAAACCAGTACCCAAGGAAAAATGATGAATAAAAAAAGGAAAGAACTAAGAACATGAAATTGAGGCAAAAACAATCGTCCTCGGCTCAAGCTCAGAGTCCAAAGAAAAAACCCTCCAAAACAAATAAAGTAACTACATAGTGCTCAATACACGAAGTAGAGCAAACCTAATACACACCTAAAGAGCCAGGTAAACCTACCTATGTTTCACCTAAATGGATCATCAGGGTACAACTGGCCAGTTGTACACTGACAATCCATTTAGGTGAAACATAGGTAGGTTTACCTGGCTCTTTAGGTTTATATATATATATATATATATATATATTGCGTTTATATATATTTTGGCACTGTATTTTCATTAAGACATGCTTTACTGAATAATTTAGAGAAATTTTGTCTACTTATTTTCACAGAGAAGCTTTTTAGTATCCTTATTAAAGGAATGGAAAAAATTACCATGCAGGGCCATATAATTTAAATAAAGTATATTTAAGCAGCAATAACTCTGAAAAACTAAATAATTTACATTAAGGTAAAATATATACATGTATTCATATATCTGATAAAAATATAGTTCTTCTTAAAGGCATGCTATATTTATGGGTAAAAGTGCTTAATATCAGTATGTCCTGAACAACTAGAAGCCTTATAAAAAAATGTACCCATTGATAGGAATCAAACCTGCATTTGACTTGCATCAGTCAGCTAGATTATTGGCTGCTGCTATTATGTATCTTCTCTACAGCCATTCAGCTGTGTTGAGGCTTAAACCCATTACATTTTGAGCATGATGGAGCATGAATTAAAATAGTTATTATTCATCTTTTCTGATTTCAATTTAATTTTATCTAACTACAAATATCTTCTTTGCATTCAAAAAACTGTCCTGGTTATTTTTTGACATTTCTCTCTTTATTCTGCCTATTATTTTTAATCATTACCAACACCATTATTTTTTTATAATTAATGGCATCATTGCCATTACTAGCGCAATAATAAAGTCAGCTGTCAAAATCATAATCTATCCATATAATTATTGGTCACTTCTGTAATGATGGTCATTAATTAACTGCCACATCAACTCATAGGCTTAGTAGATTAATGAAAGTCTTTCATTCAAATACTTGACCTTTGCCATTCTCAACCTGACAGTAACAAACTGTCATGATGAGATAGTCTCTCTAGCTGCTGTCAGTGCATTAATATCTTCAAATAATTGAAAGCATTGAAATATATTGATGAAATATATTCATGGTCTGTCTATTAACCGAAAGCGTGTTAAAATCCTTTGTCTTGATCTGAATCAAAAGTCCAGTCACAGAATGATACAAATTAAGAAAGTTATGAGAAAGTGGAAATAAATTAAACTTTATCAAAATGCAACAGATAATAAATTAGGTTTTCTGTTCTTAAATAAAGTTCTGAATGACAGTTTCTTTCTGACTGATCAGAGAGAGATAGAGGGCAATCCTCAAGGTTATACATAAATAAGATTGCCAGACATCACACATTATGAAATGGACAAAGTCCGACAATTATTTTAAGGTATTTCTTATGCTTATACATTCTTTTCATAGATACAAATATTTAAGTAAATGCTCTGTTTATAATAAACATTATTAACGACATTTACTGGCCTGAATGTCCGAGAAATTTTCATAGGAAATATGCGTCCTCCGACAGGAATCGAAACGGTATCCTATACGGAACCATCATATAGTCTGATGTGCTGTATAGGATACAGGTTTGATTCCTGTCGAAGGACGCATATTTTCTATGAAAATAGTTTAAATAGTTTATATTACCCATACCATTACCATTTATCTGTGTGAGGATGAGAATGTATGCATGCATTGGTATTTATGTGTGTGTGTGTGTGTGTGTGTGTGTGTGTGTGTGTGTTCACCCCAAAATGCTCGTACATTTAAATAATTTGCAGGTATACATTTTAAAGACATACTCTTTTGTTTTGCATTGCCTACTGTCTTTATATATGTAAGTTTTCAAGGTATTTGTCTTTACAAAACTTACATTGCCTGCTGTTGACATATATAAATGTTTTCAAGATGCATTTATACATTTATACAAGTGGTTACTTTATACAACTTATACTACCTGCTGTTGATGCATATATATATATATATATATATATATAGATATATTAACATTAATAGACCTACATATATGAAATTAACAAAATTGTACATATAAACAACCTCAGTCTGTATAGAGATGATGGTCTGATGATATATAAATGTTTTCATAAATAAGAATAGATGCCCACTAGATAGAGCTTGTAAGACCGAAGTAATAATCTATAAAGCAGAAGTTATAGATATTAATGGTCAAAATAAAATGCACATAGGATGTACTGAAGATACTTTCAAACATAGATCGTATAATCATAGGTCATCAATCAAGCTAGTAAGTCTTAGGAGCTCTACCAAACTAGCTAACCATATGAGGAATTTAAAAGAAAAAAACAGCAGGGATGCAATTGTAAAAGAGAAAAGTTTTTAAAAGGCAAAGCC
>OZ010579.1:116978009-117000509 GCA_963932145.1 Acanthosepion lycidas
GCAGCCAATGCTACTTTTGGTTGAAATATATAAAATCTTGCTATTAAAACAATTTTTCAGGAAAATAGGTTTGTCAAGTCCAGTAGCTGTTATAGCTCTTTCCAGTATTAACAGGGAGTTAATTCCTAACATTTTTACTCCAGTAGCTTGGAATATCAGTGTCATAATTATGTCATTATTTTCACTCCAAGTTACATATGCTGTCGATTTTAGTTTTTGCCAAAAATCCTCAACTCATGTGGTTTCTGTTATTTGTTACAGTTCCTACACAAAATTGATAGATAGATAGATAGATAGATAGATAGATATGAACATATTGACATAGATAGATAGATAGATAGATAGATAGATAGATATGAACATATTGACATAGATAGATAGATAGATAGGTAGATAGATATGAACATATTGACATAGATAGATAGATAGGTAGATAGATATGAACATATTGACATAGATAGATAGATAGATAGATAGATAGATAGATATGAACATATTGACATAGATAGATAGATAGATAGATAGATAGATAGATAGATAGAAACTAACATAGAAAAGAGAGATGTAATGGATGTAAAAGATAGTCTTGTGATGGATAAGTAATATTTAATTGATTGAAAGGCCATCAAGTAATGAAAGAATCATTCATTAGATTGGAATTAAAAATGAAAATATATCACAACTAAAACTGCCTTGAGCAACAGACAGAAGCCTAGCAACCATTGATTCTTGCTTTCACAGAAATTGCTCAATTCTATTTTTGTCAAAACAGAGATTGCAAACTCTGTTAAGTCTAAACATCCTAGGTTAGGATTCATTGGAATTATTGTACAAAACAAAATTTATTTAATAATGTTATCCTTTTAATGAACGATCTATGAAGTTATTATTTAAATCAACAAGAACATTTCATGGAACTTGGATTGAACTGTGAATTTTAATGTAGGATGAACCTATTAACTTATTAAGAAAGTATATAAAGAAAGATACAGGAAACTTTTAAAGGGAAAAAATTCATTTTCAAGGTTATCATTTAGCTAAACAGGATTTGAAACAAGTGCATAAGCCTCACAAAAATGTATAAATTAAGAATTCATTTCAGACATTTGAGTGAAAAAAATATTATGCGATGTTTGAGTTTACCTGAGTAAATTTTCTTGATGGTTTCTCAAATCCAGTAGCTGTTATTGCTCTTTCCAGTATTGATGAGGACTTGATTCCTAACATTTTTATTCTAGTAGCTTGGAATGTCATTGTCTTAATTATGTCATGATTTTCTCTTCTGTAGAATAGAGAGACCAATGGGGAAGGCAGGATGAACTAAAAGTGGTCACTAGTAGAAGACTCGTTTGGTTTGGTTTGTTTTACGGCATATCAACCACAATGGTTTATTTAATCTCGATAAAATTTCCTTTTTTTTTCAAAAAATGTATAGCTGGTAATTTTTTAAGAAATGTATAGCTGGTAATATTTTTAAAAAAAATGTATAGTTTGGTTTGTTTTGTTTTGTGGCATATTAACCTCAATGGGTTATTTAATGCTGACAAGATTTTTATTGCTGGTAATATTTTCTTTTTCAAATATATATTGCTGATACTAATTTTTTTTAAAAGTATTTCTGGTATCAAAATCTGTTTTTACACTTTCATAGTGTTTTGAGTCAGGTTGTGGGGTCAAGTATTTGCCGATAGCTGGGACCCTAACAAGTGCTACCACCCTGGGTCATGGTGGACCTGGGAACACCAGCAACTAAGAGGTGGTTCCATGCTCCTCAAAACCTGATCAGAGTCCTTGCTGTTGGACGTAGTTTATCATCTTACCCAGGACGCGGACGCAGTTTATTGTCATACCCAGAACTGCAGTAGAAGACTGGTGAAGACAAGAGAATATAAATACTGTGTGACTTTGACAGATGAAGATGCTTGACTTCAAATGAAGTATATGTTACATGGTGCTGTGAACAGGGTTTACCTACCAACAAATTTAGGATTGACACACATAGTCTTACACTGAAAAAATCTAAGAAATGCCCTCAGAACAGGACATTGTAAATCTCCAATATTCACACCTTGTTTGGCAACTAGTGGAACTGCAGGAGGAGAACAGCAAACTTCACTGAGGAAATGCTCAAAGGAGGTCAATCTCGAAAACCTAGAAAGACTGACTATTGAACAAGATTTTACTGATGGTGATTTGGCACTATTTGTTAATTCATAGAATCGATACAAGGAAACGTGTGGGCTAACAAACCCAGCTAAAAGCCGAAATGAGCTAAGAACTGCATGTTTCGCCAAAGTGAATAGGTTATTGTTCAACTTGGTCAAGGTAGAAACCCTCACCACAACCACAGAACAACAGCTCCTTTGTCAGATACAACTCATTGCCATTAAAGGTCTGCACAAGGAGGTACACAGGCAGACATTCCACAACATGAGACAACAAGAGGGGGAAGGTGTCATATTTCTTAGTGAGGTTACAGTTGCAGGCGAAGTTCTATGAATTTACGATCCAGTGTCTGAATAAAAGTTGTAACCAGTAAGTCAATTATTCAGAGGATATAGTGGCTGGTTAATTTGTAGTGAGACTCACTAACACCGAACACCAAGGTAAGGTACTAGTTGAAGCTAATACTCTCACTATACTGGAATAGAAATTTAACAGGTTGGCCAGCCTTGAAACAATGGACAAGTCAGGTCCCTGCTTACAAAGCAGTCTAGCCCTGCTTACGGTATTTAATACCATAATTTCAGAGCAGAGGGGATGGCCCCAGGGTGATGATACCCCTAAAAGTTCACCTGGGATGGCATGCAAAGGGTGTGGAAAGATATCACATCCAAACAGATTGAGAAGATGGAAGAACTGTTCTGTAGTTAAGCTGTGGTGCTTCAAGTGTGGAATAATAGGCAACTTAGAAAAAGTTTGTCAAAAACCAAAGAAGGTACCCACCATGGAATCAACAAGTAGTTCGATGAAGCACCACTCAATAATATTCAGGCAGGGGGAAAAAATAGGAATAGTAAGACATCCTGTAGACAGGGACAAAAGTCACGAATGGTACCACACCTCTTAAGATAAAGACCAGTTTCGAGGGTGGGGGGTCTATGAAACCCCCACCATCCCTGGAAATAGAGGTTTCTCTAATAGCTTAATCCCATGCCAAATTTGGACATACTCTGAATGATCCAGCCAATGGTTAAGTGTACCGCATCCACGTCATATCAGACACTGGTGTGCAGACCTGTTCCAGTGGACAAGTCCTGTTATGCATCAGTGATCACCAGGTACAAAATAATCATAGGATATACAGTACAAACGATCAGCTGCATATTAAAGGCATACTCTTTATGTGCATCAGTGTCGACCACAGAGAAACAAAGCAAGTTGTTTATGCATCAGAGAACACATCTGGGTTCTACCTGTCGGAGTTGGCACTAAAAACCTGGATTTGATACATTACCAATTTCCCAAACCAGATGTACAAAATTAACACGTCAGCCACCATCAACGAAAAGGTGTTGTGTGGGTGTCCCTGAAAAACAATGGCCCCAAATGAACCAACCAACATCCCATTCCCTCCTATCAAAAGCAAAAGGAACTGTTTAGAATGATGATTACAAGATCATTTTTGATTGAACACATTTAACACATGTCCATACTAACCATTACAGGTGATGATGGGGAGGCTAGTTTTCATGCTGGCAAGTTTCATCTACTTGAATCTTAGAATTCTGAGTTTCCTTCTCCTAGACTGGTTGCTAACCAAAGCTGAAGAGCAAAATCTTCTCCACTATTTCACCTATAGCTGGAGGGAGAAGAGATGGATTTATACTTTTCCTAAGGATATTTACATGAAAGTGAATGAAACAAACACAATGAATACAGACTCAACCCACCAATTTCTTGTCCTATGCCACTAGCCATTGCACTATTGCACATCTATAAAGTTTTACTGATATAAAGTGTTTTTTTTTAAATTACATTATGTGGTAATTAATATTCAAAGAATCAGTTTGAGTTGCCATTTCAGATTAACTCTTATTGATATAATTGATTTTCCTGAACCTGAAGGACTATCAAAATTAACCTTTGAGGTACTTGTCAGCATTTATTATGATTGAGTATATGCACAACAGTTAGATGACTCTGAAAGAAAAATCAAATTAATTAAAATTGAATTCTGCAGTATTTACACAACATTGATCTGTTGCTAATACTATTGTAGCCATAATAAAACTATTGCTATGGTGACCACCAAGGTTGGTTAGAGTCCCACTTTTAGTAATATTCTAATTTAAATATATAAAGAGTGGAGACTATAAATAGTCTCCTTTTCACAAGGACTTAAAATTTCTCCATATTCAGTTTGTTTGACTATTTATTTTTCAAAAATAATAACAGATGATGAAAAATGTGAGAAAGAAATTAGAAATAGCAAAAGGTGCCTTCCAAAAGCTAAGTAAAGTATTAAGAAACAGAAAAAAGTTGCTAGAGACAAAGAAAAGACTAGTGAAATCATATGTAATATTATTTCTTCTATATGGAAGCAAATGCTGGACAATTTCCTCATAGATGAAGAGAAGACATGGAGCAACAGAGATGTGATTCTACTGAAGGATACTGAGAATACCATGGATGGAACATGTGAACAATGAGGAAGGGAAATGAGAATTAAAAGGATGCATGTGCTTAGAATCAGAAAGAGTCATTTGAAAGTTTTGGGACACATAATGAGGAAAGAGGGTTTGGAGAATTTGACACAGGCAAGAGAGGCAGGAGAAAATATTGAGTAATCTATATAATGATCTTATGCAAATGGATGGCAAAACAGAGACTGGAAGGGAATGGAAGGAGACAAATATTACTTAGAGCTACAAAGGATAAGAAGTTGTGGGGAGTTATCATCCCCCATGCCCTAAAGGAACATGGCTCCTAAAAAAAAAACATTAAAATAATAATTATGGCTATGGGGGCATAATTAGAATTTGAATTTACCACCTCCAACTGCAATAATTTTATTTTCTCATGTGAATAAATTGAATTACACCAAATCAAAACTATTTTAGTTTGAAACATTAATGCATATGATTAAATAGGGAAAAAGTCAGAGAACTTTTATAAATTTGACATGTTTCACTATTTATGTAGCTTCATCAGAAATTTTGGGGAATGAGAATAAAATACAGAGTTGTTTTTATATTTTGAATTCATATTCCGTTTGTGTTTCATTGATTGTGTTCATGTATTGTGTTGTCAGTATGCATGTGTGTGTAAAAATATTCAACTCATTCCACAAAGAAAAAAATGAAAGGGAAATAATACAGAAGATAAAGTGAAAATCCAAAAAATTATTTGCATGTTTGAACGCCTCCACCCCGACCCCAAGGTTCCCCAGTTTCATTTTAAGGGTATTTGTGCATAAGTGAATATAACAGACAAAAATGGATCTCAGTTCTCCTGTTTCTAATTCCAAGCCATTATACATTACACCAGCTGCACATCAAAACTTGGTATTCACAAGTGGTCACCCATCTAGGTACTAATCAGCCTCGATATTGCTTAACCCTGGTGATCAGATGAGAACTGGTGTTTCAACATGTTATGACCATAAGCCTAAAAAGAATAAGAAATAAAAATAAAAATAGGAAGACAAAATAAAAAAAAAAAAGAAAAAGAGAGAAAGAATTAAAATTGTGAAGAAGATAAAATAGAGAGATTATAAATAAAACTGACAGACTTGGATACAGGAAGGTTGAGTGTTGAAAAAGAAAAAAGAAGAAGAGACGTTTAGACATGATGAAGAAATAAGAGAAAAAAAAACAACCCCCCCCCAAAAGTGGCAAAGAATTATTTCTAAAGCAATTAAGTTAATGCTTTCAGTGTTTTCAGAAATGCTTTTGTTTGCTGAATAAGTCTGCTTTGCTTATTTATTTCTTTTGTGTCTTCTTTTCTTTATAGTTCAGCGTTTCAATAGGATTGTGAAAAGACTAATGTCCACTTGGCATCAGAATCCCTTAAGACTTGTACAAATCTAACATTCCAATTTCAATTTCAACAAACAAGTTACCAAACTTGTACTGATGCCAGAACCACTTACACTGTAAATCTCTCTAGCACAAATTATTATTAATATTAGGTTGGTGCAAAAATAATGACATGATAATGTCATTTTTTGACGTATTTTTTAACATCAAAAAACGACATTATTACATCATTATTTTTGCACCAACCTAATAGAAATAATTATTACAATTGCCACTAAGGCATAACATAGACAAATATGACCATTATAACTGCCACTATTTAGAAATAATGTGTTACGATATCATTATCAAAAAATGTCCGTTTTTCTTGACAATTTTCTATAGTATTCATGAAGTTATAAACTTCTAAGCAAAAAAACTAAACAAAAAGTGGGGCCAAACAATAACTGGCTCAATATTGGTCAGGAAATAGCTAATGGTAAACCCTTTCATTTCTTTTAAATATTTAAGCCTTGTTGGCAAATATGAGGACAGCTTTTTATAGAAAGGAGAATCAATGTTGTTCCATTAAATGTTGTGATATAGCATAAAAACGAATAAGTAACTTATTATGGGATAGATTTTCCGTTTGATCTCTTGAAATGTTGTGGATAAACTTGTGGGCAGCTTTTTATAGAAAGAAGAGTCAATGTTGTTCCATTATAAGCTAATGGCTTCAAACAGTTGATTCCTTGTTGGAGTTAATTTGTGTTTCATATGAGATGAATTATTCTATACAGGGTCCAAATCTGAACTCCAACAAGACAGAAATATGAGCCTGATGTTTTCAAACCATATTTTTTTATTTTATCTTGGTGAAAAATATATGATTATGCATATTTAGAAAACAACTTTTCAGTTGTGGGAAGCAGACCTTTCTGCAAAATTCCTATTTATTTCAATGTATTAAGTGAATATCTGTCTATATTTTGGGGATGAGGTATTATGTACATTATTTACATTATTCGGACTATTGTCCTCATCTTTCTCACCATATTTATTACAACATTTCGGCTGTTGTATGCTCCAGCCTTCTTCAGGTGGTTGGAATGTCAAACTTAACCCTTTATTTTGCTCACTGTTCTAGTTCCACGTTTAATGGATTTCAGTTATCAGTTATCTCCTGTTAATTCCCTTCTGAAAGTTCTCCACTGCCTTAACTGGGTATTGAACTCACACTCTTTGGGTCCTGTTGCTGGATCTAACCAACACCTTTATCCACTGTGCCATGTGTCCTTGACAATAAAGGCATTGGTTAGATCCAGTGACAAGACCCAAAGAGTGTGAGTTCAATACCTGGTTAAGGCAATGGAGAACTTTCAGAAGGGAATTAACAGGAGATAACTGATAACTGACATCCATTAAACATGGCACATGGAACTAGAACAGTTTACCCACATGAGCGAAATAAAGGGTTAAGTTTGACATTCCAACCACCTGAAGGAAGCCGAAGCGTACCACAGCCGAAACGTTGTAATAAATATAGCGACAAAGATGAGGACAATAGTCCGAATAATATAAATAATGTATTGATTGAATTGTTTATATTTTGGACATGGTTCATTATTTTTAACCCAATGTTTGAACAGGCTGGGAAGGAGTAGAAATAGCACTAAAAGGTAAAAAGTTTGATAATTTTTTCTAAGAATTGTTTTTTATCCTTAAAAATTCCAAATATTAAAATAATTGAGAAGAGTAATCTTAAGATGAGTTAAGAGGTGCCAAAAAGAATGTTTTTTTACTATGTGCATGCTCTTTTACAACATGTAGTTTCTCTTAAAACTTATCCACATATCCACATAAACTATGCCTGTATCCCTCTACATTGAGTGCAGGTGCAGAAAGAAATATAAATTGGAGACAGGCCGTCCCCTTAAGGTAAGGCTTCAAGAACACTAAAAAGCTGTAATATGAGAGGAAGTAGAAAAATCAGGCATGGTTGACCAAATATGGAGAGAAAAGGGAAATCACCGCCCTCTGTGGGATCAAGTTAAAATCATAGACAAAGAAAATCCTTGGAAAATTTGTAAACTTAGGGAATCAGCACATATGCTAGGCCACAAAAATCTCCTGAGCTAACCAAGCATAGAAATGAATACGATACGGGAACCAGTAATAAGGAATGCCAGAGAAAAGCAATAATAACAATGGAAACTGTAATATGAGATGTGGTAAAAATTATAAAATGATAACAGTAAAAATTGCAATATGAGCACTGGTAAAAAAATGGTTGCTGAAGACATTACGTTTATAATACCCAGAAATTCATACACAGATGTCCTTAAGGAAACATGGCACAGTGGATAAAAGTGTTAGATCCAGCGACAAGACCCAAGGAGTTGTGAGTTCAATACCTGATTAAGGCGATGGAGAACTGATAACTGACATCCATTACACATGGCTTGTGGAACTATAATAATCTACCCCAGTGAGCGAAATAAAGGGTTCACTTTGACATTCCAACCAGAGTGTACAACGGCCGAAATGTTGTGATAAATATGGCAACAAATATGAGGATGATAGTCTGAGCAATGTAAATAGTGTACATAATACCTCATCTCAGAAATATAGGCAGATCTATTTTTAGATATCGTGAAATTTTGGTTTACTTGTTATTATTTATTTATTTTTATATCCCTACAGAGCCACATCTCTCACATCAACTCTTTTCTGTATTTGTGGAGAGATTGTCTGAGATTTGCCACTCTATAGGAGATTTGACATTACATTACAGTCGCTAATTTGATTTGAAGGATATTTCTTGGTTTGTTAATATCATTCTCAATTTCTGAAAAGTGTCCTTTATTATTCATATGCATCTTTGAATTTCTATGTTACACTGACCAATTATCTGTTACTATCGCGTCTCCTTTTAGTTAAATTATGTATTCCATCAGTTGGGAGTTAATACTTAGGCATGTCTTATTTTCATTGGATTATTGGATTATCATGTTTGAAGTTTTTGGTGTGTGCATATTCATTAAAGTATAAAATTATAATGTAATTAGGAAAAACATTTAGCATGATAGAACACAAGGAAAATTGGTTCTCGATGTCATGCTAGAAAATTTTTCTCTCCCGAGTCCATCCTTCAAATTTATAAATCAACCATTCCCTCTTGCATGAAATACTGCTGTTCATCTTAAGGCCCTCAACAAAATCCAGAGACAGATATGCAATGTGACTGGCCCTAATCTGGCATCTTGTTTACAGTTACTCTCACAGATGTGCCATCACTTCCCTCTGTCTTTTCTAAAAATACTTTCACGGTAACTGCTGCAGCAAGCTATTTTCGCTAGTTCCCAAACTGCATGAATTTAAACATATAGATATAGGTTGGCATGTCAGTCCCACCCTTTCACTGACAAAACGGTTAAATATAGCTGTCTCTTCTACTCAAAGACCTTCATGTCTCGCACTTATCATCTGTGGAACTCCCTTCCTCTTACTTGCTTCCCTCATAGCTATAATCTCCAACTATTCAAACGCAATGTCAATCGACATCTTCAGATGTTCCCTGTTCGATATCTCCAGATGTTCCCTGTTCGATATCTCCAGATGTTCCCTGTTCGATATCTCCAGATGTTCCCTGTTTGATATCTCCAGATGTTCCCTGTTCTGCTCTTCATCCTTTCCTCCATCACGTCTCTTTACTCTTGCTCCCATTCTCTGTAATCCCTTGCCTGTTAGTGGCACTCCCACTTTGCTTGGGGTGAAATGCTTAAAAAAACGATATTCACATACAAAAATGAAGTCAAAGAATGTCATTCAATTTGACACAAAAAAAATTTAATTGTTAGAAAAATACATTAATTTTATATGCCAAGGAGGTTAATGTGAAAGTATTTTTTTTTAAGTGTTTCAGTGTTCACAAGTTCGTTCTTCTTTTATTTGAAATCTCCTCTCTGGACATAGGCGGTCATGACTCTCCACAACTTCCTGTCCCTTGTAGCTCTTAGAAAACTATCTTTCCTTCATTTCTCCAAAGCCCCATTCCATCTTCCATTTACCCAAGCTCACCAAGTATGTCGTGCGCTGTTTTACTCTGTCTGTTTTGCCCTCTATGTGTTCCATGAATATTCGATTTTCCAAATCTACTTTCTTATTATGTACCCCAGAAAACTTAACTTTCTCTTCCTTATGTTAAGTATTAGTTTCCTTTTTCTTTAATTTTCTTCAAAACTTTAACGTTACTCACATTTTCGGTTCACAAAATCCTGAGCATTCGTCTGTAAAACCAAATTTCTGTGCTTGAAGTCTCTTTTTCATCCATGAGGAGATTATCTAGTACTCACTGCCATACAGGAGGACAGATATCATGTAGCAGTTTAGTACTCGTTTCTTTGTTTCTTGAAATTTTTCCTATTTCTTAGTATTCCACTTAACTTTTGGAATACTTCTTGGCTATCCCAGTACATCTTTGGATCTCAGTGTCGCTCTTTCTGTCATCTATTAAAACACTTCCCAAATATTTAAATTTCCACACTTGTTTGATGTTGGTACCTCCGATTTGCAATTTGCACTTTGGGCTCATCCATTTGCTAACAACCATGCATTCTGTTTTCTTGCAGTTGATGTTTAATCCTTTCTTCTTGCTTTCCTTCATTACCTTCTGTAGGAGTTTTTGTAGCTTTCTTTCTGTGTCTGCTATCAACACTGTGTCATCTGCATACCTTATGTTGTAAAGAATGTGGCTGCCAATAATAAATCCTGGTAGGACTTCTAGTTCTCTCAAAATTGCCTCACTGTATAGTTTGAATAAGTCTGGTAAGAAGACATATCCTTGTCTTAAAACCCTTTCTATTTTTGTATATCTGCTGAACTCATTTTCTATCCATATGCAAGCAGTTTTCTGTCAGTATAGAGTATCGATTATTCTAATATCCTTCCCAAATATATCATGGTTGCTGAGCAGTTCCAACATTTCTTTGTAGCATAATATTAAATTAAATTACATTATTCTTGAAAGAAAAGTTATTAATTCTCTTCTTTATTTTTTCCTTTTACGAAATATGAAAGTGATTAAAGTTCTACAATATACAGGAGGCAAACTAACAGTCAGATATTGTGTTGATAAGGACCATTTATGTTAACATGTGTACTCACTCTGTAAATGTATGACAGAAGGAGGACAAAGAATGATAGTAAAGGGTAAGAAATTTCTTAAAACAACAAAAGATAGCAAACTGGCATGGTGGAGTAATGGATAGTGACTCAGATTGTGAAATTGGAGAGCTGAGTTCAAATTCCAGTTGGATCCATTACATTCACTTTCATGCTAATATCTTCGGGAAAGGTGTGAATCCTCTTCTTCTCTCCCCAGCAAGACAGTCTGGGTTATTTAGCCTTGGGTGGCAACTGGTCTAGGAGAAAGTAACTCTGGATTCAAAACTGTATGTAACCCTGGCATAACACATATTATACAGCTAAAAAAAGGATCATTCATATTGTTTCAATGATCCCGACTACGGTTGAAGGATGATAATGGTTATGATTGTCCCTGTTCTGATAGGATGTCGGACATAAAATAAAACATTACTATTATTATGCTTTGCAAAAACTGACATCAATAAAATAGATTCTTATAAAGTAAAATAAAAATACATGATTTATGTAAGAAATAAATGAAAGAAAGAAGATAAAAAATGTATGAATCGATAAATAAATATAGAACGAAAAAGTAACAGAGATTGAAGACTGTCTCAGTACTGATAAACAGCATTTTTTTTCATTATATATAGCTATTAAACAAATAATAAACATTATGAATTTGGAAAACCCCAAATAAAATGTTATAAATCAGAATCAACAAAATAATAAAAAAAAAAAAATCTTTTATGCAAAATTGATTCATGGTTTATTACAGATAAAATATTTGCATACAAACCTTTTTTGGAAAGTTAAAAAAAATATGGAAATCTATATTTCAGGAAAAAAGAAAAAGTAACATTCAGTTATGGAATTCAAAGTTGTGTTTATCATTTGTACCTTTGTGATGTCAAGGGAATGCATTTTGATGCAGACAGAGTTTATTGCAAGGTGGGGATGGCAGGTTGCAATTGTTGGTTTTAACACTTTTTTTAGCATCTCCTCAGACAAGTTTTTTTTTTATCTTTACTAATATGTAATAAAACAAAAATATCAGAGACAGCTTTAATGTTTATGAACATATAAATATTTGTATATATAGATGTATATGTTATTGAATAAATAAATATCTATGTGTGTTCTTTGAAATGTGTTATATTTATTAGTATTCAATACCAGAGATAGAGCATTTGTCGATATAGACAGTGAGAATATAAGAATCTACATTGGATGGTGACTGTCAGTTTCATGTCTCAAGCAATCTTCAGACCCTGTGTCACTACTAGCTTTATAAATAAGTCACTGGGGGATTAAGGGAAGTGAATGGAGGAATTAACTAGTACTTCTTAGGTTATGACATTTAGTCTGCTTATTTTATTTATTTATTTTATTTACTGTATTTTATTTATTTATTATTTGTTTATTTCATTTATTTTTTCATCTTTCCTTTGTTTTTAAATTTTTATATTTAAAATAAAGTTTATTTAGTTTATTTTAGTTTATGGGATTTTATTTTGTCTTAAAGATCAAGATGTGATTGTTGGTAGCCTAGTAAGAATTTATTTCTAGTCAGCCTTTGAAAATGAGCTCCAATCCTTTCTTTAGGATTCTATAAACTACATCCGCATCCTGAGTAAGACAATAAACTTTGTCCAACAGCAAGGCCTCTGATCAGGAGGTTTTGAGGAGTGTGAAACCACCTCTTAATTGCTGGTGTTCCCAGGTCCACCCTGACCCAGGGTGGTAACACCTGTTAGGATAACAACTATGGGTAAATAGTTAGCCCCCAAACTGGGGTCAAAACACTATGTAAGTGCAAAAATAGTTTTTAATACCAGAAATACTTTGTAAAAAAATATTTATTACCAGCAATACATTTTGGAAAAAAAAAAAAAAGATATTACCAGCTATACATCTGTATCTGTCTATATTTCTGAGATGAGGTATTATGTACACTATTTACATTATTCAGACAATTGTCCTCATCTTTGTTGCCATATTTATCACCCTTCAATATCTGTCTATATTAGTCTGACTAATGTAAATAGTGTACATAATACCTCATCTCAGAAATATAGGCAGATACTGAAGGGTGATAAATATTCTATTTTTGAAGAAAAAATATTACCAGAAATAAAAATTTTGTCGGCATTAAATAACCCATTGAGGTTGATATGCCGTAAAACAAACCAAACCAAACCAAACCTTTAGGATTCCACCTTGTTCTAGAAAGGTAATTGCTATTTTCTCCTCTATGAAAAGTTTACATAATTCTGAGGTGTTGTTGTAGGCTGGTGCTGTTTTTCTTATTTTCCATGTTATTTCTGCTGTCTTTTGTTCTATGTTTTTTTTCATTTTCCATTTTTGCATTGAGAATCTTTCTTATCAAATTGCAAAGATTATTTGTATCAATACAGGTGCGTTCCCTCATGTCACTATCCTTGGACATACGTTGTTCCTAATTTTCTTCCTGATACCCTTTCTGATGTCATCAGTTCTCAACTTAGGGTCTCTACTGATGATACAACCATTTACTCCTGTGTTAATGGTAATTCTGATCACTTCAATAAGCTCATGTTGGAAGTAGATCTCATAAATAACCTACAATCTGTTATTAACTGAGGAAAGAAATGGCTTGCTAATTTTAATGGCTCCAAAATGAAACTGCTCTTTTTTATCATCTGAGAATTGGTTGGTTGGTTGTTTTGTTTTATGGCATATCAATTCCAGTGGGTCATTTAATGCCAACAAAACTTCTGAAATAGATTCATAGCAATAGTTTGGTAAAAAAAAGTGTGTATGTATACATATATATTTGAACCATTTTTCAGTTACTCATATTTTTGAGTACAATCCAACTTCTTTTAGGAAATTTACAATCTTGGGTGGTTTTATTTTCATAAAAAGGTTTGTTTTTTTTAAATTACTTACTTGGTAATATTTTTTCACACAAGATCAAAATCTACAAACTCTAACAGTATATGTTTCACTGTAAATTTTAATTATTGCTGAGAATAACTTTTCCTTCAAAAATTATTGCTGGTAATAATTTTTTTATTGCAGAGTATTTCTGGTATTAAAACCTATTTTTACACAAGTTTCGGTGTTAACTATTTGCCCATAGCTGGGACCCTAACAGGTGCTACCACCCCGGATGAGTGTGGACCTGGGAACACCAGGAATTAAGAGGTGGTCCCACACTCCTCAAAACCTCCTGATCAGAGGTCTTGCTGTTGAATGTAGTTTATTGTCTTACCCAGGATAGCCATCTGAGAGACCTCTTTCTACCTTCCATCAGCATGAATGATGCTAACTTCCAAGTGTGTGACTCTTTGTGCTTTTCAGGCAAATGTTTTTCACTGACATGAAGTAGAAAAATTATATTGAATCAATTACTAGGATTACTCCAAAGAAAGTTTGTTCACTGTGTTGTGATAGACAATTTTTCTTGCTGAATTTATTTTACAAATTTATAAGTCAGCTATTGGTCCAGGCATTGAATATTGTTGCCACATCTGATCTGGTGCTTCTGCTATGTATTTAGATATTCTTGATAAAATCCAAAGAAGAATCTGCAATGTTATTTGTCCTGACCTAGCATTTCAGCTTCAGTCACTTTCCCACCACCATAATATAGCTTCCCTGTGCCTTTTCTATTAAAATATTTCCATGGTAATTGTTCTGATGAGCTTTCTTCTTTGGTATCTAAACTTTATGAATTTATTTGTACTACTAGATTGGCAGTGAGGTCTCATCATTTTACAGTTGAAATGGCTAGATGTAACCATAAGTTCTATGCTAATAGTTTCTTCTCTCATGCTTTTCACCTGTGGAACTCTCTTCTGGCCTCTTGCTTTCCATTTAACTTTGATCCTCAACAAATTTAAATGCAATGTCAACTCATTTTTCATTTTCTTAATTCCTGTTCTTTTACTGTTCTCCCTCCTTAACAATGTTTTCTTTTTACTTATATTCATTCACACTCAGTAACCACTTGCATCTTAGTGTCTTTATTGCCTTGGTTGTAGTGAAATGGTTAAAAAAAGATTTTTAATGAAATGTATTCAAGATTCTGAATAAAAAACAACATCAAAGTACCACACCTGTAATGTCTTGGTAAGTGGTAAATCTTGGCTATTACTGATAATACTATTACTATCAGGAAAATTGGCTATTACTAATAATACTATTACTATAGGAAAAATTGGCTATTTCTAATAATACTATTTCGATAAGGAAATTGACAGATCTGGAGATCAACAACCCACCCACTTTAAAACAAGATCCAGATCTTCAACATCCTACTTTACGACTCAGAAACCTGGTGGCTAACCAAGACCAACAGCCACAACTTCAGACATTTACCAACCAATGACTCAGGAACATCCTCAATATTAGGTGGCCGGAAGTTGTCCCCAATGACCATTTGTGGGACAGGTCCAGACAATCCCCAATCGAGACTGACATCAAGAAATGGCAATGGAGATGGATTAGCCACATACGCCGCATGCCTCCCCCTTGTATCACCAGACAGGTCCTTGATTGGAATTCACAAGGGAAGCGAAAAGTGGGTCATTCAAAACAGACTTGGCGCAGAAGTGGAGGTGAAGGCACCCAGCACAATATGGGCCAAGCTGAAAAGGATTGCCTGGTGCCGCGTCTGTTGGAGAGGTGTTGTTGAGGCCCTATGTTCCCCAAGTAATCAAGAGGCATAGAGAGAGATAAGGAAATAAGACACCCAATGTAGAAATGGCCTTGATTTGGTCAATAAAAAAAGAGAATGCTGAAGAATGACAATGTAAGTTAAAAAATCAAGAAACTAAACTCAAAATATCAAATCATTGACTTACTGAGGCAGGAAAAAATTTTAAAAATGAAATGTTTCAACACCATGAGATTACTTTCCATTTAGATCCCATTTTCTTTTAGCAAAAAATAAATGAATAAGTGTCAAAATAGTCTTTTGACATTGTGGTACTACTTCAGGAAACTGGTTCACTTATATAAAATAGCAAAAAATTGGTCGGGGGATGAATTTTTGTAGATTAGCATTCAGTCAACTTTTGTCAAGACATTTGACAAAAATAAAAAATATTGATTTTTTTTATTAATTTAGAAGTTGGGGTCCTGTACAGGATATAAATACAGACACAAATCAATTCTTGATTTTTACAGAGTTATCTGAACTTAGTTTGTTATATGCAAATGTCAAGTCTGAAATTATGCAAACATCATTGATATTAGCAATTCTTTCTTTCAAAGTTTTTAAACATTTTTTAAAGCTTTGTTAAAAAATTGCAAAAAATTAGAGAGGTGATAATTATTTATCTTAAATGAAGAATAAGTGGATACATACATTTATTATGGATACATTACATTATTATAATACATTTATTAATTTATGTAAATTTTTGTTCTTTAATTAAAAATTTATATATTCATTTGTTCTTTATTTAAATGAAATATTTTGTAAAAAAAAAGAATTTTTTTTTACATAGAATTGCTACATCCAGGTAACTTTTTAAAGTCAGGGATCTGTTTTTCACTGTATCAATATTAAAACCAAGATCTTCACCCTCTCCCATCTTCTAAATTGATAAAAAATATTTTTTATTCTGGCATCTATTGTACCTTGTGTAAGGCTAATCTACAAAAATCATTCAATATTTTTACAAGTGGATCAGCCTACTTAAGTTACACCATTATTCAAAATAAAGATGATTATATGCTTGAGAAATTCAATAGATGTGTATGTTGAACATGACACTTCAGTCTCACAAAAGACTTATAGACAAGACCACATTGGGTACAAGATTGTGAGTTATGAGACAAGGCTTCTGATCTTAATGAAGATTTTTTTAGTCCTTGCTCTTGCCTTCCTGAGGTGTTCAAATGCTTAAAAATTGTGTCAGCATACACTCCACACTTTTTGGTCCAGGAACATCTGAACAAATGTTTTATCTGGTTTTAAAATTGCTCTTAATCTTGTCTTTGTACCTGTGCCATAGGGTCTGCCTACGTTTCTTTTGCAATTGTATAATTCACAGTACATGAGGAATTTTGGCATTTGATTCTCATTCATTCTGATGATATAATATATATAAGCTAACTGAAATAGAGTTTACATGAGAAAGGTCTTAACACATCCAATTTTGCATTTTGCAAGCAGATCAGCATTTGGTATTTTGTCTTTGAATGTATATTGACAGATGAAGTGAAGGCAGCCCCTGTGGATAACATCTAGCTGATTTATGTGTGTGTGATATGGAGATAAAACTCAGATCTATACAAAAGTTGGAGTGGGGGAGGTCAACAGTTTTGTAGATGTTGATTCTCATTTCTAGTTTAATCCCTCTTATATTTTAAAGGTGATGATGATTGAGACCTTGATGGAAAATTTAGCTGTGATGGATAACTTTGTTGTCAAGGGAAGTATAAGAGTTCATTTTCCTTCTTAGGTAAGTGAAACACTTCACATATATCAGGTTTTTTCTCTCTTCTTGTAGAAACGATAAAATTACAGCTAATAAAGAAAAGGAATTTGTGCAGAGCCATGATCGTCTATATCCTGAAGGGACAGGGCATTAAAAAATTTTATATTAGAAGAAGGACAACTCTGAATTCAAAACCATGCAACTGGAAAAAAATTCTACTATCTTTCTCAAAATGTCATGGCAATTCCCAGATAATAAAGAAAATCTGTGGAGAGCCATGTCCAGCTACTTCCTTAAGGAACATGGCATTAAAAATATTTATATTAGGAGAAGGACAACTTTGAATTCAAAACCATAGAGAAGGCAACAGAAAACCATTCCACTATTTTTGCCAAGCTGTCATGGCAATTCACAGGCAATAAAGCAAATGAATCTGTAGAGAGCCATGATCACCTATCTCCTGAAGTGAAGAAATGTTTGTATTAGGAGAAGGACAACTCTGAATCCAAAACTGTGGACAAAGCAACTATTCTACTATCTTTCTCAAAAAGTCATGTCAATTCATAGATAATAAAGAAAAAGAAACTGTAGAGTGTTGTGATTGTCTACATATTGAAGAGACATGGTATTGGAAAAGAATTACTCTTAGTTTATATAAAATTGGAAGTTGATCATTCTTGCAGTCAGCATTTTACTCTATGGTTTGGGCACCTGAGCGTGGTGTATTGGTTAACAAGCTTGTCTCGCTAAAACAGTTACAAACTGAAGAGTCAGTTCAATCATCACCGATCCCATACTTTTGGCATTGTACCACATCTAATTTACGCTTAGAAAATCAGTTTTACTCTATGGCTTATTCACATTTTTTCACTGCATAATACCAAATATATAGTGGTAATTTTTTTCACTGCATAATACCAAATATATAGTGGTAATTTTTTTCACTGCATAATACCAAATATATAGTGGTAATTTTTTTCACTGCATAATACCAAATATATAGTGGTAATTTTTTTCTCTGCATAATACCAAATATATAGTGGTAATAAAACTGCTCAAATGTTCACAGGTTTTCTTACTCTGTGAATTATAAATAAAACCCCAAATATACTTTAAATACTTATCTTGTCAACTGAAATATTATAGGCATGTCATCGCACACCATTGATCCATTAGCTTTGAATATCATAATCTAAAGAATGAAACTTGCTGAAAATTTGCCAAAATTCCATATGAAACAAAACAAAAGTGAAAAAAATAATTTTTTACTGTCATCTTCAAAAGAACAGCTTTTACAAAAATATCTCAATGTAAATATATATTCCTGAGTAATAAATGGATCAGCTCCAAAATGATAAAGATTTAGGTTTTGAGGGTGATTTGTTATCAGGACCTAAATGTTTTTTTTTTTAAATTTTACAGTTGATCCATTCATTACTCAAGAGCATATATTTAAATTGAGATATTTTTGTGAAAGCTGTTCATTTGAAAGTGACTGATTAAAAGAAATAGGCAAGAACTCAAAATTTAGATAAAGTAATAAATAAAATCTGTTATCTTTTACATTTGATTCCTTTAAGTATTGAGGAGAAATTTTCAAACAGATTTTTATAGAAAGAGATCAATATTGTTCGATTCCACATTGATGGCATCAAAATGTTGTCGAGTTCTTGGAAAATGTTTTTTGGTTATTTTGTGTTTAATGCAAGACCAAATATTTCCTTTGAGATTTGAATCTGACCTCTGACCAGACAAACATCCTGATGGATTTGTTCTTCATCCACCTTTTTGGCAACAGCATTGTCTTATTGAAAAATAGCAGGTGATCATTTCTCTTTAGAAAACAACTTTTAAATTCAAAAAACAATTCTTTCTGAAATATTGTTTTTGGGGTTTTAATCCATGTTCATTCTTTATTTTTGCTCAGCAGTGTATGTGTATTTATAAATATAAAATATTTGTGAATATGCATGAGAGAGACAAACAGACAGACAAACAAAAAAACAAACAGACAGATAAACAGAAAAACAAACAAATAGAGAGACAGTAATTTATGCCTGAAATTCTGGGATGAAGAGTTATCATTATTTACAGTGCTACACTCAGGATTGTCCCACAGAAAATAGCCTAGTGGTTTAAAGCATTGGTTTATGATTCTGGTGACATAGTAATATTGGATTAGACAGTGAAGACTTAGATTCAGTAAAAACTAGGGAAAGCCATTAGTGAGCCATTACTAAATAAGAACTAGACAAGATATCCTTATGAGGACAGCAGAACAGAAACAATCTATCCTTGCAGGTTAAATAAAGTGTTCTGTTTGAAATTACTTAAAGGATACCCTGATCAACAAGCCCCTGATGAAAGATAGAAGAGACAATGGTCAAAACAATATAACCTGTGGTAAACGGGGTCAAAACTTCTACCAAGAAAACTTGTAAAAGGGCCCAATAAAAAGGACCCACTTAATCCCAAAATGCTTCATCAAACAAGGAATTGAGGATATCTATTTTCTACTGAAAGAAATGATAGTAGCAAAGAATCTTTATTTAAATCTTCCTAGCATCTATGCAATATTTTCCTCTTTTTTTTTTTTAGTATTAACTTTCTTTGTTTATTTCTAAAGTGCCACACCATCACTTTGGGGCCCACCAAGAAATTCCTTGGTATCCCGGTGGGCCAGTCTGCCACTTAATATAACAATAATAACAAAAATGAGTAAAAAGTAAGAAGAGATCTGAAATTGTACAAATAATAACAGAATTAATTAATAATAAACCTAAGCGAAGTAAGAAAACAAATGAATTTGTCTATTTTATTTGTTAGCTGGAAAAATCAAATTTCAAAACATCGAGACTTTTCACAAACATTACAACGCAAAAGAGATAAATGGTGAATAACATTTATATTGATTAAGTGACGTTCTTTGTTGGGGTAAAAAAATTAAAAATACAGAAATAAATCACATATTCTATTGTTGCATGTAAATAAATCTTGGTCTGTTGAAATCAAGGCATACAAGGACTTTGAAAATATTTATATATAGAAATATGGTGTTATGGATCTTATAATTTCATAACCAGACTGTCTGTTGCATGTATCAATCAGTTAGTTGAACTTGTAGACTTCTTGTGGAATATTAGGCCACAGTCTTGTCACACTAAGTATTACTGTTGTGTTCTCTGTAGCAAGTAGGTTTTTACAAGATCGAATTGCTAGCTCCAGGTTCAACTGAATTGCTCATCTCTTAGACTGCTTTACAACAAAGGCTAGAGAGCTCAATCTGCCTTGCTATTATTACCTAACTGGGAAGGAGAAAATATGGAATCATACATTTGTGTGAAAGTAAACACAATGATTTTGGCTGGAATTTGAAGTGACCATGCCATATCAGTGTATAGACAAGCTGTGGCAGAAAAAACATCCACATTTTAAAGGTTGGCAAAAATTTTAAAATATTAAAAATTTATTTCACTGTTGTTTAAACAAACAGCTACAGTTTTTATTCATTTTGGTTTTAAGAAATGACATCTTCCAAATGGTGGCCTATATTTTCCATATTTAGAAATTGTCTACAACAGTTTATGGAAAATAAACTGTTGTAGACAATTTCTAAATTTCTCCATCATCCAGAATTTTGAGTGCCCCAAGATCTTCCAAGTTACCTTTTTTAAGTGCTGAACCATTGTGCCTGAAATTTTAAAACCCATAGCAGTATTGGTTTTCCAATGTAGCAAGGAATGAGCACAAAAAGTTCTTTGTGTTCCACTTACAAATTCACCAGTCTTAAAAAAACTGTTCAACAGCAAACACATGATTTGCATTGGTCCTACCAATGATGGTAACTAATTGCATCTGAAAAATAATGGTAAGAATTTAGATAGATGAAGACACCATTGACACCTGCCTAAATTCACTAGCACCACACAAGTGGCAATTTGAAATATGGTAAGTATTTCTATGCACACACACACACACCCATGCACACACATAATGCAAGAAGAAGAAAAATATCAACTTTGCACCAATTAAAAGTGCATAAATTCTTAACTCAATATAAAAGAAAAACAAGAAAATAAACAGTCAATTACTGATATCTCCTGACAAGTGGATGGGACGATTGCTGGAGTGTCTGCCTATGAAACTCTAGAGTCGAGATGCTGATAATAACAAAGTGACAAATTTTATGTTTGTATTAATCCTATATATATATATATATTAAATTTTAATCCCCACCTTCACCTTTAGGCCTTCCTGTTCTTCTTTCTTCTGTTACCACTCTCTATAGCTTTCATACATTTCCCTCTCACACTTGTTTCCCACTCCCACACATACACTCTCATTAAAATTTTATTTTTTATACCCGGAGTTATATTTTCCGATTTCTTGTTGAATTTGTAGCTCTGATTACTTGGATTGTGATTACGATTCCAATGTAATGAATTATAACCATGGAATATTAGTGTTTGTGTCTTTTATATTATATTCTTACTCTGTCCTGGATATTGAGTTCTATCTGGATTCTATCCTCTTGAGAATTTATTTATATAAATATATATTTATATAATTTATATATATATATATATATATATATATATATATACATTGACCACTAATATTATCAATCTATATATATATATATATATATATATATATATATAGAGAGAGAGAGAGAGAGAGAGTTATGCATAAATTATCATCTAAATTATGCAAAAATGAAAATAAAAACTGACATCTCATTTTAACAGATATATTTACTAAAATTATGCAAAAGTATCTTGGAATCCTAAAGAGTAGATTTATTCAATAAAATCGCCATTGGCTTCAATCATGACCTACAACTTCGGAATCTCCTGCAACTCTTCTGGGTGGTCTCCTTGCTTAAATTGGTGAATGCTGCCATAATCCTTGATTCCAGTTCATCTTTGGTGTTACAAGGAATTTTGTTGGTCTCTTGC
>OZ010579.1:117010509-117063009 GCA_963932145.1 Acanthosepion lycidas
GAGAGAAGAAGTTAGGTCTCATCCTGCAAATATATATCTACATCATCCTGTGCAGCTGTGGAAAGAAATATAAAGGGGAGACAGGCTGCCTCCTTAAGATAAGGCTTCAAGAACACCGAAAAGCTGTAACACAAGGGGAAGTGGAAAAATCAGTCATGGTTGACCACATATGGAGAGAAAAGGGAGATCACCGCCCTCTGTGGGATCAGGTTGCAATCACAGACAGAGAACATCATTGGAAAATTTGTAAACTTAAGGAATCAGCACATATGCTAGGCCACAAAAATCTCCAGAGCCGACCAAGCAATGAAATGAATACAAGATGGGAACCAGTAATAAGGAGTGCCAGAGAAAAGCAATAATAACAACAAAAATTGCAACATGATCTCTGGTAAAAAAAATGTAATGATAACAGCAAAAATTGCAATATGAGCACTGAAAAAAAATTATTGCTGAAGTTTATAAGTCCCAGAAATTCATACACAGATGTCCTTAAGGACACATGGCACAGTGGATAAAGGCATTGTTTAGATCCAGTGACAGTGCCCAAAGAGTTGTGAGTTCAATACCTGGTTAAGGCAGTAGACAACTTGTAGTGGTGAATTAACATTATGATGAATTAACATGAGATAACTGATAACTGAAATCCAGCAAGTGAAATAAAGGGTTCAGTTTGACATTCCAACCACCTTCCTTGGGATCTTGAGATGGGGATTAATCAACTTCACAGGCCGGAGCATACAACAATCAAAACGTGATAAATATGGTAACAAAGATGAGGACAATAGTGTGTATCTAAATTAGAAAGCCAAAAATTTTAAAATTAATTGTATATTCTTAAAAATCTCTGCCAAATCAATGTCATATGTGCTTGCATATCAACTAAACCACACGCACCTCTTTTGTTTTCTCTAGAAAAGTGGGACACAGGTTTGAATCCAACTTTAGTGATGGAGAACCCACAATAGGCAGCCTTATTCAGGCCATCAGCTGTGATAACAAGGCATTTCCATCAACAGTGATGCCTTTTTAGTCAAGGATGAAGCCAATGACAGTAGCAAAGACTAAATCTTAACTATCGTATATGTATGTTGATTTTCACCTTCAAGTCTATCTCACTTGACTACATATGCATGTGTCTATCTCGAATACTACCTTGTGTTATACCCCTGAATGAACTCTGTAGATCATGGGAAATAGAAAACTTTTTAACTATTTTAACCATACATTATGAAATGGACAAAGTCCGACAATTATTTTAAGACATTTTTTTATGTTTATACGTTCTTTTTATAGATACAAATATTTCAGCTGGTAAATGTTGTTAATACTGTTTATTATAAACAGAGCATTTACTTAAATATTTGTATCTATAAAAATAATGTATAAACATAAAAAATGTCTTAAAATATTTCAACCATGTTTTATCTCTTTTTTTTTTTTTGTTTTGTCACTTCTACTTTTTGTTCTTGTTAATGGTAATGCCGCCATTACACCTAAAACATATACTTACTTTTTCTAACTTTCTCACTTAATACTATTATGTTGGTTTATAGATTAGAAAGCATAATTTTCCAGTTCAGAAGACTATTGATCAGACAGTTACTACACTCTGCTCCATGCTAATTTAGATTACTCTCCTTTATAATTTCTACCTTTATTTTATTTCTTTTGCTTTATTCTTTTGATAGAACAAGAATCTTCCAGTCATATTTTTTTTACCTTAGACCCAGGTAATTTAGCAATTTCAATTCACTAACCCAAAAATCATCATCGTCACTACTAATCTCGTCTAATCTCCTTTCTGCACAAATTACTTTATGAAGTTGATTAATCCCCATCTCAAGATCCCAAGGAATAACAATTCCAGACCATTAGTTTTCCAAATTTCTAAAAATATCTCTTTGAGGATATTTTCTGTGTATCAGTTGAAGATACTAACAGTCAAGATCCAATTAGAATGGAGGCTGAAGAGATGAGTTTATTTGAACTTTGAACTTTTGCTGGAATGGAACTGGGTAAATGTACTAGACTGTGGCTTGTGAGTTTATACTGAGACATATGCTTCCTACCTTTGTCAGTATGTATAGCTCAGTAGTTACAGAATAGGACATTAATATGAGGAATCTGATTGAAAAGTCTGTGAGAAATTTTACATTACCTGTGGAATACCTAAGTTTTTTTTTTTAATCAGTATCACTCCATGCAAAGCAGTAAAGGCACTAAGAGACAAGAGGTTACAGTGAGTGGAAGAATTAGGAACAGAAACATTAATAATGAGTGGGAAGAGAAAAAGTAATCAGGACGACAGTAGATAGCGATTGATATTGCATTTAAATTTTTGCAGATTGAAGATGGCTGGAAAGCATGGAGCTGGAAGGAAGTTGCACAAGTGAGAAGTGCAAGAAAAGAAACTGTTAGCATAGAACTTATAGCTGCATCTAGCCAGCTCAACTGTAAATTGATGAGATCTTGATGTCAGCCAAGTACTGTGCTTAAATTCAAAAAGACTATGTACCATAGTGAAGAGCTCATCCAAATGATTACCATGAAAGTATTTATAGAAAAGGCACAGAGAGGCAATTTTATGGTAGTGGGAAAGTGACTGAAGCCAGATCAGGGCCAATAATATTGCTGATTCTTCTTTGGATTTTATTAAGGAGCTCAAGTAAATAGAAGAGCTACCATACCATATATGGCAGCAATATTCTAAGTTGTTCAAGAATATTTCTAAAAGCTAAGCCATACTGGTTATTATGCCTCTGATTGGCATGGTTCCTAAACACTGTGGGATAGACATCAGAACTTTGGGCAGACCAATCTTGTAACATTTTAATGTCTTCATCTGTTAGAAACTTGTTCGGTATTCCATCAATTTTTATCAGCTTTCTTGTATCGTTGCCAAGAGACTAGATTAAAATAAAGTCTCTCTGGGATAAATGGATGTGCAGATGGTGTAATGGATAATAAATCAAAATGTAAAATCAGAGAGTGGAGTTCAAATTCCAGTTAAGTTTGTTACATTCACTTACGTGTAAATAACCCTACCCACCATCTATGGGCCAAATAGTAGGAATTGTATCTGCAAAAATCAATGTTATTTTCAAAAATTGTAAAATTATACTAACAATACCAAATATGATGCAGCTTTAAATAAATTGTGAAGGGTTGATAAGCTGTAGAAAACAAATTAATCACTTAATTAGTTTCACCAACGTTCTGACTAAAGCTGTTCTATATCTGTCTATATTTCTGAGATGAGGTATTATGTACACTATTTACATTGCTCGGACTATCATCCTCATCTTTGTTGCCATATTTATCACAACATTTTGGCTGTTGTACGCTCTGGACTTCTTCAGGAGATTGGAATATCAAGATGAGTATGATAGTCCGAGCAATGTAAATAAAGCTGTTCTAACTACTTTTGAATCATTTCTACTTTAAATGAATGTGGTTTACACTATTGAAAAGCTTACTCGATATCAGTTTCTATATGAAATTTATTATAAGTATTTTATTTTCATTTAATATGGTTCATTAATATTTTTTTTTCTTTTTTTAAATGCTTTGCTCTTTCCAAATATAAAATCTCATGATTATCCACAGGTTCTTGAGAACTGAAATGACTTCTTGGAAAAGACTGTAAAGTAGCTTTCATTTGCCTTCTCCAAGATTTTGAATGAATCCTAAACTGGTTGCCAATCAAGGCTAAAGAGCCAAGTCTACCTGGCTGTTTAAGCCATAGATGCCCATTCCAATGGGCATCAGTACAAAAGTGGATGTAACAGAATAAGCCAGAAATTGAACTCAGCTCAACAATCATTCCCTGGGATAATGAAAAATGGAAGCAGTGATATTTATTAATGAAAGCAAAACTGAGCTACATTTTAATGGGTGTATATCTGAATGCATGTTGAACAATCTGTGATATACAAAAAGACTGTAAAGTTTGATGGTGGGATTCTAATGGTTTGTTTTGCTAAGACTCCACCAAATTCCAGATATAGTAAAAGGTGAAATATCCAACATGATAGATCGCCTTGTTATAAATGATGTGAAACAAACATGTTTTTTTTTATTGATAAAGACAGTTTTACAAGACTGGTCTGCTTAAAGTTTTGATCTCTATCTCACATCAAGCTTACGCTGTATATGCCAATAGATGTCATATTAAGTACTCATTATGACAAAGTTTCTAGAACTGTTCTTAAATAAATGAGCTATATCTGTGAATAATCTAAAGAAATATTTAGCACAATATTCAGTGTCTTTTATCATAGCACCTCACTACTTTGTTCATGTTATCATTGTGGACGGAAAACATTTCATGACCATGTGTTTCCACTGACCATTTTTCTATGCAATGTAACAAGTTTATTCAGATTTGATGATCAACTACATTTTTTTTTAGACGTTTGATTACTGAGTCACAATGTAAATACTCCTTTTGAATAATAGATAACATTATTAATAAATCATAGCAACTCAATATTTAATTATTAGCTATAAACAAATTATAAAACTTCGCATCTGTTGCAACAATCATCTTACAATAAAATCTGTAACCTTTTGCCAACCAGGGCAGGGGCCAATAAAAAAGAAAAGATGGTCTATACTGTGAACAGGATACTTGAACATGGGGGTCTGTATTAAGTTACAGCCCACACATTTTATTCTACCAACTGGATGTTAGTTGGAAAATATTTTGCAAGGGTAAATGTCATATCCTGATATTAAGGTTTTTGGAACAATTTGTCCATGTCTACCCAGACTAAAAATAGCCAATGGCTATACAGCCCTCTACTTTGGTGTGGTTTGCACATTGCCCTCGTTCATGCATTCCTATTTCAAAACCTATTGAATGCCATATTTCATAGGAAGCTGCTGCCAAATATTCGTCCCGATGACAACCATTTCCTGCCATTCATTGATTAATTCTTGTGGCCATCTATTCATCTTGATGACAACCATCTTCTACTGTTCATTGGTTACTTCTTACAGTTAGCTATTTGCCTTGACGTCATACAACTTGTAGCATAATATTGGTTAATTTCTACAGAGAGTTTTCTGTCCTGATGTCAGCCCGGTCCATCTCTATGGTTAATCAACACTTTCAATGAATTTCTGCCAATTTTATTTCAAAGTGAACTTAGGTAATATCTGATTATCTCATGACAAGCGACCACATAACATCAGACTAACTACATCAATAGTTTTCCCTTTCAGACATTATTTTATTTTCCAGTCAACTCCTGTTTTGTCAGAGGACTCTACTGACTTTAATTCAAATATCAACACTTCCTGTCAAATTAGGTGCATATCACCTAACTCATCAAAATCAGTCAGTATCCTTTTTACATCAATCTTTGGTTTATCTTTCTGTGTAAACAACACAGATTTGGTGCGTTATACCATTTGTTTTGTACTCCTGCATACATGAACTTTATCTAAAACCAATTTTATATATGTACTCTTTTGTCAACGTTCGATTCTGAATTTGTACTTTTCCATATATGAACTTTTATTACTGTCAACTTAACATATGAACATTTTTACTATGCTCGTTTCCGAACCTGAACTTTACTTTCCAGGTACTCATGCATGGTACCTTTCACTCTTCAATTGATTCTAAGGATCTTTGTTACGTTCATATAAGTGTATAAATTTTATTGTAAAATTTCTTTCTGGAACTCTAATTCATGTTATTATTTGTTATGTGAATTTTGTGTTAACCTTGTTCTGTAAGGGAGATTTGTTCATTTTTTTTGGAGTTGCCATTTTTGATTCTGTTTGTTTCAATCAAAACGTTAACAACATCCTGCATTCAATTTAATTTATGTGATTAAATTTTGTTTTCTTGTAAATAAATGTTTACAATATTAATCTAAACTCTTCATTTTTGTTGTCCTTGTTTATTGACCTGTCAAATCTACCTTTTATTTTTACTTTTAAATGTTTGGGGATCTTCACACTACCCTACACGCAAATCACTAATAATCCGCTGGCATGCTGCAATGGCAACATCAGCGGTCCTCTGGTGGCAGCCACCGATATGCCTCTAGCGGTTCGCCAGTGGTAACATTGCTGAGGCAAACACACTGGCAATCTAATAGCAGGTCACCAGCAATAAACGCAATGGGCATACCACCCAGTGGCAGATTAGTGGCTTATGTGTAGGATACTCCAGCATTTTGCTCAGTATTGTAGCTAATTTTAGTAATGCCTTAGATCTCTCAAAAGCATTTGACAGAATTTGGCATACTATCTGTGTCCCTCAATTTTGCTATTTTTTATTCTTCAATTTTAATTCTCCCAATTTCTTTGAAAATCTCTTTAAGGTAATTTCAAGCATGCTAATGATGATGGGTACAACTACCATCTTTTTGCATTTTACTTTTTCAATTTTCATTTTCACTTTCCTTCCACGCTGAAAATATAGGTTCCCAGAGTTAAGCAGCACCAAGCCCAGTCATTACTTAGATGGGGAACCACTTGGGAACAACAGATACAGTGGGGAAAATAAGTATTTCTACCCCCTGCTGATTTTCTGAGTTTGCCATCTTACAAAAATAGGAATGATCTATAATTTTCAGGGTAGCTCCATCTTGAAAGTGAGAGATAGAATATGAAAAAAATTCTACAAAATCACATTATATTAATTTTTGAGCATTTATTTCTTTTTTACATTTCACCCTCTACCAACCAGCAATGATTCAGGCTCCACAAACCGGTTACATGACCAGGAGGCATAAAGACTAGTCCTATTACTCAATTATTACTCCTAATCAAGTACTCATTAGCTGTATAAAAGACACTAGTTCACAGAATCCTTCAATGAATCAGAATCTAATCTCTCTACAATGGGCAAGATGAAAGAATTGTCTAAGGACATCCGGGACAAAATTGTATACCTGCACATAACTGGAATGGGCTACAAGACGAGTGGCAAGCAGGTAGGTGAGAAGGAGTCAACTGTTGGTGCGATAATAAGAAAATGGAAGAAACACCAATTGACTATCTGTGTCCCTCAATTTGGAGCCCCATGCAAGATCTCCCAACGTGGAGTAAACCTGATGATGAGAAAGGTGAGGAAACAAACAACAACTACGTGGCAAGAGCTTGTTAATGATCTCAAGGCAGCTGGGACAACAGTCACCAAGATGACCATTAGTAACACACTACACTGTACTGTGAGCAACCTTCTGCAATTTGGAATATGTTTCAGTTTTAAATAACCTAAAAAGGGTTGATAAGCCATGAAAAAGAATCAATCAAATCAAAATAATATTCCTACTTTCATGTTTTACTGGATTTGCAGAGCATCACACAAATGACGAGATATGATCTCTTGGCCTGGATTTGTGGATCCATCTTAATTTCAAAATCCCAGAATATTTTGTTTATTTTTTTTTATTCTCTAGAACAAATTTTGATTCAAGTCATTTTATATATATATATATATATATATATATATATATATAATCTACATCATTTGTGGAGCAGCCAATTCAAACATAACTTACTGCATTCAATTATTATTATTATTATTATTATTATCATTATTATTATTATTATTGAGTGCAAATTTGCAATAAACTAATGAAATGATGCTATATGACAAATATGTAAAGCCCAATATACCCATCATGACACCCAGATTGATAATGACATACCAGGCACATGCATCACAGCCAACTGTATATAATATGGTGTCAGCAGCTGCCACATATGGTCTGGTGCTTCTGCTATACATTTAGAGATTCTTGATGAAATCCAAAGAAGAATCTACAATGTTATTGGTCCTCAGTCACTATCCCACCACTGTAATGTCACTTTTCAGTGACTTTTGTATAAATAATTTCATGCTAATTGTTCTGATGAACTTTTCTCTATGTTAAATAGACATTATGAATTTAAGCGCAGTACTAGATTGGCAGCAAAGTCTCATCATTTTATAGTTGAAATGACAGGATGTAATCATAAGTTTTATCTTAACAGTGTCTTTTCTCACACTTCTCACTTGTGGAAGTCTCTTTCGGTTTCTTGCTTTCTCGTCAACATTGATCTTCAAAAATTTAAATACAATGTTATCTAGTTATCATCTGTCTTCTTAATTCCTGTTGTTTTTTTTATTGTTCTCACTCCTTAATAATATTTCTCTTTTTCTTATATTCTTTCACACTCAGTAACACCCCTTGTGTCTTAGTGGCTTTATTTCCTTGCTGGAGTGAAATGTTAAAAAAAAATAACCTTGCAAGTGGAGCCCAGCTAGAAACACCTTAAAGTCAGGTAGAGTCTGCTTAGAGTCTGTGATTGAGGGTGTTTACAAGTATCTAGATGAGACTTTTAAATTCCCTTGGCTCTTCCTTCAAACTTAGGACAGCAACCCACTTGGCACCCAGCCATAATACTCTCTTTATTACTCCCCCTCATGAACAGAGATGCATAATGCATTAACCCTGAAAGACATGCCCAACTGGTTAAGGTCAGACAACTGACAATCAGATGTGTGCTACTGAACAGGGTATTTATTGTAGTTCATCTTAATTCACCAAGGTAAAACTTTTACATATTAAAATCATTTAAAATCAGAAATGATGATACCATGTCTAGTGACAAATTTATTATTATTTATTACTCGTATTACCCCAAAATTCCTACATACCTATATTTCTTAATATTTATAAAAACTCCATATGAAAGCTTTTAAGGATATATTTTTGTTACATTGACAGTGTAAATGTTTCATATGTAAATTGTTTTTTAAACATTTGGACACTGTCAAATTAATGTCAGTCATGGAGGAATTTAGTTTTAGGACCCTTAAATGTTCAGTCTTTTCTTTCCATGAAGATATGAAGGAATCTACTTTCCCTCTCCTAGGTCAGGTGCTTATATAACTTCCTGTAAGCCAGGTATCATGGCGTAGCTTCTGAGTTCAGATGAATTGATCTGTTGTATGTCAGCACAGAAACCAACAACTTTTGAAGCCCACTTAAGTACTTTCCTCAAAATGGATCTGACAATTAATTCAAAATAATTGTTCTAGTGTCAGTGGACAATGTTATACTGGAAGTTAGCATCAGCCATGCTGATGGAAGACAAAAAAGTTTCGCCATATGATTAAAAGAGAGCTGTTTAATTTTGTAGGCATTAAAATTAACAAGTCATTTATTGTCTTAGTTAACAACAATTCTAGGTCAACCCTCCAAGGCACCTAACACTTTTGATGTTCTGACATGACACTGAGTACAAAGCTTATTTTGGTATCTCTTAGGATGAGCCCAGTACACCACAGATCAACTCTTCTTATATAAAAGGTTTCTAATGGTCATTAAATTCAATTCAGACATGTAATATTTCCTGGTGTATTCACATACTACAGTAGCTTAACTGCTACAACACCTTTCCATTGTTTTAAGCTGAGATGAGATGTTGGTATTGTTATATATATGATTATATAAGAGTTAAATTTCATTTTTTTTATATAAGCATATAGTAAACAGTTAAAAGAAGAGCTCATTCTCTAATTAGAAATGTAACTAACATTTTTCTAAGTTTACATTACCATCTGTTTTGTTGCATGTTATCTTTGCATTCTTGTCATCTATTGGCAGTTCTTCAGTGGAAACCACAACACTGCATCACAAACTGAATAAATGACGGAAAAATTTGGGGGATTTCTTTTTACTCACTTTAATTCAGGAATAAGTAGTAGTAAGCTTCATTGCTTTGAAGAAACAAAAGGGACAAAGAGGTAGAGAGGAAAGATGTCAACTTGGCCAGCTACTTATAATCCTCCTCTCACAATTGCTTGTTTCACTCTGCCATGTCAAGAAAACTCAGAGTGGAAGCCATCTTTATTCAACTATTGTGGTAACAGTACTGTTTTCTCATGTTTTTTAAACAAAGAGAATCTGTCACAGTTAGGATTCAACGCCAGCTCTGTTTAGGTCATTAAAGTTTTCACTGTAAGGTTTACCATTTTTTAATAACCTACCCATTCTGTAATGTATCATATACCCAACTCTTTAAAAAATCTTAAATCTCTCACTTCATACTTTAACATTTCTACAATTCAGCTTGATTTGTAAACTCTACAGAAGTATTATTATTCTGATAAAGATAAGCATTTCTTCACAGATTCTCATGATAAAATAGTTGTCTTAGATTTATGCTAAGATTTGAGCTGGAGATGTCTGGTATTGATATTGTGAACAGGTCTTTCATGTTCTAACTAAAAGTAATTTTATATGGCTTTTGCTTCTCTATGTCAGCTGCCAATGTGTTTACAGTTATTGCTGGGAGAATCTGTTAATCTTTAGATAAAGTGAAGCTCAAGCAATTGCCTTAGATCTCTCAAAAGCATTTGATAGAATTTGGCATACTGGTATTCTTTGCAAGTTGAAAGTTTAGGATGTTTCTAGATGGATTCTTATTTTGATGCAATTTTGCTTATCAAATTGTGAAATGAAGGTTGTCTTGAAGAATCACTCTTCCAGATCTTTCTTCATTAATGTTGGTGTCTCCCTAGGGTTCAATCATTGATCCTACTTTCTTCTTATTTTTAATCAAAAACCTTCCCAATGTCATTGGTTCTCAATGCAATATCTATGTTGATAATACAACTATTTACTCCAATCTTAATGGTTAAATTTATAGGTTCAATAAAGTAAAATTGGTGGCTGATTTTGAAAATCATATTCAATTTGTTGTTAACTATGGCAATAAATGACTTGTTAATTTTAATGCCTACAAAAATAAACAGCTCTCTTTTAATCGTATGAGGGAACCTTTTTTGTCTTCCATCAGCATGGCTGATGTTAACTTCCAGTGTAACATTTTCCACTGACATGAGCTAGAACAATTATATTGAATTAATTGTTTGATCTATTTTGAGGTAAGTAGCTTCATTGTCATATAAAACAATTTTTCTCCTGAATCTATTTTATAAGCATGCTCTTTACCTGTACATTAATTACTGATCATTGACAAATTCAAAAAAGAATCTGCAATGTTATTAGTCCTTAGCTGGTATCTTGGCTTCAAACACTCTTCTACTGCTGCACCATTTTTATAAATATTTTCATTGTAATTCTTCATTTTTCTTTTTATACCTTGACTTCACAAATTTAAGCATAATACTAGATTGGCAATTAGGTCTCATTTTACTGTTGAAATAGCTAAATATAACTGTAAGTTCTATTTTAATAGTTTCTTCTCTCACACTTCTTGCCTGTGGAATACTTTTCTTGCTTCTTACTTTCCTGTTAAGTATGATATTCAAAAATTTAAATCCAATATTAATCATTGCCATTTGTTTTTTTGAATGATGTTTTTTCATTACCAATTTTACTCAATAATATTTTCTCACTTCATTTCACTCTCAGTAATGCCCTTGTGTCTTAGTGGTTTTATTGCTTTGCTTGGGATAAAAACAAAACAAAAAAAAAAGTGTCTAAAATATATGTAGAAAGAACTGTCCTACAAAATGGTTACCATCTTTTGAGGAGTTCTTCAAGTGAACTTTTCAAATATGTACTGTGACTAGAAATAATCAATTTTTTTTCCTTATTACTGTAGATTACTCCAGATCATGAATATAATTTTTTTTGTAAATTTTATAAAAGTTAAATGTGTGATGTCCAGTTTGCTAAGTAAATTCATTATAAATTGAAGACTCCAAAAATTATGTCTGTACTTTCGTTTCCAATATCTTTGAAATAACATTTAATCATTTATTTTTCAAAATCTTTTGCAGATATCACTGTTGATTAAACACTCAGATTATCGTTTGGAAAATTCATCTATAATTATCTGTCTATATTTCTAGGGTGAGACATTGTAACTATTTACACTATTTACATTGTTCACACTGTTGTTCTCATCTTTACTGCCATATTCACAACATTTTGGCTGCTGTACACTCTGACTGTCTTCAGGGGATATATGTTGCGATTTTGAATTGAATCTGACTCAAAGATTCAAAGCAAGCAGTGGGAACACTCTAGTTCTCCTTCTGCTAATATGTTCAAACAGAAAATATCTGTTGATAAGATAATGACTTCTGTTTTGGGGGATTCTGAAGACGTAATCATGATAGACTACCTGGAAAAGGGAAAAAATCTATTAATAGACCATACTATGCATCAGAATTAAGACAACCAAAGGAAATAATCAAGTTGAAACACAGAAGAGAGCTGAGGGCAGGTTTGCTCTTTCTTCAGAATAACATGCCTGTTATTACTGTTCAGTTTTCAGTAGTTGAATCAGCCAACTGTGGCTTTAAATTGCTACCTTATCCCCCTTACTCATCAGACTTAGCTCCATCTGATTTCTTCCTGTTTCCTAAACTTGAATCCCACCTGTGTAATCGATATTTTGGAAACAATGTTGAGATCATATGTGCATTGGAGGAGTTTTTGGAGGACCAGGACACAACCTTCTTCCGTGATAGAATTGCAATGCTTAATCATCATTGGTTCAAGTGCATTAATGTCAAGAGGGACTATATTGAAAAATAGTAAAAAACTGTCTTGTTTCTCCAACTCTTTCTGGGTGAGGCTTAGAATGTTTTGAACGATCCATGTAGGAACATGTCGATGATGTTTTTAAAGAAACATTTTTAAAAGTCATGAATAAAAAGTTTGTATTCTTAGAGGAGAAACATTGCAATTTGCAAAGCTCCTATGTTCAAATTCACAATTATTTGCCAGGATGAATACATGGCACTTCATCTGCATAAAGACAAAAGAGTAGTAGTGAATTCAGTCAAGCATGACAAGCAGTTTCAGACACAGCCAAATTATGCTTACAGCTCTAAATTTTACTTTCAGGATTGTCCCACAGAACAATAACTTAGTAGATTAAAGTGCTGGTTCATTTATTTGGTATCAGTAAATATGAGTTCAATCCCAGGGCCTGGTAGTGCAAGTTTAGACTCAGTGGAATAACTTAGTAACAGTAAATAATACATTGAATAAAGTGTTCTGTTTAAAATTCCCTGGATCGACAATAACCTGAAGAAGGTCAGAGTACACAATGGCTGGAACATTGTGTTAATAACAACAAAGATGAGGATAAAATCTGAGTGCAAATGATGTAAATAAAAGATTAACAGTGGAAATGACAAAACCAATCAAAAGAAATTTCCAAAATTATAAGAACAAGATTACGTTTTACAATTAGCAAAAGAAAATAGTTCTTTGGGAATGTTTGGTGAGTAGTCAAAATAATTTTCATGCCACTCAGTCCCCCCTCATAATTTTGCAGGTTTAAGTGCAAAAATGATAAAGGTAACAAAATATTTGAAAAAAAAATGCTTCAAGTTCTTAAGAAAATTCCAAATTGAAGCTTAAAAATTTGCATTTTTGGTTTTCCCATGCTAAAGAAATTGTCATGCACAGAACAACATACAATTTTAATGACAAGATAGGAAAGGTTTAAGAAATTCAGGAGGAAAAAACAGATTTCCATTGTCAGAAAAAGACGACATGTCAAGCAATAAAAGTGTTTACTTGAATGATTGATATTTCTCTCTGGTAATAAAAAAGTTTTAAATCAGAAGTTTTTAATTCTTAAGCAATACATACATACATATATATATATATATATATATATATATATATATATGTATGTATATATATGTATGTATATATATATATATATATGTATAATTTGTGCAAGTGCATGTACTGTATGCATATAGATTTGTGTTTGGGTGGAGGGTGCATGTATGTTGGTATTGTTCATAGCAAAAAAATATTCGCAGGTAAAATTTCAGCTGCAGTTTTAGAAATGATGATAAGTTCTCAGTACCAAAAAATAAAAAATGTTTCTTTTTTTTCTTGTATTGAATGCTGAAGAATATACAGAATTTTTGTGGTTATTTGATTACTGAATATATGTGCATATATATATATTCATTTGTATGATTGTGTATTTCTCTATGAGTGTGTGTATGTGTGTGCATGAGTGTGGACATACAATTTATTTGTATGATTGTGTGTACTTCTCTGTGAGTGGGTCCATGTGTGTGTGTCTGTGGACATGCAATTTATTTGTATGATAGTGTGTGTTTTTCCCTGTGAGTCTATGTGTATGGACATAAAATTATTTGCATGATTGTGTGTTTTTCACTGTGAGTGTGTGTGTGTGTGTGGTCATAGAATTTATTTGTATGATTGTGTCTATTTCTCTGTGTGCATGTGATGGTATTTGAACACAATTTATTTATATGGTTGTATGTGTTTGAGTGTGCATATGTGTGCTTGAACACAATTTATTTATATGATCAAGTGTTTTTCTCTGTGTTTGGTTGTGAGTGCATTGGTGTGAATGTGGGTGTGTGTGTGTATGAGTGTGTATGTACACAATCAATTCTTCTACATGTCATGTCCCTTGAGGACATAGGCGATCATGGCTCTCCACAATTTCTTCTCCTTTGTAGCTCTTAATAAATTTTATTTTTTTTGTTAACTTACCTTTTTTTTTAAGTGTTTCACCCCAATCAATGTGGGAAGTGACTAGCACACAAGGGGTTACAGAGAGTTGGGGTGAGAGCAAATAGGAGTGATAGGGGAAAGAATGAAGAGAAGGATAGGGGATAAATCAAGGCATCTGGAGACGTCGATTGACATTACATTTGAATAGTTGGAGGGAAACAAGAAAAGGGGAGGGAATTCCACGGGCAAGAGGTGCAAGACATGAAGCTATTGGAGTAGAAGAGATGGCTACACTTAACAGTTTCGACAGTGAAAGGGTGAGAATGATTTGCCAGCCTAGTTGCACACTTAAATTCGTGCAGTCTGGGGAACCAGCGAAAGCAGCTGATTGGAGCAGTTACCATGAAAGTATTTGTAAAAAAGACAGAGGGAGGCGACGGTACATCTGTGAGAGAGCGACTGCAGACAAGATGCCAGATCAGGGCCAATTACATTGCATATCCATCTCTGGATTCTATCAAGGACCTTGAAACAAACAGAAGGGGCTCCAGACCATATATAGCAGCAATACTCCATGCAAGAGCAAAACCTAAACCTAGTTTTGCCATCCATTTATTCAAGCCCACTACATAAACTATACAATATTTTCTTCTAACACGCTTGTCTTTAATCTGTCTTGTGAGTATCAAATTTTCCAAGCCCTCTTTCTTTATTATCTGCACTAAAAATTTGAACTATCTCTTCCTGATGTTAAGTATATGAGTCCTTTTTGTTTCCATTTATATCATCCAAATTTTTTAATTGGTTCGCCAAAGTAATTTAACTACCAAAATTTTGTTCAATTTACATGTTGTAATTTCAAAGAGGAAAAAGAAATACTGAAAATAATAAAAGTACCTTTCCTTAACATTTGGTTCTGACCCCTTTAGCAGTGATCACTGCCTTTTAATGTTTCTGAAACTCAACATATATTGGCTAATTCCTGTCATGTGGGCACTGACAGTTTATCAAGCAGGATTCTAATTTCTGATTGATTACAGGTGAGTCAAAGTAGTATTTTTTATTGAGTTTTTTCTTTCTTTTTTTTAATGCAAGTTTTGCCGTAATCTTTCAGTTTTTTTTAATTTTTTTCTCCTTTTGAAAACTTGTTTGTTTACAATTTTCTGTTCTTTATCAACCACAAATTGTCAATAGACAAAAACAGCTTCAATAGATTTGCATTTTTTTTTCAGGCAATGTTCTACATTTTTTTTATAAACCTATAACCCTCTAGGTCCATAGTGGCACCACCTGTACTGCAGCTGCAGTAGCAGAGGTGTCTCCTGTGCAAGGGAGCATATCAGAGCCCAACCATCTCCAAGTTAGTTTTGAATCCAGTGATTTTCCTTCTCCTAGCCTGATTGCTACCCAAGTCTATAGGACCCAGTCTGTCTTGCTATTTACCTATAGTTGGGGGAAAAAGAGATGGATTCATCCTTTCCCAAGGACATAAGTGAATGTAATGGACATGACTGGATTTGAACTTGGCTCTCTGATTTCTCAATCCAAGCCACTACCCATTACTCTTCTGTGCTTCCATTTCAGTAATTCTAGATTATATACTGAAATTTCATGGGTGTCAGTAATTAAGATCAGGACTATATATGTACCAAATCAGTAAGCACATTCTTACCAATACAATTTGCATTCCTCTAGGTACAAGTTAAAAGCACCATCTTGCCTTATTTGTGATAGCTCTAGCATAGTTTACCTTATTTTATGCAATGTATGTGACAGAGGCAATTATATTGGTGAGACTGACTCTGAATTCTATCTCCAGTTCAACAATCACAAGAAAAACAATTTGAGACAACTCTAATTATTCTGTTATAGCACATTTCAACTTACCCAATCCTAGTATACACAATGTTAGATGTTTCCTACAAGCAGCTTCCATTAATATTCAAAACACACACAGAAAAGCTTAATACCCACAATTTAGGATTGGATAAAAACTTAATACCCAATTCATTTGTATCATTGTGCATGTTTTTTTCTCTGTGTGTGTGTGTGTGTGGACATACAATTTATTTGTATGATTGTGTGTACTTCTCTGTGAGTGGGTCCATGTGTGTGTGTCTGTGGACATGCAATTTATTTGTATGATAGTGTGTGTTTTTCCCTGTGAGTCTATGTGTATGGACATAAAATTATTTGCATGATTGTGTGTTTTTCACTGTGAGTGTGTGTGTGGTCATAGAATTTATTTGTATGATTGTGTCTATTTCTCTGTGTGCATGTGTTTGTATTTGAACACAATTTGTTTATATGGTTGTATGTGTTTGAGTGTGCATATGTGTGCTTGAACACAGTTTATTTATATGATCAAGTGTTTTTCTCTGTGTTTGGTTGTGAGTGCATTGGTGTGAATGTGGGTGTGTGTGTATGAGTGTGTACGTGCACAATCAATTCTCCTTCTACATGTCATGTCCCTTCAGGACATAGGCGATCATGGCTCTCCACAATTTCTTGTCCTTTGTAGCTCTTAATAAATCTTATTTTTTTGTTACCTTACCTAAACCTAGTTTTGCCATCCATTTATTCAAGCCCACTACATAAACTATAAAATATTTTCTTCTAACATGCTTGTCTTTAATCTGTCTTGTGAGTATCAACTTTTCCAAGCTCTCTTTCTTCATTATCTGCCCTAAAAATTTGAACTATCTCTTCCTGATGTATATGTGTCCTTTTTGTTTCCATTTATATCATCCAATTTTTTTAATTGGTTCTCCAAAATTTTGTTCAATTTACATGTTGTAATTTCAAAGAGGAAAAAGAAATACTGAAAATAATAAAGGTACCTTTCCTTAACATTTTTCATTAATGTTCAAAACACCCACAGAAAAGCTTAATACCCACAATTTAGGATTGGATAAAAACTTCATACCCACAAGTTAGGGTTAAATATGAACCTAGGCATTCTCATGATAAAACTTTTTACAATAATAACTGAAACAGATGCTCTGTCCATTTTTATATTCTATATATTTCTCATATATATATATATATATATATATATATATACAAATTTGCATTTATTTATTTTTTAATGGAATTATTATTTTATTTTAATTTGATAAATTATTTATGTGCATATTTGTTTTAAATAATAGGTCTTGAATTAACTATTTACTTTTAATTTTGAAACATTTTTATATTCATGTATGTTCCCTTATGTAATATATTTAACTAAAACTTTTGATATATATATAAACAAATATGAATAGAAAATTCTACATTTAATAACATTTGTTTATTAGGTACTAAAATACATCACTTGGTGCACATCATAGTTTACCTTTACTTACACAGCATTAAGAATATTTTAGATCATTCTTAAATTTAAAATTTTGAAAACATATTGATATTTTTACTTCTATTCATAAATACATGTTGCAAAATAAAATCTGTACATTTACCTTGATAAAGTCTCTCAGGGGATGAAACATGTCAGCTAAGATAAGTTTTTTGTTTGTCCTTATTCACATTATCTTTTTACAGAGATATTTTATTTATAGTTGAATTTATATATATATATAATTGGAAAATATATACAGATTAAAATGATTTCAGATGGACAACAATAAGCATTAAAAAATAGTTTAAATTAAAAATGATAAAAGAATGAATAAATCTTTTTAAATTAAGCTATTTGTTTAAAAACCAGCTGCTTCTAAAAATTCAGTTTTTATTTTTATATGACAGAAACGATTTTACAGTCTGAGAAAAGTTAGCGACATAAACAAAAAACTTCCATTTAGGCATTTATTTTGTCTACATTTAGTTTCCTTCGATATATCATGTCATCGAGTGGTTTGCATTGATGCCCCTCTCTCTCTCCCTCCTTTTTTTCTCTCTTTCTACTTGCTCTCTATTTCTCTCTTTTTCTCTCTCTTTCTATATCTTCCCTTTCTCTTTTCTCTATTTTTTGTCACTTTCTCTTTCTTTCTCTCAATCTCTTTCTATCTTTTGTCACTTTCTCTCCCTTTCTCCTCCTCTCTCACTATGTATATATTTCTCTTTCTCTCTCTAATTTCCTTTCTCTCTTTCTCTTTCTCTTATCTCTCACTTTTTCTTGCTCTTTCTTTCTATCTTTCTATTTTTCTCTTTATAAAATTCTTTCTCACACTTTCTCACTATCTCTTTTTTCCTCTGTTTCTCATTCTTTCTTTCAATATTTTTCTCCTTCTCTTGCTTTCTCCTCCTTCTCTTTATATTTCTCTTTCTCTCATTCTTTCTTTCAATATTTTTCTCTTTCTCTCGCTTTCTCCTCCTTCTCTTTATATTTCTCTTTCTCTCTCTATATATATATTTTTCTCTATCTATCTTTTGTCTCTTTCTCTCTCTTTCTTCTTTCTCTCTATCTTACTCTCTCTCTCTCTTTCACTCTCTCTGTATATATATCTTTCTCTTTATCATTTCCTCTTTCTCTTTCCCTTTTTCTCTATCTTGTCTCTCTGTCTTTTTCTCAATCTTTCTCTTTAATTTTCTCTCTATATATATTTCTCTCTTTCTCTCACTTTTTCTCTATCTTTTTTCACTCTCTTTTTTGCTATCTTTGTCTTTCTCTCCTCTTTTTCTCTCTCTTAAGTTGCCTTTTTAATTTAAATAAAGTTTCCATTGTGATTTAATCAATCTTGTTACATCATCAAAATTTTAAAATGAAACAATTTCTTTTATTTCAAACAATTTCGTACTTTCAGAAAAATTAAAATTTCAATGAACTTTATATTCCATATGAAAATAGTTATTAATAATTATATTAATAGTTATATGGAAAATGCTATTTCTCTTTGAATTTCTGGGATGATAAGCTATCATTATTATGTTATTTACATTCAGATTAATGTCTTCATCTTTGTTCTTAATATCAGTGGATTGCATTTTGCCTGAATTTCTGGAATACACAGTTATCATTTGTTACATGATTTACATTTGGACTAATGGCCCAATATATCCTCTGGCCTTCTTCACTTCTAAATAAAGAACAAGACAAGATATACTTAGACATGGAAAGCAGAACAAGAACAATCCACTCCTGTAGATTAAATAAAGTGTTCAGTTTGAAATTCCCTGTTGGTTAGCTGGATCAACAGACATCTTGAAGAAAGCTGGAGAGCACTATGACCAAAACTTTGTGATAATAACAACAAAGATAAGGACTTTATTCCAAATGTAAATGTAGATAAAAAATATCTTTCATCATAAGTATTTCCTTGAGTCTGTGTGTGTGTGTTTGTACCTGTGTGTGTGTGTGTATGTGTGCGTGAACATGTGTATGCATTCAGACATTAACCCTTTGAACCCTGACCACTGCTTTACTGGTGGTAAAGGAAAATGGCGTAAAGCCCTGTCACCGGTTGCATAGTGGTAGAAAAAAATGACTTAATGCCTTGCCATTGGTTGAGCAGTGGGTAAATACTTGTAACTATTTTATATCTACTGGGAAATATTACATAACAATTATTTGTGAATTTTAACTCAGGAGATCAGGCAGAAGGTTTAAAATTTCTCAGGAATGCAGGGCTCAAAGGGTTCAATATTAATTATTGATATTCTGTCATTCTTCAGGAATATGTCACTTCCTTCACTGCAAACCACTCGATTTCATTTCTGCAAGTGCACAAACCTCAGGAAAAATGAAATAAAGCCAATAAATAAGATAATAATAAACCATAAAAAAATCTCATTTTCCTATGATACATGTCATAAAGAAAATGGAAAGGGTTTCCGGTCACATGTATGATTTTAGGACCACACTAACGAAAAGGAAAAAAATTTTTCTCTTTTCCATTTTTTGACCACACCATCCCCACATCTTTCCCCTTTTTAACCACACCATTCCTACAGGCTTTCCACTTTTTCAGCTATACCATCCACACATGTTTTCCATTTTCCAGCCTCAGCATTCCCACATGTTTTCCTTTTTCAACCACAACATCCCCACATGTTTCCATTTCAACCACACCATTCCTACATGTTTTCCATTTTTTTCAACTGTTCCATCTTCACCTTTCCCATTTTTCAACCACACCATTCCCACATGTTTTATATTTTTCAATCACACCATTCCTACATGTTTTCAGCAGCCCTACTCATGAAGTAGAGATTTGTCCATCCTAACTCAGTGCAAGATCTTTATCTGTTCTTATCCTTACTTCCCATAAATTATTTCTGAATCAAAAAGTTAAATGGACATTGGACATACTCAAGCAAGAGACATTTAGCTTTGTTTCAATACAGTCAACATTAAGGAACAAACATCCATAGCAGAAAAAAGTCTTTTTGTATGCTTCTTCTATCTTCTTTATTTATATATTGAATATGCACGTTCACCTAAAATACAAACAAAACTTACAACCTTGTTGACTTTCACTTAGAAATTAAGTGACTGACACACACTTTTTGAAAACCATTTCATCATCTTCTTCATAATCCTTCTAGGAATGGAGTAATATTGTTTAAATTTTCTTATAAAAATTGTAAATTTTTCTTTGGTGATCTCATTTGGCTTTTGCAAAAATCATTCTTGATTTACTTTCATTTTTCAACAGTCTATCTTAAGGGTAAGACTATTACTAATGATTTATTACATGACCAGAATCTCTCATAATTAAACATGCCCATTCCCTACTTTTTTATAGAAGAATTAGTTAATTGTAATTTTCTCCAACTATGTAGTTTCATAGTAATATGTCCATTTTTCAAGGGGTTAATCTGTATGTCAAATATTTCCAATTGTAATGAATAACTGTTTTTTTTTTCAATTTTCATATTTGCATCTTTTTTTTAACTATGTTATGGACATGTGCTCATGAGTTCCTTCCTAAACATAATAGTTTTTCAATTCTATATTCTGTAATTTTTATTTTTCATTGTTATTTTTGTTTGTATGTATATCTGATTGTTTATATATATATATATATATATATATATATATGTATTGTATTGTGTTTATTATATTATCATTGATTTTATTTTAGTTTCTGTTGCATTTATTATATATATATATATATATATATATTTCCATGGATGCTCTTTACTTAACAGTTGCATATTAACTTGACAAAATAGTTTTGTATTTATGATCTGGGTTTTTGGGTTTATTTCTAAACAGTTAAGTTATTTACCAGTTTTTTAAAGGACCCTTTTATTTATCAACTACAAAATTTTTCGTAGGTAGCTGACCGAGCATATGACTAGTTAGTATTATACTAAATTAACTCCCCACCTCTTTCACTTTTACTTCTTAGGAAAATTGAATGCCAGACTTATATTCATCTTACAAAATAACGTAACCATTTGTATCTGTCCATAATGAAATTGTCTAAGATTTATATGCAGACAACTTTGTGTCATGACCTATGTAATAAAAACCTTTTTTTTGGTGAATTTTAATTTAGCGTAGGTATTAGGTTGGTGCAAAAATAATGACATAATAATGTCGTTTTTTTGACGTTAAAAAATACGTCAAAAAACGACATTATTATGTCATTATTTTTGCACCAACCTAATAATATTCGATTGATTAATCACAGTAAAGCCCACAAGCCTATTTTTAATTCTGTTTGTTTTTCTTGAGAAAAAAGAGTAAGTATTGTACTTTTTGAAATTAAAATAATTGTTCACTTGCCAGTAGTTTACCATCGCCTAAAGAGACACATTTGTAGTGTTGAAACATAATTGTAATTGTGTAACAATTTTTAACATGTTTTTGTTTTAATATCCTAAAATAAATAATATTATATTTATATGCATAAGAAATGCTTGTCAGATTCCAAACAAATAATGGCTAATAAGAACTGAACTTACTTAGACATTGTACAAATTTATATTTAAACTTTCACCCAAAATGAAGAAAATGGTTCAAATATAGAAAATATAAACAATTTTCCAGGCCATCTTTCCTTGTTTAGTGCCCCAAGAATGTGTGTCTTTCTGATTTTAAGTATAATTGTCATTGTAATTACCATTGCCAAAGCAAGGCAATAAAGCCACTAAGATGTAAGGAGTTACTATGTGTGAGAGAATATGCAAAAAAGATAGTATTATTAAGAAGTGAGAACAATAAAAGAAAAGGAATTAAAAAGACCAAAGATAATAACTTTGCATTTAAATTTCTGAAGATCAAAGTTGACTGGAAAGCAAGAATTTGTAAAAGAGTTCCACAAGTGAGAAGAAACACTTAGCATAAGAACTTACAGTTATATCTCATCATTTCAACAGTAAAATGATGAGACCTTCCTGCCAGTCTAGTATTGAGTTCAAATTCTTAAAGTTTAGGTATCATAGAGAAAAGTTCAACAGAACAATTACCATGAAAGTATTTATAGAAAAGGCACAGGGAAGCTACTTTAAAACTTCCTCATTGCTTACATGTTTAGTCTATGGTATTCTCAACATTCATCTGTTTAATCACATGCATACAAACTTCTAGCTTTACATATAAGGTCACACACACACACAAACATGCACATATATTCTGGGACATAGATGAAGAAAAATAAAAAGTCATTATGGATATTTCTTAACTCGGTTTCATGTGCCCACATGTTGGGAAGCAACCAGTATGGGTTTTAGTAACTAACCTTTTTATTAAGTACTGAACTTCGACAGGTGCTGTGATATTAATTTGAGATAGACATGCCAAAACAAATGAGCAAGACAGAATCTACTTTATAGGATTTCTCTCTGTTCTTTGTTTAAAATATTTCAAAAGAAACAAAGCACATAAACATTGTCATGGCAACAGAATGTAATTTGCCCGGGATTTTATGCCCACTTTTCCAAATACACAATTGCATACACACACACTACACACACACACATACACACACACGTGTGTAAAATAAACCTAACAATCCCCTAAAATAATCTACAGCTACTAACTTTCCCTAACTTCACATTTTCTTTTTTTATCTTCATGCATACCAGGCAATTACATAAAAAAACAAACATACATAAATCACCCTCTCATCTATACTTATATGTACAGGTCTGCTTTTCTATTTCAAAATATTTTACGATCCTTTTGTTTTGCATTATATATGAAATAATTAAATTAGGCTATTGGAGGAGGTTGAAAGTATTTTCAATGTATTTCTCCTCTTTATACTGAGGGTTACAAATTCTGAGTGCTGTAAAATAGAATCTGATTATCATTCTGGATTTTATTTTGTTGTTATGGTGAAAATAGAAATTTATGAGATTTTATTAATTGATTTGCAATGGACACTAAGTTTTAGACTATTATTAACACAGTCTAACATGATATCTAGTAAAGGTAAAGTATTGTTTGTTTCCAAATCATAAATTAATTCTATCAAATGTTTGACTTTGTTTAGTTTATCTACAAGATCAGATAAATAAGTTTTGTGGGAATATATTAATAGAGCATCACGAATGTATCAGAATATTGATTGTTTAGGAAAAATATTTTGGAAAAGATCTGATTCAAGAAATTCTAAGAAAATACATGTTAGAGGTTACCACATATATTTTCAAGATGTATTCTCGAGCTTAAAAGTATTTTCAATGTAATTACAGTGAGAGGAGAAATATATTGAAAATACTTGCAAGACCCTTCAGTATCCTAATTATTTCATATTGAACATGAAACAAAATGCTCATAAAATATTTTAAAATAGAAAATCAGACGTTCCGGACAAACCAAACAAATCAAAATATATTGTTCTACCCAACAACTCTCTTACAACTACAATTGAAAAGAATAAGAATTTATCTGAACTCAACATAATTAGAATGTAAGCAGTGATGTTAACTTCAATGAATTCATCATAAAAATTCAAAATATAGAAATAGGAAATATTTATAAAACATTTTATTAGTTAATGATATACAATAATTAAAAATAATTAATTAAAAAGTATATATAAAGAGATATTTATTAGTTTAAGTTTGTTTCACTTTTGGTTCAAAAGTATTAAAAGAAAACCAACCAGTTTGTGAAAAGTTTGTTACATTTGTGTGCAAGAAAAGAAAGAATGGAAGATAGAAATGGTGAGAGTGAATCAGATTAAGTTGATAAAAACAGATGCTACACTTTGATCTTAGCCAAAAGGGGAAAAGCTATGGTGACTGCTATAAAAGCTCCATTTTTCTGACACACAGTATTGAATAGGGAAACCAAATAAGGCAGTCACCAAAAATTCATTCACCATAAATGATTTAACATAGTCTGCTGAATTATTTTTAAATTATTATTAGAAAAATTTTCATAAGATGGGGATTTGGCTAGTTTTTTTTTTTGATTTTGTTATGTTATCTTGCCTTGCATGAAAGGAAATTTCTGTGCTAGCTTTTTGTAAAAAATGTACTTAGCAATAGTGTTTCATGTCTGTGTAATAAATGTACTTTTAAAATTTTGCATCATAGTTTTGAGTCTTGTCTGTTATTGTATGTAGGATTTTAATATTCAAGATAAGAATGTGAATGTTCTTTGTTCTCCCATTCCTTCCTAGGAAAAAAATTCTTTTATATTATACACTTGAAATGCTTTAGTATATGGATTAGTTATAACAAATTTGTTACAAGAAAAAAGGAAATTGAACATAACATATGCTGCAATAGGAGTAGTTTTGCCCAGTACCACAAATTGCTACAAAAATATTAACTTGAAAACTTGAGTCATGTACATAAACATCCTCATCAGATCTAGACTCTCATATGAATGTATCATACCTTGTTGGAACTCCAATTCTTTAATTATAGTGGAAGTGTTCATTTCAATGTTCCCAGCTCATGTGACATAAACAGACCCTAAATTTTATTTGTCTTCATGAATACACTTCCAGAATATTGTCCAAAAATACCAGAATCAGAAAAGACCCATGCATTTTTTCACAGTATCCATTCCTGAACCACTGACTCATTATAAAGCCAAAGTCAATTTTACACCCAATGTCAGATTCAACCAGGATGAACTCCATGACAGGCAAACTTCACCAGACTGTCAGCAGTGACACCAAGGAGCTTCTATTAACAGTAATGTCTTTAACCATCAATGAAACCAGCAGCAACAGCAGATACTAAATCTTGACTACTACAATACAATAATTCTTGGAATATTCCTCCCATGTGTCTATCTCACTTAACTACATATACATGTTGATTTTTGCTATGTGTCTATCTCGACTACTACCATGTGTTATACCTCGAACAAACTCTCAGTCTCCCACAACTGATATACAATAGCCCAGAATGCTCGAAGCTAGCAGATTACAGGAAATAAAAACTCTTTTATTTATCTCAAATATGTCTTATCTGTATTTGTTGCTTTGTCACTTCCAAATCTCATAGAGTAACATTACAGAATCACTAACAAAAATGTACATCAAAAAACAGAAACTACATCACTTGAAGACTTCTTGCAGCAGCACCAACTAACATGAATAGCACAAGTACCTAAAAGAGAAAACAACATGATCAACTGTTTTCCCACATTGAAGTTCATTGACTGTCAAAGAGTCAAGATTTATCATATTTTCTGGCTTACAAGACACTGCGGCTTGGAAGACGTAATATTGGAAAGAAATTTCTAAGAAAAAAGTCATTCTTATACAACAACATATTCACCATCCGTCTCTCACATACTGGTGCTATGTATTGTTTACATTAATCATTCATTCGATTTTGTTTGTATGATAATGACATACTAGCCAAGAGCAGAAAGGCTCCCACCACTGCTAGTAAACAGAGCATGTTTAAACTTGTGGCTGGGCTCCAGGAAGGAAATACTTAAAACAGCTAAATACTGAGGTTACATCATATAAAAAGCTGAATTAGATGAATGGCTAACATAGTGTAATGCCTCAACATACAAATCCACGTCCCTATCAGTCAAGCCAATTAGGTAAACATCCAAGCTTACTTGAACCTGGGCATTGCCATACATTTATCTTGGAAGATGCACACATATTTTTCAGGGTACTTTTTAGGAAAAAAAGTGCATCTTGTAATCCGGAAAATATGGTAAGTCATATCTAGAAACTCAAAGATGGAATTCATTAAATGTCATGGAGTGGCACTGCAGAATTACTATCAAAGAACGAAAACAACATCACTTGAGAGCTTCAAGCAACAGCAACAAGTAAAACTAATTTTTTTAATACTGATTGTAATCACATCATCTTTTAACAATTTAATGCATACATACCCTATTAAAACATACCCAATCTTTATTTTATACCTAATAATAGAAAATATTAGAAACAAGCAAAAAGACTCCACAATACTACATGCACAGTTTAACTCAAAGTATCTAATGGTTAGAAATTAATATCATCATGTGAAATATTTGACCAATCAGAGAAAACTAAAACCCTTTTTTTCCCAAGCCTACTTTCAGGAAACATTTCCTATAAAAACCTACAGATTTCAACTTTCATAGTTCAGAAATGCAGCTGTTTCCAATCCGAACACAAGAAATGTGACTATATAGCATTTTCTATCCTGCCAGAGTGGGCTGAAAGAAACATGTATTGGCAACTTCAAACAAATCATCTCCACCAACAACAGCATGGACAACCAGTCAGCATCTTGAAACAATTCACCTCCAATAACAACAAAGATGGTCAGTGAATCTTCACTACATATAAAAGTCTTTTTTTCAACAAGTTTTTTTGTGATCCAACTATTTAAAAGTATTTTCTAAAGTACAACTTTTTTTGTGTACCACGTACCCAAAGATTTTAACCCAACTGAAAACTATTTTTACTCCTTTTTGACTCTTTTAAATTTATGTACTTATGTTTGTATATACTTATGATATACTTAACAGGCATGAGACCATGTTTTCTTTATTTTTATTTTACTATTGTTTAAAATTTGGATGTATGAATTTTTAATATAAAAAATGATGGACAACTGAATTTCCTACAGTGGCATTATACTATTTTCATCCCACAATAAAATATATATTTAACAAAAGTTCTTAACACTGTTAAATGGTTAAGTTTCTTCTCAGCAGTAAAGACAATGAAGACATAAGAAATTTGAATTAAACAAGTTATGAGAACATCGAAATTTTAAATCTGATTCAGAAACATCAGATGCCAACATAACTGATTTAGACCACAAAAAAGATTAATAAATAAACATCAATTATACTGTAAAAATTATTTAGCAATGGGTTTTACTTGATGAAGTCAAATATTCCCTATGTGGTAAACACTTGGGTGATCACACCTCTTTCAGTTTATGACTGACTAAACAGAAGATTTCCCACATTAGGTCATGTAGACTGGTTGCCAACCAAGACAGACTATTATGGTTCAATCTGTATTGCTATTCAACCCATAGATTGGGGGAAAGAGTAGAGATGGATTCATACTTTCCCATCAAAGAAGAGCCATGTCCATAGGGTTTATCAAATGAAAGCATAATCCTTTCTCAGCTTCAGAGACACATTTTCTAAAGATCACAATTACCTTAATGACAAATCACCTGATTATTTTAAAGGTTGTTAAAATCTAAAATAATAAAATAAATAAACAAGCACTAATTTTATTAAAATGTTCAAAGTTCCGGATAAAGCATAAGAAAATAGTAGTATAATTGGTTAACTTGTTGCAAAAAGAAATGAAATCATTACACAATTGTTGAATCTCTTAATTCTACCTGCTGGCAAATTAAATGTATTAGTTTGGTGCAAAAATAATGTCGGTTTTTAACGTTAAAAAATACGTCCAAAACGACATTATTTTTGCACCAACCTAATATAAACAGTGGTTGACCCAGAAGCTGAAAATGAAATTATAAAGTTGTTATCCGATAATACCATAGGCAGGAATATTACAGATTTGTCTGAAGATATTAAAGGTGATACAAAAAAGAAATATGAGTGATGCTAAATATACAGAATTGGATGATAGTTGAACAGCAAAATTACTAGCAATTTTCACTTCATTTGTAAAAAGAGGCTTCATGAATTTGCCACTCACAGGACATATTGAAGGCAAGAGCAACAGAGGAAAACATTGGGTAACCTACCTAATGAACTCATTAGGAGGGATAGTAAAAAGAAAAAGATCCCTAAGAGTTATGAAATGTAGGAAATTGTGGAGAGCCATGAAATATATATACCCTGAAGAGTCATGAAAAAAGAATTATGTTGCAAAGAATTTTCAGGTTTAGACCATCATGAAAATATTTTAATATTTTGATTACATGATTACATAAATTTACCTTAGAAAAATTGTGTCAGTATCTGTAAAGATTGGTTACTCTCTATGATAGGAAAACTAATGTTTTTTGGCAAAAAAGGCAATGCAGTGAAAGAAAATCTGTTCATTGTTATTTTATACATCACACAACTTGAGTTTCAAAACAGTAGATCAAAATTTGCATGAATCTCATTGTAAAGAAAGTAAACTTTTTAAAAAGTAAGCCTCCTTATATTGTGTGTGGCTTCAAAAGTCTCTGATACAATTGGGTTCTATGCATAAAACACTGATTCCACACTGATGTTCATTGCCTGTCAAGGAGTCAGGGATTGAGTCTTATCTACAAACTCAAAGATGAAATTTTAAACCTTATGGAGTGGCACTACAGAATCACTGAGAAAAAACTGTACCAAATAACAAAAATTACACCAATTGAAGACTTCCAGCAACAGCAACAGCTGAAATGGATAACACATGTAACTAGAAGAGAAAATAATGACATTGCCGTATCCTGTGGACATTCCAATTTTTTTAAAAAAACAACCAGCAATTGTTATTAAACTGATTCAATATATAAAAAGGCCTCAAAGCTCAAAAATCAGCCTGCCAGCCGGCTCTCTTCATCAACAGTAATAAACTGTCTTTTTCAGGACATCAATTCTCATCAGTTAAAAAAACTGTCCTTTTCAGGACAACACTCTTCTCACCCTCTACATGAACATGTATAGGATACAGGTTCGAATCCTGTCAGAGGACAAATATTTTCTATGAAAATTTCTTGGACATTCAGGCCGGTAAATGTTGTTTAATACTGTTTATTATAAACAGAGCATTTACTTAAATATTTGTATCTATTAAAAGAATATATAAACATAAAAATGTCTTAAAATAATTGTCGGACTTTGTCCATTTCATAATGTGTGACATGCAGAAATACTTTTACTTGGTGTACTTTATTTTTGTCAATATACCTTATTTTCTTTAATGAAATAAACTTGGCAATATATTCTTTTTTTTACTCAAGTCTTTGTTTTGTTTGTTGTTGTCTTTCATCACTTAATATCTGTTTTGCTGGCCAAATATACCACCTGATGTTGACTTTCCATACTACATTAAACAAAATACTAAAAAAGAAACCCTATCAATTCTAGAAAGAGCAGTAACATGTTTATTTTCATTTCATACATTCCTTCTTTGACCCTTCTCTTTCTACTACAAATTCTCATTACAAGATGTAATGTACAAAATGTTTGTGATTATAAAAAAATTTTGAGAAATGTTTACATGATGAACTTAAGAGTTCAAAACTGACTTATTTATTTGCTATAGTGTATGGCTTATCTCTATATAGTGTGTGGATTATCCCTACATAGTGTGTGGATTATCCCAACATAGTATGTGTGTCCTGGGTATGATGATAAACTACATCCACACTCTGGGTAAGACAATAAACTATGTCCAACAGCAAGGCCTTTGATCAGGTTTTGAGGAGCGTGGACCACCTCTTAATTGCTGGTGTTCCCAGGTCCCCCCAGACCCAGGGTGGTAGCACCTGTTAGACTCCCAGCTATGGGCAAATAGTTAACCCCCAGACTGGGGTCAAAATACTATGACAGTGTAAAAATAGGTTTTAATACCAGAAATAATTTGTAAAAAAAAAAATATTATTACCAGCAATACATTTTGGAAAAAAAAATTACCAGCTTTACATTTTTTTGAAAAAATTACCAGCAAAGGAGAATTATTACTAGAAATAAATTTTTGAAGGAAAATATATTACCAGAAATAGATTTTTGGAAAAAATATTACCAACAATGAAAATTTTGTCAGCATTAAATAACCCATTGAGGTTGATATGCCGTAAAACAAACCAAACCAAACCCACATGGTATGTGGGTTATTGCCACATAGCTTTGTCAGTTTTGCCAAGAAATTATTATGTGGTACTGTCATGTATATATAAAAATGGATACTTCCTGTCTTTGTTCTCTCTCTTTTCCTTCTAGCATGTGGTAGAAGTGCCAATGCCAACCAGGACGTCCTCAGACATTAGGAGATATCTTTTCCCTCAGTAAACATACATACACATGTATTAGCCACCTAATTCCTAACTTTTAATGCTTTTATTCTTTTATATTCATATTTATCTATTTTCTCTCTTTCTACTTAGTTATATAGAGACAAAAACAAAATATCACCTTGTTGAAATTCAAACATATCCTTATACTCATCATTTACATGTGCAAAATATTGTGGCCATTGCTTTTAGTCTAACTAGTCTATAATCCTTCCTCTATCACCCTGGATAGTTATAGAGGAAGGATTTTGCATGTGACATCTTCAACAGTATTCATCTGCCTACTAGACAATCATTACTTCTGTGACTTGAACAGCATCTATACATGTCAGAATGAAAAATTGGAAAACTGAGTTTGAATTCCAGTTGAATTTCTTTCATTCACTTACATACAAATACCTTTGGGAAAGGTATGAGTCTATTTCTTTCCTCCAGCTATGGATTAAATAGTAGGATTTGTATCTGGAAAAATATTTTTATTCTCAAAAAGCTAGTAATGTAATATTCACTGACAAAAAACAAAGAAATATTCTTACAACCTAAATATGTTTTGGCTTCAAATAAACCACAAAAGGTTGTAAAAAGAAAATCAGTCAACAAAAGACCCATCACCAACTGGATCAATCCCCAGCCAACATTTCTAATGAGCCTGATATCAACTCCATTGACCCTCTGTGGAATATAGAGTTCCTGCTTTACAAAAGCTAAGCAGAATATTAAAAGACAGGAGGATTTCTTTGGTAACAAAGAAAAGAGTACTGAACTGCTATGTGACATCTCTCCTCCTTTACAGCAGCGAATGCTGGAAGTCTCCTCATAGATGAAGAAGAGACTTGAGGCAACAGAGGTATGGTTCTACAGAAAGATGCTAAGGATATCAGAATGTGAGCAATGATGACGTTTTAGAGAGGATGCAAACAAGGAGGAAGCCTATACTTAACATCAGGAAGAGGCAGCTGAAATTTCCGGGATGTGTAAAGAGAAAAGAGGGCTTGGAGAATCTGATACTCACAGGTTGAATAGAGGGAAAGAGAGACAAGGGAAAGCAATGGATGATATAACTAGCAGACTTAAGCAAGTGAATGACAGAACATGGTCTGGGGGAAGTATGAAAGGGACAAAACTTATTGAAAGCTACAAGGGATAGGTGAAAGTGGAGGGCTATGATCGCCTATGTCCTGAAGAGACATGGCACATCAAAGAAGGAGCTTTATTTGATAAAAATTATTTGAAGCATAATAAGCATGCCATAACAAATAACCTATATTCTAAAAAAGTGGAGAAATTAAAGGAAACGTTTAATTGTGCCAAGGTTTGTGTTTCATACACACAGATATTGTATTAGCCTTGTGCGTGTGTGTGTGCATGTGTGTGTGTGTATGTGCATGTGTATATGTGTGTGCATGTGGATGTGGGGGGTGCACATATGCATGTGTTTACAAGAGTTTATGTGTGTTTGCATGTGCATGTGTATGCATGTGTATATATGTGTGTGTGTGCTTGTGAGTGCAGGTATGTGTACATGTGTGTGAATGAGTGCATGAATGCATGTTTGTATATGTGTGTATGCATCTGTGTATGCATCTGTGTATGCATGCATAATTGTATCCCTGCTCATATGTGTGTGTTATGCTAGTGCATCTGCGTGTATGCGTGTGCATTTCCTGTTCCATTAAGCACATAATCGCCTTAAAAAAAACAACAAAAATAAGACATCCTTTATGACTACTTCTGAATAGTGAACTTGAATTTTTGTCACATTTCCAGACATTATTCCTGTGTCAGATCTTCAATGCATTGTCATATAGGCACAGATCTTTTGCTCGTTCGTCTTTGAACATAATTGTTAGAAAAAGAAAAAGCATTGATGCTAATCTCATGAAAGCTCCATTTGCTATTATCCAATAAATTCACAAGCCTAAAAAATATTTGCAGAAATAATGAAATGCTCATCAAATTCTAACATATATTTCACTGTGCATATGTCATGTTATACAATTCTTATGCAAGAGAAAGGAAGCTGTAAAGAGACATGATCATCCATGTTACACAATTCTTTTACTCCATAAGAAATGTTCTGTGTCCTAAAAAGGAGTATATATGCAATAAATATTTAAATATATACAATAAATATATATGTAATGAACAGACACATCATTTTTTGTTGAAACACAACTAATTTTGTAGCAATTCTTAATTGTTTTTGTTGTAATATCTTTAAATAAATAATGTTTCACTACTATATATTAAGCCCTTTTTAAATTAAATGTTATGAATGTTGGAAGTGTATTCTATTTGTGCTCATTGTACCTGGATATATATATATATATATATATATATATATATATATATATATATATATATATATATATATGTATGTATGTAGTTAGACAGCAAATTCTTTTTTAGCCATGTCTGATTAAATAAATTACAAACATTATGTCTACTTATTTTTAACATAATCCTTTCATATTCACAAATATTTTTCCATGTATTACAATCAAATGAGGCAAGAAATGCACTATAACACTGAAAATCACTTTTATTTCTCAAGTACTTTCCATCTCATTCTGAGATCATCATCAGGGTTACAACCGGTATGACAAAAACTATGTGTAGCTATACATTACTGATTTTTCTGATAGTTAATATATATATATATATATATATATATATATGGCTGACAGTTAATATATATGTCTATGGGTGTGTGTGTATGTGTGTGTGCATGTGTTTGCCACAAGGTCCCCAAATAATGCTCCACAGATTTTCAATTCAGAGTTGTCCTTCTCCTAGACCAGGTGCCATCCAAGTCAGTCCTGCTATTTACCCATAGCTGGAGGGAGAAGAAGAAAATTAATACCTTTCCCATGGTTATTAGAACGTAAGAGAATGTAATGGATTCAAATGGAATTTGAACTCAGCTCTCTGATTCCTCAATCTGAGACACTATCCACTACTCCACCGTGTCTTCTAATGCACCAGGTCTCTGTATCTGGCCCTTCAAAAAGTGTGGTTAGCCTTCACCAGTATAATCGAATTATATGTGCTGGTGTCTGGGCTGTTGGTTCCTCGGAACTCAGCAAATACAAACGGAGAGTCTACCATATATATATATATATATATATATATATATATATATATATATATATATGTATGTATGTATTCGTCTACTGGTTTGAATATTTGAGAAATCTTATTAATGAAAAAAATATGCTCACTGATTTTTCTTTAATAAGATTTATCAAATATTCAGGCCAGTAGATGAAAATAAATAATTATACTTTTTAATAAATGAATGCAGCTTCTACTCCAATATGAGTATCCATGAAAATAACATTTAAGTAATAAAATCTGTCAGGTTAATAAATAAAAGAATCCATCCCTTTCTTTATATATATATAAAATGCAATGCATCTGGACTGATGATTGTGTTTAAGCATGAGACACACTGTTGCCACTGCATGTTGATTTCACTTCAATGTACACTTTTATATTTACATACACTATATCCCTGATATTGAGCACTTTAACCATTAATATAGGATACCTTAAAATTATATTTTATCATACACGCACACACACACACATATATATATATATATATATATATATATATATATATATATCCAAGTATAGGATTGGTGTATACAGAATAAATTCCAATAACCAACAAATACTATTCTTAAAAGTGTGCTCAATACAGAGTAGAGCAAATATAATCATTTATTTGAAAATTATAACATAAAGATGTTATAAAATCACTACAAAAATAGCCATTTTGTTTCAACACTTTTGGTGTCTTCTCAAGTGATGGTGTTGAAGCATCACTTGAAAAGACACCAGAAGTGTTGAACACCATCACTTGAGAAGACACCAGAAGTGTTGAACACCATCACTTGAGAAGACATCAAAAGTGTTGAAACAAAATGGCTATTTTTGTAGTGATTTTATAACATCTTTATGTTATAATTTTCAAATAAATGATTATATATATATATATATATATATATATATATGCATGTTTTATTAAAAATGACAGACAAGGTACTACAGTTAAACTTTTTATTTAATTTTTCTTGTGTTCGAACAAGAGCTTTCTTTTCTGGACAAAGGGTGTGTAAAAACTGTCCAAATGGTTTATATTTCCAAGTGCTTTCGGCTATACCTTTAGCTATTATCAAGGATGATTCAATTTTTCAGCTTAATTGAGTGTGTGCGTTCTGTTTATGTCTTAGTGTGTGATAGGGATGTTTTTAATTTTTGAATACGGTTAGCACATTGTGGCTTTGTTTATAGTTAATATTGTCAAGAGTTGGCTTTTTTTTTTATTATTAAAGCTTCCATTATTTTTAGCCTTTTTTTGTAGGTGGATGCAGTTAATATATTTGTGTTTTCTACTAGTATGTTTCTAATGGAGTCTGGTAAATTTGTGTGTGTTTAAATGGGTTCTAATAGAGCTGTGATCAGATAGGTGTAACGTAAGACATTTGGATAAGCATGTAGTTGTGTAACCGATGTAATTATTTATGAGTCCGATTTGATCAGGAACACAGTTCCTTAAGGAGCATTTGAACTCATAGATAATGTTCGTTCTTTGTAATTCTGATTTAAATGGTATGTTGTTATTTTTGAGGATATGGTTAGCTTAGAAAGGTATAAATACATCAATTCTTCCCATAGCTATGAGTTAAATAGCAGGGCAAGCTAGGCTCTTCACCTTTTGGTAGTAACCAGTTTGGGAGAAGTAAAACATTGAATTCCCAAACCTGGATGGAATTCATTAGAATGGAAACACATAATTGTCTAAAGGAATGAAAACTTTAAAAGAACACTAAACCTTCCCCAGAGTAAAATGGTTGGGTGTGGAACAATTTGAATACAAAAACCTCACCAAAAGGCACCGGGCAGATAGCATAGACACCACATTTATTTCAATAGAAACAAAGAACATGTTTATAGAAAGTTCCAAATTAATCTTGTAAGAACTTTCTTGGAGACAACTTCCATCAGTTCTCTTAACATAAGGAAATTTTAACAAGTTTTCACAGTTTTTCAGTGGGTAAATAATTGTGGCTATTTGAATCCAACATTTTCTACTGAGGGCTTCAGCACCAACAGATTTTGGTAATTTTGCTTATATTTTTCAGAAAGTTTTTCCAAAGTTCAGCACAGAACTATGCAACTATCCATTCATTGGAATGAATTTACCAAATGATATTTATTTGTTTAATCGGAAACTATGAAAGAACAAAAACTTCTAACATTCATTTTGTGAAAGCACCTCAAATTTACTTGACATTTTTACATGACTTACATCCGCAAGAATCAACTGGTTCACAGACTTTTTGATCACACGTAAATATAAGCAAATTCATATTTACCTACTCACACACACACATATAAGTATATAGCTACCCAACACACACACACACACACATATATATATATATATATATATATATATATATATATATATATATTTGCATGTGTGTTGTGTGTGTGCTGTGTGTGTGTGATTTAAAAGACAGTGAATAAAATCCTGCCTCTGTTTGTATGACCACCCCCATTAGTCAAATACGTAATCGAAAAGATGAGAGAATAGCTTTGTCATTATTGACAAATGGGTTTTGAAAATCTTTTTTCCCTCTGCATGCCAAGCAACTAAAATGCTTTTAGTTTTCATAAAATACAAAACAAAAAAAAATTCTACCAAAAGAAAGATCATAGGAATGTGAATAAAACAGTTCTTGCCCCCAAAATTTCACCAAAATGTAAATTTCATGATTAAAAAATTCATGCATTCTGTTACACATGCCTACAAAAAGAAATTATTACTATTATTATTACTATTATTATTGAATAGGTGTTTGCATAGAATTTTCATCTAAAGAAGTAAATATACTTACTTAAGTTTATTCAGGTCATCCACATTGAGAAATACTGAGTTCTATATTTAAGTTTGTATGACATGCATTATGTTTCATTTTCTTCATGATTTCAAATATACATTGAATGTAAAATTATATATATAATCATATATACATATGCATGTGGTGGTAGTGGTTGGATGTATATATATATATATATATATATATATATATATATATATATATATATATATATAAAAGTGAATACTGAAGTCAACACTCAGAGGTGACAGACTGTTTCATGCTAGACACAATCATCTGGCCACATGATTGCATCTCGCATGGAACACTCTCTTGCCTTCAATGTTCACTTTTATATTTACATACACTCTATCCCTGATATTGAGCACTTTATTCCATAAATATAGCACACCTTAAAACTATATTTCTTCATATATATATATATATATATATATATATATATATATATAGGGCTGGTTCAAGGGACTTGTGTACCCCCAATGAATCTATGATATGCCTACCCTCAAATCAGGACCCTACTCTACTACATCTTAATTTTCATAATGTAGTATTCATATAAAATACAAATTTTATTGTAACCTAATTATGTACAAAAATGGATCATATACAATATAGGTGAAGAATTCAAGCAGAAAAATTGAAAATAAATCCAATGTATGTAAATAGAAATTAAAGACAAGTCATATAAGATTATTCCTCCATCTTAAATGAATCAACAATGCTTTACAACATTTTTTAACATCAACATCAGATTTTCCTTGTTGAAAAGTTGAATAATGTTAATGCATTCAATATTATGGATAAAAAATAGTGAATTTTACCTAGTGTTTTTTCAAGACTTAGCATGAACAAAAAAAATTCAGTTTTGAACAAAAAGAAAAAGGAACCCAAAATGACATCAAAATCTGCAAAAATGACATCAAAATCTGCAAAAATGCTTTATAATTTAATATTCAGTTGTTCTTAGTTTAATTTGCTATGTATATAAATGTAGGTAGAAAAAAGTAAATATTCATAAGATAGCAAAGGCCACAAAGCACAAATCAGGCTTGGACCCCTCCTGCTTGTGGTGTACAGGGGTAGAATGCATCAGCCCTGTGTGTATATATATATATATATATATATATATATATATATATATATATATATATATTAATGGTTACTTGGAGATAGAATTGTAGGTTTGTTCATCAGTTTTGTTTCTATTTGTTTTTAGGTTTTTTCCAAACTTGAGATGCTCTTATTGATATTAAAGCAAACATCCCAAATTTATTGAAACAGATGTTTGCTGTCCATATTTAGAATTGAATATCATGATTTCATTTTCTTTTTTTTTTTTTTATTAGATGTGCATGTCAGTTGTTTAGACATTATTTCCTGTGTTATTTTTGCTGGCTAAAATCCATGGAGAAAATTGAAATTATAAGTGATGGATTTCTGATTCTGAATTTCTAGATTAACTCTGAGAAAAAGAAATTGAGATTGACATGGAAATGTTTGAAAGTTAACCATAACTTTGTTTCACATGTGGACAGCTGATGTTTAGTGAGAGTGCTAACAAAGCCTGTCCCATAATCTTGAGTACTAGATCGAAATATATATCTATATCTATCTATCTATCTATATATATATATATATATATATATATGTAAAATTTCAGCTATAACTAACATATATAAGTCAAAGGACAATATGAATAAAGACCAAAAGAAAACTTATCTTAGTCAATGCGTTTCATTCTCTAACAGACTTTATCAACACAAGTAAGAATGTCCCTAGTTTTTCAACATTTTTGAATTTCAAATAATGTTCATAAATATTCATCAGGTTACTTGAATAGTCTCGGTAAATTATGAGGAATGGTAAGTGACATAATTTACAGTTTAATAAAAGTGAGTAAATGATGGTGTTGTTGAAATTTTGAATTTAAAAAAATGTTCATAAATATTCATCAGGCTAATTGAAAAGTCTCAGTAAATTATGGGGGATGATAAGTGATATAATTTACAGTTTAATAAAAGTGAGTAAATGATGGTGTTGTTGAAATTTTTATTATAATACAATTAATATTTAAATTATTTTATTTTAGTATGAGATAAATTTATGTATTATATATTTTAAATAATAGGTGATTCTGAGTTTAACTGTTTTTTTTTCATTTTTTAACATTTTATAGTCACTTAGCATTCTCCATAATTTAACTAGACTTTCCAGTTAATGTGATGAATATTTATGAGCATCTCTTAAAATTTTTTTTTAGTTTTTTGTTTATAAATATTGTTGCATAAAATTTTTTTTGTTAAAAAATATTATTGTGTAAAATCCTTGACAAAGTCCATCAGCTAAGATAAATTTGGGGTCAGCCTTTAGATTCAATAATTAGAAAAGAAAACAGCACCAGCCTACAACAATAAATCAAAACACTGTTAAACAAAAAATTTATGAAATTTAGACAGTTTATCCATGAATTTGATCTGGAGATTCAATAAGGTTTTCTTTTAAAAAATTTGCCTCAAGTAAGGCAATAAGGGGTTACTAAGAGTGAAAGAGAATGAGAAGACTTTAGATAGAACTGAAAACCCAATCTTAATCAAGAAACAATTGCTGTTTAAAAGGCCAGGGAGAAGTATGAATTGGCTTATAGGCAAACTGGAAAAATATCGTAAAAAATTGAGCAATAAGCTAAGTTAGTTCTACCAATTTATATATATATATATATATATATATATATATATATATATATATATATATATATATATATATATATCCCATTCGAAGACAGTACTGTTTCACTGTCTCACAGCTCCTCAGTGCAACTAGATGTCTGAAAGCCTCAAGCCAGGATTGAAACCCGAATGAATTGGTGTCAGTTGGAGTTTCTCCCCCTAAGCCATCAACATTCCGCTGAAAGAAACTGCTAATTCAAATGCCAGTCAGCCAGATGTCTCGTATTCATGTTACTAAAGATCTTTGCATTTTAAAGATATATATATATATATATATATAGATGGATGGGGTGAAGAAAATGGAACAAAGTAAAAAGCTCTTTAAACAACACATTTCACCAATGGTGTAGGTTTGACCTCTTTAGTACAGAATTAAAGACAAAACTATGTCTAATGAAGATGCCTTGGGTTTTTGTTAGGTTAAGAGGGGCAATAAATTGATGCTCAAATAATAAAGGAAAGGGAAGTTGGAGAGAGCCATGATTGCCTATGACCTGAAAGGATATAGAATTTATGAATATGACCTAATATTAAATGGTACATTTATTTTTAGTAATATTCACCCAGTACAAAGCCCGAGAGCCACTTGAAGTAGAGGTTTACTGAATGAGGCATGTCATATGGACATAAGAAGAGGAAGTGAAGATTATAAAGATATGGTGTACAGATAAATGCTTGAGAGATTGATTGAAGCTGAAGTATTCATGTTGGAGCTTCTTCCATAAAGTAATGATTCTTTGAAAGAAGTTTTCAGATAGAAACACCATTCATAAAGGAATATATGGGGAATGAGGATGATTCAACCTTGTGGATAAAGCAAGGCAAGTCTTGACTTCAAATATCTGAGCTGGTGGCAAAAATGGAGGTCATCGAAATATAGAGTAGTGACAAAGTTATCATATGTTCAAAACTCAATTTGCTTCCACATTTCTTGTCTATATTCCACTTGTTATTTCTTTTTTTATCTATATAACTATTAATGTGTGAATTTGTGCATTCATGCATGATTATGTGCAGGTGTGAGTGGGAAGCCATTGCTAGTATTCAAAATAAGTGGGCATACAATTCTTGAAGGCACTAAAAGCTTCCAAGAACATGCAATGAGTTGGGCAAATGTCAAGCATGCAGAAAGGAAAGGGGAAATAATTACCTCATTAGCCACAAGAAGAGTCTCTTGATAGACCTTTCACAAACTGCATTCACTGCTATACTGGAAATAACTTAACATTAACATGCAGGATGCAGAAATCCAGCATAGAATATTCTGGTCTCACCCGTTACATGAAAATCTATGAGCAAGCTGAACAGAATTTACAAAACAGGCCAGGCCCTGTACAAAACAATTTAGTTTGCTACATTTGTAAAAAGCATTGCAAGTTACTTGCTGGCCATTGTCATTCTCTCATGAACTTAAAGGATTGATCAATCTTGTCAGTAATAATTTTACTTGTTTAATGAGTTGACAGCCATCACTCATGTGTGTGTGTGTGTGTGTGAATGTGTATGCATGTGTGTATGGGTGTGTGTGATCAGGTTTGCTTTTTAAGACTTAAGTTTAAGGAATTTGAACAGCTGTAATTAATTTTGTTAAATTATAAAAGTATTTAAATCTTTTATCACCATTTATGAAGATGAATGAAAAAGTAATTTGATGGAATTTCTCAAAAATCATAAATAATTATCAAAAGTTTTGTAATGGAGCTGAACAAGACTATAGAAGCCTGGGAGTATCAGCTGCACGTGTCATAGGGTGAACATAATTTCTGAAGCTTGGCCTGAAGAGTAAAACCAAAAATAGAAAACCATTAATTCAGGAATTTTTGTTCTTTGACTTAAAAAAAAAGATTCTGATCAGATATTGAATTTTAGAAGTAAAAGCAGAAAATATGTAGTATTTGATCTTTTTTAGGTGCATTATCTCTTCAGTATGTGTGTGTTTATGTCTCTCCACAATTTCCTGTTTGTTGTAGCTCTAAGTAATTGTTCAAAATATGAGTATACACAATGATTAAGATCTTTTATTAATACATACACGAAAATTCTTTTTTTTGTTATATGTTATACACTCTCCTAATAGATGTATCTTCAGAATGTAGGCGATCATAGCTCTCCACAACTTCCTATTCTTTGTAGCTCTAAGTAAATGTCTCCTTAGTCTCTCTCGACTCTTTAAAAAGGTCAGATTAGACCAAAAATGAAGTATTGTTTCCATATCTGGGCTGGTACTGATTAGTCCTCATTTTCCAACCTAGACAGAGTTCAAAAAAGCGATTACATGGGTGATGAATTATTTTTCACTCTGTAACATCTTACCCACTGACAAAATGTTCCACACCCCTTGCTATTTGCATAGGAAACGTTCAGACATGCTACATCCCTTAGTTCCACCAGTTTAGACTTTCCACACTGTGCAATGCTATGGACACAGTATCAACTCAATCTCTTTCCTTTTGATAATGACAAAGTTTCTCTAATACTGCCACTGTGTGGAAATGACTCCAGAGTGGGTGCTTTCTGATCAATCTTTATCTTTTCAGATCTAGAGTTAACAGTTATCTATCCTACATATCCTTAAATATGCACTTCTTACCTCCTAGCTTTACCATCCTGGGTATGACGATAAACTACATCCGCATCTTGGGTAAGACGGTAAACTACGTCCAACAGCAAGGCCTCTGAGCAGGAGATTTTGAGGAGCATGGAACCACCTCTTAATTGCTGGTGTTCCCAGGTCCACCCTGACCTGGGGTGGTAGCATCTGTTAGGGTCCCAGCTATGGGCAAATAGTTAACCCTGAAACTGAGGTAAAAATCATTATGAAAGTGTAAAAATAGGTTTTAATACCAGAAATATTTTGTAAAATATTTTTACCATAAATAAATTTTTACAGAAAAAAAACTATTACCGGAAATAGATTTTTGACAAAACAAAAATATTACCTGAAAAAAAGAAGTCATCAGCATTAAATGACCCATTGAGGTTGATATGCCATAAAACAAAACTAACCAAACCAAATCCCCATGGTTTATGCCATAACAACTACCTCATTCTGCAACTCATTAACTTGAGTGGCTTTTGGGCTTTAAACCTTTACATTAAGGCAACTTTAGAGAACTAGAAGTCCTATCAGGATTCATTATTGGTGGCCATAACAACATAAGATATATAGATGAGTTAGTGTTGATAGCAAATACAGGAAAGTAACTACAGGAACTCCTTCAGAAGGTGGTAAAGGAAAGCAAGAAGAAAGGACTAACCAACAATTGCAAGAAGGCAGAATGTATGGTTGTCAACAAAAAGAAGAGCCCAACATGCTAACTACAAAATGGGGACACCAAAAGCAAGCTGGTCCAAAAATGTAAACATCTAGAAATCTGAAAGAACACTGCGATAGCAAAAAATTCCTTCCAAAAGCTAAGTAAAATATTAAGAAATGGGAAAATTTTGTTTATAACATAGAAAAAGTGCTGAACTATGTAAGTTCTATATGTCAGTGAATGCTGGACAATTTCCATACAGATGAAGAAAAGACTTGTGGTAACAAAAATGTGAAGAAAGAAGGCTTGCTGAGTTTGACACTCACATGGCATATTGAAGGCAAGATGGATAAAAGAAAGCAGCCAATAACCTACCTAACAAGTTTGTGCATATGGTTGGCAGAACAGGGATTAGGAGAGATAGCAAAAAGACAAACCTTACTAAAAACTACAAAGGACAGGAAGTTGTGGAGAGCTATGATCACTCATGTACGGAAGGAACATGAAACATAGAAGAGAACAATAGTATAAAAAAACAGTATATTACTCACTTGCTGAAATGTTCATCCGTGATGAACTAACATAATGGTGAGTAATATGGAGATCAGAGGGCTAAAAAGATTGAAATATTTTTATATTTTTGGTGGAGTAGTGGGGACAGAGCCTCTTGCAGGATCAGTGTAGATGTCATGTTACAACACATGCATGTAAATGTTATCTTTACTTTCAGAGTTATTAGCAGTGTAACTTAGCCCAACCCAAAATGATCTATTTAAATTAAAGCCCAACTGAATTATTTTTGGCTACTTATTTTAAGAATAGTTGAAAGAAAACATACTGTCGCGATCAAAACATTCAAAATAAAATTAAGCTAATTGAGAATGCTATTAAATTAGTTATATATTAATGTCCTGAATTGAACAACAGATAATGAGAATAATCAATGTACTTTTCTTTACCAATAATACAGAGATCCAGTTAAATGTATTCTATCTCTTTATGGACAACATTCTAATGGCATTTGGACATCAATCAATGTTTTGTCAATACTTTGTATCAAAACACTCACTCCAAAATAACATATATTGTTTCGGAATATTGCAATGGGAATTTTCCTCATCAGACATGATATTTTGACTGAATACTTTCCATGCATTAAATAAAGAGAACTGCAGCTGCAGTGCACGCATGCATTAATCATAATGACTACTGCTGAAATATATGCAGAAATATGATGACTATGAAATTTTTAAGCAGACATGGAAAAGAAACTACAAAAGTGCCTACAGAAGGTAGTGAAAAAGCAAGAAGAAAGGACTAAGTATAAATTACAAGAAGACGAAATGCATGGTTATCAGCAAAAGGATGAAACCAAAATGCAAATTACAAATCCGGGATACTAAAATCAAACGAGTACAGAAATTTAAATATCTGGGTAGTGTCCTAACAGAGGACAGAAAGTGTAACACTGAGATCTGTGGACATATTGGGATGGCCAAAGATGCATTCCAAAATCTAAGCAGAATATTAAGAGACAGAAAAATTTTGTTAGATAAAAAGAAGAGTACTAAAATGTTATATGATATCTGTCCATCTGTATGGCAGTGGATGCTGGACAATCTCCTCAAAGATAAAGAAGAGATTTGAAGTAACAGACATGTGGTTCTACAGAAAGATGCTGAGGATACTATGAACCGAATATGTGAGCAACAACAAGGTTTTCGAGTGAATGGAAATGAAAAGGAAACTTATAGTTAACAACAGGAAGAAGCAGTTGAAATTTCTGGGGCACATAAGGAAGGAGGGCTTGGAAAATCTGATACTCACAAGAAAGACAGATAGAGGGACAGAGGAAAGTAGCATGTAACATACTTGATGGGCTTCAGCAAATGGATTGTAGTATAGGATTTGGGGAGAATTAACTAAAAGACAAAACTTATTAAGAGCTTTTTTATTTTTTTAAGTATTTTACCTCAAGCAATGCCAAGGAGTGCCACTAGTATGCAAGCAGTTACAGAAAGTAAAAGATAAAAACTAGGTATAGGGGTGATTGAGGAAAGAATAAAAAGAAGAATGGTGATCAAGGCGTCAGAAGATGACGATTGATGTTCCATTTCAATTTTTGAAGATTGTAGCTATCAAGGAAGCAAGTAAGAGGAAAGGAGTTCCACTGTTGGGAAGTGCAAGAGAAGAAGCTGTTGGAGTAGAAGTGGTGGTTACATTTAACTATATCAACAGTAAAAGGGTGAGACCTAGATGCCAATGTAGTAACACACTTAAATTCATGGAGTCTGGGTACCTAGAAAAATAGCTTGTCAGAGCAGTTGCCATGAAAATATTTGTAGAAAAGATAGAGGGAAGCCACATCACATCTGTGGAGAAATAACTGGAGTTGAAATGCCAAGTCAGGACCGACAAGAGACAGGAAGATGTGGAGGGCCATAATTGTCTATGTCTGTGTCAGCACATAAAAGTAGAAGAATAGTAATGATGTAGTTAGTCATTTCCATACAGGAAGAATTTGGCATTAATTCACCAAACAGAATTACTATTGGTTGAAATTTATAAAATCTCTTTATTAAGAAAACATTCTTCTCAAATTAACTGTTATAGCTCTTTCTAGTATTGAAAGTTTCTTTTCAAACCTTTTGTTTAAGGTAATGTGGAAAGTAAATATCTTGGTTATATCATTTTCCCTACTACTTATATATGTTTCTCATTTTTGCTGCTGTTCAAGCACATTCAATTGATGTGGTTTCGTTATTTGCTAAAGCTGTTTGTGATTTTTGCTGTTCCAGTCAATAGTGTCTGTTGAAAGATTACCTTCATTAAAAACTAATGGATTCATTTGATTTAAGCCATTTTTAATTATTGATCCAAGAAAATAGTTGTATACAGATGACAGTTTAAACAATTCTGAATTAGTTGAATGCCATGCATGACATCCACATGAGAGTCTAGATTGTGCCACACTTCATGTAGCATTTGTGTGATAATCTTTTTTCTTTCATTTCTTTACCAAATTATATGTTTAAATGACCTCACTCTTCATTTTTTTTAATCAAATTCACCCCAAGCAAGGCAATAAAGCCACTAAGACAATTGGTTACTGGGTGTGGAATAATTAGAAAACAAAAACTTTACTAAGGAGCAGGAACAAAAGAAGAATAATCAGGTGGACAGTAGAAAGTGATTGACATTGCATTTAAATTTTTGAAGATTAAAGTTGGATGGAATGCATGCAGCTGGAAAGGAGTTCCATGAGCAAGGAGTGCAAGAAAGGAAACTGTTAGCATAGAACTTACAGTTAGATCTTGCTGATGTAACTGTAGATGGATGAGACCCTTGTTGCCAGTCTAATGTTGTGTTTAAATTCATGAAGTCTAAGTACTGTAGCAAAGAGTGATATTTATTTTGCAATAAAATTAAAAAATGTGACACAAGGCCAAAAATGAGGGCTGGAGAAAGGCTGGTCTTCTTTTGACTTATAATTAAACTTAGTTGATAAGATGAATTCCTAACTTCCTCTACATACAATTCAGTGGCCATATTCCTCGCCTCAGAAGACATTCTTTATAACCTAACACAAGCTACCAGAGCTTGAATGTTCTTTATAAGAAAGGTGACCGACACTCCTTTAGCTGTTTCCCTACTATTATGGGATTTAATCATCCAATCAACTTTTTCCTCACACAGCCATGCCATTCATGCTGCTAATCTAATGTGGAATGACAAATTTTGCATGTACACTTGTCCACCATGGAGACTAACACCAATTTTTTCAAACCTCTGTAATTCTTGGGGTTCTTCCAAAATCCCATTTTCTTTTATGAGATGTTCATAATTTTGGTCCTTTCCAAAAATTCTGCAATGTTATTATACAACTGGGGTGGTGACTTCTTGGGCAGTCATATTTGTTGGTGCCTCACTTGAGTCAGGAAGTCTCTTTTCTTAGTTGATATTATTTTTGCATTGGTTTTCTTTAATATTTTGAGGTTTTTGAAACGACTCCACCCCTGAGCTTGATCTCGTTTTTCTTTTATCTGGTGGGATGCCTTAGAAGCAAACCTGGAAAAGTCATTCCTTACCAACTGACTTTTGACAGCTATTTTCTTAACTTTAATATCTTCCAATTAATGCCAAGTGGGAAAATTTTCTCGTAAATTATATTTAAAGTAGATTGTGCAGGGGGAAGAAAATGTCAACAAAAAAATTAAACTTAAAATCCCCCCAAAAATTATTACTTTTAGAAAGAGAAGTTAAAAATTAAATTAACAACACAAAAATAAAGATGAGAAAAAATTAACAATACAAAATAAAAGAATATACTACAATAAAGAAAAAACAGTTCAGCTTAAATCAAAAAATGTAAATAAACTTTGCTAATTTACAATAAAATGGAAAGAAATAAAACTATGTAAAATAAAATTCACCCAAAGACAAAAAAGAAATTAAAGTTTGCTTAAAGAAAAAATAAAATTTGGCAAAAGAGAGAAACAAAAATTAAATTTTGCTGAAAATAAAGTCCGGCGAACAAACAAAAATTAAAATTCACCCAAAAAATGAGAAAAAAAATAGTTTGAACTTAAAGCAATAAATTCAAAGATTAAACCAAAAAAAAGTCTGGGAAAACCAGACGTCAACTCAGAGAACTAAAATGAATGTCAGTGAAAATCGAAGAGGGGAAACTGAAAAGATTTAATGAGTGACAAGAAAATGAACTATTCAAAATGTCTAAACAAATTAAAAAAAAGGACTTCTGTTCAAAAAGGTTCCATAATTTTTTTAAAAATAAAAGTGATAAGAAATAAATGGAAACTATAAATCAAATGAATTAAAACAAAAACAGTAGTCTGGTAAGACTTTGTCAAACCAGAAAAATAAAAATAAATATGGCGGACAAAACCAACAGCAAAAGTGAAAATAAAAAGAATGAAAAGAAAAATCCAGAAATTAATTTCAAACAAAAATGAATAAGTGAATAAAGAAAAATTAAGTCAAAATAAACTTAACAGACAGTTTTGGAGCCAATAACAAAGTTCTTTCTGTGTGTTGTTCAAAAAGTTACAGTTGACTGCAAACTTTGGTTGGATCACATCAGTAACGAGACTTCAAAAAAGCATAGCAAAGAGTTCATCTGAACAATTATGATGACAGTATTTATAGAAAAGGCACAGGGAAGCAACTTCAGGCAATGGGAAAGTGACTGGAGCAGAGATGCCAGATCAGGACCAATAATATTGCTGATTATTCTTTCGATTTTATCAAGGGTCTGTAAATATATAGCAAGAGTACCAGACTATATGTGGCAGCAATATTCTAAGCCTGGTTGAATGGTAGACTTGTCTTGCACAACACAGTAAAGCAACTTTCTTTGCAGCTGACCTAGCAATCAATTCAATACAGTTTTTCCACTTCGTGTCAACTGAGAACATTAACTCAAGAAGGTGCAACAAGTTACTCACCTGGTGGTTAGCATCAGCCATGCTGATGGAAAGCAGAAAGGGGTCTCTCAGATGATTATGATTTACATAATTTGGAAGTCAATTCATAACTGTTTATGACCACATCAAAGACTCATAACTGCCAAATATTTTAGGAATGATTTCTATGACACACATATATACATACATGCATGATGATTACCACACCTTAGTGTGATGAGAGCTGCCCTCATCACAATTTTCATCATTTGTAATGGATTTCAACACAATTCAGTGTTCATGGCACTTAAGATAACTCTTGAGACCAGAATTCAATTTTATAGACATTAGGCATATATGACATAAATTCTGCATCCTTGATTGAGTTGACTGGATCTTCATGCCCTACAACACTCCAGTGTACCACCATGAGTCCTCTACAACCCTGGGCCAGGGTAGACCTGAGAACAACAGCAATTAACAGGTGATTCTACATTCATCAAAACCTTGCTGCCGGATATGATTTATCATCATATTCAGGACAATACATGCACACATACATAAAATATAAATATTGATTATCTCTCTTTCTCCCTCACACACACCTATGCACACACACACACAAACACACACACATTAGTGTGTGTAGGCCTATGTATGAATTTTGTTGTACATCTGTATGAGATAATGCTGAAAATGATTCATCTGCCCAAAAAGGATTTTTTAAAAACATGTAATATTTGGTCATTTGATAAGATTTTGGTAAGTGGGAAGTGTCTAGAACTTTTCATCATGCCTAGTATATGAGATTTTATAAGTACATGTACTTAATACTCATTCTTTTCTTTTTCCATTAATAAGAAGTAAGTTCCACTCAAAAAGCTTCTTCTTTTGTGAACTAAACCAGCTTCCCCCATCAGATATATATATATATATATGTGTGAGTGTGTGTGTGTGTGTGTGTGTGAGCAACAAGTTGGGCATTATAAGCATACAGGAGCCCACAAATAACCAGTTGGAAAAACTTAGATCAAACATTTCCAACATAGGTAACACAGACAAACATTATGATTGCCATGTGTGTAAGAGAGGTTGCAAAAGTGAAACTAACCTTAAGAATCACTTACAGGCCCCCCCCATAGCAGAGCCTTAGCTCAAGTATAAACGATAGAAATAATAAAATTCTGAATGAAAAGCACAAAAAAACGCTACCAAGTGAAGAGATGATCTTCTGGAAAAAAGAGACAATAATCATAATCATCATCATCATATATATATATATATATATATATATACACATATATAATTATTTATTCGAAATAATGGTGTTGAATTCCACACCATCACTTGGTAAGACATCAGAAGTGTTGAAACAAAATGCCTATTTCTATAGTGATTTTATAACATATTTATGTTATAATTTTCGAATAAATAATTATATTTGCTCTACTCTGTATTGAGCACTCTTTTAAGAATAGTATTTGTTGGTTATTGGAATTTATTCAGTATACACCAATCCTATACTTGGTTATATATATATATATATATATATATATATATATATGTATAGATAGATAGATAATATTAGTGGTCAATGTATATATATATATATATAAATATATAAATAAATTTCCAAGAGGGTAGAATCCAGGTAGAACTCAATGTCCAGGACAGAGAAAGAATATAATATAAAAGGCTCAAACACTAATATTCGATGGTTATAATTTATTACATTGGAATCGTAATATAACCCTGGGTATAAAAAACAAAATAAAATTTTGTTCTTTTTACTCGCAGTTATATTTTCCAATTTATTTTTGAATTTGTAGGTCTGATGAATTGGATCATGATTACGATTCCAATATAATAAATTATAACCATGGAATATTAGTGTTTGAGCCTTTTATATTATATTATATTATATTATATATATATATATATATATATATATATATATATATATATATATATAAGTAACAAGTCAATGTTCTTGATTGCATCATACAAGTGCATGGAAAGTGGTTAGTGATTTGAGGTATTGAGAGACTTGATAATTCTAAATAAAGTAGTAGAGATATTAGAAGGAGAAAAAGTAATATTTAGTAAGATTCAGTATAAATGACACCCTTGACCTAACATCATAACACTAAGGAAGTTGGCATGACATGACTAATGAGTTTACCAAAAGTCCACAGGTTTTTGGTTACTCTAAGGTTTTTTTATGGAAACTTAAAATTTCACACCAATATAAAAAAGCACTTTATGGTTGGCAATCTGGTTTTTGCTAACAGTTAGTTCTTTGTTTAAGAAGCTAATTAATCATGTCCAGTTTGGGTATGGAAGCCTATATAGGCAAAATACACATGCACAAAAATTAGGCAGAGAATGGGGAGAGAGGCTAGTTGCTAGAATCATTGAATTCTTGCACCTCACAAAGAAGATGCACTTGCTTGGAAGTCCCACCAAAGCTCTTCATCCACTGCAAAAATGGTAGTACTCACCCATCTCTTAGAACATACACCTCTCAGTGCTTAATGTTTAATAAGAAAGAAATTGGAATAGATTAACTGTTGTCCATTTTTTTACATTTCATCTGTAATTAAATTGTTAATAATCTTTCAACAGAGTCATATCTTTAGTGAGCACATTACACCTCTTTCAGTACAATCACCTGGCATTGAAGAAGCAGTACAAATTAATTTCAGCCCAGACCAACAAAAACACACAACTTTTGAATTACTCAGTAAAAACAATGATAAACACCTTATAAATAACAGACATATATATATATATATATATATATATGCAAAAGGACTGATAAAGACCATATAAATTAAATATATTCTGTAAAAAGAGAGTAAAAATAAAGTAAAAAAGTTCTTGTAGATTGTGATAAAGTCCCTATCAATAAAATATATAGAGTGATAAAGATAGTGATAAATCCCTATAAATAAAATATATATCTGAAAAGACAGTGATAAAGACAGTGAAAAGTCCCTATGAATAAAATATATCTCTATAAAGACTGTGATAAAAACAATAATAATGTCTATAAATCAACTAAGTCTGTAAGCAAACTGTCATAAAGTCCCTATAGATGAAATATATCTATAAAAAGACAGTGATGAAGTCCCTATGAGTAAAATATATACAGTGATAAAGACAGTGATGAAATTACTATAGATAAAATATATATCTAAAAAGAAATTGAAAAAGTACCTATAAATAAAGTATATCTGTAAAAAGATCCCTAGAAACAAGAGCAAATAGACATCTAGTTTGGCAAACCCAGGCAAATCTTGCAGTGACCTTCGTGGTTCTCCAATGCTCAATGGCCAATGTCAGAATCAATGTGCCTGCATCTACAAGGCGACAAAATCTGACCAATGCCAATCTTCATGGCAGAATGCCTAGAAAAATCCACTGTTTATGAAATAGCCCAAGCATGCTCGTCTAAACTATGCCATATTAATAAGCTAGAAACATTCTGGCAAAAGGTTTTATAGTCGAATGAGACCAAACTAGAACTTTTTCAGAGGAACAATAGGTGGTATATCTGGCAAGATCCTAATACGGCTTTTGAAGAGAAGAATTTGTTACCAACCATTAAACATGGTGGTGACAGCATTATTATTTGGGGGTGCTTTGCTGCACCCAAACAATAAAATAGTATGCATTGACAGCACAATGGACCCTGCAAAATACTAAGCAATTTTGAATGAAAGTGTTCTGTCCTCAGTCCAAAAGTTGGGTTTAGGTTGGGGCTAGAATTTCCAATAGGACAATGAACTGAGGCATCAAAATAAATTGTAAAAAGAAAAAAATCAGTTTGTAAAAAGAAATTTCAAGTCTTGAAATAACCTGTTCAATGTCCTGATATAAACCCAATTGAAAATCTGTGATTCAAGTGAAATAAGGGAGTGTATGCAAGAAACCAAGATGATATTGAGCAATTGTAGGAGTTTTGCCAAGAAGAATTGTCAAAAATCACTTACTTTTGCACATCTTAATTTTTAATTTTGAAATAATATTTTTAATCCAGTATCCTAAAATTTTTTTAGAGTATTTGTAATTGATTTAATAAAGTTTCTTCTTAATGAATATATAGTTTAAATAACATTTGTTGATCATCTGGAAAAAAAATTTTTTTAAATATTCTCTTAAAAACTGTGATAATGATATTGGAATGAAATATATCTTCAAAAAGATTGTGATGAAGTCCTTATAAATAAAATATATTTGTAAAAAACAGTGATAAAGTCCTTATGAATAAAATATATGTTTAAAAACACAGTTATTAAGTTCCTATAAATAAGATATATATTTGTAAAAAGAGAGCAATAAAGACAGTGATAAAGTCCCTATAAATCAACTAAGTCTGTAAACAGACTGTGATAAACTTCCTATAGATAAAATATATCTGTAAATAGACAGTG
>OZ010579.1:117068009-117155509 GCA_963932145.1 Acanthosepion lycidas
CAAGATTTGTAACCTTGTTCTGATGGACTGTTGAAGAGGCAAGCCTAACACCTTGCTCTTCACTTAGACTGGCTGCAATTTCTTGGCTAGTTATAGTCCTATTCTTCGCAACTTCTCTCTTGATTACCCTGCCAGTTCTATCATCAATCTTTTTATTTTGTCTCCTTGTTTCCTTCCTTGGAGCAAGAGTGGCATCATTATGTGCCCTAAGCACTCGAGAGACAGTTGATTGCGAGGTTATAGCAATTTCTGCAATTTCTCTCATAGACTTGCCTGCTTCTGAGAGGGCAATAATAGATGCCTTAAGTGGTTCTGATGCGTGTTTGTACCCTTTCATCTGGTTAGGGACTTGAGTGGCTATTTCAAGCTGTTTTTATACTGTACATGGCTTTCTGGAATATAATTTTTAAATAAATAATTATATATAAATATATATAATGTCATCCACAGACAGACTGTTTCGCTGTTTCACAGCTCATCAGTGTGGCTAGACATCCGGTTGCCTCTAGCTAGGATCGAAACCCGACTGAATTTATAATTATAATTATATATTATAACTTATATATTATATATAAATTATATATATATATATATATATATATCCATCCTGGGTATGATGATAAACAACATCCGCATCCAGGGTAAGATGAGAAACTACCTCCAACAGCAAGGCCTCTGATCAGGATGTTTTGAGGAGCATGGAACCACCTCTTAATTGCTGATGTTCCCAGGTCCACCCTCACCTGGAGCAGTAGCATCTATTAGGGTCCCAGCTATGGGCGAATAGTTAACCCCGAAACTGAGGTAAAAAGCATTATAAAAGTGTAAAAATACGTTTTAATACTAGAAATACTTTGTAAAAAATTATTACCAGAAATAAATTTTTGAAGCAAAAAAACTATTACCAGCTATACATTTTTGAGGAAAAAAAATATTACCAGAAAACAAAAGTTGTCAGCATTAAATAAGATTGAGATTGATATGCCATAAAACAAGCCACACCAAACCAAACTATATATATATATATATATATATATATATATATATATATATATATGTGTGTGTATTTTTTTGGTTGGTGCAAAAATAATTTCCCTGGTTAACTATCACCTTCAAAGCATTATATGTCAGTTTAGAATCAAATTTTTTTTTTCAAAATAAGAACCTTTAGAATCTATGCATTATTGCCAACAGAAATCTATTCTACTTGCCTAGAATTCTGGATTCTAGAAATGCAACAAATTATGCAGCACTGATTTTTATTATTGTATTACTTAGAATGATTACTTATGTACTTGTAAAACCAGTCTGAGTTAGTAACAATATGTGACAGATGGCTGTAACAAGGGTTACTTAGAACGATTACTTTACTACTTATGTAAAATTAATTCCCTAAGTAAAAAAAACAAAACAAAATTAGCCTTTATTTTTACTTTATAATCCAAGCATACTTTTTGCTACTTAAAATTGCCAAAAATTTATATAAATTATCAAAAATAACATGATAAAAAATTGACAACAAATTTCATAAATTATTTTTAAAAAAGATGTCGCAGCTATCATCAAAGAAGTGGTGATTGGCATCTTCTTCAGCATGTCCTTTAAGTATCAAATTCTCCAAGCCCTCTTTCCTCATTAAGTACCCAAGAAAAATTCAATTCTTTCTGATCCTAAGTATAAATGTCCTATTTGTTTACCTTTTCTCTAAAACTTTGTTGTTGCTCACATGGTATTCTCAGCATCCTTCTGTAGAACCACATCTATGTTAGCTCAAGTCTCTTTTTCATATATGAGACAATTGTTTGGCACTCACTGCCAAATAGGAAAGCTGATATTATATTGCAGTTCAGCACTTTCTTTGTTTCTAATGAAATTTTCCTGTTTCTTGATACTTTGCTTAACTTTTGGAAGGTATCTCTCAATATACCTATTTTAGGTTTCAGTGTTATATTTTCTGTCCTCTGTCAAATACACTCCCCAAATATTTAAAGTTTTGGACTTGCTTGATTTTGATGCCTTCAATTTGTATATGTCTATATTTCTGAGATGAGGTATTATGTACACTATTTACATTATTCGGACTATTGTCCTCATCTTTGTCACCATATTTATTACAACGTTTCGGCTGTTGTATACTCCAGCCTTCTTCAGGTGGTTGTAATGTCAAACTGAACCCTTTATTTTGCTTGCTGGGGTAGAGTGTTCTAGTTCCACGTCCCATGTTTTAATGGATGTCAGTTATCAGTTATCTCCTGTTAATTCCCCTCTGAAAGTTCTCCACTGCCTTAACAGGGTATTCAACTCACTCTTTGGGTCTTGTCACTGGATCTAATCAATGCCTTTATCCACTGTACCATGTGTCCTTGAACAGTCTACCCAGTGAGCAAAATAAAGGGTTCAGTTTGATATTTCAACTACTTGAAGAAGGCCGGAGCATACAACAGCCAAAACATTGTGATAAGTATGGCGACAAAGATGAGGACAATAGTCCGATTAATGTAAATAGTATCCAATTACTAGTTCACATCTTAGGCTCTTCCTTTTGCAAACAACCAATATATATGCTACCTTCTTACAATTGATGTTTAGTCTTTTTTACTCACTTTCCTTCACTACTTTCTATAAGAGTTCAAGTGCATATGTTGTTAAAATCATGGCTTCCAATAATGAATCCTGGCAGGACTAATTAAATGCAGACTATTCAAGGATAAACTATTGCATGGCAACCAACAATTGCAACAAACTAGTTGACATAAAAAGTTACTAAGTTTTAGAAAACAACAAATAACAAAATATAGAATGATATAATTTGGTTTGGTTTGGTTTGTTTTACATCATATCAACCTCAATGGGTTATTTAATGCCGACAAAATTTTTATTGCTGGTAATATTTTGTTTTGTCAAATATCTATTTCTGGTAATATTTTCCTTCAAAAATGTACTGCTAGTAATATTTACTTTTTAAAAACATTGTTGTAATATTTTTTTTCAAAAATGTATTGCTGGTAATTGTTTTTTTTTTCTTCAAAAATTTATTTCTGGTAATAGATTTTTTACAAAGTATTTCTGGTATTAAAACCTATTTTTACACTTTCATAGTGTTTTTACCACAGTTTAGGAGTTAACTATTTGCCGATAACTGGGACCCTAATGGATGCTACTGCCCTGGGTCAGAGTGGACCTGGAAACATCAGCAATTAAGAGGTGGTTCCATGCTCCTCGAAACTCCTGATCAGAGGCCTTGCTGCTGGATGTAGTTTATTGGCATACCCAGGACGAAAAATGATTTAAACAAAGAACTAAAAATATAGCCACTAAACTAAAAGTAGGCAACAGAAGAAAACAATGAAAGCAAAAGTAGAAGAATTTATTAAATTAAAAGTCGATAGGGTTAAATTCATGACCGAACCCACAAAAAACAACCTTGGAAAAATAATTAAACCTATACTAGAAAAGGTATGCTCAAATCTAAGATACATATTAAACATAAACTATTGGAAAAACAAAATTAATTGGTTTAGTATCTGTCTATATTTCTGAGATGAGGTATTATGTACACTATTTACATTATTCGGACTATTGTCCTCATCTTTGTCGCCATATTTATCACAGCGTTTCGGCCTTTCAGTATCTGTCTATATTTCTGAGATGAGGTATTATGTACACTATTTACATTATTCGGACTATTGTCCTCATCTTTGTCACCATATTTATCACAACGTTCCGGCCGTTGTATGCTCCGGCCTTCTTCAGGTGGTTGGAATGTCGAATTGAACCCTTTATTTCGCAAACTGGGGTAGACTGTTCTAATTCCTCAAGAATACATGGCACAGTGGATAAAGGTGTTGGTTAGATCCAGTGACAGGACCCAAAGAGTGTGAGTTGAATACCTGGTTAAGGCAGCAGAGAACTTTGAGAGGGATATTAACAGCAGATTAACTGACATCCATTAGACATGGCATGTGGAACTAGAAAATGTTGAATACCGTTCAAAACAGCAATACAGTATATGGCTATCCAAAATGAAGGTATAGATATTATAAAACACTGTTAAATCTATACTATACTACAATAATAAATTATGTAGGCACATGCACTTGGTGAAACACATTCACATGAACACAGGCACACACACGCACACACATACACTCAGAATTCCCTCACTATATCATTTGAATAAGCCCAGTGAGAAAATACTTCCTTGTCTTATACCCCTTTCTATTTTTGTGTATTTACAATTTAATATTTATATCTGTATGCAGGCAGTTTGCTCCCAGTATAGGTTCATTCCCAAATAAATCAAGCTAACCTGGCAGTTCAAATAGTTCTTTGTGACATCCATGGTGTTTCACAGTTTTTGAAACAAAATGACTGGGCACAAATCAGGAACCACAAATGATAGAGTAATGGAAATTACATTTATTGAAAGGTAAAAGGACAACATTTTAGGATCTGCAACCATTTAGTCTCAAACATTAACCCAAAATATCAAGAGGAGCCCTAGAGTACATGCTCCAGATGTCTGCCATTCAAGTGAAGGTTGTTAATAACATGTGCACATTTCTCCTGGGTGATCACTTGAATCTTCTCAGTGTTGGATGCCTTCAATACAGCAATGGTGCAAGGGTCACCTTGGCAAATGTTGTCTTTGAGGAACCCCCAGAGGAATAAATCTGGAGAGTTCAGGTCAGACAAGTTAGGTGGCCATTCCACTTCAGCTTTCTAGCTGATAAGATGTTCTCCAAACTTTTCACAGAGCCATTAGCAGTGTGAGTAGAAGAACCATTCTACTGGAACCACTGCTCCTCATCATCCAGGTCCTCATACTTCTTGATCTCTCCCCATCATTTCAACAATTCTGAAACACCTTGTACTTTATCAAATGCTTTTGAGTTCAAATCCTAACCACTCTTGTTACATTTGCAAATACCATTGGGCAGTTATGAATGCATCTTTTATCTCCTTAGCTTGGGGTTAATAGCAGGAAAAAATGGGCTCTCTGCTAATATAGGAGAAGGAGAACTCTGGATAAGCAACACTCGCATGAAAATAAGAAAAAATAACTCCTTACTACATAAAACAGAGCAGCAACAACAAGCCTAGTGAGGCTGTGGACCTATACTCCACAGGGAAGTTAACAGAATTAACATAACTGAAAACCATAAATACATTCTAGCAATAGAAACCACAGCAGCAAGACTAGCTTGAGGAGGTCACGGGGTTATACTCCACAGGCAAGTCAACAAGATTGAAAACAACAAAACCAAATTAGAAACACTGACACTCAAGACAGAATTACTCCTTGTGCAATTTATTTTTACTTTTATGTAATTGTAGGCAACATCCAGTGTTTTTCAGATTGTCTCAAATATAAGAATTTTCTGACAAAAACAACAGCTTGTTTGTGCATATATACATAATATATAAAAATATAAGTAAAATATAAGTAAAAAAAATAGAAATAAATATAAAATGAAAATAAAAATGTGGACTTAGAAAAAGATATGAGAAATAATTTTAATTAACTCCAGGAAACATCACAGCAGTCAAAGGAAAATGTTCTTAAATTCTACTTTTTACTTCCATGTTTTTTCATAAATTAAGGGAAGTCTATTCACAATGCTCATATAACAACCTCATGCTATTATATATATATATATATATATATATATATATATATATATATATATATATATATATATATATATATATATATATATGTACATATATACATACATACCTCCAAAGATTCACTAAATATTGATGAAAAAATGCCTCAAACTTAATAAAAACAAAGTTTTATTGTCAAAATCTTTGTTAGGATTGAGAGGAAAGACCAAAGGATTTCTTGATTAATTAAATTAAATTTTTAATCCTTTTTAGAACTATCAAACTTTTTCTTGCATCAGCAGGTAATCATAAATTAGTATGGAAAATTTTTATCATCTTTTTGTGATGAAAAACATGTTGATTTGAAAATTTTTGCAAAAATCAAATAATTGTTGGATTTTAATGAAACTTTAAGGAATTATATTGTTATGCTGCAAAAATTATATTTGCCAATCATAAATGGAAAAGCTTACTACAATTCAGCAATCCCCAGTATTTTAAAAAGAATTTTGAACTTTTTTTGTGTACAAAAATATGATTTCTGATGATTCAGATTTCTTGCTAGACAATCTCATCCCAGATGAAAAAGAGACTTGACATAACTGAAATATGGTTCAACAGAAGAATGCTGCAAATACAACAGACTGAACATGTGAGCAACAACCAATCTTTTGAGAAAATGAAAACAAGAAGGATTCTTACATATACACTGAGAAAGGGGTAGTTGAAATTTCTAGGAAACATTATGAGGAAAGAGAGCTTGGAGAATTTGACACTCATAAGAAATACTGAAAGCACAAAAGACAGAGGAAAGCAGTAAGCTACATAATGACCTTGTATAAATGCATAATAGAACAGTGATTGAGAAAGAGAATGAAGAGGCAAGTCTTACTAAGAGCTAGAAAGGATTTGAAGTTGTGGAGAGCTATATCTTCAAAGATGTTTATTAATTCTTGCTAACTCTTTATTTTTTTGGATTCTTGAACTTGAATAAAAAAAAAGTGTTTTTTTAATCATTTCAACCCAAGACAGACAATAAAGCCACTAAGATGCAGGGGTTAGTGAGAGTGAAAGAATCTGAAAAAATATTTAAAAGAATAAAAAAATAACCAGAAAATAAAGATATTTTTTCTGACCTGTCCCTTCTTGACATTGATGGATTCATTGATTTCTTCTTTGTGGCTTTTTTTACACTTTGTGGCATTATTTAAAGCTGAAACATATTTGGGATTTTTAAGACTAATTCTTTTATCTCTCCACAGACTCCTTTTCTTCATTCTTGGGAAGGATAGTAGCATTATTTTCTGTTATTTTCTCTATGGCTTTCAAATTTTAATTTTTTTTTTCTCTTAATCCAGTTTCCAACTAAGGCTACTCTGTTATTTACCCCATAGCTGAGGGGAGAAGAAAAGGATCCATGCCATTCCTAAAGGTATTTGATGAAAGTGAATGTAACAATCAAGCCTGCAATATCCGTTTAACAACCGACATTTCCTTCATTTGTATCTTCTGTGTGCCTCCAGGACATAGGTCATCATGGCTCTCCACAACTTCTTGTCATTTGTAGCTCTTAGTAAAGTTTATCTTTTTGCTATCTCTCCTAATCCCTGTTCTGCCAACCATATGCACAAGTTCATTAGGTAGGTTATCTGCTGCTTTCTTCTGTCTCTCGTGACTTCAGTATGTTATGTGAGTGTCAAATTTTCCAAGCCCTCTTTCCTCATTATGTGCACTAGAAATTTCAGCTACCACTTTCTAATTCAAACTTTAAGTATCCTTTCTTTTACCATTTTGCCTAAAACATCTTTTTGTTCACATGTTCAGTCCATGGCATTCTCAGCATCCTTCTGTAGAACTACATTTCTCTTTTTCATCTGTAAGGAGATTGCCCAGCATTCACTATCATATAGGAGCACCGGGGCACCTCGATACGTTGTAATGGTTAGCAAGCTTGTCTTGCTAAAACATTTGTGACTGAGTAGTGAGTTTTGATCCTCACTCAGTGATCCATACTTTTGGCCTTGTGCCACATCTAAGCTGTACTTAGAATATCATCATATAGGAGGACTAATATTAAAAACAGTTCAGTAATCTTTCCTTTGTTTCTAATAAAAGTCTGTATCTAGTTATTCTGAAAATCAAATTAGCTTGGCTCATTAAATCAATTATGACTGAGTAGTGATTTCATTTCTCATTGGGTGCTCCATACTTTTGGCCTTGTGCTATATTTAAGCTCTGTATATGTGTGTATGTGCGTGCGTGTAAAAAAATTTCAGATATAACTACAATATATCTGAAAAAAGACAATATGAATAAAGACAAAGCAAATCTTACCTTTGCCAACACATTTTGTCCTCTGATGAATTTTATTTTGCAACAAACATAATAAAAAAATGAAAAATGCTGTTAGTTTCACCAATTTATTAAATTTAAGAGACACTCATATATATTCTAGGTAAATTATGGAGGATGCTAAGTAACATAATTTAATGTCTTATAAATGAAAGTGTGTAAAGTTGTTGAATTTTCTTTTTTGCAATTAATATTTAAATTGATTTAGTATAAAATAAATTTATGCATAATATATATATATATATATATATAGATATATATAGATATATATATATATATATGTGTGTGTATATATATATATATATATATATATATATATAGACGCATATATTTTTAAATAACAGGAGGTAATGAATTTAACCATTTTCTTTTAATTTTTTAATATTTTTATAGTCATGACTGTTGGCTTAAGAAAGTAGTAACTCTTTCAGGAATTGAGATATTTGAAAAAATCCAGGGTGCACATTTACATTTTGATAAGATTCAATAGCAACACTTTTGAGAAATTTATCCAAATTTAAACTATCGGATATACAAGTGGAATATCTTAATTTAAATCTAAAATTTGCCACTGGATTTCCCAAAAATTTTTGGGGCAAATCCAGTGGCAAATTTTATGATATTATGGATTTCATTATTAAAAAACACCAACATAATGACTTGTATTTAAACAAAGTATGCATTCGGTCTACTTACAGCAACACTCGAAAAAAAAATAATGTAACCTCATTTCTGCACAGATATATGAAAGCTTTAAAAGAAATATCAAATAACAAAAATATTCGTATGTCTCCTGACAAAGGCACTGGGGAATTTAAAAAAAATAAAGTAAAATAACATTTTATTCAATTATATATTTATGATTATTTTTAATGACTTGTTGCTCCTTATCACCGAGCTCTTTAATAATGTTGGAGTAAAATTTTGATGTGAAAATATTTTTCATTTTATTGATTGATTCATTGATTTGTTATTTACAGATTATCAATGATTATTTACAACTCAACCTAATATTATGTGCCTTGGCATTCACACTGGAATACACATCTTAGCTGTTGTGAGTCTAACAATCAAGATAAGGATACTAATTGTAATATAAAGATATATAAAAATAGCAAAGACGTGTTAGACCAAAAAAGATTTGACCACGATATTTTTAAGGCAAGCAGTCATTGCAATTGTAATCATTTCTGTCAAAATTTAGAGCAATAATAAAAACAGATAAAATTAAATTAAATGTTAATTTACCTTTATATATATATATATATATATATATTTTATATATATATATATATATATATACACACAAACACACACACACACACACACACATTTATATATATATATATTCAACTATATCAACGGGCCTCGGTGACAAAGACAGAAATGTATAGACTCGACATAGGGCTGTTACTCACCAAGGCCTGTTGGTACAGTTGGTATGATGCCTGCATTGTATCGAAATGGTCTGGGTTTGATTCTCAGTAGTGTATGTACACTGCTGATGAGTCCCAAATAAGACGAAATGGCTATCCAGTGCTTTTTGCATTCTGTTGAGGATTCTTCTAGACTTGATGAATTCCTATATGATTATTCTAATTCCACAAAATTCTTTCACACACACACACACACATATATATATATTTAATCAATTTTGCCACAAGCAAGGTAGTAAAGCCACTGAGACACAAGGGTATACTGGATGTGGAAGAATTAGAAACCAGACACTTGACGAAGGAGGTAGCACAAAAGAAGAGTAATCAGGAGGATGGCAAATAGTGATTCTCATTTTATTTAAACTTAAATTAAAGGTGACTGTAAAGCATGGAGCTGGAAGGGAGTTCCACAAGTGAGAAGTTCAAGAAAAGAAACTTTTAACATAGAATTTACGGTTACATCTAGCCAATTCAACTGTAATTTGATGAGACCTCATCGCCAGTCTAGTACTGCACTTAAATTCAAAGAGTCTAGATACCATACTGAAGAGCTCATCTCAACAACTGCCATGAAAGTATTTATAGAAAAGGTACTGGAAGGCAACTTTATTGCAGTGGGAAAGAGACTAAAACAAAGACACCAGAAATGGTCATTATAATGTTGAGAAAATGTTATTGTTGGTTGAAACTTATAAAATATTTCTCATAAAACAGTTTCTCAGGAAAATATACTTCTTAAGTCCATTAACTCTTAATATTATTTCTATTATTGACGGAGTTTCCTTCCTAACCTTTTGTTTATGGTAGTGTGGAAAGTGAATGTTTTGATTATGTTATTATTTTTTCTTTGAGTTACTATTCATTTTAGTTGTTTAGATGTCTGCAAGTGATGTGGGATGTTCTTTTGTTATTTTATAAAGCTCTGTGTGATTTTCTAGCACCAATTAAGATAGGTTTTAACAATGATAAATCATCATCTCAAAAATTCTGATATAAATTAGGATGGAGTTACTAAAATATTCATCATTTGTTTGGTAAATTAAGCAAGAGCGAAGAATGTATTTTGTTCTGTCAAGATTGTCTCAAGGTTGCAACAAATCTCAAAAAATTCTTTGAACACCAGATGCCATGACAGAGAAGAGGAATACGATTGCAAAATGATTGCAAAAATTTTTATTGTCCTTTTCAATCAGATTTTCCATCAGTTTGCTCTTAATTTAAGTGGCAAAGTCTTCGGGAGAATTTAAATGCAATTAAATTTACTTGAAAATGGTTCAACACATGACAACATTGCATTTGCAAATTAGATTCTAGTGTAAAGTCATAAAACATGCATATTTATACGACACCTTTACTAAAAACATTTCAGTACATTTTATCAGTATTCTTTGGTTATATTTATAATCTCATTCTTATCAAAAAAATTACGATTAGTTTCTTCATAATTATAGTAGTTTGATTAGTAATATTACTATTAATATGACAACTCAGTCAGTTATGTGCCATGCATGATACACACTTAGATGATCATGTATCTTTCGATACATGACTGACGAGGCAGATTTTTTCCCGCAGTAGGTTGCCATTTCTTTCTGCGGTAGACCAGTTACCATCCAAGGTTACAGAACCCAATCTGTCCTTCTATCTACCCATGGCTGGGAGGGGAGAAGAAGAGGATTTATATCTTTCCCAAGGGTATTAGCATATGTGAATGTTATGGATTCAACTGGAATTCAAACTCAGCTCTCCGATTCCTCAATCCAAGCCGTTATCCATTACTCCCCCATATTCTTTCCTCAGTATGACTAGTAGCAGCTGTAGAAGAACTGATAATTCTTTGGTTCATTCAGTGCATTTCTATTGCTTCTTTAATAGACTATAAGCCAAAAGTTTGGGGACACCCTCTGGATTTAATAATTAGTAAATTTTTGGTTTAAGTATCCTTGGACCTGCATGATTACTAATTTTCATCAATGACTTTTCTGATTGCATCAGCTCTCACTTATTTACTCCTGTCTTAATAGTAAGTCTGATCAATTCGATGATGTGGTCAAATTGGCAGCTGATCCAAAAAAATGACCTATAATCTGTTGTTAACTGGGACAAGGAATTTTAATTGTTGTTAATTTTAATGCCTCCAAAATGAAACTGATCTCTATTAATCATCTGAGAGAATCCTTTTTACCTCTCACCAACATGGCAGATGCTAGCCACCAGGAAAGTGATTTGTTTTATCTTCTTGGACTAATGCTTTCTGTAGACATGAAGTGGAAAGATTTGCTGCTGGACAATTTTTCTCATCCAAATTTACCTTATTTATAAGTCTACCATTCTTCCTTGTTTTAAATATTGTTGCCACACCTGGTCTGGTACTTCTGCTATATATTTAGATATCCTTGATAAAATCCAAAGAAGAATCTACAATGTTGATCTGGCATCTCGGATTCAGTCTCTTTCCTACTGCCATTATCTAGCTTCCTGTTCCTTTTTTTTAGAAATACTTTCATGGTAATTGTTTTGATGAACTTTCCTCTATGGTACCTAGACTTTATGAATTTAAATACAGTACTAGATTAGCAGCTAAGTCTCAATATTTTACAGCTGAAATGGTTAAATGCATCTGTAAGTTCTATGTTAACAGTTTCTTCTATGGCACTTCTCACTTGTGAAACTCTCTTCTGGCTTCTTGCTTTCCAGTCAACATTGATCTTCAAACATTAATAATTCAATGACAATCATTATCTTCTGTCTCTTTTATTCCTTTTCCTTTATTGTTCACACTCCTAAAGTTTCTCCATTCCTTATATTCTTTCAAACTGTGTAACCTCTTGCATATTCGTGGCATAATGGTTATTGGTGCAGTAAGAAGAATTGGAGATCCAAGTTCAAATCCTCATCTAATTTGTTGTGCTCACTTTTGCATAAGAGTTCTTGGGAAAAGCATGAAACCATATTTTTCCTCCCAATCTACTGTTTAAATAGCTTTGGTTGGCAGCCAGTGAAACTGAAGAAAAACTCTAAATTCCAAAATTGTGTCAAAAGCAATGGGAAACCACTCAACTATATTTAAAACATTATCATGCCAGTTTGCTGATAATAAAGAAAAAGAAACTGTGAAGAGTCATTATCACATCCCTTTTGAATCATAAAAAATAGTATTTTATGCCCTTCCCTGGTGCAGACGTGTATATATGTTTTTATGAAAGTATCTTTTTCAGACATAGACAAATAAACATGTCCATAACATAAGATTCAAAAATCAGCTACAGAAATGTTTATACATCGATCTTGATATTTTTGTTACCCTTCTCAGCTCGAAATGAGTCCAGCTGTCAACCCATACTAGTAGAGGGTGTTAGCCACTGCTTGGGTACTTCAAGGTGCCTCAATTTCTTAGTTGCTATATTAAAAGCAAATAAAAAATTTGTCTGAAAATGAAACGTTTTTCACAAAATAATTGTTGGGGAAGGAGTTAAAAATGGAAAAACATTAATTGAAGTAACAATTATTACAGATTTTTGTATTTCATTCTTATTTAAATATAAATTTTCTTCTTTGAAATATTTTATTTATATTCTTTATTTATTTATAGTTTTCTTTCTTTTTATATTCCTTCTTTTCATTAAGATTTTCATTCAGTAAAACAATTAATTTGCATATTTTTCCAACTTTTATCATTCGTAAACATAGAATTTCATTGTATTTTATGTCTATATGCTTACATTTGCAAATATATTTGCTGTTTTGTGATTACTGAGACATATGTCATTAATTTGGCAACAGCTATCAAGTTTTGTAGCAACATTGACAGTTTGTTAAAAAGTGATGTTTTCTTATGTTTTGGGTAATACACACACACACACACACACACACACAAATATATATGTATCTATATATTCTCACGAAAATGAGATTAGTAAAGTTAATGATATAAAATGGCGAAATCGCTTTTCAAACAAAATTTTAAAGTTTCATTAACCTACGAATCACTCGATGAATGTTATGATCCTTGTTTTTAAAAATTATAAGCTGTATAAGGTCTTTCTTTAATACGCAAGTACTTTTGACTGTACATTCAGTCATCTTCAGGCATGGAAATTATTTTGTTTTTCATAAAATTCAGGTAGCATCTAAGATGGAAAAATTAAATGCAAATTGAAATATGTTGGTTTTTTATTAAATGCATTATTGTTAACAGATACAAAGTTTTGGAGTGTGCAGTTGCAACGCTTATGGTTGATTTTTTGAAAATTTAAGAGAGTGCGGTTTTTTTTTGCTAATATGGCATTTTGAGAATTATTTTTTTGTTGTTGTAGGAGTTTATTAGTAAATGTGGCATGAACTAAATTTTTGTATGAATGATTCATTGTAATATAAATTGAAATGCACCACACACACACACACGTACAAACGCGTGCACACACACACACACACATTTATATTAGGTTGGTGCAAAAATAATGTCGGTTTCCGACATTATTTTTGCACCAACCTAATACGTATATATATATATATATATATATATATAGAGAGAGAGAGAGATGGATTTATTTATTTATTTATTACTTCAAACATTATTTTTTGTGGATTACTCATATTTGAGTAGGACTCGTCATTTTCTAAACAGTGTTTATTTTGTCTTAATAAAGGTAAAACTGAGATGGTAGGCAAAATAATCAGTATAAAAAATGGAGCATTCTACTCAAATACAGGTATCCAAAATAAAATAATGTTTGGAGCAATAAAAATATCTTGGATTAAAAATAAAAATCTGTTAATTTGAAATATATATATATGTGTGTGATCAGTTATAGTGGTGATATGTTAATACATTGTTACTGTATGAGGGTTTTTTTAAACAGGAGCTAATGTAGTGATAGTAATGGTTTGCCTGGGGATTAAGAAATCCCCCAGAGAGGAAATAAGATATGTTTTGTCATTAAAGGATCATGTAGTTTAATTAGAAAAAAAGAGAGAGTGAAGATTTTTGCACCTTTATAATGCTTTATAAACACCACCTAGTGAGCATTATGAGAAGTCTCTTAGCAGAAAAGGTGGGGTAATCCCATACTTACCTTGACCTCTTCTATATCACTGTGCCCCTCTGCAGTTTATTGAGTCTATTATGTTACTGCTGCATTTATAAGTCCTTCAATAAGTCCTTTATACTCAAGAAAACAGAAGTCATCAACAAAAGCGACAGCCCAAGATGCATGCTAAAAATTGGAAACAGCAGAAGACAATCTGTCTATATTTTTGAGATGAGGTATTATGTACACTATTTACAGTATTCAGACTATTGTCCTCATCTTTGTCCCCATATTTATTACAATGCCCTCTGTGGGATCAGGTTGAGATCATAGACAAAGAGCACCATTGGAAAATTTGTAAACTTAAACAATCAGCACATATGCTAGGCCACAAAAATCTCCTGAGCCGACCAAACCTAGAAATGAATACAATATGGGAACCAGTAATAAGGAGTGCCAGAGAAAAGCGATAATAACAACAAGAATTGCAATATGACCTCTGGTAAAAACTGATGCTGAGACATTAGGTTTATAATATCCAGAAATTTATACAAAGATGTGCACAAGGACACATGGCACAGTCGATAAAGGCATTGGTTAGATCCAGTGACAGAACCCAAAGAGTGTGAGTTCAATACCCAGTTAAGGCAGTGGAGAAATTGGAGAGGGGAATTAACAGGAGATAACTGACATCCATTAAACATGGTACGTGAACTAGAACAGTCTACCCCAGTGAGTGAAATAAAGAGTTCAGTTCGACATTCCAACCATCTGAAGAAGGCCAGAGCGTACAGTAGCTGAAACGTTGTAATAAATATGGCGACAAAGATGAGGACAATAGTCTGAATAATGTAAATAATGTAGCAGAAGACAAGCACAGAAATTTAATTGGTTAGTGTAATGACAAACAATGGAAAATGTGATACTGAAATATGAAGTTTGCTTTGTTAGAAACAAAGAGCCCTGAACAGCTATGTAATATCTATCGATCTATATGTCCATGAATGCTAGAGAATTTTGTCACAGATAAAGATGAAATTTGAAGCAAGAGACATTGTTCTACAGAAGGATGCTAAGAGTACAATGGACAAAACATGTGAGCAAAAAGGAAGTTTTAGGGAATAAAATGGATGCTTGGGCTAGAAATCAGAAAGAAATAGTTGAAATCTTTAGGATACATAATGAGGAAGAACGGCCCAGAGAATTTGAGACTCACAAGACATATTGAAAGCAAGAAGACAAAAAAGAAATCTTTAAGAAATCTACCTAAAGAGCTCATGTAAATGGTTGGTAAGGGAATCAATGTTGTTTAGATTTACAAAAAAACTAGAAAATTGTAGATATCCATGATCAGCCACTTCCTGGAAGGAACCATCACATGAATAGGATTCCTCTGTGGCAGTAATGCATTCAGTATGAATAATACTTGTCATGTGCAATATTCACAATTTTCAGCTTTGACAGAAGGGATTTGTTTTAATGACAAAATAATGATAAATAAACTTAAAACATGTGCCATCAATTAAATTAATTATTTTATTTATTTGTTGATAGCAGACACTGAAAGAGAACTGCAAGAACTCCTACAGAAGGCAGTAAAGGAAAGTGAGAAGAAAGGACTAACTATGAATTGCAAGAAGACAGAATGCAGAGTTGTTAGTGAAAGGAACCAGCCCAGCATGCAAATTACAGATTGGATGCCAAAATCAAACAATTGAAAAAAATGTTAATATCTGGGAAGTGTTTTAACAGAGGACAAAAAATGCAACACTAAAATCCAAAGGCATTTTTGAAATAGTGAAAAATGCCTTCCAAAAGTTAAGCAAAGTATCTAGACACAGAAAAGTGTTGTTAAAAACAAAGAAAAGAGTGCCTAACTCTTATGTAATATTAGTCCTCCTATATGGCAGTGAATGCTGGACAAGCACTCTACAGATGAATAAGAGACTTGAAATAACATGTTACAATAAGCCTATGGTTTCAAAGGAAAGGAACAAATAAGGATTAAAATTTCAAGATTGTGTATTGGTCAAAATTCAGAAAATATACAAAGTTGTGTGAAAAGTGGCAAAAATTGTTTTTTAGTTGCTGTTGGCAAGGAAAGTGATTAGTTGTAAGGGTGTTGTCTGTAGGTCTTGGAGGTGACCTATTTCTTGGGTTGGTTGGACTAGGTCACAGTTGGTGCCAGGTGAGAGAACTGGAGTGGATTAGCGAAGCCAGGTGGAGTGCCATCAGTGGGGTTTGATGTATGCCTTTCTTGAAATCAACACTGATGAGCTGTTTGATGGTCTGGTGATCATGCGATGAGGTCAAAGTGTTGAAACCAAACTGCCAGGAACAGGTTGACCCAAGCCTTGAGAGTAAAATTGGGTAAACAAAACTGTTCAGAAACATTTGAAGGCTTCCACACTACTTCAAATAAAATGTTAAGAAGGAAACCCCCATCACTAGTGGAAAGAGCAATAACAATTACTGGACTTGAGAATCCTATTTTCCTAAAAAAATTGTTTTAATAGAAAGATTTTCTAAATGTCAACAACAAGGCTTCCAAAAAATGCTGAATGTTTTCTTATAAGGAAATGGTTAATATTACTATGAACATACAATATGATATTTTTCTGTTTCCTCAGATCCTTTTTTCATCTCTGAGGAGATTGTCCAGTGTTCACTGACATATAGGTGGACTGATATTATATATCAGTTCAACACTCTATTCTTTGTTTTTAATGAAAAGTTCTTGCTTTGGAAAGTATATGGAGCAAATGAAAAGTTGTGCAGTTCCAATACACACTATCATGATTACTAAATGGCTGGAGGCCAGTAATTAAATTCTAAATTCAAAATCTATAGACAGAATTACATGCAAATGCATGCTCAATTTACAACTGATTGTACTTTGCATACTTTCTTTAGCAGTGTGAGTGTTATTGCTTTTTATTTTATTGTTGTTATCATTATTTATATTATTATGAATATTATTATGGTTGTAGTTGCTAAACTCGTAATCTCTAGTGTTACTTAAATACTTGAAAGATAAAAAGGTTTCAACAACAAAAATGATGTTCATTGCACTCACCTCATTTTATAGTCATTTTAAAATCATTGATTTTTAAGATTCTGGAAAAGAACCAAAAAGTCAAGTTAAAGTGAAAGTGAAAGTATTCTATAATAAAATGAAAATGTCTTCTGTGTTATTGCTTTAATTTTCTCATTTATTCTTTCATTTGGTGCAACCAGATCTAAATTGCTAATAGCAGACATTCAGATAATAAATGAAGAAACATAAAAGAGCAGACAGGGCAAAGTCAAGGCAAAGAGCTGATTATTTTTCATAAAAAAAGTAAAAAATGGCAGGGTAGCCTTTTTTTAAATTATGAAAATTATTGACTATTAAAGGCAAAAATCTATTGATTGCTGTTATCAACAAATATTTTCCACTTGCTTGAACAAATAAAAAAATGACATGAAAACTGATCCCATTTTATATCCAATGGCATCAAGCCGAACCAAAAGAATAGCAAGAGAAATCAAACATTTTTTTTAAGAAATAAGTTGGCATCACTCTGTCTCAAAAGACAATGGTGTAGTGCAGAATGCTAGACCCCTGTGCAGGAGTTATGAAAATTTTAGGATGCTCATACATGAAGATCACCCAATCTGCATTGCTAATGGAGTCCAAAGAAAAGCATGAACCAATAGAGTTTTATACTGGCACTACTGCATGATTCTCCAGAAGGTGATATGATATGCCATCCATCCACTTTTGGGGTCTCAGTGCAGATTTTTCTAGGAATTACTCATTAGACATTTCTTCACCCAAAGATAGCCACCAGTCAGTAGGGAATTAAATGAACACCATCTGTTTTGCTGTTTAATCCATAATGAGATGAATTTCATTTTGAACATATCTTGATTGTTCGTTTTTTTTCAATGAAAACATTTGAATATTTTGTATCTGAGCCTCCAAGAGATATTCTAAGTATATATACTAAGGGAAACGATTTATTTTTCATTTAAAAAAACAATCAGAATATTTCATATGTTAGCTGCCAAGACACATTCTGAGTACATACGTTATGGGAAAATGCTCCTTTTTTGTCTAAAAGAAAATGTCTGAATATTTTGTATGTTAGCCTCCAAGATACATTCTGAGTATATATGCTAAGGGAAATGATTCCTTTTAGTTTAAAAAAATATCAGAATATTTCATATGTCAGCCTCCAAGACACATTCGAAGTACATATGTTAAAGGCAAATGTTCCCTTTTTGTTTAAAAGAAAATGTCTGAATATTTTGTATGTTAGCCTCCAAGACACATTTTGAGTACATATGTTAAGGGCAAATGTTTTCTTTTTGTTTAAAAGAAAATGAATATTTTGTATCTTAGCTTCTGAAATAAATTTTGAGTATATATTTTTTGTATTTACTCAACCCCCTACAAGGTCAGGTTGTGACATAATGTGGTGAGCCTGTGTGTGGACACCTGGGCTAGGAACAAAAATTTCCTGAGCCCTGTCGGTTGCACTGGCCTTGGTGCAAGCACCAATCCCTCTCTCTGGTGTGATAAAAGGGCAGCTGTTTCTCAGGGCTGGGCACCTCTCAGTATAATTTTCCTCAGTTGCGACTCTCTCCTTTGACATAGCTGCCCCTGAGTGCATTCTGCCCAAAGACAGAGATGCAACCAAAAGATAATAAATAGGGTGTTACAAATTACTCAAGAGTAATTTACACACTTGAATTTTGAGTATATATACTAAGAGTGTACATTCCTTATTGTTTAAAAGAAAACGTCTGTATATTTTGCATCTTAGCTTTTGAAATGAATTCTAAGCATATACTTCAAGAGTGAGCATTCCTTATTGTTAAAAAAAGAATATTTTGTATCTTAGCCTACAAAACACATTTTGAGTATAGATACCAAGAGAAATTGTTCCTTGTTTTTATAAATTTAGTTTCACAGAGAGTTAGTATTTCTGGAGAATGTTCCAGCAGAAATGATTGTGTACTGTGGAAATTAATACAAATACCATGAATGTTGGAGAAAGAAAGGTTGAAGGGCTTTGACATTCATTCCAAAGTGGTTTTGTTTTATTTTTATTAATTGCTGAAATCATATGATAAACTTTTAAGGTGGAAGAGGCCAAGAATAACAGTCATTGCTAATCGTCTAAGGCAATACAAGGCAGATGGAAGATGGTGAAGACTACAGCATAGTGTGGCCTCAGGATTGTCCACCGGAAGTGCTTTTAGGGACACCTGCCCTTTCCATATGTGATATGGCACTGCAAGAACCCTGATATTATGTAACTGTTGACGATAAAAGCCTCTCCAAGTGCTACAAAAAACTTTGAGTTCCTTGCCATCAGTTGGGATTCAGTAACCAGGAAACAAGTCATATCACCAAAAAGTCATGGCAGACACTCTTATTAAGGCCACAAAAAAATGAAACCGGAAACCTCATCCTAAACAGGAAACAAGAGATAAACTATAGTGACATGGAGCTTACGGGTTCAAATGAACAATTGATTTACCCATGCCAAGTAGATTTATGGAGAATGGTAGTGACGAGCAAACACACAGGTAATTGTTCATAGATATTTATCTTGAATATTATTAACTGTTTAAATTTTCAAATTAACCTCAGTATTTATGTAACAGGGTTGCCATAGTAATGATTTTTTCTTATATGTTTTCTTTCTGTTATTTTGAAAATGCTCATAAACAGAAAAATTAACAAGAAAATAATAAATTTATACATCCAATTGATTTTCATATATTCTATCTTATATACTTTTGATCATTTATCTGAATGCACGTACAAACATTGGATGTGAGCACAGTTAGATTATGAATGACAAGTAGTGCTCTGAGAGACCCTGCACAGCTGTCAATCCATGAAATGAAGTTACTTATTCGTCACTGGCAAAAATAAACAGTGGCAGTATCTAAATGGAAATCAAAAACTTACTCTACCTAGCAGTGTTATTGTGCTCCCTGTATCTATTGTGTCTTCCCCATCTTTTATGTGGAGAGTTCCTTCAGGAGATCATGGCTCTCCACAACTTCCTCTTCCTTGTAGCTCTAAGTAGCATTGGCATCATTCCTATGCCTCTCAGTTTGTGCATTGCTATCTATTTAAACAAACACAATAGATAGGTGACTTTTACCTATTTCAATTTCTGTGAAACTACATAGGAAGCATTGCTTTCAGAGGGTTCCTTGTGTATTATAGTAATTTAAACAATAGGTTACAGTTAAATGATGCACAGTATGACTAAAAAAATAGGTTTTAGTAATAAGTTGCATAGTATAACTAAAGAAATAGGTTATAGTAATAAGATGCATAGTATAAATAAAAAATAAGTTATACTAATAAGATTCATAGTATAACTAAAATATTAGGTTATAGTAATAAGATGCATAATATAAAAAATAGGTCATAGTAATAAGATGCATGAAATAACTAAAATATTAGGTTACAGTAACAAGATGCATAATATACCTAAAAAATAGGTTATAGTAATTAGATGCATAATATAATGAAAAAATTAGGTTATCATAATAAGATACATAATATAACTAAAAAGTAGGTTGTAGTAATAAGATAATTGAAATAACTAAAAAATAGGTTATAGAAATTAGATGCATAATATAACAAAAGAATTAGATTATAGTAATAAGATGCATAATATAACTAAAATATCAGGTTATAGTAATAAGATACATAATATGACTAAATATTAGGTTATAGTAATAAGATGCATAGCATAACTAAAACAATAGGTTATAGTAATAAGATGTATTGTATGCCTAAAAATAAGGTTTATAGGGATAAAAAAAAATAATGTCAGATTAAAGATATAAGGAATGCACTCCTTAAGTAGATAATTTAGCTTTATTTTAACATGATGGTGACCTGTGGCCTAATTGGTAATGGTGCACTTTGGCTATAGTGGTGATTTCCCTGGTGGAAAAAAAAGAGGATAGAGGTTTGATTCTTGATAGGAGACACATTTTACTTCAGTAGGTCTTCTTGAGGCTGGTTGATATTAATTTCACTGTTTAAGAAAATAAAAAACATGGATGTCAACCAAAATATGTGTACCCCATAAAACTAATATTTATATTAATATTAAGGTTCATTTATATCATTGTCGGAACATTGAAAAACATATAGATGCACTTCTTAAGCAATGAACTTTTCTTTCTTTGATGTTACATATTTTCACTTTTGCGCAATTCAAATGTTAATTTCATATGTGATGATGTTGGTAAGTCATGAATCTTCTTCCCCCAGATCATCTCTCAGACAGCCCTCTGATGCACTTGGCTTCTCTGAAGGCCACTGTGTAAAAAGTCTGTTTTAACATCGTCTGATGTGAGTCGCATATTACAGATGTGAAATGAAAACTTTTCAAATTGTCAATATATATCATAAAACCAAGCTTTGCTATTCAGCTTTTGTGGATAATTTCTTTTGGTCCAGTGGATAAAAGTTTTGGTTGAAGTAATCCAGTGACATGACTCAAAGAGGTGAACAAAAACTTGAAGAGTTGAGTTACTAAAAGGAACTAACTGAAACTGAGATATCCAGAAAGGGCATGGCACGTGGAACTAGAATACTCTACTCTAGTGGATGAAATAAAGGATTTGGTTTGAGATTCCAACATATATCACCTGAAGAAGGCCGGAGCATGCAATGGCTGAAACATTGTGAATATGACAATAAAGATGAGGACAACAATCTGAACAATGTAAATAGTGTTAATAGTTCAAATACCTCATCTCAGAAATATAGACAGACACTGTCTTCTGCGGGATAAAATTTTACATGCTAGAGATAATCCATGCAGAAATAAAAGAAGCTGTTCTGGAGTCTAACAGACAGCTTCTGTAATGTAAGATCTGATGCTATCCTAGTCAGCTTTGCCATACCACTGGATCACTGTATGAAATAATATGTCAGAGGAGGCCTTTAATTTGGCATCAACTTGATTAGTGGGTGATCTGAAGTGCCAACAATCAACATTGATTGACATCCAATCAACATTGATCAGTAAGAGGTCTGAAGTACCCAGGGATGTTAACACTTCAGCAGAGCATTTTTCAGGGAAGAAGATGCAAAAGAAGTCTAGGAGATACTCTGTTGTATCAGGAACTCAAGTAGATTTATCCATGATCTGGGTTATTTCATAAATGATGGAGAAGTACTAAGAATATCTGCCTTTTTCCTCAGTTTTGTCTGAATGACTAACCATTCTTTGTGATTGAAATCATTGCAGATCTATCATCCTGGGTAAGACATTAAACTACATTCACGTCCTGTGTAAGATGTTAAACTACGTCCAGCAGCAAGGCCTCTGATCAGGAAGTTTTGAAGAGTGTGGAACCACCTCTTAATTGCTGGTGTTCCCAGGTCCACCCTGACCTGGGGTGGTAGCACCTGTTAGGGTCCCATCTATGGGCAAATAGTTAACTATTACCAGCAATACTTTTTTGAAAAAGATTATTACCAGCAATACAATTTTGAAGGAAATATATTACCAGAAACAGATTTTTGACAAAACAAAATATTACCAGCAATAAAAGTTTTTGACAGGATTAAATAACCCATTGAGGTTGATATGCCATAAAACAAAATAAACCAAACTAATCTAAACCAAAGAATATATATTCTATTCATACAAATCTATCCTAAAAATGTTGACGGCATTAAATAACCCATTGAGGTTGATATGCCATAAAACAAAATAAACCAAACCAATCTAAACCAAAGAATACATACTCTATTCATACGAATCTATCCTAAAAATGTTGTCGGCATTAAATAACCCATTGAGGTTGATATGCCATAAAACAAAATAAACCAAACCAAACCTCAAATCTGAATGCCAGCTGAGGGATAATCAGAGGCTATATCATCAATCTTAGCTATTTTGTTCAACGTTATAATTTTATCATCCTACAGATGATAGACAGCAAAAATGAAAAATATACTAAATCTGGTTTGGTGCTCCTGCTGTACATTTTGAGATTCTTGTCAAAATCCAAAAAAGAATTTGTAATGTAATCGATCATGACCAGGAATCTCAACTTCAGTCACTTTCTCACCAATGTGACATGGCTTCCCTCTGTCTTTTCTAAAAATATTATGGCAACTGATCTGACAAGCTTTTTCCCCTGGTGCCCCAACTACATGAATTTAAGCATGCTACTAGATTGGCATTGAGGTCCCTGTTGAAATAGTTCAATGCAGCCACCACTTCTACTCCCAAAGTTTCTTTTCTCACACTTCCCACCTGTGGAACTCCCTTTCATTTTTTTGCTTCCCTGCCACCTACAATCTTCAAAAATTTAAATGCAACATCAATTGCCATTTTCTGTCTTCTTGAATCTCATTCATCTTTTATCCTTTCCTTAATCTTCTCTATACTTGGTCTTTTCTTTCACTCCTTGTAACCCTCTGCGTACTAGTGATATTCTTGCCTTGCTTGGAGTGAAATGAATAACAAAAAAATACAAAAGTTTCAGATTGTCAATATATTGATGATATTTCTTTTTTATTAGGAAAACAAATACATAGCAAACATTTATTATATTTTATTTATTATTTATTATATTTTATTTACTCATTGCAACTAAGTTTTCCATTCTTGGAATTATATGTGCATCATATTAAACCAATCTGACTTTAGGCATTTCCAGTGAGAAAATCTCGAATCAGAAAGAAACATATTTCTTTTTGTTGTCTCTTTTATCCTGCAGTGCGCAGTCAGTATCGTCAAACTTTTCCTAAAGTCCTACGTCAATGACAACAAAATATCAAATAATGATATGCACACCTTTGAAAAGACATCCTCTTTTATTTGCAGGAACAATGAATTTCTACTTTTTTGATCTCTCTTTGTATTCATTTTCATTATCGATCCAAGGATTGGTCAGTGATTAATATTTTATTCTTTGTATTATTTCTCTTCTAGCTATCAGTCATTTTGCATCAGAAAATTCTTTTATCTATATAGATTTTTAAATTTAAAAATTTTTCTTTACATATTTCACCCCAAACAAGACAGGAGCGTCACTAGCACGCAAGAGGTTACAGAAAGTGAGAGCAAAAGTAAACAAGGCTGTTTGAGGAAAAGATATAGAGAAGGACGGTTATCAAGATCAAGGCATCAGAAGATGTCGATTGACATTATTTACATTATTTTCCAGTGAGAAAATCTCAAATCAGAAATAAACATATTTCTTTTTGTTGTCTCTTTTCTTCTGCAGTGCGCAGTCAGTATCGTCAAACTTTTCCTAAAGTCCTACATCAATGACAACAAAATATCAAACAATGATATGTACACCTTTGAAAAGACATCCTCTTTTATTTGCATGAACAATGAATTTCTACTTTTTTTTTATCTCTCTTGATGTTCATTTTCATTATTGATCCAAGGATTGGTCAGTGATTAATATTTTATTCTTTTTGTATTATTTCTCTTCTAGCTATCAGTCATTTTGCATCAGAAAATTCTTTTGTCTATATAGATTTTTTTTTTATTTACATTATTTACATGTGGACTATTGTCCTCGTCTTTCTTGTCATTATGATAACTGAACTGAAGAAAATGGTGAGGTTCATTTGTATTTGCCCAACATCCAAAGAGCCCACCTGTGGTTTATACAGCAACAATGCTGAGCAGACCTTAGTTACAGTTTCTGAGAGAAATGATCAACAGTCTGAACACGGCCAGCATTCTCAAACCCTCAGTCACGATGACTTGTGACTTCATGCTAGCAAAAACATTGATGGCTCTCCAAAGAATTCCGTCTACCCAATTTCACTCACAAAACTTGGGTCAACCCAGACTGATAACATAATAAAGTCACCTTCCTGACAAATCAACGCTGGTGAAATTTGTATACATACATACATAATGACCAGCTACTCTTTTTTTTTTTCCCAAGCATTCCTGTTTGTTAAAAGCAGCCAGTCAAGCCATGGGCATGTCTCTTGGACAACCTAATTTTTAAATTATATAATAATCTCATATAATGATGATAATATCTGAAATATAATGTCATATGAAATTTAAGAATATAAATAATAAATTAATAAGAAACAATTAAATAATAATAAATAATAAACTAATAAAAATACTAATAATTGTACAAAAATATATAAATAAAAAATGTATTCTTTTAATATTTAGTTTTTTGAATGTGTTTGCAATTACTGCTAGGAAGTGATTTTCATAAAACATAAGCTACTTGAATCTCAGTTCATCCAAGTTTGTAAACGACCTTCAAGTTCTTAAGATTTCTCAGAGCTTTTGGAGGAAGAAGCATCTTCAAACTTCACCATAAATATTTGATGAAATTCATATCAAAGAATTATCTCATTCTTTTCAACAATTTTACATCTACCTCATTTTCCTGGCAGAATGTTTTCTCAATAAATACAATCTTGACCTTTTGAACTCTAAGGCTTCCTGCATAATCCCATTAACTGCACTTTTTGATTTTTCTCATGCTCATACAAGACAAGACAGTTACACTCTACTCTGAGCGGCTCTTAAGCCTTGTATTGAGTAAACATTACTATAAAAAAAATTCTACATCTACCACATTCTGTACAACTTATTATTGTGGACTCTCCTGTCAATGATCGATGTGAGCTGTGGACCCGCACCTACTGAGAACCCTTTTACAATGTATGAGAGTCAAGCCTCTCAGTTCCTAGAAACCAACAGCCCAGATACCATCATATATGACTTGATTATAGTAATGAAGCTGTGCAGAACTAACCAGACTTTTTGAAGAGCCAAATACAGAGACCTGGTGCCACAAGGTCCCCAAACGACCCTCTGCAGAAATTGAATTTAGAGTTGTCCTTCTCCTAGACCAATTGCCACCCAAGACTATAGAACCCAGTCTGTCCTGCTATTTACCCATAACTGGGGAAGAAGAAAAGGATTCATACTCTTCTCAAGGGTATTAGCATACAAGTGAATGTAATGGATTCTACTGGAATTCAAACTCAGCTCTCTGATTCCTCAATCTGAGCCGCTATCCATTACTCCACCATGCCTCCTATACAAAAAATTATTCAAATTATTACATATAGATATATTCAAATTATTATATATATATATATATATATATCGAAAAGAAACTCCAATCTGTGGTTGACTGTTACAGGAAATGGTTTGTAAATTTCAATGCCTCCAAAACAAAACTGCTCTCATTTACCCACCACAGATAACCCTCCCTGCCTGCCATCAGAATTGTGGATACCCAACTCCACAAGAGCACCTCATTGTGCCTGCTTCATCTCATGCTGTCAGCTGATATGAGGCAGAACAAATACATAGACTCAATAGCGTCATCTACCACAAAGAAAATTGGTTCACTGTGTTGTGCCAGAAATTTTTTCTTGTCTGAGTCCATCCTTCAAATCTATAAATCAACTACCCATCTTTGCATGGAATATTGCCATCATATATGGTCTGGTGACCCCACTGTAAGTCTCAAGGTCCTCGACAAAATCCAGAGATGGATATGCAATCTGATAGGTCATATCTGGCATCTAGTCTGCAGTTGCTTTCTCACAGATGTGCCATAGCTTCCCTCTGTCTCTTCTATAAGTATTTTCATGGCAACTGTTCTGACGAGCTGTTTTTGCTGGTTCACAGATTGTATGAATTTAAGCGAGCTACTAGGTTGGCACCTCGGTCCCACCCTTTCACTGTTGAAACGGTTAAATATAACTGTCTCTTCTACTCAAACAGTTTCTTCTCTCGCTCTTCCCATCTGTGGAATTCTCTTCCTCTTACTTGCTTCCCTGATAACTATAATCTTCAAATATTCAATTGTAATGTCTATCAATATCTTCTGATACCTTGATCTTGTTCCCTATCTTTCTCATTATCCTCTTCCCAAACATGCCTCTCTTTACTCTTGTTCTCTACCCTCTGTAACCCCTTGCATGGTAGTGGCACTCCCACCTTACTTGGGGGGAAATGCTTAAAAATTATATATGTATATATATATATATATATATATATAACTAGAGGCAACCAGATGTCTAGCCACACTGATGAGCTTTGATACAGCGAAACAGTCTGTCTATAGATGTCAAAATTTATTTTGGCTGAGCTGTCTGAGAAGGAAGTGTAGGTTTGTAAACAGTGACTATTATGGCTAATAATGCAAGACTCTTCAGTAAATTGAATCGAGTTCTCTCAGTCACTGTGTGTTTATCTAAAAATAAATACACTTAAATTCACTTTCATCCCTGCCGTGCACCAACAGGTTAGTGGTAGAATCCCTGACTGACACAATTCAGTCAGGTTTTGATCCTAGCTAGAGGCAACTGGACGTCTAGCCACACTGATGAGCTGTGATACAGCGAAACAGTCTGTCTGTGGATGACAATATATATATATATATATATATATATGTTATTTAAACATTATTTTAGTGGATATTCATATTTGAGTGGATGCTCCATTTATTTATTAAACAGTATTTATATTCACCTACTGGCCTGAATATTTGAGAAATCTTATTAGAAAAATATGTACACTTCGGCAAGATTTGAACTTGTGTTCCCCTAGGGGAAAATTGATAATATCTAACGTACTTTGATCTTTTGGCTATGGGGCATATCCCCTAGTGGAATGGAGGTTTGAAACCTGCCAGTAAATGCATATTTTTCTATTAAGATTCCTCAAATATTCAGGCCAGTAGATGAAAATAAATAGTTTAGTATATAAACAGAGCACCTACTCAAATATGAGTACCCACTAAAAACAATGTTTAAGTAACAAAAATCTGTTGGACTATTAAATAAAAAATCCATTCCTTTCTTTAGAAATTATATGGAAAAATGTGGAAAAAATGCTTCTACTCATGCATAATACACACCCCTTTTTTGGTAATCAAACCCTATAAATTGTACCTCTCCAATTTCATTATGCCCAGCATTTTTTTTTAAGCATTTCACCCCTAGCAAGGTGGAAAGCCACTAGTACGCAAGGGGTTATAGAGGATATGGAGCGGGAGCAGGTAGGAATGATAGAGGAAAGGATGGGGAAAAGGATAGTGGATAGATCAAGCCAACTGGAGATGTCAATTGACATTACATTTGAAAAGTTGGAGATTATAGCTATCAGGGAAGCAGGAATAGGGAAGAGAGTTCCACAGGTAAGAGGTGCGAGATATGAAGCTATAAAAAAATAGTTTTAAATATAGAATAAATATTATTTTAATTTAGTTTTATGATAATTCTTATTTTATTTTACATCTGTAAGTATTGTTAGGTACATATGATTGTGTTTGACATCCTTATGGAGTTGCAATCACCAAATGTTATTATCGAATTGTTGTATGTTTATGGTGTGTAGTCAATTCACAGCTGAAATCAACCTATGAAACAGCAATTTTTAAAGATTTTTTTGTAGCTGTGTGTAATATGCACCCCTAATTTTGCTTATTATATTTTAGAAAAAATGCATATTATACATGAGGAATATATATATATATATATATATATATATATATATAGTACACGTAATCGATCCATTGGTATATAATCTGGGTGGATCCTAGTAATGTTAATTATTAAAACTGATCCACAGTGAGCTCAATATATTTATCTTAACAGAGAATATGTATATTTTTACAGCAAAAAAATAAAAATTTCCTCAACATGGGGATAATCTATTTCAAGCTGGTCTGTACATAGCTATCATCAGCCCCTAAGTGTCTGTTACAACACTAATAATGCTTCAAGACAGACACTTAGGAGCTGATGATAGCTGCATACAGACCAACTTGAAATAGACTATCCCCATGTTGAGGTAATTTTTGTTTTTTTGCTGTAAAAATATATGTGCGTGTCTGTGCTATATATATATATATAATCTGAGCAAATTGTCCAGAGATATTATGGCCTTCTGGCTGTTACTACAGAATCAGAGGATTAAATATTATCACACTATTAAGTTTACTCATAATAGGATTCACTTTCAAATGACCAGTTGTCTCATTATTTGAACTCATTTCTTTTTCTTCTGTCAGTGAATTGTGATTTTCTATTGTTGTTGTAATTAAAACAGAAAAAGGATCAAAGAAAAGCTCCTCTCTTATAAATTATTTTGCTAACAAAAGAAATATGATTTTAAAATGGAAATGAAATCTTTTGCATTATGATTGGTACAACAGGTGTATTAAAAGGATGATTCTTACAAGACCTTAACATAACTGAAAATCTTCAGAAATGGCCAAAAACAAATGCAGGAAATTGATTTTCTTGTGTCTGCATTTTAGAAAAGGTTGGGTTTTTTTCATCAAAGGAAGGAATTCAAAATCTGTGTAAAATTTTTTTTCCAGTATATTTTAAAACAAAAATCTTTTTACTAAACGACAGGATAGTCTGTAATAATAATTTAGATTTGGATAGGAGAAATGAGTAAGCCAGTGTTTCTATTGCTTCTACTGCTACCAATGATTTTGAATATATTAATGACTTTTCGTCTCGTGACTAGCATTGGTTAAAATCACTACTGCTGTAAATGGCTGGATGGTAATAAATTGTGCGCACTCATCCCATCTGTGATTAGCGAATGCAACAAGAGTTTGTCACAGTGATTGACCATAGAGTGATTGACCACAGAATAAAGTTTGGGGTTTTGGTAACCTTTCATGAAACTACCTTTTGCTGGAGTTGAGCCAAATTCACATTTATGATTATGTTTAATGAATAATATAAGCAACATTTTCATATGTGTGCCTTTTTGTAGGGAGGTGTTCTTGCACAAAATAATCCTACATTTTAAACTTTTCTTATAATAATAATAATAATACACACTTCTCAGTGGCATCCATGAACATATTATTTTCATTATTATTATTATTATTTGTGTATGTAATGTATCCTGTAGAGCCAGGTCCAAACTATGGTCCTTAGGCTCTGTAGGAAAATTGTCAGTTAATTGATATCACTTTTTTTAGTATATGTGATGTTCCTGGTAGGGCATTCTTTTGAGCAACTTGTATGTTGATGTTACCTGGGACACTGTTAGCAAAACTGTCCATTCCTTTTCTCATGAGGTCCAGAGTACAGTCTCAGTCTTTATTCCTCACAACTTATTAATTAATCTCAATCTCCAGGTCTTGTATTTGGACAATTTCTTAATAATTTTCATGGAGTTATTGTTGTTATTATTATTATTATTAATTCACTTCTGTACAGTATATGATGCTGGTTGCTGGTAAAAAGTTTATTTTTCAGGTCACCTCTTGTGGGGTCATTTGTTTTTTATTTTTCATCGACAAGCTGTAATCAATACTTTTTGAAGAATCTTGCATTTCCAAGTAGGTATGATTTTATTTAATGGCTCTATTTCCAAATTAAATTCAAATATCTGCAAAGTGGTTCTCCTTGTTTTTGTATAACACCCCAGTGATCAATGCTAATGTAATTACTAATCATTACTATTTTTTCAAAATTTTATACTTTAAATCATGGTTGTTGTCAATCTTCTTTATTATTATTATTATTTTCTTTGATTTCTGGCGTTTACACATTTTTCCGGGTCCCGACCAGCAACCTAAGTTTAGAAATGGCATCATGACACTTTCCACTGACAAAAAAAAAAAAATATTACATAGATAAAGCCCTTTGTAAAGTGTGGGCTGTACTTGTCAGAACAATTTTTTTTATCTCTTTGAGGCATGGACTTCCAGGAATCCCTTCTTCAATTAGTCTACTGGAATATTATAATTATTATTATTATTTTAATGCACCTGTCCCTTCATTGTATAAATGATCATGACTCTCCACAGATACCTTTCCTTTATTATTGGTGAATTGTCATGACTTCTTTAGAAAGATTAGAATGGTTTTCTTAGGAAAGAAAGGTGGTTTTCTATTGCTTTCCCCATGATTTTAAATTCAGTGTTGTCCTTCTCCTAATATAAACATTTTTAATGCTGTGTCCCTTCAGGACATAGACGATCACAGCTCTTGATGCATACCTTTTCTTTATTATCTGGAAATTGCCATAACTTCTTGCGAAAGATACTGGATTAGGTTCATGTTTCTTTTTCCATGGTTTTGAATTCAGTGTTGTCCTTCGCTTAATATAAACATTTTTAATGCTGTATCCCTTCAGGACATAGGCAATCATAGCTTTCCACAAATTCTTTTTCTTTATCATCTGTGAATTGCCAGGACTTCTTGAGAAAGATAATAGAATGATTTCTCATTGTCTACATTTTTTAATTCAAAATAGTTTCTTCTCCGAGACAGATTAGCTCAAACTAGCATATATTTAACCCATATTTGGAGGGGAAAGAAATGGATTCCAAGAGTATTAGTGCAAATTGAATGCAACAGACAAGAACAGAACTGGAACACAGGTCACCATTTCCATTTTCAGCTCCAATAACCGTTATGTTACACATATCTCCACTGTCTTTTAATTCTGTTTACATTTTCATATAAATATAATTGTTTGATTTTTCTGATGTGAATCTGTTAAAATCTGCTAAAATCCATATCTTAAGTTAATATTCTCATGGAACAAGAAATTTTGCAAATTGGCAAAGTGTACATTTTTTGAATGGCCTTTATATTTTGAGAATGAAATGATTTTTTTTTTTTAAAAAAACACCCATAAAAGAAAAGTCAGAAAATCAAGCACAAATGATTGAAATCTTTCTGGACTTTCATCGAACAGAGAGAAAAAAATCATTCCGCAGGATGTTAGAATGCCTTTTAAATGTTTTGCTCTCTTTGGAGAGAATGATCCTTGAAACAACCAAGTGGTCATGTGGATTTGGGATGGGAAAAAGAACAGAGCTTGCATTTCAGTTTTAATAAATCAATGACAATATTCTTATTAATTATTCAATTATTTTAATATTTCACTTTTTCTTGCAATCGATTTTTTTATGTCATGTTTTGCCTAAATTTTCACTTGCTTTAAAGAAGGATACTGAAAATTCCATGGATGGACTGACTAAGCAACAATGAAATCTTAAAGAAAAATGGCAACAGAAAGAACACTTATACATCAGAATCAGGAAAAGACAGCTGAAATTCCTTGGACACAATCAGGAAGGCAAGCTTGGAAAAAAAACCCTCATGGTGCATATTAAATGTGAGAGAGATAGGTGATGACAGCAATCCACTTGCTTGATGAGCTTGTATGAATGGATGGTGGAACCTGGTGGGGATCAGGAGCCTTAGCAAAGGAGAAAAACTGCTAAGGGCCTCATGAGCTTGTATGAATGGATGGTGGAACCTGGTGGGGATCAGGAGCCTTAGCAAAGGAGAAAAACTGCTAAGGGCCTCATGGGCTTGTATGAATTGATGGTGGAACCTGGTGGGGATCAGGAGCCTTAGCAAAGGAGAAAAACTGCTAAGGGCCTCATGGGCTTGTATGAATTGATGGTGGAACCTGGTGGGGATCAGGAACCTTAGCAAAGGAGAAAAACTGCTAAGGGCCTCATGAGCTTGTATGAATGGATGGTGGAACCTGGTGGGGATCAGGAGCCTTAGCAAAGGAGAAAAACTGCTAAGGGCCTCATGGGCTTGTATGAATTGATGGTGGAACCTGGTGGGGATCAGGAGCCTTAGCAAAGGAGAAAAACTGCTAAGGGCTACAAGGGACAGGAAGTTGTGGAGAATCCTGAAGGGAAATTGCACATAAAAGAAGTTGGTTTTTATTTCATTCTTTTTATTTGTAATTTACATACACATTATATTTAGGTGACCAGATCTATGGATATGCAGGTGGAGTACTGCTTAGAGGCTACGAACAAGAATTTCAAATTCTGATATTGTTTGTTATATTCATTTTCACACAAGACATGAATTTATTTGTTCTTCCCTTCAGTTAAAAGTACAGCAAACTAGACTTCCTAGCCTTTGTTGGATATCATTACAGAAAGAGGACAACTCTGGATTCAAAATCGTATGTGGCTCTGTTGGGACATATATATGAACTGCTCAGCATATTTGCAGTCTAAACCACAGGTTGACTCTGCGGGTGTTGAACAAATACAAATGTGTCTGAGCAGATGTCTGCAATAGGAACTGGCTAGCCATCCTAGTAGATGGGCATGTTTGGAAATGAGTAGCTAAGCTGAAGACAAGCTATCACAAAGTGTGTCTTCAAGTCAAAACATCTCTGATGATGATGATGATAACTAGATTTACTTTAAACTCAATGTAATTCACTATTTGAAAAGAAAATTTAATATTCTGAAATATTTGGTTTATTTTACAAAGGATTGACTAAAAAAAGAAGAGTGACTTAATTTTCAACATATATATGTCCTGTGAAAACAAAATGCTACCAACATGGCTTCTAAAAAAAAGAATTAGAGTAAAATGTTGCAATTTCTTTCTTATTAGGAAAAGTATTCTCAAAGATCTTTTTTTCTTGTCAGGCATAATTCAGAATGTTATCTACCATTATTTATTTAAGCACTTGTAAAACTGAATAAGAATGTTAATAACTAAAAGACACAAGTAAATCAAAAAGAGATTTCTCACTTAGACATTTTAGTGGAGTTTTAGAATAAGCACTAGAAATGATAATTTTTTTCTTTTCATACTGCTCTAGATGAAGCACTTCAGAGATCAAATATGATTTTTTTATGAAATTCTATAAAAGTTAAAAGCGTATCCTGTTTGCTATGCAAAGTCAAACAGAAGCTAAAAACACCCCCTCCGTTTTGAAGTACCTGTGAAATAGTATTTAATGACTATTTTTTTTCTATACTATTTCCAGACATTACTATTGATTAACCACTCCAAATTATGCTTTTCAAAACAAATTTATTTTTTTAAATTTTAAGAAATGATTGAATCATTCATTTTGTATCAACCCTTTGCAGGTTATTTAAAGCCAGAAGATATTTTATAGATTCTAAGAATTTTTGGTGGGTACATAATAATGGTTTAGTGATACAAGTCTTACTAATTAACCCATAGCTGGAGGGAGAAGAGATGGATTGATACATTTCCCAAGGGTATTTGTGTGTAAGTGGATATAGTGAAACCAAATAGAAGTGGAACATAGTTCTCTATTATCCATTACAACACCTGCACATCAAAGATTACTGCTCTTGGTATTTCCAAGCAGTCACCCACCTAGGTATGGACCAAGCTCACTGTTGCTTAACTTTGATAATCAATAGAAACTGGTGCTTCAGCATAATATAGTCAAACATTTTAAGAAATCACATGGTATAAGCAAATGTACTTAATACAGTTGTTAATATATAATAATATGAAAAATGAATTTGAAAAATGCAATGACTTTTGTTCACAGATATAATTCTAGTACTACACCTGTATATTTTTTTTGTTGTTATATTTTTTAAGATATTAACCTAATGGTGTTTGATGTATACACAGGTGTTTCCAAAACAGAAATTAAAATTATATTTTAATAGAAAGCTAATTAAACTGTTGGACAGAAGTATCTCATATGAATAGGTACTTTATTAAAATTTACTTATTTGTTCCAAATTACTATATATATTCTAAGTATTTTAAAAAATAGTAAAATTTTGTTCTATTAAGTCATTGCCAATTATAAAAAGCAGAAATTGAAATCCTAATCAGTAGATCTTAAGTACTGTTCAGGAAACAATATACAACAATTTTAACATATATATACAATATACAACATATATATACAATATATATATACAACATATATATACAATATACAACATATATATACAATATATATATACAACATATATATACAATATACAACATATATATACAATATATATATACAACATATATATACAATATACAACATATATATACAATATACAACATATATATACAATATACAACATATATATACAATATATATATACAACATATATATACAATATACAACAATTTTAACACTAAAACTTGTTATTTCATAAATATATAGAAACTCGTTGAAATAGTAAATAAGTTCAGCTATCATGCAGTTCTCATTCCTCCCTGGTCTTCTGAACAGGAGTAGAGGTTTATCCCTTGATTCCTGTTTAGGATTGGGTTTCTGGTCTTTTACTCTGAGTAGCCACTTGCATTTTAATGGGGTGAATTGATTAAAAAAAGTAGATATCAATGGAATGTCATATATATATATATATATGGGAAAAGTGTGTGTATATAAATATAAATAAATATATATATATGTGTATAATTATTTATATATTATATTCGCGGTACTTATTAGAAAGCGCTCAATATCAGAGATAGAGCTAACATATATGGTTGGATAGATGTGAGCTTGTGACCCTGGGTTTCACGCTTTAGCGATCGTCTGACGATCGCTAAAGCGTGAAACCCAGGGTCACAAGCTCACATCTATCCAACCATATATATATATATATATATATATATATATATATATAAAATAAATGCCAATGTCAGTGTGTCACACTTTTTCAAGTAAAGGGATACAACTCTCAATAGCTCATTTTCTTTCTATATAATAAATGCTAATGCCAGTCTTTGAGTGTGTCACACATTTTCAATTAAAGGGACACAACTCTCTAATGTTCAATAGCTCATGCTACAGAAAGATTTCAATAATGTGATTGTTTTCAGTGATTTTTTATGCGATTTTTCTGTCAAATTTTTTCTAAAATAAAAATTTTTATAAGTTGCATATAAATTTGGAAATAATTGAATTTAATTGCAAAATCCAGTGAAAGTCGCCCATGAAATAAAAGTCATTTTTGTATGGAAAGTAAGGGCCTACAGGCATCAAATTGTCTTAACATTAATTTACATTAAGTGGTAGCAGAAGAATTGTCATTGAACATTTAAAAGGTAATGTTAAATATTAATGCAAAACATAAATGCAGTGATCAATTTTGATTTCTGTAGTTTATTGTTGCCTATTACATACAGCAGCAGTATGCCTCACAAAAAGAGATCTCTGCCAACATATGACTAGATTGCAATCAAAAGAGCCAAGTTTGCAGTGAGAAAAAGAAAGTCCCCTGCAAGTGAAAACCCAGTTCAAATGGCAGCCAGGAGAGCTTCCAATGTTGAGAATATGCAAAGAATTAGGGAATCTCAAACTCCTGAACAAGCAAAAGGCCAACTCAAGGGCACTCCGCAGTAGCTAGCTTAAATGACACCTGATAGAGGGTGACTTTTAAGCTAATATATATATATATATATATATTAGGTTGGTGCAAAAATAATGACGTAATAATGTCGTTTTTTGACGTTAAAAAACAACATTATTACATCATTATTTTTGCACCAACCTAATATATATATATATATATATATATATATATATATATATATGTGTGTGTGTGTGTGTGTGTGTGTGTGTGTGTGTATTTAGAAAAATATGACAAACTGGAAAAGTTTTTGAAACACATTTCATCCATTAAGATTTTATTGAATGAAATGTGTCACAAAAACTTTTCCAGATTGCCATATTTTTCTAAATACTGTTTGTTGATATATAAAATTCTACAAAATTGTATATCATTATGTCATATATATATATATATATGCCTGTACCTAGGTACCTATTAATTGATTTCTGATATTAAATGTTGACTGTATAATGTTCAGTCTATGGGATTAATATTCACTACTGAGTTATGTGCATTGACAAAGAAAACAATATATTGAAAAATGCATGTACATGAAATAATTTCCTCTATCATCATTAGGCTAAGAAGTTAATGCTACTTACATTCATGTTTGTATGTGTGTGTATGATTTAAATTTTTGTCAGCAGAGCAAATGAATAATTAAATTTAGAAAATTTTACTTGCAAATAATCTCTTGTCTTCATTAGTATTTCTTTTAAAATAAAAGTAATTTCATAATTTTAATTTACTTTCAAACAATCATTTTCAGAGACCCACATTTACTTTCAGTTATCATCAACACTGTAAGAAATTTATCTTTGAATTTTGAGTGACTCAAATCTGTAAAAAGCAGAAAACATCTCATTTACCAACAATTTTACAGGAATTCAATCTTTGAATTTTGAGTGACTCAAATGTGTAAAAAGCAGAAAACATCTTAATTACCAACAATTTTACAGGAATTCTATCTTTGAATTTTGAGTGACTCAAATCTGTAACATGCAGAAAACATCTTTTCAGTTACCAACAAATTTACAGGAATTCTATCTTTGAATTTTGAGTGACTCAAATCTGTAAAAAGCAGAAAACGTCTTCTCAATTACCAACAATTTTACAGGAATTCGATCTTTGAATTTTGAGTCACTCAAATCTGTAACGGGAAAAGCATCTTTTCCTCTATTGTCAATGTTTTAAAGGTTTAACCTGTATTGGTTGTATAAATCTAAGTATTTTTTTGTTATATAAATTCATCATTTTTTTTCTGATGTTCTACAAATGATCTCAAAGAATAAGCTTTCATAGGATTTTCCACTTCTTGCAAACTCTGGTCATCCCGTGAATGTGTCATCTAACATTATTGAAATTTTATTTCAGATTAGGCAACCCCCCTTTGAAATGGAATGTCATGTAGACAAGAATGAGCATGTTTGACATCACCTTCCTGACAATGCTCACACTTTACATTGCTAATATGACTAAACAAGCAATTAAAGAGCTTAATTTTGAATTTCTACCACATCCAACAAATTCTCCTGATTTATCTCCTTTAGAATATCATCTTTTTAGGCTACTTTCCAACAGTTTAAGGGGTGTTTCATTCAGAAACAATATGGAGCTTAAAACATGGCTTGATGAAATTTTTGAGTCAAAAAACTAGTAATTTCTATCATTATTCTAATATCTTTCCTAATCACATCAAGCTACCTAGCAGTTGAAACAGTTCTTTGTATCAAAGTTTTGCTCAAATGAATAACTGTATCTCAGCTGAATAACTGTAGCCATTTATAACTCAAATAAATAAATTATAACCCAGTGTAGCTCAAATAAATATATTTTAACCCAATGTGGCTCAAATAAATAAATTATAACCCAGTGTAGCTCAAATAAATTAAATGTCAAACAGAGTACTTCAAATAAATAAATTTTCGAGCTAGTGTAATTCAAATAAATATATTTTAACCCAATGTGGCTCAAATGAATAAATTGTAAGGATACAGAAGGTACATATCTCCTTTTGGTGGAGATAAGTCATATGGGTTACAGACAGCTGCTTCATGACGTCATTCTATACAGTGATGAAAAGCGGGAATCAAAATTCAGTTTGTTTGCAACAACCAAGCAGTAAGGTTGCTTTCTTTAGCTCAGCACCCACCAAGCAGAGGCCAAATCTGTCTCCCCTGCAGCTTACAAGTCCATGGTGCCATTTCCCTTTGGGAATATATCTTACCTAGATATTGAATGAAATTCCAGCTAGCAGTCCTCAATTTGAGAAAACCCAAAACTTGTTGTTTGCTTAATCATGGAATATGTCCTCACCTGGGACATAGAAGAATCTAACCTGTTTCAATCTGGAGTCCTAAAAATGGCTTCTCCAACTTAAGAGTATCTCCATATTATATGTAACACCTTTCCTTTTTGTTTCTCTTTACACTCTGCTGTGTAGATATATGTGATATATTATTCTGTGCATGAGATGCGCATATATATATATATATTAGTTTTGTGTATGTCTTAGTAATATAAAAGTCTCTCTGAGGAAAAAGCATGTTTGTCATTCTTTTTCCTTTCAGCCATACCATTCTGTCTGTGAAGTATGGTGCTATTATATCATGGATATAATAATGCTGATAACAGGAGAAATGTAAATGGAAGAATAAATCTTCCTTTGAAGTGCTCACATTACATGACATATTACCTGACATATAATATTATTATCACCCATTAACTGTTGAACACAATGTAATATGAACGAGCAAGAAAATATGAAATGTTAATTTCTTACTTGGTACAATGCCAGTAACAGGATAAAATGCACATAACATTTTCCGCATGAAATAAGTTGCCCTGATACATTTCAGTAATGGCAAAGTGATACTATAATATATAAGAATTTTTCTTACTTCTTTCTCTATAAACTGCTGTTCATAACATGAAAAATAATGAAATTAACTAGTGACTCTTAATGTGTCAATTAACGAAATACAGTTCCCACACATATTTTTCATCATGGTAAATGTCAGAGCGGAACAGACAATTCATTGTCAAGGAAAAATTCAGAAACAAAAACTCTTATTTGTCTAACATATTAAATAATTACCAGTTTTTGATGTTTCATCTAGAGATTTCACATTTACATTAAATACATTTCAGTTTATCTAGCTAATGTATTTTACATGTGAATATTGCCTCCATCCATGTTTTCATTCAGAGATTGAATATAAAAACAACTTTGTCCACTTGTGACCTTTTTCCTTCTATTTTAACTTTTTTGAGTTTGACTATAGAAAATTTAAATATAACTTTTCCTCGTTGACTAACAGACTTTTTACATGTTGTTTTGTGTTAATTTTCACCGCATATCTTTTTGTCACATTTCCATTATTTCCTTCTGTGAAATTTTATTCCACATGTACACTTTCTATTATTAAATGGGTCAAATGTATCAGACACACCTTTTTATATGCTGCCCTTCAGCATTATAGGGAGAAATTTCAGCTATACGCATTTTTGGAGTTACTTGATTGCCAGATATTAAGAGTATTTACACAGTTGTATATATATATTTTATGATGTAAAACTGTGACCATATATCTTTATGGTGTTGGGTCTTGTACTTACTCAAATATTTTCAACATAGCTGCTGTATTCCTCAACTCCAAGCTGAGTTTGATTTTTGCATGTTTCAGCAGTAAATCCACATTCAGTGGAAATCAATTTTTTTTTAAAAAAAAAAAAAAAAAAAAAAAAAAAAAAAAAAAAAAATTCTGCAGATACCAAGTCCCATGGCATTGATGATTTCCTGCTGAAAAGACAGTCACAGATTACCTGTCATTTCTGGACAACAAAATGACTAAGAGCTTCAGAAGCTTCTTCAGGACTACTTAACATCTTGAAATTTTAAAATATCCATATCCTGAACACTGGCTTTGAAATAATGTGCAACTTAGCCAAGTCAAATATGATGTAGCCACATTCAAGATTCTGAAAAGACATTAAAATCTTAATGCACATGTTAACAATGCAGAAACAAAATATTTGTTTGGACAAGCTGAAACCAATGTTTCTGGATGCTACATGACTAAATCAAGACACACCAGTCACTATAGAATCTCTAGTAACACCAGATTTACTGTGACCAGATTGTTATTATATCATGGCTATAATAATATCCAAAATAGGAGAAACTTAAATGGGAGAATAAATCTTTCTTTCAAGTGTTCTCATTACAAAATTGTAACCCAGAGTAAATAAATCAATTGCCTACCAGAATAGTTCAAATAAATAAATTACTAACCCATGTAGCTCAAGTAAATCGTTACCCAGTGTAATTCAAATAAATAAATTATCAACCAATGTTGCACAAATAAATAAATTATAACAGTGTTGCTGAAATAAATAATTTGTCAACCCGTGTAGCTGAAATAAATAAATTATAACCCAATGTAGCTCAAATAAATAAATTTTCTGTGCGTGTAGATTGCATAAATAAATTGTAACCTTGTGTAAATTAAATAAATATATTGTGAGCCTTGTGTAGCTTACATAAATATTCAACCAGTATAGCTCAAATAAATATTTAATATTCAGATTCTTTTAATTTTGAATCTGTTATAAAGTCATATGCAATAGAATTCCTGATATCTAATAATTTCCTCGTATCTAATAATTTCATCATATCTAATAATTTTGATTGCATAAAACTCGAGTTAAAACTGGACAGATAAAAACAATGATATACAAAATTTTACTGCTTTATTTCATTGCCAAATACTTTGTGATTGTGAATGATTATATTAAATTATAAACTTATACATGTTTTTAATTTCACAAAGAAAACAACTGTTTATTTTCTGTAGCTTTTACTATAGTTTTACTTAAAATTAAAACCAACAATATTTTCACTTATACTACTAAAGTGAATTCTTTTCATCATGAACAGCAAAGACCATAATAAAATACTCTAATTTCTTCTTTTACTGACATTGGTATAAATGTCTTAGGTGATAAGGGTTATTGCTGAGACTCTCAATTGTTCCTTATAAATTCAAGAGAAATGTTAGCAGTACTGAAAATGTTTTAGATGTTTTGCAAAGCAATTTTAATAGCCGTAGCAGTGCAGACATTAAGTGTAATTGTCCCTGGCATCTTGCCCTACGCCATATTGGCCAGACAAAATGATAATAAAGTCAGACATTTATTATATCCCTTGATAAAAAACATTAACTACAGGAATGAACATATATTTGCAATTAATGATGCTTATATGATGAGCTTCACTGATAGTTTGAATTTTGCTTGCCATCAAATATAATATTTTAATATGTTGGCTTCATTGAATGCCAGCCAATGCAAAATTAGAGAATATTTTAAATGCTTTTGTCTTTCAGTTGTAATTACTGAATAACCATTTTTTTTTATCATAACAATCCTACTCAGCAATAAGATAGAAAGATAATAGGATATTTTCATTGGATGATAATACTCAGATTTTGTCTACAAATTGTAATTACCGAATAAGCAATTTTTTTGTTTATCATATAACAATTCTAATCAGAACTTGGATAGGAATGGGCACTGTCAGATCTATATGCCCAAGACATGTTGGGTTCGAATGAATACTCCTGTGACTTTCAACCCAGATATGTGGAGGGAACTTGATCAGAGGCTGAACTGTTCTGCAACTTTATAACCATACCCTGACATGGGACTGATGATGATGATGGTGTCGGTGGTGGTGGTGACAATGAAGGTGGTGGTGATGGTTATGATGATTATGATGATGGTGGTGGTGATGATAATGGTGGTGATGATAATAGTGATGTTGATAATGATGGTGGTGGCGGCAGCAGTGAGGATGGTGGTGGTGATGATGCTAATAATGGTGGAGCAGGGGTGATGGTGATGATGATGATGATGATGATAATGATTGTGGTAATGGTGGTGGTGTTGATTGTGGTGATGCTAATGATGATGTTGATAATGATTGTGATAATGGTGGTGGTAGTGGTTGTAGTGATGATTATTTCTAATCATAGATAAGGTATGAAAGCAGTGATAGCACCTACCCTGAATCCATCATAAAAATTCAGGATGTGAAATTAGTAAATACTAAACACTTCAAATGAATGTATAGATAACAAATTTCATTATAAGATAAAAGGAGATTGGACATAGACTAGGCTGCACCAGGGCTAGTTTCGCTCACCACAACAAATTTCTACAAAACCAAAACATTGATCTGAAACCTTGAGTCATGTTCTTAAATAGCCTCATCAGATTATAACTTTCAGATGGATGGTGCCAAACCTGTTCATAAATATATAAACCGTCAGCTGTTTACAACTGGTTTCTAAAATCCATGTCTAAAAATGGCTTTGCGTGAGTAAAGCCTGATGGTCTTTCAAGGGACCATCTTTCTTTGAACATTGTGGACTTGCACTACAGAATCACAAAGAACTGTACCAAATAATAGAAACCATCACTTGAGGACTATCAGCAGCAGCAACAACTAAAATGGATAGTACATGTAACTCAAAGAGAAAATAATGATATAATGACGATACTGACATTCCACATTACTCAAATAAAAGGTTAGGAAGGAAACCTCCAACAATAATGGAAAAAGTGATGAGAGCTACTGGACTTGAGAAAACTATTTTCCTGGAAAAAACATTTAAGAGAAAGATTTTATAAATTTCAATCAAAAGCAGTACTGCTTGCTTGGTCAATGAATGCCAAATGTTACCTTGTTGGTTACCTCCCTTGTCAAGAAATAGTATCTGCTTTCTTTGCTATAAAAATGGAGCATAAATGAGGAGGGGGACAATTCTAAATTCTATGCGTTAACAAGTTTGGATGTGAAAGACTTCATCTTCTCTACCCCCCCACCAATGCAATTTAATACACTTAAATTACACTTCATAGGGTCAGAAAGAACTTACGCCCCATGGTGTCAGAAAGAACTTACGCCACAGTGTCCGAAGGAATAAAAAAACGGAAAAGAAAAGGGCATTAGAATATACAAGAGGACTAAAAAAAAATTACAAAACATTGTAAGTGAAGTCTTTTTTTTAAAAATTTTCTTTGAGTTTTGGTTTAAATGACAAACAAATAAAGCAAAAACAACAAAAAAAAAAAACAAAAAAAAACAAATGTGTTTTCTTTGTTAAAAAAAAAATATGTTTAGTCCAACTGATAACTTGTCCATTGCACAAAATTCCAAAAACCAAAGGCAATTTACGGCAAATGTCCAAGCTCCTGCAAAAATGGTTTTATCAGGGAATTTGGCAACTAACTCAAAATGGTTTATTCGAAATTTTCGAAATTATTCAAAAGTCAGTCAACTCAACAAAGAACCTGATAGTGCATAAACAAATATCTTTTTGTCAATAATAGGATAAGATGCATACGACATTAACGAGAGCTTGGAATTCAATAAAGAAGAGTAGAAAGAAAATTTGGAAATAGTAATAACGAAATTCGAAGGATTTTTTGTTGGAGAAACCCATGAAGCGTACGAAACTTATAAATTCCATATTCGAAAACAAGAAGCTTCAGAGAGTATTGCTGAGGACCGGGTGTGTTTGCATGTTGTTGTATTAGAAACACGTGTGTAACTGCTGGTAGAATACTAAAAGGTCCAACTACAAGAAAATAGCCGGACTTGAATTAAGTCCAGCTGAAGATAAAGATAACAAACAGGACCGATTGTATATAAACAAAAATGTGTATTAAACAAAACAATTTTACAATGGACATAGACAATAACATTTGTGTGTGTGTAAACATTGGTGTCTATTCTTTGGTGAATGTTCGTATTTGCGTGAATGTTCGTATTTTGGTGAATGTTCGTACGTACGTGTATGTGTGTATAATGTTTATGGCATCTTCCACAAATGGGAAGACGCGGATCTTCTAAGAGAGCTTACATTGTAGTCGCTGAAATGAAAAAATGAAAAAGACAACGGGGCGAGAAGTCGCCCAGTATTTATAGTATAGGGAGAATGACCCCTAGTGACAATTTGGGAATTAAGGAGGATATAACTCCGACAGTATAGAAGCATATGTCGCTGCGCCCCGGCAGTTAGCAAAAGGCTGCAATTTTGGGCAAATGCAAGACAGGCTACTTCGAAACCAAATAGTTGTAGGGTTTAGAGATGATACAGTCAGGGAAAGGTTTTTAAAGGATGCTTACCCTAAACAAATGTATAGACATAAGCAAACCCTACGAAACTGCCAAACAACAAACACGAAATACTTCTTTAGTCACAAATGCAACAGAAGCAAAGGTTAGCAGATCAACACCAAAGAAATATAAAAAGAAGCCTCAAGATACAGTACACTGTAAAAGCAGTACAAATAAAATAAATGTATATGCAGTGGTAATATTCTATCTCCCACTCAAACGACTGTTCAGCCAAAAATGCAATTTGCCGAATGGGGTTCCAGAAAAGGACATTATGCAAAAACGTGTAGGACTGACACGTCTGTAGAGGACCGTGTGGGTTTGCGTGTTGCTGAATTAGAAACACGTGCGTTTATTTCCGGCTAGAAGGTCCAACTACAAGAACATGCCAGACTCAAGTTGAGTCCAACCGAAGATGTAACGAAAACAAACAAGACCGATATATATATATATATATATATATATATATATATATATATATATATATATCAACAAATATATGTATTAAACAACAAATTTACAAGTGACAAAGACATTAATATTTGTGTGTGGACGTAAAGAGTTTGCATTTTGGTAAAATTTTCGTATGTACCTGTATGTGTGTTTCATGGCGTTTTCCCACAAGTGGGCAAAACGCGGATCTCTACGAGAGATCACATTTTTAGATGCGTCCGCTGAAATGCAAACTAGAAAAAAAAAACGAGGCAATAAATTGCCCAGTATTTATAGTGTAGGGAGAGCGTCCCCTAGTGAGCAACTAGAGAATTAAGGAGGAGGTAACTCCGACAGGTCTAAAATTCGAGAAATTAGGGAGGAAGAATCACACTTGAGTCCTTGGGTATATTAATGCTAACGATAAAATTAACACAGTCACGGAAGAAGCCTGGCAAACAGAAGTTAAAGTTACTACAAAACTATTTTTAGTAAAGTAATTCATTTCAAATTAGATACTAGAACAGGTGTAACGGTAGTCCCTAGCAGTTATTTTAGAAAGAATGTAATAAATAACCACATGGACCAAATAAATGTTAACGACCATGTGAAGGCGATATTAGAATCTCCAAAAGCCAAGTCTAGACAAGATTTGTTTTGTTATGATTCAATTCATGATGATGATAATATTTCATCATTCTAGAAATAAAAAATCTAAGATTTTATCATTTGAAAAACAACCTTTCCAGCAGTGATAATAGATATATGATATTTCATCATTCTAGAAATCAAGATCTAAAATTTCATCACTATAAAAACAACCTTTCCACCAGAAACAGGTGGCAGTAGCAATAGTAAAAAAAACACAGACATATCTTCTTCGCTTCGTGGAAATCCAGAGTTGACGGTTTCAAAAGCTTCCCTTAACCACAAAATTCTCGGAACAATTATAAGTAAGCCTAAATTTTAAAGAAACAAAAAGAGACAATAAACCTTAGAATATTTAACACACACAAAACCAATATTGTAATTAACATTACGAAAAGAAAAATACATTTATTCTTGTAAATAATTTCAACGCATGTCTCAAGGTATCATTATTGTCTGCTATTGTTGTACATTTTATTCATTTCATTTTCAATATAAAAACAAAAGAGAAAAGGAATCCTCTATCAACTACTAATACATGTAACATGGGGTAACTTACATTAACACAACTCAATATCAACCCTGTTACAGTCTGTTATTGAAAATTTGAGGAGACCATTAGTGGGGACACCAGCAATATAAGCTCTTAACCAACTGAGGAGTGTGAATTCTATAAAAAATGAAGACCACAAATATAGAAAAGAATTTCCAGAACTTTTCACAGACATTGGTAGATTCCGGAATAAATATAAAATATGTTTAAAAGAGTCTGCGCGACCAATGTCTATAGCAACTCCTTGATGCTTGCCACTTCCTATAAAGAAAAAGTCCAGGAGTGAGTCGCAGTGTTTAGAAAAAAAAAATATACGCCTGGTAAAATCACCAAATAGTTGCCGAGTTAAAGAAAATGGAATGGTTCGACTGTGTGTCGACTATACCAAATTTAACGATAATGTAAAAAGAGAATTTTTTCATCTACCCACTGTAAGCCAGCTATTGGCAGCACTAGACGGGGATACAATTTACAGTAAATTAGACCGCAACAGTGGTTTTCATAAAATAAAAGGTTAACAGAACTAATTTCAACTCGAGGGTAATTTGCAGTTCAAGCTCCGCGCTCAGTTTTTAATAAAAAGTTTCCGAATAGTTCCATTTAGATGTAAATGTACATACTTAATTCGAAAACAACAAAGAAGTTTTGATAAAATCTACCATTTTGGAGTTATCGACAATAAAAGTTCGGATTCATTCGCGTAGCGGTGGATGAAGTTGATATTAATTCTGCACCCCAAATAAAACTCCACAAATATTCACAAGAACTGACGACATTTTTAACACTATTTGGAAGATTTTGTTTTACACACTTACCATTCGGTATTGGCAGCAGCCTGAAGATATTCCACCGTGAAATGACTCACATTCAGATAGGTATATCCAGGAGTTATATAGAATATTGACGACGTCCTTTGAGTGGAAAGAATCAACAGGAACACGTTAGCAGACCAAGACTAGTTCTTAAAAAAATGAAGACGGCAGAAATCAGATTCAATGAAAAATCCATTTTTTTTTGTCAGTAGCATAAAGTTTATTGGGTACATCATTACGAAAGATGGCCTTTAAATTGACACAGAAAAAGTCAAAGTAGTAATAGACTTACTTCAGCCAAAAGATTGTTACGGAAATGAGGAATGAGTAGCCTGGAAGGTAGAACTTGTCGCTCTTGTTGTTTCTGCTGAAAAGGTTAATTTCTTCTTCGCCTCAGCAAACGTAAATTCGAGGGAAAAAGAATACGTCGCATCTTGAGTAAATAAATATATAATTTATTTACATATATATACAAAGCCAGCTTGGGTACCTCGGCATGGTGTAATGGTTAGAAAGCTTGTCTCGCTAAAATATTTTCGACTGAATAGTGATTTCGATCCTCACTGGGTCCCCCATACTTTCGGCCTTGTGCCACATCTAAGCTACTCTTAGAAAATCCCTATTTTGGGCACCTCAAGGTGAGTTCAATCCTCACTGGCTGCCCCTTACTCTCGGCTTTGTACCACATCAAAGCTACGCTTGGAAAGTCACTATATACAAAGCCAGCATACTACGCATTGCTGTTGTAAAAGGCGACAGAGTGTGGAAGGAAGGAAGGAAGAAAGAATGTTGGTCATGGCTGTCGGCTGATGTTTGGTGTCGAAGGATGAAAGTTGAAAAATATCGGGTTCAGTCTCAGTCTGCTTGCGGCGTTCTTGACCAACCTCTGCGTGTCGACATCTCAGTCGAGTCTCTTTCCCTTTGTTTTCTGCGGTGTTGAATCAAGGAATTTATACCCGTCGTATTGGCTCCAAATCACAGTCTGTGTCTTTTAGCGGGAGTTATTTCTACTGGTCAATATATAAAGTTCATTTTATCCTTAAATACCGAAAACGTGTGTCTACCAACAATCTAATCCTCGTTAATCCTTTCTCTCGCTACCATACGCTTAATATAACACCAGGAAAAGAACTAGTAACAGTTGACACTTTATCTCTGGCTCCTTACTCGTAGTCTAACTAGTCAGGATATACAGAACGAATCTGAAGTGCTAATATTTCGCTAATCAATTTCTGGAAGAAATTAGAATAAAGCAGTTATCAGACGATTAGCCCACTGACCAACAATAGTCAGGAAAAATTCCGAACTGAAATTATATTGGTTTGTACGCCAAGACTTGTCAGTTCAACATGGATTTTTGTTGTACCAGACCAAACCAGAATCGTCATTCCAGCAGAATTACAGAAAGCAGTATTAGACCGTTTACATTAAGGATATCAGGGCACTGTTTCGTGTCGAGTACTAGCGAGTGATACAGTATAGTGGCAAAAGAAAACAGAAGAGTGTGCCATATATGAAAAGGATAGAAGGTACCCACAAGAGTCACTCCAACCCAGAACGTTACCAGACTACTCGTGGCAAAAAAAAAGTCGCTATGGATTTATTTGAACTGAAGACATCTTTTAATTGTTGGCTACTACTCTAGATGGATAGAAATCTCAACCCTCACACTGACCACTTATATTAAAGTGGATGAACACTGCAAGTTAATATTTGCAAGACAAGGTATCCCAGAGATAGTAGCATCTGATAATGGCCTTCAGTTCAGTTCAAATGAATTTTTAAATTTCTCAAAAGTTTATACTTTCACTAGTAGCCCATATTATCCACAAGGAAATTGAGAAGCTAAACGGGCAGTTCAAACGGTGAAGAATTTGTTTAAAAAAAAAAGCAAGTGATCCATACATAGCACTTCTGTATGACAGGACTATCCGCTAGAAAATGGTTTTAGACCGGCAGAATTGTTAATGAATAGGAATCTACATACTTAGATGCTAGCAATTCCAAATTTGTTCTCCAAAAGTTTGTCTGAGCAGAAATCTTACAAAGACTATGTAGTGAAAGCGATAATCAGCTACCTGGAAAAAGAGTTTGCGCTTTGTGTGCGATCTGCTAAAGAAAAATTACCAAAAAGTAGTTAGCAAAAATCTACTTTAAGGACGAGAATCTATGCTAATGTTCTTCCCTCCTCTGAATGGCGTGACCAATCAGAAAAGATCTCTCGGTGAATAAAAGCCGTTGTTTTTTCGCTTATGTGGACAAACACGCGTTTTTGCTGGTGAGACGTGAAGGTTGGAGTTGTGACCCCCATTTTTGTCGTTTCTACGTTGCCTGTTGGACTGTTACGACCGACTATCGTTTGAATTGTGATTTGGCTACATGTGTTGCTGCCGATAGACAGAAGAAGTCTATTGCAGACATTTATTGCTTCTATAAGTTGACAATTTTTTTCTTTTCTTTACAACTACAGATTTCAAAAGAATTGATAACGACATTAAAGTTGGACAAAAAAGGGATTTCGATCTAAGACATTGAACAAAGATGCACTCTAATCTAAGTGAATGATAGCCTGTGTGAGTTAAAACACCAAAAACTTCACCAGCAGTCGTTGTAAAACCTGCTTCACTAAGGTCTGTTCTAATTAAGACACACAATGGATTTCAACAACGAAATAACTTCTTTCACCTAAGGCGAAGGACTGAACAGCCATTACCAACAAAAATTACCAACCCACAAACTTCCAATACCCTGCAGCGTCAATCAAGACCTGTTTCGGATATCAGTTACTTACTCAGAGAAAACGAATCCAGCTGAATGGTCAGGGGATCAACACGAAACCCAAATAAATGAAATTGAAAAACTGATTGCCAATGGCACCAGCCCATCAGTTTACAACAGATATGACCGCAAGTTTCGACCGCCTGAGTGACATTTATATTGAAAGGATTTAAAAAGCAAAATGGGGGATGTGGAGCAATCCACGGTTACATCCCCCCTGTCAAGAAAAGTGTTCTGCTTTTTTCGCTATAAAAACGGAGCATCATTTAGGAGGGGGAACTATTTTAAATTTTACACATTAACGAATTTGGAGGTCAAAACAGTCAACGACTTCATCATTTCTTCTCCCTCCCACCTCCTGAAATTTAATACTTTTAAATTACGCCACGGTAGGAAAAATGGCTAATATTACATTTACTGTTAACGGAGACATAAGTGAATATTTTCTGTGAACCAATATTCACATCTTTGTTGCTTTCCACATAACACTTCAGCTGGCTACGACTTAAGTTTTCATCTTACGAATGTTGCGTTGATTAACATTTTATTTTCGGTAAAAAAGTGCATTCGTGAGTTCAATCCATAAGAAAAACTGTAGTTCTGCAAAACTAGTAGATTAGAACTGCATTTCTTTAAGGGTGAAATGGAATGTTCCTGAAAGGATATTTTCATCAATAACATTCACTTGGTGTAGCTTGAAAACATTAGTTTTTTTTTATTGATTTGTTATTTACGTCTTATCAACCTTTTTAAGGTTATTTGAAGTTGAAACATATCTTCGGAGGGTAAGAATTTTTTGAGATAATAATGATTTTCTGATACGAGTCCTACTATTTAACCCATAGTTGGGAGGAGAAGAGGACGTTTTTGAACGTAAGTGAATATAACAAACACGAGTCAAATTGGAATTCAGTTCTCCGATTTTCTCGTTCCAAGACATTATAAAGGTGCGTTACAAAAGCTAAGCAAAGTATTAAGAAAGAGGAAAATTTCATTAGAAACAAAGAAAAGAGTACTGAAATGTTATGTAATATCTGTCCTCCTATATGGCAATGAATGCTGGGCAATCACAGATGATGAAAAGACTTGAAGCAACAGAAATATGGTTCTACAGAAGGATGCTGAGAATATCAGGGACTGAACATTTAGAGAAAATGGAAACAAAACTAAAACAATTACGTCTGTATAAACGTTACTTGTCAAAGATTTATTACTGATACAGTAATTGTAGCACAAGGCTGAAAAAAGGAGGGAAACTGTTCAAGGTTGGTCATCACTAGCTATCTTATACCTCGCTAATCTGGTTTACAACCCATTCATTCTTTACAATATACTCATTATATATACTCATTATATATACTCATTATATATATATATATCATTCATTATGAGAATTTATCCATCACCCTTCATTCTTTCATACACCATAATACCTCACACACACTTGGCAAGTACTGGGGAAAAAACCACACCATGAGTTAAAAATCCCAATATGTTCAATTGTGTATAATCTCTATCTATAAAAGGCAGGATGTGTGTGCGTGTGTGTGTGTGTGTGTGTGTGTGTGTGTGTGTAACGAATGCATGTCCACAATTTTCGATGGATTTACATGCACATGCTCCAAGTTAGCGGGAAGGCCAAGACCAACTTTGCATTTCCCAACTCCCATAGATAGTGGAAATAATCGATTTTTTCATACTTCTAAGGCAGTTTTCATGTAGTTTGTGGCCATTTTGTACTGGCCAGAGTGAGAGCCAATAGCTGGCTGCCATGAATAGGCAGGAAGATTCTATTGGCCAGTGTGAGATCCAACAGCTGACTGACAGTTAACTAGCATGCTAGCATGCAAAAAAATTGATAGCTGCATTCGTCACAAGTGGGGAAAAATTTAAATCTGCATGGCACTTTACTACAATTGGCTCATTCACTTGCTTATACTCAACGTTGATTCTGATTCTGCAGAACTGGGTTGGGTGTGAAAAAGTATTTGTTGTTAACATTCTTTTTTCATTCGGTTTTTCCAGCTATGAGTCCTTTTTTAAAGCTGATCATTTTGTGTTCATTTTGTCTAGTTCTTTTTTCGTAACAGATTTAATGTTTAGTATAGAGATTAGAAAAAATTCACAGTGTGAGATAGGCAAGAAGTAAGGCATGTAGCAACATCAGCACGGTAAAGGGCACTCCTTTAAAGACAAGGAAGGGCAAAAATATTTTAAGTCAAGTGATAGCAATTGCTGTATGAGTCATACAATTTTTGAATCAAGCACGAGCAACGCCGGGCCATGCTGCTAGTATATATCTATACACACACACACATATATATATATATATATATATATATATATATATATATATGTGATCGAAATTAGGAGGATTTGAGATAATTATAATTAATTATAAACAAATTAACAATTATCTCAAATCCTCCTAATTTCTATCACTTGTATATCCTTGCTTAAACCAGCTTCTAACGCTCTGGATGGAGCGGCTTGGTGATAATAGTCATGGCTTGTGGAGGCACAGTCCTATGGGTAAAAGAGAAAGTTAGATGAGTTCCACCATGGAATATGTGATCGAGCAGTGATTTACTACCTCTTCATCACTGAGGCCTGTTGGAACAGTTGGTATGACGTTTGCCTGATGTCGTAACTGTCTGGGTTTCAATCTCGGTAGTGGATGCACACTGCTGATGAATCCCAAATATAGGACGAAACGGCCGTCCAGTGCTTTCTGCATTCTGTATTCTGTTGAGGTTTCTTCTAGACTCGATGAATTACTTAATTATAATATATATATATATATATATATATATATATCGGGGGGACTTAAAAAAGAGAATCAAGTCTAGCCCGATTCAGGCAAACCAGGCTGACCATAGAAATCCACCTTCTGTTGAAATCTGTTAATACCAACCGCTTTCTATCAGTTCTAATTTTCATCCTGAGCTGATACTAAATAATTTGATTAGATCCTGATGAGAATAGCGATCACATAGCAAGATTTCCTCCATTTGTGTCATCCAAATCGCCACTGGATCTAAGAAGTAGGGTTCAAATTAGGCAGCCTACAGAACAGCAGCCAGGTACCGATCGTCGACCCTATCAAATGCTTTGGAATGATCCAAATTGATCAGAGCAGCTTTCTATTCATCTTTTACACCCTCTAGGATCATGAAGATCAGATGCACGTTCTTCCGAATTGTTTGGTCATTCACAGAAGTCAACTCAGGTCCCAACAGAATCTCTGTAAACACTCTGACAGAATCTTGGCTATAATCTTAAACTCTGTGTTTAGTAGAGTTATGGGCTGGTAATTATCTAAATCTTACCCTTTTTCAACAGCGTGATCACGCCTCTGGAGATCCAATCGGGGATGGACCCCTGGTAGAACCTCTTATTGAACATGGCAGTCAAAATTGGAAAAAAGATTTGCGACAGGGTCAAGTCCTGGAGACTTGCCACTGTTGACCCTCTTTAATGCTGCATAAACTTTGCCCTTCTTCTTCTACTCCTTCTATTCTAAGTATAAATGACCTTTCAGTTTATATTTTCCTCAAAATTTTGTCATTGTTCCATGGTATTCTCAACATCTTCATATAGAACAAGTTATATCTTACTGTAGCTTAAACTGTCACTGTTACATATATAGAGAATTTAATTCTCCACCCCACCCCACAAAAATTCACTCAGCTGTATAAATAAATATCAATTTCATTTGACTTTTATATTTTGTATTGATTAATTTGTTTTTTCCAGCTTATCAACCTTTTGTGGGTTACTTAGAGTCAAAAGATATTATGGATTGTAAGAATAATTCTATCTTTGTGAATGAATATTGCATGAACAATTTTTGTTTTAGAATAACATTAATTTTTCCATATACAAGTGTTACTATTTAACCCATAGCTGGGGCAGATGGATTCATACATTTCTGAAAGGTATTTGATCATGTGACTGTAATAAATCTGAACCCACTTCTGTGATTTCTCACTCCAGGTCACTATCCATTGTGCTACTCGCATATCTTCTGTTTCATGTAAAAATCTTAAGTCAAAATGTAAAATTTGAAGGCAAACTAACAAAGACATATCCAAGTATCCACTTATATTCTGAAAAGCTTAAGCATTACAAAGAGCTGCCTTCGGGAGTTTAATCATTTTTTTTTTTTTTTTTGTCCGACTTATTAAAATCAAGTGTTTATTCTACCAAAACAGACTTTAGGCTATATATTTGTAGGATTCTAGTCAAAGACTTAGTTTATTCCCAATGGCCATTAACAATCCTCAAATACAAAGTGCCTTTTAGTTAGTAAAACCACTAAAGCTGAGTTCCCCAAACTGTATTTCAGCTGACATTGATAAAATTGTTTTCCAATTGTTCATGAAACATTCAACTGTCTTCTTGACTGATGGCTTCTTGTTTGGCAAGGGACAGCATGTGACCAATCTGCATGTGATTTTCTCATATGTCACCTTACTTCCTCTGTTCAACTTTGTGGCATGGCGCTTTTGACTATTTATCTAATTCAGGTAACATGACAGCTGTAAATTTGGATCTGATCATTTAACCATCAGGTCAGCTCATGTTTCATATATATATATATATATATATATATATATATATATATATATATATATATATATATATATATGTGTGTGTGTAATGGCATTCACTTGTATCCAAGTATACCTGTCTACTAGGGTGGCTAGCCAATCCCTGCTGCAGACACCAGCTCAAACACATTTGTGTTTGTTCAATACCAACAGAGCTTACCTGTAGTTTATACTGCAACTACGCTGGACAGACCTTAGTTATAGTTTCTGGAAGAGAGCACATTATCTGGCATGATCAATAGTCTGAACAAAGCCAATACACTCAAACCCTCCATCACGATGACTTATAACTTCATGCTAGCACAACCATCAACAGCTCTCAAATAGTTCAAATAGTTCTCAAATAGTAACCAATTTGCCTGAAAACCATGCCATGTGAACATATATATATATATATATATATATATATATATATATATATATATATATATGTTTGTGTGTATGTTGCCTTGTGTTTTTTAGTAAAAACACACTACATATGGCCTGATGATTGTATTTAGCATGAAACAGACTGTTGCCTCTGGGTGTTGACTTCAATATCCACTTTTATATTTAAATATGCTCTATCCCTGTTTTTGAGCACTTTAACCCATAAATATGGCAAAAACTACATTTTATTATATATATATATATATATATATATATATATATATATATATATATATATATATATATACACATATATGATGTATATATCATTGCAAAGTATCTATGTTTTTGATGTATAACCAAATTCGTAAGAGAACTTTTGAGACTTTTTGAGTTTAAATATTACCATTGTTTATTGCTGGCTTGACTTTTAAAAATGTTATCATTTATTTTTCTTCATAATGTACACACACACGCACCTAAAAAGACACACACATAAAAAGACACACAAATTGATCCTTAATCTTTATATTGGATATTTCCCTGATATGGCTGAATAAGATTATAATCGGCTTAAATAAGATAAGATCTCTTAACCTAGTGAATCTAAGAAGTCATGTCACACAAATAAAAAACAGATATGAAATCGCAACTGCATCCAGTTCAACCATCTCCCGAAGAACTTATCAGCTAAGTCCAATAGACGTAAGCTAGGCAGGATAATACATGACCCTACAATCTTTTAAATTTAATGTTTGCTTTACATGGACTGAAAGGAAAAAAACTGAATCGAGAGAGCTGGTTGAATCTGTCTGATATCATTTTGTACTTGCTTACACTGAGCAATTTATAGCACCCACAGGAGTGACTCTGTTTTCGATTAGTTTTCTAAAAGTTCCCTTAAGCTACAGTTAGTGTTTTAGTTTATCATACTTGGTAATTGCTCTATATAAGAAGCTATTTAGGTTCAAATCTTGGAAGAGCTAGGTATGTTTAAAAATAAGACAACATAAATATTTATAAGAATTGATAAGTTCACGATAATCAATTATCTTAATTAATTTAAAATGGATTATCTTAATTAATGCATGATTTAAAGTACTTTAATAGTTTCATTGTATCACAAGGCCAATAACCAATAAGGGTCATAGGGATTCCATATTTATGGGAGGACAACAAAGACTGATGGAGCTCATCTCTCTTCAAGGTGATTTTGAATCCAGATTTATCTTCTCCTGGACTGGTTGTCAACTCAAAGCAAATGTAACTAGTCATTTTCTTCTTCTATGTGCCATGTCACTGACTAAGAACCTTGTCAGCCTTGCTATTTAATCAATAGTATGGGTACACATGTGCTGCAGCCATAGCAGTAGAGGTGTGTCTAGGGCAGAAAAACTTGACGGAGCCTATACCTATTCAGTCTGGTTTTAAATTCAAAGTGATCGTTCCTCTAGGCAGATTGCCATAAAAGTAATAGAGCCTTTGTTATTCAATCAATAGTAAACTGACCACATATTGTGTAGCCATATCAGCAGTGATGAGTTTAGAGCAAGATTGCCTGACGGAAACCATCCCTCTTCAGGCTTCTTTAAAATTCACAATTTTCCTTCACCTAGAATGATTGTCACTTCAAAGCAAGAGTGTCCAGTCAGCCCTGCTATGGAATTTGTAGCTGTGGTGGGGAGAAGAGATGGATTTCACACTTTTCTCATGGGTATTTCTGCAAAAGTGAATGTTGTAAACTTGGACAGAATTCAAAATTGATTTGCCGAATTCTCTTTCTGAGTCATTAACCATAAACATTACACATATATCCTTAATAGCATCAAGTTATTAATTATGAAATATTATAGTGTATCAAAAGTATTTTCATTCTTACAGACCTTTACTCTGAAGCCCATTTTTTATACACATCAAAAGATTATCAAGGATGCCACTATATTATTGATGTTATTATATATATATATATCATATATATATATATTACATCATTATTACCTGGATATCCCATCCTGGGTATGACAAACTACATCCATGTCCAGGGTAAGATGATAAACTACGTCAAAACAGCAAGGCCTCTGATCAGGAGGTTTTGAGGAGTGTGGAACCTCCTCTTAATTGCCGGTGTTCCCAGGTCCACCCTGACTTGGGGTGGTAGCACCTGTTAGGGTCCCAGCTATGGGCAAATAGTTAACCCTGAAACTGAGGTAAAAAGCATTATAAAAGTGAAAAATAGGTTTTAATACTAGAAATACTTTGTAAAAAATTATTACCAGAAATAAATTTTTGAAGAAAAACATATTACAAGCAATACATTTTTGAAAAAAACCATTACCAGCAATATGTTTTTGAAAAAATAATATTACCAGTTATACATTTTTGAGGAAAAAAATATTAGCAGAAATAGACTTTTGACAAAACAAAAATATTACCAGGAAAAAAAAATTGTTGTCGGCATTAAATGACCCATTGAGGTTGATATGCCATAAAACAAACCAAACTCGCATATCCAAAATAGTTTCTGTTGCAGATTTGGATGTACAGGTGGTGTTATGGATAGTAGCTCTGAAAGAAAACTTGGAGAGTCAAGTTTGCATCTCAGTTAAGTTTTGTTACATTTCCTTTCACTCAAACACCATTGAGAAAGGTATGCATCCCCCAGCTATGGGTTAAATAGTAAGGCAGACTGGGTTCTTCAGCTTATATGGAAACCAGTCTAGGAGGACAAGTTTGAATTCAAAACCATATGTAGCCATGGCAAAACACATACTGTGTAACAAATGTAAAACTCATAGAGTTTAAAATGACTCTGTGACAATGACCATAATTGTCCTTGATTGATTGATATATCATTATCAAGTGAATGTATAGCCAAATAGTCAGAACTTTAGCAATCTGACCATGACATACAAGTTGAAATAACGCCATGATTAATTATTGAAGGACATGATGTCAAGATAATATTAAACTTGATAGATGATTCTGGCGTGCAAAACCATTGAAAAACATACAAGCATGAAGTCAGAAGGCATCATGACCGAGGTTTGATTATATTAGCCTTATTCAAACTGGCAATTCAGCCATATTATTCCAGAAACTGTAACTAAAGTCATCTCAGCATAGTTGCAGTACAAGGCACAGGTGGGTTCTGTAGGCACTGAAGAAACACAAACGTGCCTGAGCAGGCATCTACAACAGGGATTAGCTCACTATGCTAGCAGACAGGCATTCTTGGAAATGAGCAATGAACCATACATCATTATCAGCACTATTCAGCTGTACCTTTTATTTCAGATTTTTTTATATACTGTTGACCAACAGCCACTCAAGATAGAGTTTTACTGAATATGTGATTGTTATAAGAGCAATAATAAGAGCATATTATAAGGATATATAGGATTTGATAATGGTTGATCCATGTCTTGAAGAAATTAAGATTGGGAGTCTGTTTCACAAAAGGACAGTTCTTGGGAAGAAGATGTCTAAGTGGAACTTCCTCCTCACCAATGGAATATGAATAGAACAATGACGAGTCAACACTTCATATGTAGCATGTTGGATTCCAGCTGTGTAGGTGTGAACTGTTGGAACTTAGGAATGTAGCTCATCTGAACATTTGCCATGGAAATAGCTATAGAATAGCAAGAGGATTAGCTGTAAAGGTTTGAAATGGTGGAACTAAGGAATGTAGCCAGTTTGATCATTTGCCATGGAAATAGCCATAGAGTAGCAAGTGGCTTAGCTGTGAAAGTCTGAACTGGTGAAACTAAAGAATGTAGTTCATTTGAACATTTATCATGGAAATAGCGATAGAGTAGTGAGAGGTTGGTGACATTTCATCTGTGGGAGAGGGGTTGCAGAGTGGAAAATAATTCATCACCCACAAGACTCCATAAATATTTTCAACTCTATCAATACTGGAAAGTGAGGATTAAGTCAGATATGATAGTATTTATTCTATTTTTAGTTTGACCTGGTTCTTGTGAAAATAAAACATGTTTGAAGGAATCAGCTACTTTCTAGAGTGGTACAAGGAACTGATCATTTTTCCAGCATCTTTGGCAATGTATCATATGTATGAATTCCCTTTGAGTTCTGGAGTGACCTTTGAGACATTTAAGACAAGGAGCCCCATTGAAAGTATGAGTGTTGATAATGTCAGGAGAAAATTTACTTGCATTATTTACATTATCTGGATTGTTATCCTCATCTTCATTGCCATATTCTACAATGTTCTGGCCATTATACGTGCTGGCCTTCTTCAGGTGATTGGAATTTTGTACTGAACCCTTTATTTCAAGGGCACATAGCCTAGTGGATAAAGATGTTGGTTAGATCCAATGACTAAACCTAAAGAGTTGTGAGTTCAATAACAGTTCACAGCAATGGTGAACCAAAACTTGGAGATTTGAGTTAAAGGGAAATAACTGAGACAGCCAGAAAAGGCATGTGGAACTAGAACAATCTAACCCAGTGGATAAAATAAAGGGTTTGGTTTGAAATTCCAATCACCTGAAGAAGGCCAGAGCGTACAATGGCCGAAATGTTGTAAATATGGCAATGAAGTTGAGGATAACAGTCCAAATAATGTAAATAATGCAAGTAATCATAATACCTCATCTCAGAGATATAGACAGGCAATTGAAATGTTTTTCCTTAATTGAAAATTTAATACAAATACTCTTTGAAAATGAAATAGTATTGACCTGATTCTATAACATTTTAAAAGTTAATGAAGAAGACAAGATGTGAGTACCACATACTGCGATCAATCATTCAACTTATTCAAAATGAAGACATTATAGGAATTAAATCCTACATATATTTCTCAATTGATAAAATCCATTATATTATTTATATTATTTGGACAGTTATCCTCATCTTCATTGCCTTATTCACAACATTTCGGCCATTGTATGCTCTGGCCTTGTTCAGGTGATTAGAATTCCAAACTGATCCCTTAATTTTGTCCACCATTGTGAATATGGCAATGAAGATGAGGATAAAAGTCTGAATAATGTAAATAATGCAAGTAATTATAATACCTCATCTCAGTGATATAGACAGATATAGGAGAAAATTTATGGTCTTTTCAAAGATAATGAAACCTTTCTACTTTAGTTTTGAAAGTATTGAATATGACAAGCCAGTGTTATAATAATGGATGCAAGTATTGAGATGCTAGCAATTTTAAGGCATTATTTTAAACTGGGCCTCAAAGTCATTGAAGTCATTTGCAGAATTTAGGAAGTGGAAGGGAATGAAGCAATAACTGACCATACTCCTCCAAAACTGATGACCTGTCTCTTGAAATAAAGGATAGCACTGGACAATCATTAGTTATTAATTATGATACTTCAGAACACAAGGTGGAGGAAAAAATGACCACCAGCCCTTAAATATTTTTCAGATCTATGATCATCAAAATGTGTGTATATAGAGTTAAAATACTTTTGATTTGCCCAATTTGTAGAAGAATAACAGCTGTGACAAAAAGGGGAAATGGTTTCATGACTTGACTTGCAGCAGATTGCAATAAAACAAAAATAGACTTCATCAGCTGTGACAACAAAAATAAAACACATTATGTCTAGAAAAACATTGTTCTTGGCAATATGTTATAAAAATACTATTATTTTTTCTTTCAGATTATTTAGTGATATATATCCATTATCAAAGTGCAATGTTTTCTTAATTGCTTATACATTGATAATACTGGTCAACATGGTTCTATGATACGACTCCTAATAAAAAGATTGTTTGTACAAAAATCATTAATCATTTGTAAATATTACAAAATTTGGCAATATTTTGAGCTAATTAAAAAATTAAATTATTCATTATAGAATCTGGTGAAATAGGACCAAGGAATTCTAACCTACACATAGTTGACAGGCCGCAATATCACACCTGCCTGGTCGGAGTCACCATTTTCAATTTACGTAAGGCACATGCATGGTTCTAGTACTTTTAAAGCTATTGCTAATTTTCATGTGTTGTCAAAAACCTGAATAAGAGGTGAGCTGCACATACAAGCTAGAAGATCTATGGAACTTGCTGGACTGGGCTCATTGCGACTATAAACTACCTGACAATTTGGTAATTTTGTGTGCCAAGAGGAAAGATGTTCAACTAATTGAACTGACTGTTACTACAGGAGGACAACATTGATGCAGCTCAAATCTGAAAAGAGCAGTACAAAAAACTTGTTGAGGAATGTGAAAACACAAATTGGAAGGAAAAAGTTTCATTGTTGAAGTTGGCTGCAGAGGATATATAGAACATGGGCTAATTTTCCTGTTTAGGTTGGCTACAGGAGATATATAGGATATGGGGTGGCAAAATATGGCTAAATATTTCCCTATTGAAGTTGACTGCAAAGATATATAGTATGTGGGATGGTAGGCTAAATATTTTCCAGTTTAGATTGGCTACAGGGAATACATAGGATGTGGAGTGGAAGTCTAAATATTTGCCTACTGAGGGTGACAGCAAAGATACATAAGATGTGGGATGGCAGTCTAATTATTTGCCTATTGAAGTTGATGGCAAAGGATACATTGGATGTCAGGTGGCAGACTAAACATTTCCCTGGTGAGTTTTGCTACAGGAGATACATAGGATGAGGGGTGGCAGGATATATATATTTCCCTGTTGAAGTTGACTGCAAAGATACATTGGATGTGGGATGGTAATCTAAACATTTCCCTGTTTAGTTTGGCTATAGGGGATACATAGGATTTGGGGTGGAAGTCTAAACATATTCCCTGTTGGAGTTGACTATAAAGTTACTTAGGATGTGAGATGGTAGGCTAAATATGTCCCAGTTTAAGTTGGCTACAGGAGATATATAATATGTGGGGTGGCAGTTTAAATATTTCCCTGTTTAAGTTGACAGCAATGATACATAGGATATTGGCTGCCAGGCTAAACATTTCTCTGTTGAGGTTGGCTCCAGGGGATATATAGGATTTTGGGTGGCAGTCTAAATATTTGCCTACTAAGGTTGATTGCAAAGGATATATCTGATGTGGGCAGGCAGGCTAAACATTTTTCTGTTGAGGTTGGCCCCAGAGGATATATAGGATTTTGGGTGGCAGTCTAAATATTTGCCTACTGAGGTTGATTGCAAAGGATATATCTGATGTAGGGAGGCAGGCTAAACATTTCCCTGGTGAGGTTGGCTACAGTAGATACATAGGATATTGGGTGGCAGGCTATATATTTCCCTGTTGAAGTTGACAGCAAAGGATACATTGGACATGGGGTGGCAGGCTAAATATTTCCCTGTTATGGTTGGCTACAGAGGATACATATCATGTAAGGTGGCATGCTAAATATTTCCCTGTTAAGCTACTTATAGGGGATTCATAATGTTATGGCTGGCACAACACAAAAATAAGATGAAACAGATTCTTAGAAAATAAAAATTGAAGAAAAAGATTACATGTAATAACGAAAAGTGGGTTTTAACAGATAATAAAATATTTTTTATAAACAGTAGGGCTGAGGTTTAAACAATATAGATAGGAAATGCTAACAGTTAATAAGCATGTGAGAGCCCAGAAAGTAGTTGACTTAACGTGTAGCTATATGAGGGAGTGGGAGAGGAAATCCTTGTACAGTTAAGATTAAGGCGAACAGATGGGAAATCATCACTAGTCAAAGAATAATATTATTTTCTTAGAAAAATAGTTGGATATTCACATGTATATAAAACAAAGCAGTTTGGTCAATAATATCTAGGAATAAAAGGTGAAGTATTTACCGATAGCCTTTTCTTTTTGAGGACTGTCGGAACTTAGATTCTTTCGGTCAAAGCTTTGTCCATGAATCAAAAGGGACCGGAGTCAACCTCAGTAGTCGTGGCTGTGGGTTCAGGAGGCAAACTGGCTAGTTGGTATGAACTCCTGTTTATATATGGTTTTTGTACCCTCTAGAACCCACTAGAAGTTTCTAGAGACTTCTAGAAAGTTCCATTCTATTATTATGAAATCTAAAGGGTTTGGTAAATGGGAGCTTTTCGTAAGGGAAAAAGGGCACTTAGAAGCTACAGATTTAAGTCATCATTTTAAGTTAGATTTTGTATTTTATAGTGTAAGTGTAAAGAAGTAGGACAAAATGGGGCCTTGTAACAATAGAATGTGGGCTGGTAAGGTAAATGTTTCTCTGTTGCGGCTGGTGGCAAAGGATACATAGGTGTGCATTTGTGGAATGGTTAGAGTCCATTAGAATCAAAGCAGAAAAAACATAAGCTGAGCCCTAAAGAATATCCAAACAGCAACTGAGAAGTCATACCATTGGGTATGAGTCAAAAGAAATGATGCAAGTTGGCTGGAGAAATGATACCTGAATGAATAGAAAGTCAACCAATTGAACCAAGTAGTTGTGCCTCATGTCAGTGGAAGAAGCCAGTGTGGAGGCAGACCCCAAAAGAGATTGAATTCTCTCCTGATGAATCTGAGAACGTTCTGTTACCACTACATGGAGCTTTTGGTTGGCAGCACTTACAGGGGCAAGCTGTTCCCAAATTTCAATATCAATCTTTAGTTTATACTTTCTTACTTTTTTTACATTGCTTATGACAAAAAGATCTGCACCATTCTAATACATTTTAATTGTTTTCTTTCATATGAATCCTGCAGTGTTTGGTCCCCACCAAAAGAGATGAAGAAAACAGTTGATATATGGAAAGAATCTTTCAGTTATTTTTAATTAGAGCAATAAAAACAGACATTAAAAGGCCATTCATAACAAAACAGAACCAATTCATCTAAAAAAAAAAGGGGCAATGAAAAATATATATTATCTTAAAATGGTGATACCAAAATATAATGAATAACAACAGCTAAACTGATTTATCAGTCCTTTCTCATCAGCGTAAAAAAATATATGCATGCAGCAACTAAAAAATGTACAATCCCAAAATAATGTTACATGCAAACAAATAATATAACATTAAAGGCTGACTACCTTTAATCCCACCAACCGCTTCTTTGGCTTACAAAGAGATGGCTGATAGGACTTAATATATACTAATTCCAAAACCTTCAAATGAAAATCATAATAAGCCTTACTCAGCACTAAAAACATTTCCAAGATATAAGACCAGACAAAATTCTGGTTTTTAATCAAATCTTCAGTTATCGCTGAATGTGATACATTAATGCACTTATGTAAATTGTTCACCTTTTCCTAGCAAATATTGCCTGGAATGTGTTGATTGAATATTGGCTGGTACATATTGGTTGATATAAGTTTCACTTGAGGTCTGGTGTGAACTTGAAGCCCAGCAGACATTACTATAGTGATAAGGCCAAAACTAATAAATATATGTTAATATTTATATGATTTTTATATTCTGCAGATAGATCAGAATTCAGTAGAAAAAGCTGAGGCAAGTGACACAAGTGAGGAGGCATGAACTCTGATTTCATTCCAAGTAGAAAATTTATTATCACTTTATTAATTTTTATGGAATCTTACTTGTAACCAAATTACATATTTTTTTTAAAGCCTGTTAATATTGTATTAACCCATTGGACTTCCAAAGAACTTTAGCTAATGACCACTAAATTGTGTTTCCAAAGCAGTACATAAAGAAAAGAATACAAAAAATCTCTTTTTTCTCTTTTAGCTACAGAACGTTAGGGTATGCATTGTTTCCTTTCTTGCAGACATTCATCCCCTTCCTTAACCTTATTTTGTATTCTTTTTATCCAGTTTGCTAAGGCAATAAAAATTTTGGTTAGTTATGAGATAATGTGACCTATTTCTTTTGAATGATGGATAGAACTTTCAATTATATTTATATTATGCCTATAAGTTTTATAAAGCTTTTAAATATAGTTCCAAATTTGATATCATGTTAACAACTAGCAAAATAACCAACATCACAGGTAGGATTTATTAAAATATGCTCGTTGATTTGATGGTAAAATTTGGATTTTCTTTGACTGGGGCTGTCTTCTGAGACTTTTATTCCCACATGAGTCCAGCTAATTCTTTTGGACATTTTTTACAGGATGACATTGTAATTTATCTGTACATTTTTACAGGACAACATTGTAACCTGTCTGACCACTACGGGACACATTGGATAAGTCAATATGGCTATTTGAAGAAGAAATGGAACATATTCTGTGTGATTTACTAAGTGACCCAGGAATGTGAAGGTTATATGTCAGCCCATTTCAGGAAATAAACATGGTAAGAATGTCTACACAAACATCATTAAATCAATCTTCAGAAACACCAACATGCAGATTGACTATTCAATCTGTATGTTGAAATTCAAACAAATATCACCTGAAGAAGGCTGGAGTCTACAAAGGCTGAAATGCTGTGAATGTAAATATAAGATTGATTTATTTATTGATTGGCTTTTTTTTATGGTTTATCAACACTTAGATTGTAAAAATTCTTTTTGCAAGTAAATATTGCATTAACTCTTTTTTTAGAATAAAACTGAATTTTCTGGATAAAAGTCCTACTATTTAATCCATAGCTGATGGGAAGATATGGATTCATACCCTTCCCAAGATTATTTGCATATAAGACAATGTAATTAACTTGACTAGAATTTGAAATCTACTCTCTGATTTTGCACTTCAAGCCACTCTCCATTACAACACCTGTTCATCCGCTGTTATAGATTGAAGCCAAGAAGGTAAAACTAGTCTTCTGCTTTGGTCCCAACTCCAGCAAAAAGTGAGGGGGTTGAAGTACTCCATCTAGGTGCCATGGATTAATACAACACTGTTAATCTGGCAAGAAACAAATTTCTTTTTATTTCAAAATTCAGTCATACCAAGTAAAACTGAACAAAAGAGATGCTTGAAAGATTATGAAGAATAAAATTTTTAAACTAAACAGTTTCACAAACATCAACAAAAACATGATTCTGGAGTTCTTTATTTTTGTTTTTCAATAACTCTGCTGTAAAATTCTGTTAATTAGTTTTATTGGAAAACAATAATCAAGACAATGTGATTTCTTGCATATTTTTTTAAATTAAAACTGGGAATAGAAATAAAAATAGTATTATTTAATATTATTTAACAATTTATACAAACTATTTTATTTCTATAACTGACAAGTACAAATAATGAGACTGGCTAGGCATTAGCTTGGCTGGTATTCTTGGTTGATTACATGGTATGTCAAACATTGCTCAGAGCTACAAAAACATAGGACATTGTAATGTGCGATGATCACCCACGTCCCGAAAGGACATGGCCCATATATCAGCCAATGTCAATCATCATCTTCTGTCTACTTGTTATTTTAATGTTTTTTCACATACACATTCACCCTTGCATCTTAGTGGCTTTATCACCTTGTTTGGTATGAAATGATTAAAAAAAAGAAAAGAAATTTGTGGGCCTAGAGATTCTTGATAAAATCCAAAGAAGAATCTGCAATAACATTGGTTCTAACCTGGCATCTCGGCTTCAGTCCCTTTCCCATTGCCTTAACATAGCTTTCCAGTGCTTTTTCTATAAATACTTTCATAGTAATTGTTTTGATGAATTTTGCTCTATGGTACCATGACTTTATGAATTTAAGTGCAGTACTAGATTGGCAACTAGGTCTCTTCATTTTACAATTGAATTTTTGAGTCTTTCTGGTCATTCAAATTATTAATCAATTTATCAAATTCTACTGTTTTATTCAGAAGTTTATTTGCATATTCATCCCTCAGGTAAACAAGAGAAATGAACATTTAGAATTAGTTAAAGGAAAATGCTTATTGGAGAAAAATGAACTTTAAGTATGCACAATTATTTTTCTTGCAAAAAAAAGATGAATGCTTGTAAAATCTATGAAAATTCCAGGGAGAAGATATCACCAAGAACCAAAGAAAAGATGTAAAGGAAAAGTAAGATTGAACAAATGGGAAAATGTTCTTGGTCTGACACAAAAGCTCTTTCAGAAAGAAAAAACAGATTTTTTGTCCTTTGATAAGAGGGCAATGGGTTGAGTTGAGCATGTTTCAGCTTCAGTATCCTAATAGTCTAGATTTGAAATAAGTGTTTAACTCTTTATCTCTATTAAGCTATTTGTTGGATCAATAAATTATAAGCATATATATATATATATATATATATATATATGTGTGTGTGTGTGTGTGTGTGTATCAATTAAAGAAAAACAAAAAACGTTGATGGAACCAACAGACAACTTGCCAAAACCTAAAACTCTTATCCAGATAAAATCTCAAACAAAAACAACAATACTGAAAAAAAACAAAAGAGACCTCATGGCAAGCTTACCTATGGATAAAGTCAAGTACACAAAGCTGAGATTGCCTAGACTGAGCAAAAAATGCATAACAACATTAAATCCTAAGAAAAGATGGCTTTAGTTGTTCAAGTTGTTTGAAGATCGCGTGAAACTCGGGTTACAACTAGAGCCACACTTTTATAGGATATATATATATATATATATATATATATATATATATATATATCATTAAAGATGACTGACAAGGTACTGTGGTTAAGATTTTATTTAATTTTTTCTTCTCGATATAAATTATGTAAAAATAGTCCAAATGTTCTGTACGTCAGTGCACTTTCTGCTATACTTTTAAACATTATCAAGGATGAGTTTATTTTTAATTTTAACTGAATGTATAGATTGTTTTATGTATGTATCTAGCGTTATAGGTATGTTTTCTTTTCCAAACACAGTCAGCACATTGTGGCCATGTTCATAGTTGAAATTATTGAGTGTTGGCTTTTTCTTTTTTATTACTAATACTTTCATTATTTTTAGTCTTTTTTTACATATAACTGAGGTTATTATACTTGTGATATCAACAAGTATGTTGCGGATGGAGTTTGGGGTGCTCTATGTGTATTTAGATGAGAACTAATTGAGCTACACCTCTCTGGCCATAACTCAATTTAAGTACATACATACATTAAAGACATCCAGAACATTTGGACAATTTCTACATAATTTATTTTCCAGAAAAGAAAAAAATTATAACACTAGAAAAATGAAATAAAGTCAATTGTTTTTAATGAAATTTGTATAAAGAGAGATTGCTGTCCAAATAGACAATTTTACATATATATATATATATATATATATATATATATATATATATATATATATATATATATATACCAACCTGGATAAGATGCAAATAAGCCAAAGCCAAAATATCAAAAGTGAATATTTTGAAAAACAAGAAAATATTGTGGGAAGGCTTGCTTGCAGCAAGTGAAATGTTGCTTTTTACAGAGGAATGACCAAATCTTATTTTTCAACAAGACAATTCTCCTAAACACACTGCAACGACCATCAATAATTGGTTTTAGAACAAGTCTGTCAGTCTCATGTCATACTAAGCACTAAGTAATCAGGAAACATTCTTCAACAAATCCTCAACTGTTTGATGTCATCAACATTGAATAGAACCACATTAAACCTTATTTCTGCAAAAAACAGCCCATTTTTCACTCACAAGAATTAAACATTTCAAGAGATTAAATGAAAAGCTCTCCCATATTAATCCATTCCATATCCTCATGGTATCAGCTTAAACTGATATCTTTTTCTTTCTCCATCCTGTGTAAGACAATAAACTACGTCCAACATCAAGGCATCTGATCAAGAAGTTTTGAAGAGCGTGCAACCACCTCTTAACTGTTGCTGTTCCCAAGATCATCCTGACCCGGGGTGGTAGTGCCTGTTAGGGTCACATATATAACTAAATAGTTAACCCCCAAACTAGAGTCAAAGCATGATGAAAGTATAAAAATTTTTATAGTAAAAATACCAGCAATACATTCTCATAATAAAAACATTACCAGCAATAAATTTTTCTAAAAACCTAAAAAAATGAAAATTACTACCAATTCATTTCTGTAAGGAAAAAATATTACCAGCAATACATTTTTGCAAAAGAAATTACTAATTCTCCCAAGAAAATTAAATTTCAGCATTAAATGACCCATAAGGTGTTGATATGCTGCTAAACAAAGTTCTTTTTTCCATGTATTATAGCCATTTTGCTTAAAGTTCAGATTTTCTTGATTTTAGAAAGAAACTTGGAAATTATCCAACATATTTCATTGAAATTTTCCCTTTCTAAAATTATAGTTTATTTTAGAACTTATTTTTATTTATTTTAGATATATAGAAAAAAGAGCACCCGGAGGATGTGGGTTAAACAAATAACAGATACATTCAAAATATGGGTTAAACTGACACCTTCTTTTTTCCATATATTGTGACCATTTTGTTTAAAGTTCATATTTTCTTAATTTCAGATAAAAACTTGGAAATTTTCCAACATATTTCAGTGAAATCTTTACTTTCCAAAATTATAATTTATAATTTATAATTTAACTTGTATGGAAAAAAAAGATGTCATTACTTTGTCCCTTTCTTTATTTCTGGCTAATCATTTTACTAATGATTTGTTGTGAAAACTATTAAAAGATAAATATTTTGCTATTTTCTTGTTAGCCAATTTTTTCTCAGGTATATATTCAAGTTATGAAAAAGAAAGCTCTACTGTAGGATTTAATCAAACAGCAAATGCTCCGAAATTAATACTTCATATCTCCTATTTATTTCTATAGCAACTGCAGCAAATACAAGGATCACAACGATACCATTGGATAGAGTAGGTTTTCTACTACAAAGCACTATTTCTTCCACATAATTAACACCATTATCTTTACATATTTGAGGCTTTCTTCATTTTGTATGTTGACACATGTAATGTGTTCACATTTACTGTAATGAGGGTTAATAGTATTGCATCATTCTGGATAAATCGCCAGTTAATGGGTGAGCTATGGAAAAAAGGGAATATTCTCTCACTTGCATTCCCCGCACCCATTATTGACATTATTATATCCGTGATATAATAACACCTCATTTCACAGATAGAATGAAATAGCTGGAAGAAAAGAAATGACAAATTTTTACACAAAATTATATACATATATTACATTTGTCCCATGCAGAGAAATTATAACACATGTCTACACAACAAACACTGTGAAAACAAATGGAAACATAGGGTCTTACTTGTAATAATTCCCAACAACCAGATGATTCTTCTGTGTTTCTGGAGAATGCATATTTAGGATTCCAGATTAAAGCAGGCTGGATTTATTTACTATATCACTAGCAAGGACATATTCCACAATCAGGAAAATGGTAAGTCATGGGTTTTTTCCAAATTGAGAACTGTGATCTGGAGATAGTTTCTATATATGCTAAAATATATTCCCAAAGGGAAATGGTGCCATGTGTTTGTAAGTTGCACTACATGCCAGCTGGGTGGGGGAGACAGATTTAGCCTCATCCATACAAAAAAAGCAACTGCCTGATTTGGCTCCTGGAAACTGATTGACTAATCACTTTCTTCACTGTATGAAATGACATCACTAAGCAAGCATTGACCTATATGACTTTCTCTTAACCAAAGGGAGATAATCGCCTTTTGTATCCCTACAAGTGTTTGGTTGGTGAACTTTTTTCCAGATATTTTTAGATTGTAAGAATCTTTTTTGTTTGAGATAATAATTGAGATAACGTAATTAAATTTTGAAATTGAATGTAGTTTATTTCTCCTGGGTAAAAACTTTTCTTAGGCCAATGTATGTTGATTCATACCTTTCCCAAGAATATTTGCACATGTGAATATAACTAAATGGGAATTGGAGCTCTCTGACATGGCTTTCCTCTGTCTTTTCTACAAATATTTTCATGGCAACTGCTCGGATGAGTTTTTCTTCCTGGTTCTCAGACTACGTGAATTTAAGTTTTTGCTGTTAAACTAGCTAGATGCAAATACAACTTCTCTAACAATTTTTCTCTCACACTTTCCACCTGTGGAACTCCCTTTGATTTCTTGCTTCCCTGATAAATGAAATCTTCAAAAATTTAAATGCAACATCAATCATCATCTTCTATCTTCTTGAACCTTGTTCCTTTTTGGACCTTTCCTCAATCCTCCGCCTTTTCAATCTTCTTATTCTTTTTCACTTTCACTCTATGTAACCCCCCTCATTCTAGTGGCATTTTTACCTTGCTTAGTGTGAAATGATTTTTAAAAAAATTACCATTATGTCAAAGTTCTATTTGAGTGCAATCTACCAGTTGCATTTAAAAGATAAAAATTGAAATAGTGAGCAACATTCCAATAAAATACTTTTGTAGGAAAAAAGTTTTCTTCAAAGTAGAGTCACATATTTAAAGTTCAAATTTATAAAAACACAAAAATAATACAATATTTTTTATCTTCTTTGTGGAGTAACATTTTCTTTTGGTTCACAGTCAAATGCTATGGTTATGAAAAAATGTTAAATAGCTGGTTCACAACCCAAGCTGAGATAGGGAAAATAATTTTAAGTAGTTGATTCAGAGTAAAAAACTGTGGTTGAAAAAAGATTTTGATCGTCAGACTCACTAAGCATCCCTGCGGTTGTTGTTGGAGATGGTTTGTTTGAAGTCGCCAACATATGTTTCTTTCAGCATGCGTTGGTGTGGGAGGGGGCTATGTAGCCACATATTTCTTGTGTTTGAACAGTTTAGAGAAAGTCGCATCTCTGTTAAAGGCTGTAGGATTTTATAAGAATTTTTTAATGAAATATTTTAACAAGACTGCACTGAATATACAAAATATTCATCTATAGTCAGTGAATGGTGGTTTCTTGATAAATGACTTGAAAACAAAAAGTGGCTTTTATATTATATAAGTGAATCAATACATTTGCAGAGAAATGCCTTGTACCTTTTTTAACCTAAGAATTAAATTTTCTGTTTCTATTTAAATTTCAAATGTGATTCAACACAGTTACAGAATCCTTAAACTTGTAATTTAAATCTAACTAAATCTTATGTTAATGATAATTCTCATTCTATACAAAATTTGAATACTTATGTTTTTTACAGTGATGTTCACTCTGTACAAGACCCTAGAGCATAGTACTCTTAATTGATTGTGTGGACCTTTTGCATTCCAAAAAAACAGAAGCCATCACCTACTGCTGAAGATGAAACAACCTTGGCATTCCTTGGACAGGATTGCCTATTTGTCACTGGCTCAAAGTGATGAATCCAACACTTATTGTGGATTAGGAAGCATTTAAAGAAACCAGCTGTATCTGCTTCAAACAATATCAGATATTCCCGTGATGTGATCAGCCTGTTAATGGTAATGGCTACTTGATTTATAGTCAATTGCATGTCAACCATCACCATGTAATGAACATGATCAATGTTTTACTTGGTGGTGGCAGTTACAGGATATCCAGACATTGAATCATGTTCCTCTCCTACATTCAGCTACCCACTTTTGCACTGTTAATAAACCTGGAGTGTCATCCTACACTGTAGCAACCATGTCAGCATGAATGCCCTTGTGGTCTAAATCCTTTTTCTGCAGGTACTTGATAACAACATGATGCCAAATTTTGTCCATTTTCAAGAGACGCCCCTACTAATTACTTTTGAAGTCTTTGAACAATTAGATGTCAGTTTACCTGGAAAGAAACAATGCAGTTATTAATAAGAAGAGTGGAAATTAATGTATTTCACAAATCAAGAATCAGTATTTCAGCATATGAACTTTTCAGCTCACTCTTGTACAATTGTACAACCCATTAAAATGTCAGTATTCATTTTTGATAACCAGCGCAAGTTTCGATATCTTTGATACTTCAACCAAAATATAAGAATTCCAAATGAAACATAAGTTTGTAATGAACACATTTATACTTCTTCTTCCTCTTCTTATTCTTCTTTTTCTATATGCCGTGTCTCTTCAGGATGTGGGCAAGCATGGCTCTCCACAACTTCCTATTTTTGTAGCTCCTAGTAAGGTTTGTCTTTCTACCCTGCCTCCTACCAATTGTTCTAACATTTATTAGACACAATTGTCAGGTAGATATCCTGCTGCCTCCCCATATCCCTTTTGAATTAAATATGTCTGGTGTGTGTCAAATTCTCCAAGCACTCTTTCTTTATTATATGTTCAGACATATCTCTTTTAGTGTCATTTTGTTTGAATTTTCCTCACAATTTTCTCATTACTCACATGTTCTGTCCATGGTATTCTCAGCATCCTTCTGTAGAACCATATCTCTGTTGCATCGTCTCTTTTTCATCTGTGAGAAAAATGTCCAACATTCACAGCCATATAGAAAAACATCACAGTTCAGCACTCTTTTCTTTGCTTCTAACAAAATTTTCTTAGTACCTTACTTTGTTTTATTAAGGTATCTTTTGCTATTCCAATTTTCCATCTAGAGACACAAAATTCTATCATATTTTACTCTGACATCATTATACTTGTAACCTGAAATATAAATTGTAAAATCCATTTGACTTTAAAATGAAATGTGCTTTAATAATACAATTTGCAATTAAAAGATCAAAGGGGAAATTTAGCCAATCAACCAGTACTAAAAGTGGCAAATTATTCAGCATATCTGGTCAGAAAATACCATATAAAATCATAGCTGTGACTGATTAATGTGTTACACTCCATGGTGGTAATATATTGTTAAGGGGCAGATAACTGCTTCTGCTCTTGGCAAAAATATTATCATCAATCTAATTGGGCTGTGGCATGCCTGACTGGTTATTTGCTTTGCAATGCTAACAAACGCTTTAAATTCCTTTTAAGAAAAAATACTTCATTTTTTTTATTTCAATCCATTTCTGCATTATTATGCCATTCTCTTAAATACTTCCTTTTAGGGATTTTCTTAAACAATTAGGAAAGATTTTGTTTCTTCCTGTGGGCTCAATAATATGGCCTTGTATTAGAAATGGTATAGCTCAACAAATACCTACTGATGAATAATTTGTATCATTTTCATACATTTTCTTTATGAGATATTTTGATTTTTTCACACTTATTATTATATTAGGTTGGTGCAAAAATAATGACGTTTTTTTTATGTTAAAAAATACGTCATTATTTTTGCACCAACCTAATATTTACATTTTCTAGCTAATTTGTTATAATATGGAGAGGGTTGTAAGGAAATTTTCTTGGTGCATACTGGGAGCTGTTTATTTTTGGGAATGTATTTTTACTTATTGAAAAGAAAGCATGATAAAAGAAAAGGATGTGCAGATACAGAAGATGATGATTGATATTGTTTGATGGTTATAAGGTTAAAAAAATTAATTTATTGATTTCTTTTTTGTTTTTTTTTTTCATTGCTTTTTCCGCTCACTTTTCATTGGCTCACAGCCTTGCATCCTGTTTGTGAAAGATTTCTGATTGGTTAGTCAAACTCTCTCTTATTAGACATGGTGAAATTTTGGTCTCTTTATTTTCATTTATTTATTTTAGCTCTAGAGAAGAGAGTTTTCTAAAATTATTTATATTTTTCTGTATGCGTCTGTGGGTGTTTTATGCATAATTTTTAATAGTAAAAATATGTATTTTATTTTTTCCATTTGATTGTTCTTCTAAAGTCAGATTCATTATTTTTGTCTGTATTAAGTCCTTCAGAATTTGACAGAGAGTATTTTGATTCTGACTGACTTTTGATAAAATCTCAAGCTGTCTTATTTTCCAAAAGTAAACAGGCTTTAGTCTGTTAATTGAAATGGTATTATTCACCTCATCAGAAAATTTTATTGTAAAGTGTTTCTGTTTAAGGTGTAATACCTCTATAGAGATACAGTATACATTTATCTCCTTTTGGTGAAGATAAGTCATGTGGGTCACATGACAGCCGGTTTGTGACGTCACTTCATACAGTGACCAAATTTTTCAGTTCATGAACACCAACCAAATGGTAAGGTTACTTTCTTTTAGCCTAGGACAAAAAGCCCTGCCTGAGGCTAAATCTGCCTTCACAGCATTTTACAAGCACATGATGTCGTTTCCTTTTGGAATATAGATTAATCCTGCCCATTTGAATCTGGTGTCCTAAAAATGACTTCTCCATGTCAGGAGTATCTCCATATTACATGTAAGGTCTTTCCTTTTTGTTTCTCGATGCACTCTGTTTTGCTATCTAGATATATGTCATATATAGTTCTCCACGTCGGACATATATATATATATATATATATATATATATATGATTTTGTGTATATTGTACTATTTTAAAAGTCTCTCTGAGAACAAAGCATATTTATCATTCTTTTTCTTTTGAGCCATTCTGTGCCGTCCATGAAATATCGATGTTATTATATCATGAATATAATAATACTCATAACGGGAGAAGCATAAATGAGAGAATAAATCTTTCTTCCAAGCACTCCTATTACACCTCAAATAGACTAGTGTACGGTGCATCCAGGGCTTTCCAAACACTGTATATTGGTAACCAAATATATTTACAAGTATTTTCATCTTTTTCAGACATATGAATTGGTTAAGGAATGGATAGATCGTCGGTCACAATTTTCTGCATTTCTTTAGCTAAATTCTTTATTTGTGAATTTGTTATTCCAATGTTCTTGTCTTTGTGTTGATTAATATTCGGGGAGGTTGTGCGTTACCACCTGTTACAGCAGTAAATGGGGAATAAATCAGCTCATTAGATGTTACTTTGATTCCGAGAAGGATAATAGGTAGAGCAGACAACAGCAATTTGTTCCTGGCACTGATTGCCGTTTTTGGAGTTCGATACGCCCGTTCAATTAATCTATTTGTTTGTGGATGGTAGGATTCTGTCTGCAGTCTGTGAAAACTCATAATCTGAAAAACAATTTTTGATTCGAATTGAATGCCTCTGTCTGTAACGACATGGAGAGGAACTCCAAATTTGCATATCCACGTGAAACCAAGTGTCCTGAAATCGAAAGACACGTTTCTATACGTTAGCAGCTATTAGCAAGTATTGATAAAGTGAGAAATAGGGATCAGTAAGATTTTTCACTGGTGTCACGAGGTCCATTATATACAGGTGCGTTGTTAGGAAACGATTTGAACGTAAATCAAATGACTGAATTTCACTTTTTGTTTATTTGGTAATTATTTGCTTTCTCGCCATGCTGATATTCCTTGCACCATATATCTATTGATTTACTTATTTTCAACCAGTAGGACTTCAATCTTATCATTTTTATTGAAGCTTATATTCCACGATATAATAGATTATGTAGACTGCCAAATACCAATTTTTGGAACTTTTGCGTCAGAAAAGGTTGTCAACACGTCGTATAGAATAGTTTGATGTTCATTTATAGGATATGGCTTCAGCTGATCCTGAATGTATTTAATTTCTTCATCAGTAGCTTGGTGTTTCACCATTTGCTGCAAATGACTTACATCTATAGTAAACCCTATTTCAAACGCAATCACATACCCACATATATATCGCATTAAAACATGCCAAAACATTATTTTCTACCAAATAACAGACAATATTTACAAACATGGCAAAAAGATTTCGCAATACAACACAGACCATTTAAACCAAAGTGTCAATTGGTTAAAAATTAACATCATCATGAGAAATATTTGACCAATCAGAGAAAACTAAAACCCTATTTTTTCGGGACTACTTCCAGGAAAAAATTCTTATAATGACTTACAGCTTTTAAGTTTCAGGAACAGAGATGTGACTGTCTCCAAAGCCATTCAAGCACAAGAAAGATGTGACTACCTAGCCACCCCACCCTCACACCAACGCATGCTGAAAGAAACATGTTGGCGACTTGAAACAAATCATCTCCAACAACAAACGCAGGGACAATCAGTGACAATCAAAATTTTCTGGCGCGGCACAGGGAGCCAACTTTCCTTGCGGTGGACGAAGCTATTGTATTTGTTCCATCTCAGGTCAGTAGTCAATGTGAGACCGAGTAGTCCCAAGGAGGTGCTTTCGTAGAGTTTTACTGCGACTGTGCTAATTTTCAGAGTAAAAAACAATCACAATCATTTGATTATCGATCATTTCGTGTAATGATGCACCTACAGCATAATTAAAATGATCTGGTTTGAGTTGGGTTAAGCAAGAGCAGTTACACTTGATGTCTTTTTCATAGTATCAAAAGATTCTATTTCTTCTTTTTTTAGTGTTATGATCATAGTGGTGTGGCGCTTAGGAGTTAAAATGAACAGTTGATTTACCCACGCCAAGAAGATTAATTGATGATGATAATGACGAGGAAACACGGATAATTTTAACAAAACAAGATAAGGAATTTTTTTACGAATTTACATGCTTGAATTTGTGTCAGTATCTTGTTTCAGGAAAATAAATCAGAAATTTTTAATGTCCATAGTTTTAACAAATTGTCATGTAGAGAAAATGTTCATACAACAGATTAAATGATCTAATACAAAATAATATTCAAAAATGTTTAAAACAAAGTTAAGATTGTATACATTCAAAAGTAAACGAAGAGAGATAGAGTGAAATGCTTAACTTTCTTAGATTGTTGAAAGAAAATTCTTTGAAGTAGCGCATACTTTGTTAAAAGGCCAATACTATAATTGGCGAGTCATTGGCAAAAACTTCAATACTGGACACGGTGAACAGAAACAAAACCTTTCACATGACTTCAGACACTCTTCTTTTATTAATTTAATGTTTCTCTTTATTTTATATAAAAAGTAATTTCGCTTAGGCTCACTACTTTTCTAAATGGTAGATGCAAAGTAGATTATAGCAAGAAAAATTGTCTGGCATGACATAATAAACAAACTTTCCTAACAGCGGACTTATATTTGATTCAATATTCACTCTTCACATCAGTAGAAAATGTTAAACTGAGAAAGTGCAATGAGTTGCTCTCCAGGAGGTTAGCATTGGCCATGCTGATGGAAGGCAAAACGTTTCTTTAAGATGATTAAAAGAGAGTAGTTAGTGTTTTGGAGGCATTAAAATTAACAAGCCATTTCTTGCCTCAGTTAACAACAGATTTGTTTTATTTACATCTGATTGATACTGTAAAAAACGTCTTTATATAGAAAAACTATTTGATAATTAAAAAGTATTAAATCCAAATAGTGTTGGGTATCACCCCCTAACTCGGTGAAATGTTCGAAAGAAGGTAACTTGTAAGACAAGATGTACAGAAACCTACTGAGACACTGATTGTGCTTAGATAATACTTATATAGTTCTCAGTTCTCACAAGAGTCAGTTACCAAGATTTACTGTAAAAGATATAAAGAATCCATGAGACTTAACAGAAAGTGATTGGTCATGAGAAACATCAACTATTCAGCAGATTAAAAAAAAATTAAAAACATATGTAGTATTCGATTATTGGAAGTGTAAAGATGTTTACATGTCTTTACTCTTCCAATAATATAGCAATAAAATACCACATAAGTTTTTTTTTAATTTTGAGATATGGTCAGATTTGTGAATAAATATGACTTCATAATTTATTATTTCATTTCTGAGATGAGTAAATGTCAATATTCTTGTATTATTTTGAAATATTGTTCTCATCTTCACTTGTAAAGATGTTATTATAGACACAACGTTTCAACCAAATACCCTCTGGTGTCCATTGTTTGATTGATATGGGATATCTGTTAATTATTTTGATATTTTGCCCTTGTTATATTAGGTACTGTTAATTCTTGCTGAATTGGTGCCAGATCCAGGGACTGAACTTATGACTATTACATGACAGTAACATGTGTATAACCGATTCCTATATCAATTATGCCACTGTCCCAAATAATATTAGTGATTTTATTTTAGAGCCTTTTATATTCAATGTCAGATTTTTTTTTTTTTTTTTGTTAAAACTACCATTCATGGTTAATCTGTAGTTAAAACCATCACTTGTGGCTGACTGGTGGTTAAGACCCCCAATCATGGCTAACTTGTGGCTAAAACCACTACCCATGTCTATTTTGCAGTTAAAACCCCCAGTCATGGCTGACTTGTGACTAAAACCATTACTTATGTCTATCTTGTAGTTAAAATCATGGCTGACTTGTGGGTAAAAAATTATGCCTGATTTGTGGTTAAAACCACCAATCATGCTTAAAATTCTCAATTATAGCTGACCTGTATTTAAAACCATCAGTGTATAACCATCACGTTTAATAGAATAAACATTTTAAGGTGGTCTTTATCTAAATGCCTACTTGAATAGAATATGGTAATGTTTAAGTATGTGGATTCCATGTGTACATAGGACCAGGAACCAAAAAGTCCAGCACTCTTCTATCTCAGAGGTAGCATCTGAAAAGACAGGCCCCATCTATCTGGGCTTAATTATTTTTTGTCTTTCAAATCAAAATGTTGAGAAAGGAGAGTTAGAGAGTTGATAGATACCAAAGCCAGCATGACAGTCACAGAAAATGGTCATTATTGTCTCCTTGGACCCTATGTATGTATATGGGCACCCTACATTAAATTAACCACATGCCAAATTTGCCTACAGTGGTGGGGTAGGTAAATACTACATCTTTGAGTATGTGAACACAAGAAGACTGTATAGCTTAAGATTTAGTCTGGAGTCACCAACATTCAAAATCTTGGACTGGAGACATCAACAAACATGATCCAATTAATTAAAAGATAAATCATTTGTCTAATTAGAGAAGCTTATATTGATTTTCAATAAAGAAAAGAATGCAGGAAGAAGACTTAAAACTGAAATTATAATTTATATCATATTATGCAAAAAATATTTTTCAACTCAAATAGTTAATGGTGGGAGGAATCAAGATTATAATAAAAAATAAAGTTAAAAATCAATAAGTATTTCAATCAATAATTATGTCAATGCAGAAGAGGAACACAGTTGCTAATTAGAAATATCTGCTGAAGAGTAGAAGAAAACATTACAAGAAGATTGGTGCAAAGGAAAAATTCAAATTCTATAATACTACTTTAACATCTAATCTTTGACCTGTCAGTTGAGGTCAAGAATATGCAAAATGCATCTCCATGGAGGAAAGTTAAATAATTTAGATGTTGCTAATATACCAGAATATAAAGTCAGTGGCTATGGTTAAATGTAAATGAATGTCAGAACTGCCCAACAAACAGAATTGACAAAGTTTGCAAAAAGCAATAACAAGAAAAAGAAAAGAACAGGGCAAAAAATAATATAAAGCAAGCAAACAATATGTGCAAGGCAAAGGAACAGTAATATGGCAAAAGGTTCACAAACAATTAGGGTTGGCACACAAGAACAATTTCGGATAAGTGAATGTCATGTTCTGACTTCAAGACAAGACAGACCAGGACTGAGTCATATGAAACTGAGACCTGGCCTATTTCATTAGCTAGGAAGAAATCCTAGCATGCATTTGTGTACTTGTCTATAAATTGAGAAGGGGAAAGTGTTTTACAGTCATTCATAGTCTAGATTGGAGCCAGTACAGAAGTACTCTGTGGTTACATTCACCTACATGCAAATACATTTGGAAAAGGTATGAATCCATCTCTTCTCCCTCCTCCCAGCTATGGGTTGAATAGCAGGACAGACTAAGTTCCGTAGCCTTGGTTAGCAACCAGTCTACTGCAGAAAGAAATGGCAGTTTACTGCAGGAAAATTTTCTGCCTAGTTAGTCAGGAATTGAAAGATGTAAAGGTACTTTACTCACTGACTGTGTGGTTAGTTTTCTCATTTTAAAGTCAGATTCACCATTTTAAACTGTTAAACATAAGTTCATGTTATGCATGATAATAGCAAAAAAAAAAAAAAGCCAAATCAATTTGAATATTTTCTGAGACAAGCGAAACTCAGGAAAAAAGTCAGAATTTTAAGAAGGAGCTGTTGGAAAAACTGACCATGAGATGGAATTCAGATAGGACACATGACACAGTGAATAAAGGCATTAGTTAGATCCAGTGACCAGTGGTCTTGGTCGGAGGAGGATTGTGGGAAGAGGTTAGCCTCCTTATAAAAATCGTCCTCCGTACTCTCACGAGACCTAATTTCTCTATCAGCTGACAGTACAGGCTGATGAAAAGTTGAATACAGAGAAAATTATAATTTTAATAGTTAATGTTAATTGAAGAAATAGAATTGGTGACATGCAAACAAAACTTATTCCTACTTTTTAACTCTTGTGTAGACAGAACATATGTCTACATTCTTTTAAAATCATTTCACACCAAACGAAGCAATAAAGTCACTAAGACACAAGAGATTACTGAGTGTTAGGGAATATGAGAAAAAGAAAACATTATTAAAGAAAGCAAACAATTGTAATGAACATTTAAGGTGATGACAATTGACACTGCATTTACATTTTTGAAGATAAAAGTTGAGTAGAAAGCAAGAAGCCAGAATAGAACTCTACAAGCGAGATGTGTGAGAGAAGAAACTGTTAGGATAGAACTTACATCTAGTCATTTCAATTGTAAAGTAATGAGACCTATCTGCCAATCTGGCAGTATGCTTAAATTCATAAAGGAGGAAAGTAATATTTATTTTGATAATACAAAAATGTGGCATGTGGCCAAAAGAGGGGAGAGAGAAAGGCTGATCTTCAATCTGTCTTAAAACTTAGCTAGCCACAATTACTGACCCAAACATAACACATTATCCTTTATACCAAAACAACACATTCTTACTCATCATTTTTATTACAGCCACCAAAGTCACTATGAAGTCCGAACTAGTTCCCATATGTACAATTTGTCTGTGGAAAGAGGAGAATAAAAATAACAAAGGAAGAAAGATCATCAAAAAAATTACTATGAAAGTATTTATAGAAAAGACAGGGAAGCTATGATATAGCAGTGGAAAAAGGACTGAAGCCAAGATGCTATGTTTGAACCAATAACATAGCAGATTCTTTTTTGGATTATACCAAGATTCTCTAATTGCATAGCAGAAGCACCAAACCAGATGAGACAGCAATGTTCAATATGTGGATGAATGGTAGACTTATAAATGTATAAGATAGAACATGTCGAGGAAATATTGATTATCAAAACGATAAATTTCAGCATTAAATAACCCCAAAAAAGGTTGATGCGTCATAAAAAAAAAATGAAGCATCTAACATTGAGGGCCGGTATAAATAAAATTTCATCTTCAATAAGATTATGAATATTCATGGTGGCTGGTTAGTAACCCAGATATACAGGGTGCGATCGATAAATTGTCGTCTAAATTACACAAAAATGAAAATAACACTGATGTCTCATTTTAACAGATATATTTACCAAAATTACACAAAAATATATTGAAATACCAAAAGAGTAAATGTATTCAATAAAATCATCATTGGCTTCAACCATGGCCCCCAGATGATTTGGAATCTCCTGCGTATATTCTGGAAGGTCTCCTCGTTCTCAGCAGCCACCCTTTTTACATTTTTATGTGTGTGTGTGTGTGTGCACGATGGATAAATTGTCTAAATTATGTAAAAATGAAAATAACACTGACATCTCATTTTAACAGATATATTTACCAAAATTACACAAAAATATATTGAAATATTAAAGAATAAATTAATTCAATAAATTTGCCACTGGCTTCAGCCACAGCCTCCAGACAACTTTGGAATCTCCTGCAACTCTTCTGCACAGTCTTCTTGTTTAAGATGGTGAATGATGCCATAATCCTTGCCTTCAGTTCATCTTTGGTGTTACTGGGAGTTTTGTTGGTCTTTCACTCAACTGTACCCCACACATAATAATCAAGGGGGTTACAGTCTGGGGAGTTAGATGACCAGATGGAAGTGGTGGTGTGGTCACAGAACTTGACTGACAGACATGACAGGTTTCTCCTGCTTGTGTGGCCTGATGCAGAGTCCTGTTGCCAGATATAAGGCCTTTCAGCAGCCACCCTCTTGACCCAGAGAAGTACAAGTGATCACTTCAAACACCTTCATAACCATTAACTCTTTCTGAATCCTCTGCACTGACCTCAGATTGACATCCAAACACTTTGAAATGTTCATATTGAAGCTTCCAATGCAAATGCAAGCAGTACAGAATGCTGTTTCCAAATTTCTGGTGGAGTGAATTGCATTAAGGTGCCCTTTTTCTTACAGACGGTGCACAACTGACCCTACTATACTGTGCAGCCAACAAAATCAAAAACAAAATATATATATATATATATATATATATATATATATATATATATATATATATATATATATATATATATATAATTGTATTGTATACTAGAGATAAAGGATTTAAAGATACAGAGATGATCTCTCCCTCTCTGTCTCTGTCTCTTTCTCTCACTCTCATACTGATTATATTGTTTTTATCATGGTCTTGGGCAGGCTGAGAACTTTTCTTTACACCCTTGTATACATTATGCATTTATGAATTCATTTCAAGTAACATGGAAATGATTTTAAGCATCAAATCTAGATTTATTATCAATTAATATAGGTATGTTGAGAGGGTATTTTTTAAAATACTAAAGTATGTCCAATACAAGGTTCGAGAGTCACTTGAGGTAGATTGTTAGTGCCAATATGGTTATAACGAATGTGGTGTGCGATATGAAGTAAAAAGCACGTGGAAGGAAAGGGAAATTATAAGTATGAGGTGGAAAGATGAAAAATGACCTTTGACTTGAAGATGTTAACATTATCTTATTGAGGGAAGCATCCATGCAGATGTTAATATATTAGAGTAGATTCACTTTTTTTAGGGAATTTAGGAAGATGACATTAATATTTTCTCATTGATATTTTTTCTCCAATAAAACAACAGAAACACAGGGGGGGTGTGAACTATTAATTGATTAGTCTGTAGGAATTAATTGATTAGTACATAGGAAAGTATCTTGACTGGAGAATCAATGATTTTAACGGAAAATGCAGTCTCCTTACATTACTCTAGCAGTATACATACACAAGTACACACACACACACAGACACAAATACATAAGCAAGTATTGACACAAACAAACACTCACACAATTTTGCAGTCTAATAACAAAAAAGCTTTTAGTTTCAAAAACAAATATTTACATTTTAGCAGAATATTCTTTTCTGTCATTGCACTTAATTCAGTGGTGAGTATTAATCATATAGATCGAATATTATACAGTGAAAATTACAGATTGAAATTCAATTAATAGCTCCATGTCTAGGCTAAAAATTTATTGATTCTCAATTCTATAAATTCTTCATGAAATTATAAATGTCTTGATATATTGACATTTCTCAACTCTTTAATTTAATTCATTAATGTTCACCATGAAATCTGGGATTAATTATAAAAATTTAGATAAAAATCCAGTATTTATTAGAGATTTCTAAAATAAAAATATAGTATTAATTACAGATTTTTTTTTATAAAACCATCCAGCATAAATTATAGATGCTTGTATTAAAAAAATCCAATATTATTGTTTTTTTAAATAATTTAGATAAAAATCCTGTATTTATTATAGATGTCTAAATTTAATACAGTATTAATTAAAGATTTTTATTTAAAAACAACTTGTATCAATTATAGGTTTGTTTATTAAAAAATCCTGTATTAATTATAGTTTTTTTATTTTATTTTAAATAATCCAGTATTAATTATTGCTTTTTATAAAATATTTTAGATAAAAATCCATTATTTATTACAGATTTTTTTTTAAAAGTACAGTATTAATTGTAGATTTTTATAAAAATATCCAGTATAAATTATAGGTTTTTATTTTTAAAAATCTATTATTCATCATGTTTATTTTTATTAAATCCAGTATTAATTATAGGTTTATTTATTAAAAAAAAAGTCTTGTTTTAAATATAGCTTTCTACCTATAACCTATTAATGACCGCTGCCTCATTTTTAATTGTGATGGACATAACTTTTTAAATTCAATTTTGAATTATGGAAATTTTCAGGAAATTTTCTCGTCTACTTGACTACTACTTTTCTCTGACTTTCCATGAAAATTACCCACAATCCTTAAAGTGTTTGATCAAAATTCTTTTGAATCTCTGCAATGAGGCACAAAATGTTAGAATCACTTGGGCATGACACCAGCAAATTGGTTTGGGGCTGTGAATAGCTTTAAATTCAATGTTTCCTTTATGGCTTCCTCTGTTCACATGTGTCATATGCTAGACATGGCCAGTATTATTAGACTTTTATTAATACATATTTGTTAGACTCCATCTCCCCAACAGACCATGAGTGTATTTCATTCTTCTTAATTCCGCAGGAAATCTGCCCCAGGGCCAAATGTCATTCTGACCTTTTACAACAGGGGCAACTAACATCAGAAATTGTTTGTTTGTGCATTAACTGTAAAAATAAAGACACATTGAATCAGTCAGTCCAGTGGGGCTGAGTCAGACCTAATTTTGCTTACATATTCAAACACTCACAATGGCGGTTTCATAAATTAAGGCATGAAAATACCAGTCACCATACAGTATTGATTCCTATGTCTTTACTGGTTATATTTACATAAACTCAATCCCCAATACAGAGTTCACTTCACACATAATTATAGCAAATTTTATACAATACAATTATATATATTATATGTGTGTCTGTATATATATATATATATATATATATATATGAAATGAACAACGACCTCCAATTATTTTAAGACATTTTTATGTTTATACATTCATTTTTATAGATACAAATATTTAAGTAAATGCTCTGTTTATAATAAACAGTTTTAACAACATTTACCAGCCTGAATGTCCGAGAAATTGTCATAGGAAATATGCATCCTCCAACAGGATTCGAACCTGTATCCTATACAGAACCATCATATAGCCTGACGTACTTTTACCAATTTCACCACAGAGGAGCATTCGGTTAGCAAGGTTGATTTTACTGTTTTTAATCTACAATTTTCCATGATTTTCTCACGTACATTCATATCTGCTCAACGCATATTCAAATGTAAACAAATTACATCACACATTATGAAATGGACAAAGTCCGACAATTTAAGCAAATGCTCTGTTTATAATAAACAGAGCATTTACTTAAATATTCATATCTATAAAAACGAATGTATAAACATAAAAATATCTTAAAATAATTGTCGGACTTTGTCCATTTTATAATATATATATATATATATATATATATATATATATATATATATATATAGAGAGAGAGAGAGAGAGAGAGAGAGAGAAGGAGAGAGCATGCAATGGGTACATTCACACCAATTTATAATTTTAATTTCACGTGTACAGGTTGTTTGTTTTTGATTTTGTCAACTGCACAGTATAGTAGGTTTAGTTGGGAACCATCTGTGAGGAAAAGAGCGCCATGACACAATTCACTCCACCAGAAATTTGGAAATGGCATATTGTATTTCTTGGCATTCATACCAGAAACTCCAATACAAACATTTGAGTGTGTTTGGATGTCAATCTGAGGACAGTGCAAAGAATTTGGAAAGAGTTGGTTGATATATCCAGTCAACCTCATGGTGCTTGTAGTGGTCACAAATGATGACAATGTTATGTCTCCAGTCATCTTCACACAGGACCTCAGACTCAATACCAAGGGCTAGATCAAGTGCCTTGAGGAGATAGTGCTGCTCTGGCTCAAGAGGGTGGCTGCTGGAAGCCTCTCTGTCTGGCAACAGGTCTGCAACATACCACACAAGCAGGAGAACCCAGTTATGACTGTCAGTCAATTTCTGCGACAATCCCTTATATCTGGCCACCTAACTCCCCAGATTTCAACACCCCTGATTATTGCTCCTTGTAATACCAAAGATGAACAGAAGACAAGCATTATGGCAGCATTCACTAAGTTAAACAAGAAGAGTGTCCAGAAGAGTTGCAGGAGATTCCAAAGTCATCTGAGTCCTTGGTTGAAGCCAATGGTGATTTTATTGAATAACTTTACTCTTTAGTATTGGAATATATTTTTTTGTAATTTTGATAAATTATATCTATTAAAATGAGATGACAATGTTATTTTTATTTTTGTATAATTTAAATGACAATTTATCCATCGGTGCTAATATATATATATATATATATATATATGTTTATATACTCTTTTTATAAATACAAATATTTAAGTAAATGCTCTGTTTACAATAAACAGTATTAAACAACATTTACCAACCTGAATGTCCAAGAAATTTTCATAGAAAATATTCATCCTCCAACAGGAATCGAACCTGTATCCTATATGGAACCATCTTATAGCCTGACCTTGCTAACCAAATGATCCTCTGTGGCCCAATTGGTTAAGACATGTCAGGCTATATGACAGTTCCGGAGGACAAATATTTTCTATGAAAATTTCTCGGACATTCAGGCCGGTAAATGTTTTTTAACACTGTTTATTATAAACAGAGCATTTACTTAAATATTTGTAACTATAAAAAGAATGTATAAACATAAAAATGTCTTAAAATAATTGGAGGTCTTTGTTCATTTCATATATATATATATATATATATATATATATATATATATATGTTTTTTAGTGGTTTGCTGATTAGGAGGTATTTAAGGCAAGCAGGCCTTGTGGTAGACTGCTCATTATATATTTGGATAGATTATCCACTATTTTTATCCCAATATACAACCTAATCATAATACACTTCATGACCATTTTATACCTTCATATTTTGTATTAGGTTGGTGCAAAAATAATGACGTAATAATGTCGTTTTTTGACGTATTTTTTAACGTCAAAAAA
>OZ010579.1:117160509-117170509 GCA_963932145.1 Acanthosepion lycidas
GGGATGTAGCTCACTTCATACAAATTAATGGTAAGTAATGTGCATAGACTTTAGAGGGAAAAATTGTATATTGAATGGGAAAATTTGTAAATAATATAGAGAAATGGGGGAATATTATCTACAGAAACTGTAATTGGAGATTTGTACATATGCTGCTGCATTTTGACAAAATAATAAGTGTAGATTGATTTGTTTCTTAATGGTTTATCAACCTTTTACACGCTATTTAAAGCTAGAAAATATTTTTACATTGTAAGAATTTTTGAAGGTAATAATGATTTACTGATACAAGTTCTGGGTGGAGAAGTTAATTTATACTGTTCTCAAGGGTAACTGCACATATGAATATAACAAACCTAACAGGAATTGGAACTTGGCTCTCCAATTTCTAATTCTGAGTCATCATCCATTATACCACCCACACATCCAAGCTTACAGCACCTGTTATTCCCAAGTGGTCACCCATTTAGGTACTGACTTTACTCTACTGCTTAACTTTGGTCATCATATAAGAATCAGTAAGAATATTAGGCAAAAATCAATATAATGTGGTCATAAGCTGAATAAGTGTAGAAACATAATTATATGTAGGCTTATTGAATTTTTTAAAATAATTTCACTACAAGCAAGGCAATAAAGTCACTAAGATGCAAGGGATTAATGGGTGTGAGAGAACATGAGAAAAAAACTAAGGAGAGAAAACAATAAAAGAACAGGAAATAAGAAGACAGAAAATAATGATTGACATTACATTTAAACTTTTGGAGGTCAAAGTTGACTGGAGAGCAAGAAACCAGAAGAAAGTACCACAAATAAGAAGTGTGAGAGGAGAAACTATTAGCATAGAACTTACAGTTACGTCTAGCCATTTCAACTGTAAAAGGATGAGACCTAGCTGCCAACCTAGTACTGCACTTAAATTTACAAAAGTCTAGGTCTCATAGAGGAATGTTTATTAGAACAATTACCATGAAAATATTTATAGAAAAGGCACCAGGAAGCTGGAGCAAAGATGCCAGGTCAGGACCAATAAAATTGAGAATTCTTATTTGTTTTTATCAAGAATCTCTCTATATATAACATAAACACCAGACTAGGATGGTCACAACTATTTTGAACTCAAACATTATATATCACCAAAAAACAGTGCAATTTTTAGATAGTATAAAAAATCTAAAATAGCAAAAAATTGTTAAACATATAAACTACTATTAATCTGAAATTTAAAGAAAAAAATTACTATTTTTTTTCCAATTCCTGTATTTTCTAGCCTATAAGTCACGCATACAATTTTTATTCTCAATTTAAAAAATTATGAACTGGCATTATGAAAAGTGATCATCTTTTCACTATCTATGTCTATGGCAATTTGCACACTAACATGAGAATTTGCCTTTGAGTGGCTATATTTATTTTCCTCTGGTCATACGTAACACACCAGTCCAAGGTTGCTGTAGTAATTCCATGATTGCTACTGTCTAGTGCTGTTGATCCTGATCCCATGGTAAGAATCTGGAAGTTGTATGGAAGTTAAAAAGTTGTACATTTGTGTGTATTTTAGATGAAGATGGTGTTCAAAAACAAAAATAGAAGCATACAAAACTTGGATTCTACTGCAAACATTGATTCTTTTATAGTAACTGTAGTGAAACAAAGTTCTTAATGTCTCTTGAGTATGTCCATTTTCTTTTTTGGTCCAAAAGTTAGGGCAAGTAAGTGTAAGTAATGTATTTGTGGTCAACCTCAAGTCAGCCTTGCACAGAGTTGGAACAGCAAAAAAACGTTTATCCTCACTTTATTGTTTTGGTTTACACATAGTTATAGGATATCTATATTTTTTTTTTCTTGGTCCAGAATTAGGGTAAGTCAGTACAAGCTTTGTTACCATGATTGCACTAAAGTCAGCTTTGCACAGATTTGGAACAACCAAAAAATTTTATCCTCACTTTATTGTTTTGGTTTACACATAATTATGGGATGTCCATTTTTTTTCTTGATCCAGAAGGTAGGGTAAGTCAGTACAAGCACTCAAGTCAGTCTTGCACTGAGTTGGAACAACTAAAGAGAAAGATTGACTGAATTCATAGTTTGAGGTTTTGGAAAACATGTGTTAGTGCCATGCATTGGAAAGTGGAAAGAGTGTCCAGTCATCAGTGGACCAAAGAACTTCACACTTTCCAGTGGGAACATAATTACCACTTGGTTCACATCTTGAAAAAAAAAGAGGAGAAAGAGTGGAAAGCAAGAAAGGTTTACCTCTTTATATGGCTTCAACAATGATTTTAGGTGAAACCATGTGGGTTAATCATATATCCGGTTCCTTTACTCTTAGCATCATAGGAAAATAGATTTCTTTTTCCTTTTTTTTTTATTACCCATTATTTCATTTATCGATTTTATTTCATTTTCCCAGAGTGAAAGCCCACTGGTTTGAAAATCTTTGGTTTGACATTTTCAGGTTAATTTTATAAAAAAGGAACTATCTTCTTCTATGTGCATTTCAGGACATTGATGATCCTGGCTCTCCCCAATTTCCTGTCCATTGTAGATGTTAATAAATTTTGTCTTTTGTTATCTCTCTGTTCTGACATCCATTTACACAAGCTCACTAGGTAAGTTGTGCAATGTTTTCTCTGTCCTCTTTTTGCCTTCAATCTGCCCTGTGACTATCAAATTTTCCAAGCCCCCTTTCCTCATTATGTACCCTAGAAATTTCAAATATTTGTTCCTGATGTTAAGTATAAGTGTCCTTTTTTGCTCACATGTTTGGTCCATGATATTCTCAGCATCCTTCTTTCTATTTACATTATTTACATTGTTCGGACTGTTATCCTCATCTTTATTGCCATATTCACAACGTTTTGGCCATTGTATACCCTGACCAACTTACTAAAGGGAATTAATAGATATTGGGATATCCAAAAAAGTCATAGTGCAGGGAATTAGAACAATCAACCCCCAATAGGGATTGGTTTGAAATTCCAACATATATCACCTGAAGAAGGTCTGAGCGTACAATGATCGAAACATTGTGAATATGGTAATAAAGATGAGAGCAACAGTTTGAATGATGTAAATAGTGTAAATAGTTACAATATTTACAATATCTCATCTCAGAAATATAGATAGATCCTTCTTTCTGTTGCTTCAAGTCTCTTCCTCATCTGTGAGACAATTTTCCAATATTCATGTATGAGGACTGATATTACATAACAGCTTAGTACTCATTCTTTGTTTCTAATGAAATTTTCTTAATACTTTGATTAGTTTTTGAAAGTCATCTTTCACTATCCCAATGCACATTAGGATATCGATGTCACATTATCCGACCTCTGCTAAAACACATCCCAGATATCTAAATTGTTGTACTTGTTTGATTTGGTAACTCCATTTTGTAATTTGCATGTTGGGAAGCTTAAAATAAACAGCTACAGGATTTATTCAATTTCCTTATCTTCTACCAATAAGTCTGTATTCCTTGGTATGACAATAAACTATATCTGACAGCAAGGCATCTGATCAGGAGATTGAAGGTTTTGAGGAGCATGTTGTTCCCAGGTCCACCCTGATCTGGGGTGGTAGCACTTGTTAGCATCCAAGTCATGGGCAAAGAAAAGCAAAACACGATGAAAGAATAAAAATACATTTTATAGCAAAATGACCAACAATATATTTTATCTGTGCAATTGTGTTCAAAATATTTAAATTTCGGCACTAATATCCCATAGAGGTCAATATGTCACTAAACAAAATCAACCAAATAACCAACATGAAAGAACTCTTTCATGACATTAATCCATATAATATCCTAAAATTTCTTAAAGAAATCAAACTGTATTCCAAAATAATACTTCAACAAAACTGCAACATAAAACACACATATCACAACCTCTAATAATTATGTCCACACAAACATGTCTATGCACAAAAGCTGAGTATCATCTACCATGTATTCAACTGTGAAAGTAGAATAACATATATCATATTTTTATTACTTTAGAGATTCCAAGAAAATTAAATTTCAACATTAAATGACCCATAAGTAGTTGATATGCCATTATAACAAACCAATAAGTCTGAATGATTATTGTTTAACAATATTTTTGATTGATAATTGGCTACCAATTAGTCCTGAGTGATTATTGGCTCCTTGGAGTTGATGGGAAATTTATAATTTATTAAGATTTTCTCTAAATATATCAACTTCGTTTAACAAAAGAAAACGGCTGTTGAACATTATAAGAAATTAACAAAACTGATTAACATTCACGCCAAGATTTATAGTGTTGATCAAGAAAGGACAATTTGCAGAAAATATGGTTGTTGGCTTCTTCACTAAAAGACATTATTCAGGCTGTTAAATTTAAAATATGAGACAAGAAAGAACATTAAATTTTCTAACTTCTCTATTTTTTATTTTTCATAGTTAATGATTTTAATTCACTTTCACTTAACTGTAACCAACTTGTAAAACTTCAATGACAGAGACAAAAAAGAGTAAGTAAACAGTATATAATATAACATAAAATATAATATCAAAAACTAACTTTTTTTACAAAGAAAAAATTACTATGAAAGTAAATATGTTTTATAAGCTGGTACTGTTTATTCCCATTTTGAGAACAAAAAAATTTTTTATGTATGCAAGAAGAAATTTTGAGTGATAAATAAAGTGAAAAGACTAAATTGAGTCCATTGCTAGGCTAGCTGCTAAGATATTGGTTCACTGTGTCATGTGAGATAATTTTTCTCTCCAGAATCTATCCTACTTATCTATGTCTATCTTTCATCCATTCTTAGAATATTGCTGCCACATATGATCCAGTGCTCCTGCTATTTACATTGAGCTCCTTGATAAAGTCTAAAGAAGAACCAGCAATATTATTGATCCTGATCTGGCAGCTTGGCTTCAGTCACTTTCCCACCACCATAAGGTTGCTTCCCTGAGCCTTTTCTATAAATTGTTTGGATGAGCTCTTTGCTATGGTACCAAGACGTTTTGAATTTAAGTATAGTACTAGACTAGCATCAAGATCTCATCAATTTAGTTGAGATGGTTAGGTGTAACTGTAATTTCTATGCTAACAGTTTCTTTTCTTACACTTCTTGCTTGTGGAACTCTCTTCCTGCTATATGCTTTCCATCCAACTTTAATCTTCAAAACTTTAAATGCAATGTCAGTTGCTGTCTACTGTCCTCTAGATTACTCTTAACCTCTTGTGTCTTAGTGGCTTTACTGCCTTTCTTGGGATGAATTTGATTAAAAAAAATAAAAAGAAGAAGATGAATTTGGTTGGGTTGTACATCCAGGCACATCATATGCTAGAAATAAAAAATTTAATTTTAAGTGTCCCTGCATTTTCATCATATTTTTTGTGTATAATTGTAAGTGAATTTTTTTATTTCATTCGCTCTCTACACCTATATATAATTTTATCAATAAGAAACATTATTTAGTTTGAAGAAGTCCTTTTGAAAGACAAAACATGTCACAGGATTTTTCTTTTTTGTCATTCAATTACACACCATTACTTTTATAAATACATTTCATATTCTTCTATAAAACTGTAAACAATTTAATCAGTTGACAGTATTTTTAAAAAAGGTCTAAAATTTAATGTAATTTCAAAATACAATACATTGTGAATGAACGCATGAATGAGGATGACTAATATGAAACAAGCCCAAAGAAAAAAAACTATGAATAATTATGTTAGATAATGAAAATACATGATAAACAAGAGAAATGTTTATTTTTTTTTAATCCAACATGTCCAAAATAACATAAGCATAATCCTTAAATAGGTTGATCCACCTTCTACACAGGATCTAAGCAGCCAAGAAAAAGCACAGAATAAACTTTGGTAAAATATAAGAAAATTTTCTAGAACGCAATCTAAGATGAGTTTCTTCACACATATTGGAGATGGCAAGCATTCAACTTGAATTCTCGATCAAAGTTGACAGCAGTAAAGTTCATATCAGCTGAAAATTACTGTCAAAAGCAAAGAGAGATAGAGATAGAGAGAGAGAGAGAGAAAGAGAATAAAATCAATAATAGTAATGTGAAGGTTGTTTAAATTTCGTGCATAAATACAAGAGTCCCTAACCACAATTTCACCAGAGACACATGACAAAGACACATCCTGTATTATTTTCATTCTTATTCAAATATTAACTATTATTATTTTTTTTAATCATTTCACCCTATGTAAGGCAAAAATGCCACCAAGATATAAGGTGTTAATGGGAGTAAAAGAAAATAGAGAAAAGGTTAGTGAGGAGAAAGGACAATAAAAGAATAAGCTTCAGGAAGACAGAAAATGACAATTGATGTTTCATTTAAATTTTTGAAGATTGTAGGCAACAGGGAAGCAGGAAGCCAGAAGGAAAGCTTCACAGGTGAGAAGTATGAGAAAAGAAAGTTGTATTTACCCTACAGTTGCATCTAGCTATTTCAATAGTAAAATTATGAAACCTAGTTGGCAATCTTGTCATTTGGTTAAATTTATATGTCACAGTACCAACAAGGAAGCAAGAAGCCAGAAAAGAGTTGCCTAGTTGAGAAGTGCATGAAAAATTATGGTTTAAGATATATATATATATATATATATATATATTCATATAGTAAAGGTAATAAATCCATTGGTATATAATACAAGTGGATCCTAGTAAAAGAGCTCAATGTATTTATTATTACAGAGCAAATAAATAGTAGTAAACAATAAAATCCCAAATTCCTTCATATGGGGTATCAACCTATTTCAACCGACAAAAAATTTGTCAGTTTTATTCAATCCTGGTATACAGACTGAGTTCATGTTGGAATTAGAAATTTAACTGATATTATTTGAAAAACTGATACAGAATTTATTCATTTCAATGTTTCAGTCAGATGAAAGGCATGATACAGTGGTCAAGGGTGGGTGGAAGGTATTAGCCTTAAAGGTTTTAAAAAGTTTTTAGAAAACTAAACCTGGATATTAACCTTATGACATTACATTGGTCTTATATGAAGAATCAAGTGTTACTATGAAACTAGGAGAGGAATGAAAAGGGTTTTTTTAAATAAAATTTCTTGAAATTTCTCAAACATTCAGGTAGGTAAATCTAATTAATAAATACTGTTTATTTAAAAAAAGTGGATTTAATTAAATAAATTGTACCTATTAAAATAACATATAAACAGAAAATATATTAAATAATTGTGACACTTAATACATTTCATATATATATATATATATATATATATATATATATATATATATATATATAATTATTTTTTATAATTATATTTTTTAATTATTTTCTTAGGCTCTACTTTTGTACCGAGCACTGTTTTTTAAAAATAAAAACAAAAATAAAAAACTTCAGATTATTTACCTAACGAGTTCTTTCCTATTTTCTACATATTTGCACACACACACACATATATATATATATTTAATTTATTTGTCTAAACATTATTTTTTTAAATGGCTACTCATATTTGAGTAGATGCTCTGTTTTTATTTATTTATTAAACAATATATTTATTTATTTACATTTACATCTACTGACCTGAATATTTGGTAATGCATGTTAGAAAAATATATGCCCTTCGGCAGAAGATTTCTCGAATATTAAGGCCACTAGATGCAAATAAATTAATATATGGTTTAATAAATAAATAAAAATAGAGCATCTACTCAAATATGAGTATCAATTTAAAATAACATTTAAACAAATAAATTAAAAATATATATATATATATATATATATATATATATATATATATATATCAGATTTAATCTGTTTTCTAAATAGAGGTGGGTAAATCATACAACTAGATATTAGCAACTGTATATGCATGCATTAGTGTGCATACACAGGTAAGCAAATAAATATTTACTAAATTTTCTTTCAGGTGTAAGCATAACAGTGCTCGATGTGGTTAGACAAAGATAAGCAATATATAATAATAAATATACATATACTTATAAAACTTAAGTCAACTCCAAAGGTAGGTATATGTATATTTATTAATATATATATATATATATATATATATATAATTTCACCATTTTTGATATAAAAAAATATATATAGCTTCCTCATATCTATCTATCTATCTATCTATCTATATATATATATATATATATATATATATATATATATATATATATATATGTATATATACATACATACATATATATATATATATATATATATATATATATATATATATATATATAATTATTTATTAAAAAAAAAAATTTTATAACATAAATATGTTATAAAATCACTACAAAAATAGCCATTTTGTTTCAACACCCTCGGTGTCTTATCAAGTGATGATGTTGAATGTAAAATAAATGGTTTTAAAAGTTTCAAATTAATTAACAATTCTTCGCAAGGGGAAAACGTTGTTACAAAAGCTAGATGGACCAATCAAAACACAAGTATAGGAAAATTCAAAAAGCTTGACAACAAAGTCATGTTATAATATCTATTCAGATGTTTAAAATATGGGTAGTATTAAAAAAGAATTTATTTCAACCAATAATTACTAAATTATATGATAAAATTTAATATTAAAATTTAAAATTGCTATTTACAAAATCAAAATTTAAAATTTAATCGCTATTAAGTTTACAACTATAAAATTACTGAGGAGAAAAGAAGAAATATATATGTTATTCAATTTATTTCTTCATTGAAGTTACTTTAGCTAATTTAATATCCTGTCCTTTGACAATGTATACATTTTAATCCTAAGAGTGTGTGAATGGGGTCCTAAGCTCACGCGTAAAACAAACGCAATCAGATTCTAATATATAAGCACCAAGACATATTTATATATATATATACACACACAAAAAGAGACGAGACAGAGAACATCTTCACGGTCTGTTATGAAAAAAAAAAAGAAGGGAAGTAGGGGGAAGGGAAACCAACACACACGTACATACATACACAATTAAAAGTGAATGCACTTTCCATACACATAGATACCTATAAATAAATGCACACACATCCACAGACATTGACCCAGACAATCGGATACCACAACCGATAAATATTTAAGACTGAAAGTTTCATTACACGAATGCTAACAAACTATTGAAATATGACTTAAGCGAGTAAATATACAAAGATAAAAATGATTAAAAATAATATTATTTAATATATTAAATATATATATATATATATATATATATATATATATATATATATATATATATATATATATATATATATATATAAAGAAATATAGTCTTAAGGTGTGCTATATTTATGGAATAAAGTGCTCAATATCAGAGATAGAGCGTGTGTAAATATAAAAGTGAACATAGAAGTCAACACTTAGAGGCGACAGTCTGTTTCATGCTATATGCAATCGTCAGGAAAATTACCAACAAACCACACGAACAAATTAAACCCACTTGCAACTGCAGAACATTCTTTGTTAAGGACACATGGCACAGTGGATAAAGCCATTGGTTAGATCCAGTGACAAGACCCAAACAGTGTGAGTTCAATAGCTGGTTAAGGCAGTGGAGAACTTGGAGAGGGGAATTAACAGGAGATAACTGATAAGTGACATCCATTAAACATGGCACGTGGAACTAGAACAGTCTACCCCAGTGAGCAAAATAAAGGGTTCAGTTCGAAATTCCGACCACCTGAAGAAGGCTGGAGCATACAACGGCTGAAACATTGTAATAAATATGGTGACAAAGATGAGGACAATAGTCTGAATAATGTAAATAGTGTACATAATACCTCATCTCAGAAATATAGACAGATTTTTTTTTTTTTATTATTCATTATTATTTTTATTTATTAATTTAATTTAATTTTCTCACAGCGGTACATTTGGTATCACTCACAGATTATACATAGCTACATCAATAAGTTCATAGCCATTGTGTTGACAAAAACATTTAGTTTTACATTAGAAATATTCAATTTTCAACATAATCTCCTTTCTAGTCAATGCCTCTAATTCACTGGTAAA
>OZ010579.1:117175509-117348009 GCA_963932145.1 Acanthosepion lycidas
GTGGAGAACCATGATCGCCCACATCCTGGAAGAACACGGCACATAGAAGAGAATGAACTTTATACTTTAATAGTGACATCATATTAAACAAAAAACTAGTTATATTTTTTTTAAAATGAATTCTTTTGAAATTGTAATTTGTTTTTAAATTATCTTTTTTTTTTTGAGAATTAGCTTTAATATGAAGATATCTTTTATTCATATTAAAAAGTGTTTTGCGATTTTCTTCTGTCTGGTTAGGTTATGGCAGCTTCCATTTCAAGCTTTACAATTTATAAAATCTTGTAAGAATAGTCCAGACTGATTGTCTATTATCTCATCCACCATCTTGTAAAGCAATGTCTACTTCTCAGTTGCAGTGTTACAAGTTGTATGAAATCAATATCTGTAATAAGTGTCTCGTCTTGTTTTGGCCAGTCAGCTTACTAAGGTCTGTCGGTCTGTCTATCTATCTTTGTTTGTCGACCAGTATTCCCGTCCAAATCATGATGGTATTATAAAACAATACAAAAATCTATTTCTTTGATAGGATTAAGAAGTTTGACAGACCAGTGCAAAAACGTTTGTTGCAAAGAGATTTTATTTGAATAATCAGGATAATAATACCACCAAAATCTCTTCATATTTATTTGATAAAACAATACATTGCTTTTCAGGTTAGAAGATTCATATTAATACAGTATAAGAATTTTGAACTTGTATTGCCCAAACATTTTTTTGTGTACTGTCGCTTCTTTTCAATCAGACTATAGGCTTGGAATTAATCCAAATAAATTCTGTTTATGAAAATTCAAAGGTGAACTGGAACAACAAAAGGAACTTTTCAGAAATTGTGGCTCAAAGGAATTGAAAAAATATTAGAAGCCAAAAAAATAGTGTTGTATTCTAAAATGATTGTCATGTGGTGTTTAAGTAAGATTATATGACCAAATTCATTTGTTTAGTAATTTTAATTAAAGTAATGAGCAAAACTGATGAATCAAAATAGAAAGAGGAGGGTAACAAGAATGTATTTTCTTGATGAATTTATTTAACCTGTACAGTTGGATGATTCAAAGAGGTGTAGAAGGCCTAGAAGGATTTGTTATTGATGAATGTAACCATAGCAATATACGTTACACAGACAACAATGTGTTGATGCAGAAATATAACTGAAGGTAATATTAGTCAGTGTAGTGAAGCAAATAAAAAAGAAAGGACTGACCAATATGGTTGTAAGCAAAAGGGGCAACTGAAGATATTTGTTACACATTGAGTCATAGAAATTACAAAAGTGCAGAAAGTGAATGGTTTGTGCAGTATAATAAAAAAACTATGACAGAAATTCAAAGGAGCTTAGAAATAGTGGAAAACACTTTATCAGACACTGTGTAAGGTATTAAGGCAGGATCTCAAACTCAAGGACACAGGAGTCATTCCATGATAGGGGAGAGGTACAGCAAGCCAAAAGTAGGGGGGGGGGTACAAGCCACAAATGTGGGGTACACAGTGAGTATCAAATTCAGTACAGTAATATTGGTTTATGGGGTGAGCTTGTTGACCATTACTCTGTGATAAATTTCCAGGAATACTGCTACTGAATATTGTTATATCTGGTGTCAATTTCCTATTCCTGAAATATTCAATCTTGAACAAAGAATTCTGAAGTGATTGTAACAGGGTTGATAGTTTGGGTTGGTGCAGTAGTAAACCCGATGTGATATTATTTTTTGAGTGTAACAGGGTTGATGTAAATAACAAGAATTTGTATTTTCTTTTTGTGATGTGAATTACAGAATATTGGTATGGTGCATGTAAAAATTTTCTCAGTATCTACTATATTTAAAAAACAGTGCTTACTTGGTTTGGTTCTGAGAATTTTGTTTGTGAGGATGCATTTGAAATCGTCTGTTTTCAATCTTCATAGAGCGCTGTGTTTCTGTACTGCTATTCATCTACTCATCTACTGACTACTGCTACAAGTACCCTAGTCTGGTCTACTAACCTTCTTGTGGTGGAAGGGTCATTTTTATAATGATGAAGGTTAGGATGATGAAATATCTTTCTTTTCTATCATCCCTGATGGCGGAGTTATTTTTAGAATGATGAAATATCCTTATTTTTTATCATCCCTGATAGCAAGGTTATTTTTAGAATGATGAAATATCCTGATTTTTTATCATCCCTGATAGCAAGGTTATTTTTAGAATGATGAAATATCCTTATTTTTTACCATCCCTGATAGCAAGGTTATTTTTAGAATGATGAAATATCCTTATTTTTTATCATCCCTGATAGCAAGGTTATTTTTAGAATGATGAAATATCCTTATTTTTTACCATCCCTGATAGCAAGGTTATTTTTAGAATGATGAAATATCCTTATTTTTTATCATCCCTGATAGCAAGGTTATTTTTAGAATGATGAAATATCCTTATATTTTATCATCACTGAGAGCAAGGTTATTTTTAGAATGATGAAATATCCTGATTTTTTATCATCCCTGATAGCAAGGTTATTTTTAGAATGATGAAATATCCTTATTTTTTATCATCCCTGATAGCAAGGTTATTTTTAGAATGATGAAATATCCTGATTTTTTATCATCCCTGATAGCAAGGTTATTTTTAGAATGATGAAATATCATCATCATTCTGGATCATAACATGATAATCACATGGTGTTTAAATAAAATTGTCTGATCAAATTCATTTGTTTAGTAATTTTAGTTAAAGTAATGACAAAAACTGAGGACATCAAAATAGAAAGAGGAGTGCAACAAGGATATATTTGCTTGATGGGTTTATTTAACCTGTACAATTCGATGATTCTTAGAGAAATAGAAGACCTGCCAGGATTTATCAGTAACCATAACCTTTATAAACTATTCTATCCAAACTGCACTGTGGCAATAGCATATTCGGAAGGAAAACTGAAAGAAATATTAGACAGAGTATTCAAGGAAATTAAAAAGAAAGGACTGACTAATAATTGTAAGTTACAATGGTTGTATACAATTGGGAAAATTGAAGATGTTCGTTACACATTGGGATATAGAAATTGCACAAGTGTGGTAATTTAATTAGGCATGCTGCATAATAACAGAAAACCAAAAGTATGACAGAGGAACTCAAATGGTAATGGGAATAGTAATCAACTGTTTCCTTATAAGGAAACATTTGACATTCACTGACCAAGCAGCCAGTGTGATTTGAGTTACACTTTTCTTCATTCTTTGGCCATTAGGCTGGGATCAAAGTGTAGTATCTGCTTTCATGTGGACCAACAACATTTTTTTCTCTCATGAGATATGAAAACTACTTCAAACGTTCCACAAGGGTAAAAAAAAAATGAGAAATGCCAGTCTAAAGTAATCTAAATAAATAAATGGCAAATTCTGTCTGTCTGTGTATCTGAAACCCCTCTAATATTTGTTCTGCATCGACATATTACAACTACAACTTTTTGGAATCAGAATAATCCAGGGATTGAAAATCTGTTCTTCATCTTGTACTTGAACATCCAGCATTGGGATTTGTGTCCAGGTGATGGGGAACAGTTAAAAATTAAAATTTTAAAATGACAGAAAAAAAATTAGTGATTTTAAACGTTTTTAATTTGTATTGAGTATAAAGCTACAGAAAAACTTTGTGAATTTAAAAAATATTTGTTTTAAATTCAGTTTAAAATATCTCCAAAAATTTGTGAATTGAAGAAAAATTTTATTTCTTCAAAATGCCCAGGAATCATAATAAAAGTGAGAGGTTTTGTGACCTGAGATTTTGAAGTTCTACAGGATTTTTGATTTGAAAAACTCAACTCAATTGAAGTTCCATGGAGTTTGTGATTTGAAGAACTCAATTTTCGGCCTGAATTAGAATTTTGGCCCAAATCAATTTATGTTTATATTACATTTAATTTATAAGCTATCAACAAGAACAGAATTCTTTGATGGCCTTTGTCTACATCCTTAATTTAAGGATAAAAACAAGGAATATTTGTCTTTGTTGGAAATCTGACTAAAATGGATAATGGCTTGAAATAAGAAATTGGATAGCTGAGTTCAAATTCCAGTCAGGTTCATTACATTCACTTATGTACAAATATTCTTAGAAAAAGTATGAACTCCACTAAGCTATGGGTTAAATAGTAAGACATATCTGGAAAAATAATTGTTATTTTTTATAATCATTTCGCCCCAAGCAAGGCAGTAATGCTACTAAGATCTAATGGGTTAATGGGAGTGAAAGAAAAAGAGAAAACTTTAGAAGAAACTAGAAACCCAACCCTAAACAAGAAACAAGAGATAAGTCTCTACTCCTGTTCAAAAAACAGGAAGGTGTGTGAAATGAGCAATAAACGAACCTATCTACTTCTCAAAATTTATTAATACAATATTCACTCACAAAAAAAAACTATTCTTGCAAACCAAAATATGTTTTGGCATTAAATAACCCATAAGGGATTGAAAAGCTGTAAAAAAAACAAATTAGTTAATCAATCAATGCAAGGGTTCTATTGTGTTAAGAATTGATGCATCATAAAAATTATAGATTTTTTTTTCCGCTTTTCGTCCATTGTTATAACAAATGTGCTACATCTGTAAGTAATTTTGACATTTTACACCAAAGTAATTGTTTGTATTGGAAATCATCAAAGGATCATATAAACTAAGAAACAGTATGAATAATTGATTTTGTTTATAAAAAGTTTGTTATTGATTTTACCAACATCAAATTTTTATTTTTTCATCATCTCATTGCTTTAATTGCATCTGGTCTGGTGCTCCTGCTTTATATTTAGAGATTCTTGATAAAATCTAAAGAAGAATCTGCAATGTTATTGGTCCTGAACTGACATCTTGGCTTCAGTCACTTTCCCACTTTCAAAAATGTAGCTTCCCTGGGCCTTTTTCTATAAATACTTTCATAGTAATTGTTCTGATGAAGTTTCCACTATTTTGTTTAGTTTCTTCTATACAAAATTCTGGTTAGCTAAGTTTAAGATAAGACAGATTGAAGACCAACCTTGCCCTATCCCCATTTTTGGCCTTGTGGCATATTTTTGTATTTTCAAAATAAATATTACTTTTCCCTCTGGCACCTAGACTTTATGAATTTATGCAGAGTACTAGATTGCTGGCAAGGTTTCATTTACAATGGAAATGGCTAGTTGTATCTGTAAGTTCTAAGCTAACAGTTTCTTTTCTCGCGTTTCTTGCTTGTGGAAATCTTTACCATCGTGTTGCTTCCCTGTCAACTTTGATCTTCAAAAATGTGAATCCTTATCATCTGTCTTCTTAATTCTTGTTATTTTATTGTCTTCTCTCCTTAATATATTTTTTTCTCATATTCTTTAATACCCAGTAGCCCTTTGTGTCTTAGTGATATTAGAGCCTTGCTTGGGGTGAAATGATTAAAAAAAAAAAAAATAACTGAGTGAATGGAAAAATAAATAAAATAATAAAAATAAAGAAAGAGAATGAAAAAAGATCAGGTAAAGAAAAGAGGAATAGATATTTGAAAAAGGGAGAAAAGTGAAGTTGAAACTGAATATAAAACAAAAGAAAGAAAGAATCCTTGAAAAAAGAATCAATTAAAAAAAATGAAGAAATAAACAGAGGTAAAAAAAAAACAGTTAATGGAGAAATGAAGAAAGCTATGAAAATAAAGAAAGAAAATGAAAAAATAAGAGGTAAGGAATATTTGACTATGAAGAAAAATTAGGCTAGAAATGAAAATAAAAGAAAGAAAGAATAATGAAGAAAGAACGAATAAAAGAAAGAAAGAAAGAATGAAAGAAAGAATAAAAAGAATGAATGAAAAAAAGAAGAAATAAAGAGAGGAAAAAGGGAGGAAAAAGGAAGAAAAGAGAAGAAAGTAAACTGCAAAGAAAAAGTTAAAAATAATGGAAAAATAAAAATCAGTAAACTATAAAAAATCTAACTGAATAACAAAATAAACAGAAAAGAAGAGTAAAGAGTAAAAATAGAAAATAAAACTGATAAAAATTAAAACTGGAGAAAATAAGAAAAAATAAATAAAGAATGAAAAAAGGAAAGAAGAAATCCAATAAAAAGTAAACAGGGAAGAATGAAAAAGAACGAGTAAAAAGGAAGAGAAAGATGATTGAGTTAAGATAGAGAAATGATTTGCTGTTAGGCAAATATGAAGAACCTTATTAGGCACACGATTTATTTTGAGCACATAGATTGGTTGCTTTCAGGCATCTATCAATATAATTATTTTCTTCAAATTTTTGTTGGGAAAAATAAGGAATTAGAGAAAATGACCATGAAAGGAAACAAAAATTTAAACATATAGCAATTTTCAGATGGAAGCCATGATGTAGACACAAATTTTAATTCTTGAAGGATGTTGGAAAGTGTGTTAGTTCCGGATAATAAATTTTGATGTTGTTTATTTTATGCCTTTGCAATGTTCACATAATGAATGTGAAACAGAAATAAAGTTCAAGAATGCAAAGAAATATAAATAAAAATTTTACTTATATATAATTAGGAATTAAGTCAAAAAGATTCTACTGAATATAAATAATTGTGTTCATTTTTGTAATCTTCTTTTATGTGTCATGTCCATTCAAGACTTGGGCAACCATGGCTCTCCACAACTTCCTAGCTTTTGTAGTTCTAAGTAATGTTTGTTTCCTTGCTATCTCTCCTTGTCTTCGTTCTGCCATCTATTTACACAATCTTGTATGATAGATTACTCAATGCATACTTTTACCTCTCTTGCCTTCTTTTTGCCTTGTGAATGTCAAGTTCTCCAAACCCTCTTTCCTTGCTCATATGATCCGTCCATGTTATTCTCAGCAACTTTCTGTAGAACCATATCTCTCTGTTACCTCAAGCCTCCTCTGTGAGTAAATTATGACTACTTAGTGAAGGGTTTTTTTTCATCCTGGTCTGAAAATGAAGGTTTCTAAAACTTCAACTATGGGTTAAATAGTAAGACACTCTGGGATATGTAGCCTTGGTTGACAACCAATCTAGGAGAAGGACAAATTTCAATTCAAAATCATATGAAGCCCTGATGAAGCATATAAAATGAAGTTAAGGAAAGGATTGTGTAGTTCAGATTGACTCTATGATTCCAACTACAGTTGGCCATACACATTCTCTGGCAAAGGTGAGATAATCAGCCTTGTCAATGTTGTTCTGGGGTCAGAGTTGATGTCAATGATTAATAAAATGACAAAGAACTTGTAATTAACCCAATAGACATTCTTAGGAATAACTTGTTGAGGTACCTAATATTTTGGGCATAGAATCTAACCATTCCAATGATCTTGATTGAATGACAATACCACAAAAATGAAAAAAAGAATAATTCTAAAATTAATCAATCTATTAAGCTGCCTATCTACCTGTCTGTCTATCTATCTATCTATCTATCTATCTATCTATCTATCTATCTATCTATCTATAACAGTTTTTGTCACACCATAATAATGTTTTTCTCTTTCTTATATTCTTTTACACTCAGTAACCACCTATATCTTGGTGGCTTTATTGCCTTGTTTGAGGTGAAATGAAATTGCCTGTAATAATGGTAGTTTTCTTTGTATTTTCTGGTTTTAGGAGATAACTCAACTTAAAATATGTTTAAATTGGCAGTTAGAAAATTAACCATCCCTACCTAAATATATATATATATATATATATATATATATATATATATATATATATGTGTGTGTGTGTGTGTGTGTGTGTGTATATATATATATATATATATATTTATATATATATATATACTTCACTCACACTTGCTCTTTGCTAACTCTATATTTCTAACATCTATTATCATTATTTTTTATTTGTTATCTTTTTTTTCAATAGGAGTAGATAGGTTTGCCTGTCACCCAGTTCACACTTCTTCCCCAGAGGTTTATCCCTTGTTTCTTAGCTAACTCTATATTTCTAACATTTCTACCTATACTCCGAAATTTTTTTCCTATTTTTTTTATTTAATCTTTTATACTTATTATTATTATTATTATTATTATTATTATTATTATTATTATTATTATTATTATTTTCAAGTGGAGTTTCTGGTTCCTTCTCCTGTGGCCTTAATAAGAGTGACTGTCATGACTTTTTAACAATATGACTGGCTGGAGGCTACAACTCTTTATTTTGAGTCTGAACTCTTCAGTAGCACTTAGTGAGGTTACTCTAGTCAAAAGTCACATAATATCAGGGTTTTTGTAATGTCATGTGGTGCATGGATAGGTATCCCTGCAAGCACTTCTGGTGGGCAATGCCAAGGTAACACTATACTATTGTCTTCACCAATTTCTGGTCAGCTTATATTGACTTTGACAATCGACAGTGACTATCATCCTTAGTCTCTTCTGCCTTAAAAACTTATCTACTATTACTAAAGAAAATAAAACTGAGTTTGCAAAAAAAACAACTAAGCTCTTCAATATTTCTTTCTCCAACATTTGTGTTATATGTACCAATTTTTGTAGTGTAGTGAAGAATTGTTTCTCTTGTCACACTCTCCCAACTTGCTAGTTCTCTGTGAAACTAGACTAAAATCTTCAGTCTCTATCACTGAATTCTCTGTTCCTGGTTATCTTCTCTATCAAAAAGATTCTAGGCCTCAGTGTCTATGTTTATGAAAATCTCCCAGTAGTAATTGTCTCTTGAGTCTCTGAATTGTTCTTTCAATCTTCCAACCTTCACAATTAAACTCGGTTCGTTATCTCTTCTTCCCCTTCTCCTCAAGACTATTTGCTAGATAGAATAACTGACAGTGTAGATATGGCCCTCTATCTGCAAATATTTGTGTATGGAAACTTCAATGCTTCATCATGTCAAGTGGTTTCACCACTCTAATGCCACTGATCTTGTCAGCATCCAGACTTTGAATTTCTCAATCACTCAATCTCTCACTCAAATTTCATTAGTCATTTCCCTAGTAATTCTGATGGACATGGTTCTTTACTTGATCTGTTCCTAATGTCCTCATGTTGTTTTTTCAACTGTATCCTCTTGGTAACTCTTACAACATGTTAGTGTCTTTAGATATTTCTTTCAGCTCATCTATTACCCAAGAACCCCCTATTAACAAGACATATTTTTGTTACCAAAACATTGATTGGGACTCATTTCATGATTTTCTTCACATTTCTCCCTGGAATTAAATTTTTAACCTCCCCATTGAAAACTGTGCCACTGAGATTTCTTCCTGAGTGGAAGCTGGCATCGAGGCTTTCATGCCAGCATAGAAATACTAAGTGAAACTGCAATCTTCTCCTTGGTTCAGATGCCCAGCAATCATTTCTCCCAGCTATACCAACACAGTAGTTCTGACCATAATAGAAGCCTCTTTGTATCTGCCCATCATGAATGTAAGTGTCAGTTTAATGAGGTAAAGTTGCTGAATAAGGCACTGTATAGACTCTCTCAAGTTTGGTTCTAGAGATTACTAGCAGCTCTGAACAAGAGTAAATCCTCGATTCTTACTCTCTTCAATGAGTTTGAAGTAGGGTAATTTGCTGAGAATTTATTTGAAGTAGGGTAATTTCCTGAGAATTTATTTAAAGTAGTGACTTTCCTGATAATCAGTTTGAAGTAGGGTGATTTGCTGAGAATTTGTTTAAAGTAGGGCCATTTGCTGAGAATCACTTTGAAATAGTGTCATTTGCTGAGAATCAGTTTGAAGTAGTGTCATTTACTGGGAAACAGTTTGAAGTTGTGATATTTGCTGAGAATTTGTTTGAAGTAGTGTCATTTACTGAGAATGAGTTTAAGTAGGCTCATTTGCTGAGAATTTGTTTAAAGTAGGGTCATTTGCTGAGAATCAGTTTGCTGAGAATTTCTGAGTAAAGCAGAATGCTTTACTCAAAAATTCCTTTCCAACTCCACTCTCAACTCATCAGGATGACCTTTCCCTGATTTTTCCCCTTAGAACAGAATCCCCACTCAGTGATAAGAACCTAACTTCATCCATAATTTCTGCTATAATCTTGATCCCCAAAAGTCTTATGAACTTAATGGTATCCCTGCAGTTGTCCTAAGGAAATGTGTTCTTGAACTGGTTTCTTATCTCTCCAAACACTACAACAAATACCTTGCTGATTCTTGCTTTCCAACATGTTGGAATTCCTCTTCTGTACTTTCGGTCTCTTAGAACTCTAGTGAACCTTCTGACATATTGACTTTAATCTTTTACCTCTTTTTGGCAAAGTACTGGAGGCTTAATCAACTCTGAATTGGTTAACCATTTTATTTCATGCAGCCTTCTTTCAGATAAACAATATGGCTTTCATTTTCACTAGGTCAACCACTGATGTATTAATTACTATTAGACTTTAGATAAGAACAGAGAGCCTTGGGCTCTAGTTATATATATCTCAAAGGGTTTTCCATGCTGGCCTTTTCCAAAAGCTCAAAGGCAATAGTGTCTCTTGTCAGATATTTGACTTAATCCATTCATTCTTAACAAATCAGGTAATGAAGGTAATATTGCAATTCTAGATTATTTCATGTTAATGTGGAGGTTCCACAGAGCTTTATCCTTGGATCTACTTTGTTTTTTTTTTTCTTCAACAACACCATCCTGATGTCATGAGTTCTTAACTAGATACTTATGCTGATGACAAAAAAATTTACTCCTGTCTTAATAGTAAGTCTGATAGGTCTGGCAAAGTTAAACTGGCAGCTGCTCTCAAAAAATGAGGCCTGATCAGTTGTTAACTGGGGCAAGAAATGGCTTGTAAATTTTAGTGCCTCCAAAATGAAACTGCTATCCTTTACTCATTATAGAGAACCATCTATACCCTTCATCCTCATGGCTGATGCTAACCTCCAGGAGAGCAACTCATTGCACCTATTTGGATTTATGTTTTCTACTAACATGAAGTGGAGCATTTATATTGAATTAGTAGCTAGGAAAATTGGTTCACTGTGTCGTGTCAGACAATTCTTCTCATTGGAATACATCTTGCACATTTATAAATCTACCATTTGTCCATGCATTAAATATTGCTGCCATATCTCATCTGATGCTCCTGCTATATATCTCAAGATTCTCAACAAAATCCAGAAGGTCTGTAATGTTGTCGGTCTTGACCAGGCATCTTGACTTCAATCACTTTCCTACTGCCTTGACATGGCTTTCTTCTGTCTTTTCTATAAATATTTTCAGGGCAGTTGTTCTAATGGGTTCTTGGGTACTTCAACTGCACAAATTTAAGGATACTACATGTATGGTTATTAGGTCTCTCATTGCTTTACTGTTGAGATAGTTAGGTGTAACTGTAATTCTATTTTAATAGTTTCTTATTTCACAATTTTAACCTGTGGAACTCTCTTCCAATTTCTTGCTTCTCTGCCCTCTACAATTTTCGAAAATTAAATTCCAACTGTCTTTCTGAATTCTGTTTTTGTCCCTTCTCCTTGCTAAAGTCTTCTAATTTTCTTCCACTCTCAGTAAACCCTTTGTGATTACATTATTGCATTGTTTGAGGTGAAATAATTGTTTTTAAATACTCATTGAGTCACCATTAAATTAAAGAAGCAAAAGAAGCAAATTGTAATAAAATTTGCTGTTTTTGCTTCTTCAGTTTAACCTTCTCTGTCCACAGATTGTCTTTTCAGAAATTTAGTTTTGATTTTCATTGATATTATCAGTCACAAGTCTTGTGAGAACAAGTTGATGAATGTTTTTGAATATAATCACTAAGTTCTTGAAATTCCCTTGCTACTAATCTTATTTTTAGCCTTATGTGTAGATTTTAATGTGCACACCCGGTAGATAGATAAACATTTCTGGCCAGTATGTTTTACCTTGGTGAAAACATTATTTTCTATTCAGCTGTCAAATTCTTTTATTTTAGCATCATCAAACTGAATGTTATCTATGATATTATTTTTGTCTGGTTTCGATCATCTTGGTCGCATCAAGATCATTGACTTCACCTAGATCTATTCACATTTCTTCACCTTTCAGATTCATTGAACTTATTCAAGTGTTGCGTTGATTTGATTTCTGCCAGCTCAGCTAATAATTTTTGCATGAATGGGATCAAATTTCATTGTAATTGTAACTAATGATATGATCTTATATTTAAACATCTGAGAAGCGTTTTAACAGATGACAGAAAATATGACAGTAAAATCTGAAGGCACAATAGAATAGTGAAATATGTAATTCCAAAAGCTAAGCAAGTTATTGATGTAATGAATATGCATATACCTGGGTTCCCCCTCACAGTAATATGATTGACTGGTGTCAGCCATAAATACAGACTGATATGGAGGTACATGGATTATGCCTATTGTCTTGCCTATTGCCTACACCTATTGTCTACCACTACGACGAGGACCAGTCCATTACGGTTACCTGCTAGATTGTCCTACCCGGTTACAGTAGTCAACAACTACTTTGCTACTTCAAACAAATATATCCCTTTCTGGGACATATCTGTTATTAAGAAACAGGAAAATTTCATTAGAAACAAAGCTAAGAATACTGAACTTTTATGCAATATTGGTCCTCCTATTTGGCAGTGAATGCTAGACAGTTGAAGAAAAGATTTTAAGCAATAGAGATGTGGTTTTACAGAAAGATGCTGAGAATACCATGGACTGAACATGTGAGCAATGATGAAGGAAAATGGAAACAAAAAAGATGTATGTACTTAGAATTAGAAAGAGTTAGTTGAAATTTCTAGGATGCATAATGAGGAAAAAGGGCTTTTGGGGAAGCTCACAGAATATACTATAGTGGATTATCAGTTATAGTGAAGTGTATGAGTGTTGAAATAGATTAGTTTGATTTGGCCTTGTTTGTTAAATAGCCCACCATAAGAGGGGGGTATAATACAAGAAAATCAAATCGTAAAGTAAAACAACAAATTTATATACATATAAATCAATTACGGTCTTTACAAATAAAATTAACGTATTTTGGTTAATACAAGGTCATCAAAATGTTCGTAGTAGTCCTTGCCAGAATGAGTTTATGTGTACATAGGCAGGAAGGAATGTATGTATGTATGAGCATTATTGTAGGGTAGGAATGTCTTTGAAGTAATTGCTGAGTCTTAAATGTTCTGTTCATTTATCAAGTATAAAAGAGGTGAGGGAGAAAGATAGATATAATAATAACGATCGCTTAACGTTTGTCAAGGGACATGTTAATTTGCTTATCTCCTTCTCTCTGGTGACAGGCAAACTTTTATTTAGTTTGTGGGGCTTGAAAATGTCATTTGGGAATTCACTCCTGGATTGGATATGATTCGGACCTTTCCATTGGATGACGAACAAACTTCACATCAGTTCACGAAAAAGTCCATAAAAGAATTTGTTTCAGAGAATTGAAGATTATTTGAATTTTGTTTTTAAATGTTTCCTAGTTTTCTATCAGCTGAAAAACATTTCACATCAAGGTATGAAATTTCATGAGTTTTGTTTTGGATTCATTTCATTTTAATTTCTAACAAAATCAATCAGTCAGTGCTTAGCATTTGAATTTTAAATCTAGATCTTGTTTTGTTCACTACAATACTGAATACAACAGAGACAGAAAAAATTAGTGAGTAACCTACATAACGTTTGTGTAAATGAATGGTAAAATAGGCATTAAGAGAAATATCAAAAAGATAAACATTACTAAGTGATACAAAGAATAGGAAATTGTGGAGAGCCATGATCTAGTTCTTCAACAGTATTTATGCATTCCCACAAGTATTCCTCCATGGAACTTATATGATCCATTGATGGAAAAATGGTGAGTATTTTGTACAACTTCAGAATGTTCCTGATTCCTGTTACCATGCTGTCTTTACAAGACCAAAAATGAAGTATTGCTGCTGTATCTGGGCTGAAACTGCTTCATCCATTGGTGTAGCTATACTGGGGTGGAGGGGGCAGTCTGCTTTCGGCTGCACTTTTGTATCTGCTGTAGGCTATAAGACTGTATTGAAATACAAGTGGTTTTAATGTCAGGGCAGTACTCACAGTTGAAGGATCTATTCAATTTTGAGTAACTTAAACTATGGCATATATATTGGCCTATCTACTGTCTATAGAGTTACAATTGACAGATGAAATAGTTTTTGATGATGTCATTGAAGATTTTGCCAACAAAAAAACAAGAAAATTTACTTTGTAGAATGTTGTAATTTTCATTTCAGAAATCAAAAATGAAATTTATACACTTTTTTCCCTATATGTCGGTTTTTGCTTTTTACCTGTTACTGATTAAGGTTTACATATGTTCAGTGTGTATTTAAAGCATACTATATTTGAGTATGTGAAAGTAATACTATAATGATATGCAAACTAGTTTTATGTCTTTAAGAATGAGTCACTGTGCAATATGTATTTTTTGCTGTGGTAGCAAAATCAAGGGCTGCCTCCAGTTATGTCACTGACCCCATCCTCTCTTTCTAGCCATGAAAGAGTTCAAAAGTATTGACTTGTGGGTGATGAATTATTTTCCTCCCTATAACTCCTTTCCCACAGAAGAGCCATCGCTGGCCACTCATTATTCTACCTCTATTTTCATGGCAGATTTTCAGACAATCTATATTTCATTTTTCCTGCCATAATCAACTGTTGTGCTCTCAATGAGGCTCCTTGCCTGGAATGTCAATTGGCACTCAAGTTCATCACAGACCTCAAATGGAACTTATAGATATTTATTTCTATTAAATCAAGATTTTTTTCTGTTTTCTTTGCATATTTACTGGAAAAATGGTTGGTTTGTCGTGTACCCCAGAAAGTACCTGATGTCTACTACTATACTCCCCCTTTACAAGAGCCAGATCAAAAATTGGAGTATTACTGCCATATCTGGATTGGAGGTGCCCAATTCTCACTTTCCAGCCTTAATAGAGTTCAAAGTCATTGACACAGCCTTATTTATTTACCCAACAGCCCTTCCCTACAGATACAAAGTTGCAAGCCTTTTACTACTTTCTCACTATTTACATGGCAAATATTTCAACAAACTCATTTTTTAGAACCACCAGCTGAGACCGTTACAGCCTTTTTATACCCACAAGTGTCCCTGTTCCCTACATATTCCTTTAATAAGAAATGCATTCCATGGTGAAAGCTTATTCTCAAGAACCACTACCATGACTCCTGCATGGATGCTTTCCTGAATACTATGATCTTAACCCATTCAAGTCAAAGGTCAATTACTATCTATCCCCCATATTCTTATTATTTTACTTCTTGCTTTTTTTATTAGATTCATATCAGAGACCTAATTCAGTAACCCTCTACCTTGAGTGGCTTTTGAGCCTTGTATTGTGTGAATATATGTCAGCAGTATTCCATTTGTACAGGTAGAGGATAGCAGGAGAAGTCAGGTACTTTCTGGAACAGTACAGGGAACCATTTTTCCAGCATCTTTAGTGATGGATTATATGTACGAGTTCCACTTGAGGCCAGAGCTGAGTTTAAATCCCAATAGGCGTTCAAGGTATGGGCTTCCCTGAGGGAACATCCATTCACCATGATTGGTAATAGTTCTGGAACTGAATGGTGATGATGGAATGTCACTTGTTTGGTTTTTGAGACATTGACTGTGACAGGACAGTTTATTCTCCCTCTGAGCTGTTAGAGCTTGGTCAGAATAGAGATCAGTTGCCAAGCTTAGGTCACTTGAGGAGTTCCAACAGCAGCAACAGCTATGGATATCACATATAACTTGAAAAGAAAATAATGATATAATCAAGATGTTAATGTTCCACACTACTTCAAATAAAAGGTTAGGTAGGAAACACCAATCAATACTGGAAAGAGCAATAACACCTAGTAAACTTAAGAAACTTATTTTCCTGAAAAAATACTTTTAAGAGAAAGATTTCATAAATTTTAACCAACAGTAGATTTTAACCAACAGTACTTGATGTTCTGTCAATGAATATCAAATGTTTCCTTATAAGGAAATGGCTAATATTACCATTTATTTTTTAATGCAAAATTTATGTGAATAATAAACAGATTTTTCAACCTAAACATTGAGCAGATGATTTTCATACTACTATGATTTTTCATGCTACTTGCTGGTACCCCAGCAAGTAGCATGAAAGTAGCATGAATTATGATACCTAAGCAAGTAGCATGAAAGTAGCAGGAATCAAGGTACTCTAGCAAGTAGCATGAAAGTAGCATGAATTAAGGTACCCTATCAAGTAGAATGAAAGTAGCATGAATTAAGGTACCCTATCAAGTAGAATGAAAGTAGCAGGAATTAAGGTACCCATTGAAGTATCATGAAAGCAGCATGAATTAAGGTACCCTAGCAAATATCATGAAAGTAGCATGAATTATGGTACCTAAGCAAGTAGCATGAAAGTAGCAGGAATCAAGGTACTCTAGCAAGTAGCATGAAAGTAGCATGAATTAAGGTACCCTATCAAGTAGAATGAAAGTAGCATGAATTAAGGTACCCTATCAAGTAGAATGAAAGTAGCAGGAATTAAGGTACCCATTGAAGTATCATGAAAGCAGCATGAATTAAGGTACCCTAGCAAATATCATGAAAGTAGCATGAATTATGGTACCCTAGCAAGTAGCATGAAAGTAGCATGAATTATGTTACCCTAGCAAGTAGCATGAAAGTAGCATGAATTTTGGTACCCTATCATGTAGCATGAAAGTAGCATGAATTAGGTACCCTAGCAAGTATCATGAAAGTAGCTGGAATTAAGGCACCCTATCAAGTAGCATGAAAGTAGCAGGAATTAAGGTACACTAGCAAGTAGCATGAAACTGAGAATACTTCAAAATTATTACCAAAACTGTCTTTTTTTATTGACCAACAAAACATAACTTAATGAGGTCATGAAAAGAACCACAATAATGCAAAATTTCTGATATTCATTGTGAAACCTTTTTGAATGTCTATCTCTTCATTCCAAGTTTACAAGTTGAAAAATCAATGAGTGGTATATGTGCAGTGTATCCACCTATTGTCTAAAATGAATTGCTTAAATATTATCACTGAGGTTGTTTTTGACAACGTAGAAAATGATATGAAAAATTGCTCATGATATTCTATCATTATTGATGAAACTTTAGTCACCAACAGATTATTGTAAACTGCAATATACATCTGATTCATCATGGAAGTGAGATTTCCATTAGATTTTATACAAAGCATTCTACTGAAAGAATTGTTGGCCAAAAATGTATTTGGGGAAGCTGAAGCTAAAAAAAGACAAGGTTGTTGGAGAATGTTTTGATGGCTCAGTAAATAAGAGCAATGTTCATAAAGGGTTTACTTGACAATAAGAATGAAGGATTTTTGGTCTGACCTGACTCTTGTAAGGGTAAAGCATAGCAAAAGGAATCAGGTACTTTCTGGAGAGGAACAATGAGCCATTTTTTGAGCATCTTTATCAATGGATCATTTATATGAATCCTACTTGAGGTCAGGAGTGAACTTGCATCCCAATAGATGTTCCAAGCATGCTTCATCAAACATATAGCCCTTCATCATGACTAAAGAAAACACAGTCTGATCAACTTTGTATTTACTTGTTGGACTTCACCAAACCAGAAGTTTACACTCACATAACAAATCACATTTATTTTTGTCCCATTTATTTTTGTTTTGGATTTAGGAAAACTTTGTTTGGTATACCAAATAAATAAAAACTGCCTTACTAGTAACTGTGGTAGGTACACATATTTATCTAAACATTTATTATTTTTTAGAGTCATAGGGGCACCAGATATACTGCAGCCACAATAGAAGTGGTGTTTCTTGGGCAAGATAGCCTGGCGGAGTCCAACCCTCTCTCGAGACCAGTTTTGAATTCAGAGTTTCCTTCTCCAAGACCAGTTGACACACAAGGCTATAGAACACAGTCTGTCCTGTTATTTACCTGTATCTGGTGGAGAAGAGGAGGATTCATACCTTTCCCAAGGGTATTAGCATGTAAGTGAATGTAAACATTTATAGTAAGAAATAAACAGCTATAAATAGGTCAGAAGACCCTAAATTACAGTTTTATTTTTTAAAAGGCAAACATGTTAACAAACTGTAGGAGAATGTCGCAGGCTTTTTCTCCTACCCTGAAAAAGAAAGCTAGTGAATGTTACAAAAGTGTGTTGTAACAAGTTCTGTATATCATGTTGCAAAAGGTTGCATTTTTATCAACATATCAGAAAAGAAAACGTTGGTTGGATCTAGTGATTTGACCCAAAGAGTTGTGAGTTCAATCACTGGCTACTGCAGTAGTGAACAAAAATTTGGAGAGTTGAGTTAATGGGAGATAACTGAGACATCAGTAAGAAGCATAGCATGTGAAACTAGAACAATCAATGTTGGTGGATGGAATAAAGGGTTCCATTCAAAATTCCAGTCACCTGAAGAGGGCCGAAGTGTACAACAGCCAAAACACTGTGAATATGACATTAAAGATCAAGACAACAGTCTGAATAATGCAAATAATGTAAATAATTACAATACCTCATCTCAGAAATATAGAGAGATAATGTCAGAGTAGCATTTTCTATTCACAGTGTTTACACCAAAATTGTTCTCTGTATGGACTGGTCTTCATTGGGTAGCCATTAAGGGTGTTGAACAGGATACTGCTAACATTGTTGACCTTGTTACAACAAACAAGCCAAGGTGATTACTGCTAATCCCTGTAGAGAAAAATGAAAGTCATGATTCTGTTGACAGCAAGTGAGAGAAAGACAGAGGCAGTGTAAGTGAATTCACTGTTGGTTTTTTCCATTACTGTAGATCTGTAGTCAACAGTGCCAGATATACATATGGGTTAGTATGGGCTACAGCTCAGGGACAACAAGTCTAGAGAAGTCCCCAATTTTTTTCAAGCTGTGGTGATCTAGGAAGTCAGAATTTTTCTTTTCCATCATCTTTATGCTCTTTAGGATACTTCACTAATTTGAGTGCTAGAATTTGAGTTTAATACAGGCTCATCATTCAAGATACATTTCTGTTGGATGTAAAATTCAGATAAAAAATATCATGGAGTTGCTAATGAAATAAATTGGATGAATTCCAAAATCATTAAAAATTTTAGTTGAAGCATTTCATGTTTTACACCAAAAAAAGCATCATCTAAAATATCTCTCTTTTTTTCTATTTTTTTTTAAGACCCAGGGGTAAACATATGTAATGAAGGGTTACCGATAATTCTCTTAGCTCAGGGTCCTCTTAAGGCCTAAATCCAGCTCTGAATATAACCACTGTCTCAGTCATTTGACAGAATTGTTTAGAACCACTTAGAAAAAGGAAGATCAGAATATTTATTTAATCATTTTTTGCTTCTTTTTCTTTTTTTCATTCCTACATAAATTGTAAAATTTTGTCACTAAAATATATATATATATATATATATATATATATATATAGTCATCCACAGACAGACTGTTTTGCTGTCTTCAGTGTGGCTAGACATCCGATCAATTCAAGTCGGGATTGAAACTCGACTGATTTGGCATCAGTCAGAGATCCTACTCCTAAGCTGCCGGCACACAGCAGCTGTGAATTTGAATACCATAATTTCAATGTAATACAGGCGCATTTATTCTAGATACCTTTCTGTAGGATGTAATGTTTGGATAAAAAATATCCTGAAGTTCCTAATGAAATAAATTGGATGGATCATTAATGATTTTAGCTGAAGTGTTTCATGTTTTACACCAAAAAAGCATCATCTAAAAAATATATTTTTTAAGACCCAGGGTTAAACATATGTAATGAAGGCTTTCCCAAATTCTATTAGCTCAGGGTCTCGTAAGGCCTAACCCCAGCCGCGAATATAACTTTTGTCAGTCATTTGACAGAATTGTTTAGAACCACTTAGAAAAAGGAAGATCAGAATATTTATTTAATCATTTTTTGCTTCTTTTTCTTTTTTTCATTCCTCCTCAAATTGTAAGATTTTGTCACTAGTGTGTGTGTGTGTATATATATATATATATATATATATATATATATATATATATATATATATATATATATGTGTGTGTGTGTGTGTGTGTTTTTTGTGTGTCTGTGTGTGTGTGTATTCATTCATTCACTGAGATTAAAGTGGTTATTTGTATTTTTTTCTTTCTATTTTTCAGTGAAATACACACGGCCTGTTATAATCTTAGGTCTTTTAAAGGACAGAATTAATGATGATCTAATCTCTGAATTCCCAGACAGATTTGGAAGCTGTGTTCCCTGTGAGTACTATATAGATTTTCCTTAACATTTAAAAAAAATACAAACTTTTACTTATATTGTTTTGAATTTATTATTATTACTACTACAATGATTATTTCCTTGAGTCATAATGTGACTAACACTACAAAATGCATCATTTTATTAAAATAATTTGAAACCATTTAGAGTATTTGGGCCCCTCTAGTTGGAGTGGGTCTTTTAAATTTGGTTTGAATACTTGAATGTCAATATAATACAGGCTCTTCATTCAAGATACATTTCTGTCGGATGTAAAGTTCAGATAAAAAATATCATGAAGTTGCAAATTGGATGAGTTTCAAAATCATTAAAAATTTTAGCTGAAGTGTTTCATGTTTAACACAAAAAAAGCATTATCTAAAATATATATCTTTTTTTTTTAATAGATTTGAGGTTGGTGAATGAACATACATAATGAAAAGAAACCCAAATTGTATTAGCCCAGAGGCCTCTTAAGGCCTAAATCTGACCCTGGTAGTCACGTATGCAATTCATTGTCGTTGATGCCTTAGATTAACATAGCCTTATAATTTGAAGGCTAACACCACATCAAAGTAGTTTTATACTTAGTGCTTTTACTGTACCTTTGATCAAATTCAATAATATAATTCCATATAGACATCATCACTGACCTCCAAGAATCATGAAAGTTTTCGTATGCCTCATAAGCGCACTATCAATCAATTGTTTCATGAATAAATTGTCAAGTGTAGCAAATAATGTGTCTGTTCTATTCTCCTGATTTAGATCTGCTGTGTTAAACTTTAAAGCAGTTTCTTTGGCTTTACTGGTCAGTGATAAAATTACTGCCATTGACTGATTTTTTTTTTATCTAGGTCCATCTTGAGTGGCTAAATTGTTGATTCATGTATTCAGGTGGAATGTAGCAAGCATCTTCTATTGCTATTTCCATGGATAGTGCTCAGACAAACTACATTCCTTGGTTCCACCACTTCTAACTTTGATGGCTATGACTTGTCATGCCAGTCACATTCTAGCAAACCATTTATATTCCCTCTGTATTCCATTAGTTGACAAGTACCTTTATAAATGCCACATCAGGCCAAAAATGGTGTACTATTGTCATATTTGAGCATGAGTTGCCCAGTTCTCGGCTTCCAGCCTTCACAGAGTTCAAAAGTCTTGTGATGTTGGATGACTTTGCATGTCACTTTTGCTATGTCAAGTGAAAGCTTGTTATCAAAAATGCTCGTTATATCTAAGACTTTGTAGATGCCAGTACTAATAGTAAAGCCTGCATTAGTAATACTTGTTCAAGTAGTAATCGCCAAATAGTAAAATAATCAGAAGAGAATCATAATCCGTATAGTAGTAGAGTAGAGAGAGTGAATGTATAGCAATAATGGAGGGACAAGAAGAGTGAACAGTGATCTGTATAGTGACAGAGGAGAAATAGTAATCGTATAGTCAACATGCTACTTACTGTCTATTCACTACCTTTATGATTACATGATCTACTTAATAATGAAATCACCCATGTTACTCACTGGCGATCTAGATTCAAACCACAGTTTAAACAACGACACTTAAAAGTGTCTCAGAGTCTTTTTGGGTAACAAATTATTTTCCACCCTCCAACCTCTTTCTCACAGGTGGGTTGTAGTGAGCCTCTCACCACTATGTTGCTACAAATATGGAAATTCCTCAGATGAACTACATTCCTTGGTTCCACCAGTTCTAACCTTCATGGCTATGAACTGACATGCCACTTATATTGCAGCAAATCACCCACATTCCCTCTGGATTCCATCGATGAGAAGTAAGTTTCACTTGGACTGTTTCTTCCCATGAACCACTGCTCTGTGGAACTGACTCTCAAGAGGATGTTTCCCTGATTACTACAATCTTAACCTGTTCAAGTCTAGGGTTAGCCATTGTCTTCCCTTCCTATCTGTATAAACTACCTCTTAATGCAACCCTCTACCATGAGCGGCCTCCGGGCCTTGTACATGGTAGATAGAAGACACTCAGTATAGAATCTTTGTCACTTTCTCACTTGAAGTTTGTGGATGTTGTTTCTCATTGAAAGGTTACATAGATTGTTGTCATGCTAAAACTAAAGAAATAAATTCTACTTTTACTACTATTTATTAAAAACAGAAAAAAAAATTAACTGGCTTTCAACAGCTGAACAATGTTCTTGTAACCTGAATAGTTTGAACCCAGACTTAATTTAGGTTCTGCTACATTCCTTGGTTCCACCAGTTCTAACCTTCATGGTAAGGACCCATCATGCCACTTACATAGTAGCAAATCACCCACATTCCCTCTGGATTCCATCAGTGAGAAGTAAGTTCCACTTGAACAGCTTCTTCCCTCAAACCATTGCTCTGTGGAACTGACTCCCAATCACTACAATTTTAACCTTTTCAAGTCTAGGGTTAATCATTATCTTTCTCTTCTATCTGTGTAAACTGCTTCTTAATGTAACCCTCTACCTCGAATGGCTCTCTGGCCTTATAAAAAGTGAACTGTATTGTAAAAAAAAAACTCCTGTACAAATTTTGGTGGTTGGGGGTGGGCGATGTTATCTTTAAATTCTAAACAACACTCTACTACCAATATTAACAATTCAATGATCAAACACTTCAGTTAGAATCTTAGGTCACAGCTTCAACTAGATTAGATCATTAACCATTACATTTCACTGTGACACCCAGTTATTATTTACTGAACTTGAAGACCAGAAATATGGGATACCCAGTGAAGATCAAACTGACTACTTCACAATTCAACCACCTTGCTAACCAAAGGCACCCATACATGTAAATGGGTTACACTGGAAGTAAGGCATTCAGAATTGAGAAGTTTTTCACCATTTTTCAGCCATTACAGTCCTTACTAAAGTTGTCCCATCACTAAATTTGAATGTAAACAAACTTCTGTGTCATTAACTTTTGACATGACTGCTTTCTCTCTTTCTATATGTATGAAAATATTTGTGGGATTATATTGAATCAATTATATTGAATCAATTATATTGAATCAATTATATTGAATCAATTGTTGGGTTCTGCTGCTAGGAAAGTTAGTTCGCTGTGTTGTGCCAGACAATTTTTCTTGTCACAATCTATCTCACATATTATAAGTTTTCCATTCATCCATGCATTGAATATTACCGCCACATATAGTCTGGTGCTTCTGCTATGTATTTAGAGATTTTAGATAAAATCCAAAGAATCTGCAATGTTATCGGTCCTGACCTAACATCTTGGCTCCAGTGACTTTCCCACTGCCATAACATAACTTTTCTGTGTCTTTTCTATAAATACTTTCATGGTTCTGATGAACTCTCCACTATGTTACCTAGACTTTCTGAATATAAACACAGTGGTAGATTGACAGCAAGGAATTATCATTTTATAATTGAAATGGTGAGACATCATTCATACGTTCTATGCTAACAGTTTCTTCTATTGCACTTCTCACTTATGGCTTCTTGCTTCCCCATCAACTTTGACCTTCAAAAATTTAAAAGCAATGTCAATTGTTATCTTCTGTTTTCTTAATGCTTGTTCTTTTATTGTCCTCTCTCCTTAAAATGTATTTTTCTTGTATTCTCTAACACTCTCACATTTTAGCAGCATTTTTGCCTTGCTTGGGGTGAAAATTTGCGTATGTGCATGTTTGGGTATGTGTATTTGTGCGTATATGTTTGTATGTGTTTGTGTGTGTTTATATATGCATATATGTGATGGGGACAGGTACAGGATTAAAAACTGAATTGAAAGACACTCATACATCAAAAACAATGGGAGAGTTCATCATATATATATATATATATATATATATATATATATATATATATATATATATATATATATATATATATGCGTGGGTGCATTTGTGCTTGTATGTGCATTTGTGTTTGCTTGTATTAGTGTGTATGTGCTTGTGGTTGCATATACATATTTCATTAAAAACAGCGACCTAGGGTTGTTTTTTCTTTCTTTTTCATTTAACTTTTCTTGTTTATGCACAAGATACTGGTAGGGATGATAGTTTACTGACTAAATCAATCATTACTTATAGCAAACTGGACAGATATAATTAAAAGAAAAATCAAAATGGAAAACAATTTTCATAGTTAAATATGATTTGATTGTTTTGTTTTACAACTTATCAACATTTTGTAGGTTATTTAAAATCAGATTTTATATTGTAAGACGAAATGCCTTTTTTTTGTGAGTGAATATTGTATTTATAATTTCTAGAAGATAATGATTTTCAAATACAAGACCTATTATTTAAGAAGAGGTGAATTCATTCTTTTTCCCAAGAGTATTTGCATATAAGTGAATGTAATGAAACTGACTGGAATTTGAACTCGGATCTCCACTTTCTCATTTCATATAATTATCCTTTACACCACCCCCGCATTCAAACATACATCCCTTGGTATTACCAAGCAGTCACCAAACCCATCTAGGTAAAGATCAGTCTCAACATTGCTTAACTTTGGTGATTGAATAAGAACTGGTTTTTCAACATGATATGGTTGTACACCAGTTTAATACAAAGGAAGAATAAGAGAAAGAAACCAAAAAAAATGTCCAGTTGTCATTCTTCATACATTAGAACTCAATGAGATTTGTCTTTAAAATATGCCTGTACTACTATGGTCATCATGGCTGAGTGGTTAGAACATCTACATTCTGACTATGCAACCTGGGTTTGAATCTCAACTTAGTCAATTTGTCAGGATGGAGACTTCCTGATGTTATTAGACTGGAGGGATCAATCCTATGTGTGTCTTTGGAAAGTGCCTGAAAACCATCCCACGGGTTGATCCAAGCCTTGTGAGTGAAATTGGGTAGATGGAACCCTTGGAGACAGTTGATAGCTGTGCTAGCAAAAAGTCACAAGTCATTGTGGCCGGAGGCTTGAGTGTGCTGGCCTTGTTCAAATTATGGATCATGTTAGATAACATGCTCTTTTCCAGAAACTAACTAAAGTCTGCTCAACATAGTTGCAGTATAAACCACGGGTAGGCTCTGTTGAACAAACACAAATGCGCCTGAGGATTGGCCAGCTGACCTATTAGACAGGTACCCTCGAATACGAGTGGCCAGCTATACATAAATACATACCTGTACTAGTATATTGTTTGTAAAGTGTATTTTCTTCATGTTTCCTTTTAGTTCAGTGTGCCTCCCCACATTCAAAATTTTTAATTTTCCTTGATCAAGTTCAGATGAGGGAGGAGTGATAACTATTTAACCCACTGTTTTTCTGTTTCTTTTTCTCGCTTGCCTTTCATATCAAAAGTGGTTTTCCATTTTTTATCTTCTTTTCAATCATGTTTATTCTGTTTGATAAAATTAAATTTTTGCACCTCTAACAAGAACTTCACATATCATCACCTGTTGAATAGAGTGTCCTGGATATGACGATAAAATCCATTCAACAGCAGGGCCTCTGATTGGGATGTTTTGAGGAGCATGAAACCACCCCTTAATTGCTGTTGTTCCCAGGATCCACCCTGACCCAGGGTGGCAGCACTTGTTAGGGTCCCAGCTATGGGCAAATAGTTAACCCCCAAACTGGAGTCAAAACACAATGAAAGTAGAAAAATAGATTTTTATAGTAAAAATAGCAGCAACACAATTTTGTGAAAAAAATATTACCAGCAGTATTGACTGTTGACAAAAACACTGTTTACAAAAGTAGGTCAATGAAACTTGATCTACAATCAGATTTCTTTCAAAGAATACATAATCTATTTATATGAACCTATCCTAAAAATCTTGTTGCCATTAAATCATGCATTGAAGTTGATATGCCATAAAACAAAATAGACCAAACCAAACCAGCAACATATTTTTATATAAAAAAAATTGCCAGCAATACATATTTGTAGTGGGGTGACAAACAATACATTTTATTAGGTTGGTGCAAAAATAATTTCGTTTTCTAACATATGTTACTATGTGAGAAAACGAAATTATTTTTGCACCAACCTAATATAATAAAATTACCAACAATACATTTTGTACTGGAATTACCAATACCTTTTATCTGTAGTTGAAGACATACAGTTGTGTTCAAAATAGATTTACTTGAAGGTGTACAGTTACATTCAAAATATATTTAGTTGAAGGCATAAAACTGTGTTCAAAATATTTAGATTTTAGCATTTAATAACCCATCTAGGTTGATATGCTGCTAAACAAAATCAACCAACCTGCTGAGATGTAAAACCCCACTTCAAATGTGGAAGATTTTGATTATTATTTTATATTATAGTTTGGGCTTCTAATATTTGAAGTTGTTTTTTAAGCAGTTTATATATTATAGTATATGTGTGTTGCTTACAAGTATTTGTCTTATGTAATTGAAGATCTTGTAGTGATGACAAAAACAAGAAAAAAATTCAAGCAAATTTCATCATTGCAGAAAATAGACAAAAATTCAGATTATAGTGCACAAAGAAAATATCATGTTTCCATGAGCCAATCATAAACAAGATGTGCTTTCAACAAATCTCACAAGGTAATCAGAAGCCATGATATTTATATAAAGAGCTAGATAGGCCAATTCCAGGGAGGATGATTTTTATCAGTTCTTCAAATTTATTTCATTCAGATTAATTGGTGTACCTGCATCTGTGGTGATTTACTCTCACTCTTTCCACAAACAAAATTTGATATATGGTAAGGCATGACCAAAAAGGTAACCAACAACATGACATAAGATCTTACTGCCAAGCAATATACACTGGCATGCAAAAGTTTTGGCCAAACAACATAAAATGATTATACACCTTTATTTCATTTGTCTTGTAATATACTTTTAACTGTAGTGTCTGTGGACCTTGAGGATTGGAAAATAAGTGGTTGTTTTTCCATAGGTGTTGTGCAACAGAAGATACACCACTTTAATCAGTTTGAAGTTGTAAAAAGGCCCTGCAAAACTGCTAGACGAAATCTATGATAAAGTCATGATAATATGCAAATTTCCAAGTAGGAATTGTTCCATCTTATTAGCATGAGTGTTAAGTGCCTTGGCAAGTCACAGCAGTAGAACATTAGCTTGCATTTTTACTCTAAAATCATGGTTAAAATTTCTGTTGAAACAAAAATAAAGTCTGTGACTTTGAAAAAGAAGATGTTTCAATAAGAGATAGCCAGGTGGCTGGGAATTTCCATAAACAATGTTCAAACCATTCAAAAGATGCTTACTGACTACTGGAAGTGTCTTAAAGACAAAGAAAAGCAGGAGGTTATGAAATACAAGAGAAATGAAAGAAAGATTGTGAGAATCTTGATAGGCGATTCAAAATTAACAGTCAGACAAGGGAGAAGTCAGTGCAGTCTTAACAGTGCAGTTTCACTTGATATGGTACACAGAGTATTGACACAAAAACAATGTATATAGCAGCAGAAAGAAACATTAACCCAAAGACATCGGAATAGAAGATTGAAATGAAAAAAAGACATCTAACATGAGATGTTGGAAAGTGGCAAAAAATAATTTTTACTGATGAATATTATTACTAGCAGACTGTTACTATTCTAAAAATAGCAATACACAGTTGTTTGGTCAATTCAAATACATTCAGTGGTTAAAATGACCAATTGGGAAGAGCAAGATATAACATTTTACTGACCATTCTTTATTTTCTATTTTGTTTGGCTTATATAAAAATTCGAACAGTGGTCACTTGCCACAGATTCTGACATCTTTTCATTCTATCTTAATTTTCAAAACATAGCAAACAGCTACATTAAGCAATCTTGATTGTAATTGTTATGATTAATATTATCAACTTTTGAATTTCAAATAGACAGGTAAGGAATATCATTCTTTTCTGGAAAAAGTTCAGCAAGAATAACCTTATTGCAAACAACCCTTTTATTAAATTTCCAGGAAATATATCCTGTTAATTTAGACTCAGGGCATTCTGGGACAATGTGTTTCATTATTGAAAATTATAAATGAAAATATTTAAAAATTCCAAACTCCCTTTTTTTCCAACCATCCTATATATTTGAATCTCAAGCAAACACAGATTATCAGAAATAATAACTTCTGATCTTTTAATCCTTTTTTGTAGATAATGTATTAGATATTTTTAGGGGATTTAAAAGATTGTATGTTGGGTGAATTTTAAGTGTGTGCATGTTCACATATAAATGATTAATGTAGAAACATACAAAAACTTGGGTTTCTACCACAGACTGTTTATTCTCTTCTTTTATATAAACAATAGGGAAACAAAGTTCTCAGTGTCTCTTGGGTATGTCTGTTTTATTTTTCTTGGTCCAGAAGTTAGGATAAGTAATGATAAGCATCATTAAAACAGTCCCGCTCAACTCAGCTTTGTGCAAAGTTGGAATGACCAAAGAAACGTTTGTACTTACTTCATTGTTGGAGAATCAGCATGGTTATAATGGTCAAATTCAAGTCAGCCTTGTATTGAGTTGGGACGACCAAAGAAACGTAAGTACTTACTTCATCATTGGAGGGCTGGCATAGTTATAATTGTCAAGCTCAAGTCAGCCTTGCACTGAGTTGAAACAACCAAAGAAAAGTTTGATTTATTTCACAGGTGGAGGTTTTGGAAAACACATGCAAATGCTATGCATAAGAAAAAAGTGTAGAGAAAGTTCAGTCTTCAGGATGTCCTTTTTTAAATGGTGTGAAATCTTGGAGCAAGTAGAAGAAAGAGAAAAGAATTTTTTTTTTTTTTAAAAGTGCTACGTAACAGCTGTATGACAAAGACAAGTAGGATAATAAAATTTCCAGTTCCTTTACTCTTAGCATCATGGGAAAATGTATTTCTTGTTCTATTTTTATTCATTATTATTATTTTATTGATTGATTTTTATTTCATTTTCACACATTCTCCTTAAATTTTTGCAATAATTATTATCAATAATAATATGATAAATTTGTCTCTGACTCAATCCATATTTTAGAAATGTATATTTATATAGATACTTTTGAGTGCCATTAATATTTATGAGTTGCAAGATGGTGATATTAGTCATAGAGTTATGATTGATTAGTCAAGTGATTCATGACTGATCTACTTTGCAAATAAAAGCAGTTTTGATGTTCCTTTTTCTGTACGCTATCACCAATTTCTTGTTATAGCATGAAGAAAATACAGTCGAGAGTAACATAGCAGAATTCACAAAGATAAAATCCATGTCTGTGGAATCAGTTAATATCTTTCCAGTTTTAATTTGGTATTGTTATTCATCTTCTTCTATGTGCCATGTCCATTCAGGATGCGGGTGATCATGGATCCCTTCAACTTTGTAGTTCTCAGTAAAGTTTGAATTTTCACTCTACCTGCCAGTCCCTGTTCTACCAAACATCTACACAAGCTCATTAGGTAGGTTGTTTGATGTTTCCTTCATTTTCTCTTGCTTTCAGTATGTCCTATGAGTGTCAAATTCCCAAAGCCTTCTTTTCACATTACATGACCTAGAAAATTTCAACTAACTGCTTGGGAATACCAGGTGCCATGATGTTTGGTTAAATTTGATTCTCTCATTTTTTAAAAACCCTTCTCCCTTCAGGATATGGGCAATATATGAAGCTTATGGCCATATCACATTGAAACACCAGTTCTCAGTACAAAGATGGGTGACTGCTTGCAAATACCAGATGCCACAAGGTTAGATGTACAGGTTGTGTAATAGATAATGGTTTCGAATTGTTAGTCAAAGGGCTAAGTTCTAATTCCTGTTGGGTTTGTAATATTCACTTGTGCACAAATACTCTTGGGGGAGGTATGAATTCAACTCTTCTCCATCCAGCTATGAGTTAACTAGTAAGACTTGTATCACTAAATCATTATTATCTCCCCTAACCCTACCTCACCAATTCTTACAATCTAAAACTATTTGCATGCTTTAAATAACCTGCAAATGGGTGATAAGCTATAGAAAATGAATCAACCAATCAAGCAATATAAGAGATAATAAGTGGATTTTAAATATATTTAATTTGTCCTCGTATTATGGGATGGTTATTTAGAAGCAAACAAAATAATTCAAAACAAAAAAAAATTAAAAATTCCTGATGGTTTTGTTTCTGTAGGTCAAATGCTGATCTATTGACAAAATTATGTAAAGAGTCTGTCATGTTCTGGATAAAAATGGTGAATTCTGGGCTGTAGCTTTGGACATCTGGAAAGGTTTTGACAGAGTTTGGCATACAGGTCTTCTCCAAAAGCTGAAAAGTTACAGTGTCTCCAGACACATTTTTAAATGCAATGTTAATCGCTATCTACTGTACTCTTGATTAGTCTTTTCTTTTCTCACTCTTTAGTAACGTTTCTGTGCCTAATTCTTATGCACACATTTTGTGTCTAAATGTCTTGTTAAAGGTGAAACTGATTAATAAAAATATATATGTAACATCATAAAATTAAAAATATATAAATTCATTTAAAGCAATAATAATAATTATTATTATTATTAAATATACATGAGATTATAATCATTTCTTACACCATTCACACAAACAAATGCACACACACACACACATATATATGAGATAACAATATATAAATTTATTTTATATATCAAGTACAATTTTAAGAGAGAGTAGCATGACAAAGCGGAAAGAGTTTTCATGTGATGTGTTTCGTCATTTAGGACTTAAGCAGATTAAGTTTATGTTTACATTGAGGGTTCAACACATTTACATGAATTTGAAAATAATGTCCACTTTTTTTCTTTTTTAATGTGTGTTTTGGGTATATAATCTAGACAATTTCATTTAGGATTTTTCTTTTTTTTTTAATGTGTGTTGTGTGTATATAATCTAGTTGATTTCATTTAGATACATTTACTTTTTTTAAACATGTGTTTTGGGTATATAATCTAGTCAATGTCATTTAGATTATTTTTCTTTTTTTAACATGTGTTTTGAGTATATAATCTAGTCAATTTCAATTAGAGTCCTTTAATGTTTTTAATGTGTGTTTCAGGTGTATAATCTAGTCAATTTCAATTAGAGTCCTTTAATGTTTTTAATGTGTGTTTCAGGTGTATAATCTAGTCAATTTCAATTAGAGTCCTTTAATGTTTTTAATGTGTGTTTCAGGTGTATAATCTTGTCGATTTCAACTACATTGTTTTACGTTTCTTAATATGTGTTTTTGGGTTATATAATCTAGTCAGTTTCAATTAGATTCTTTTTATTTTTTTAATATGAGTTTTGGGTATATAATCTCACCAATTTCATTTAGGATTTTTTTTTAATGTGTGTTTTGGGTATATGATCTAGTTGATTTCAACTAAACTGCGTCTAGAGATTATATGCAAAAGAGGTATTGTCAAATATTTTATGTAAAATTCATAGATATATGTTATCCAATGAAATAATTTGTACCGTTATGTATAGCGAGTAAGCATGAAAGCAATTAAGTTCCAATTTTCAATTTCAAATTGATATTTAGTATTCTTTCAGTAATTATAGCAATTTGCAGTGTCAAGAGATTATTTGCAAGAACTAGAATTTAGTATTATGGCTTGTAAAAAAGAACTAACAATGAATGAAAAGAACTATATAATCAAAGAAATTAGCAAAGGAAAGTCTTCGCTTCAAATTTCTAAGGATTCAAAAAGGGATCATCGAACAATCAAGAAAATATGTCAAATGGGAATTCAACCAAGGAAAAAAAAGTCTCAGGCTGAATTCAGGAATTTAACAAAGCGAGATTTATCACATATCCAAAGAGAATTAATAAGAAACCCAAATGCGTCAATTGCGTTCATATTTGAGGCCACTGGAGCTCCTATGGTGTCAAGGGAAACAAGGTGTAAAGCAAGGAAGTTTGCTGATGTAAAAAATCAAATAAAGAAACGCATTTTAACAAAAAAACATAAGGAAAGAAGATTGCAGTGGGCAAAAAAATACATGGAAACTGATTTCAGTAAAGTGCTTTTTACAGACAAATCAAGGATCATCCTCGATGGGCCTGATGGATGGGCTCAAGGATGGGTTTGCAAGCAACATGACTCAAGAAAATCTTTTAAATGCCAAGAAGATGGCAGTGAGATCATGATACGGGCTGGGATTATTGGTAATGAGCTCGTGGGTCCATTTAAACTGAAAGACGGGGTTATAATGAATTCCAAAAGTTACTGTGATTTTCTAGACCAATATTTCTTTGAATGACTTGATAACTAGTCTTTAGCCAAGCATAGATCTATGATCTTTATGCAAGACAACGCACCAAGTCATGCATCAAAGTTTACTAAATCCTGGTTGAAAGAAAATAGATTTGTTGAAGATTCTCTTACGGACTGGCCTTCAAATAGCTGTGACTTGAATCCCATTGAGAACCTGTGGAGCATCCTCAAGAGAGATATTTATTCTAATGGAAGGCAATTCAACAGCAAGTGTGACCTCTGGGAGGCAGTTAAAGTTGCTGCAAACAACTTACCAGCCGCTAAAATTGCAAATCTAACATCAGATGTTGACAATAGGCTGCTAAGAGTTATTGAAAAGAAAAGAGCATTTGTGCAATCAATTTTAGGAGGTTCTTATTATTTTTTGTTAATATATCTTTTATTTTTAAAATAAAATGTATTTTTTTGTTTTTCCTTTGAGAAATTGATGAATTTGTTCTAAAATATTTTCATATTATTTTTTTACATTAGTTTTACAAGGTATAATAATGTAAAAGTATCAAAATGAATAGTTGCATATAAACTACTGACAATCAAATTAGTCTGGTTTGTTAACTTAGTAAAATTTTTTCCAACCAAAAACAATAGTTTTCTCTATCACTCTAAGTTAATAGTATTGAGTAGAATCTAAACAACATCATAATAGGACTTTTAACATTAAAGATGCAACTCTTTATACCAATTCATAACTTGCATATAATCTCTACACGCAGTTTATAATCTAGTTGATTTCATTTATGATGTTTTTCTATTTAATGTGTGATTTCGCAATATAATCTAGTCAATTTCATTTATATTATTTTTCTTTTTTTAGTTTGTTTTGGATGTATAATCTACACAATTTCAACTAGATTCTTTTTCTTTTTTTGATGTGTGTTTTGAGTATATAATCTAGTCGATTTAAATTTCTTTTTTTTTCTTTTTTTTTCCTGTAATGTTTGCTTTTAGATATCCCACACTATGATAATAGAAGATCTGCCAGGAAGAGTGAGAAGTTGTAAAAGAATGGTTGCAAGTTTACTGTGAATCATGTAGCAATCATGGTACTCAAAAAAATGGAAAATAATTTTAAATTTAGAAATCTCACCATTTACCATTTGTGTGCATACATAATGGAAACATAATCTTAGTCTGCCGATCTAAAGGATGAAATACATTATATATATATATACACACACACTATCTATAAAAGGCAGAATGTGTGTGTATGTGTAATGTTTGCACGGCTGCAATTTTCAACAGATTTGCACCAAAATTTACATGCACATGCTCCAAGTTAGCAGGAAGACCAAGACCAACTTTGCATTTCCCAACTCCCATCAATAGTGGAAATAATCGATTTTTTCATGCTTCTATATCAGTTTTCATGTAGTTTGCAACCATTTTCTACTGGCCAGAGTGAGAGCCTATAACTGGCTGCCATGAATAGGCAGGAAGATTCTATTGACCAACGTGAGAGCCAACAGCTGACTGACATGAATGTTAACTAGCAAGCTAGCATGAATAAAAAATCGATAGCTGCATTCGTCACAAGTGGGAAAAATTTAAATCTGCATGGCACTTTACTCCATTTGGCTCATTTACATGCTTAAACTCAACGTTGATTCTGATTCTGCAGAACTGGGTTGGGTGTGAAAAATTATTTGTTGTTAACATTCTTTTTTCATTCGGTTTTTCCAGTTACGAGTCCTTTTTTGAAGCTGATCGTTTTGTGTTCATTTTGTTTAGTTCTTTTTTCATAACAGATTTAATGTTTAGTATAGAGCTTAGAAAAAATTTGCAGTGTGAGATAGGCAAGAAGTAAGGCATGTAGCAACATCAGCATGGCAAAGGGCACTCCTTTAAAGGCAAGGAAGGGCAAAAATATTTTAAGTCAAGTGATAGCGATTGCTGTATGAGTCGTACGATTTTTGAATCAAGCACGGGTAACGCTGAGCCATACTGCTAGTAGATATATATACACACATCCAAACACACACACATATATATATATATATATATATATATATATATATACATACATACATGTATATATATGTATATACACACACACGAACACACACACATATATATATATATATTCACATGGAACACCCACTGTACAGTTGCATTGAGATCCTTACAACATCTCACCATTTTAGATTAGATCTTCTATTACCACAATGTCATATTTTTTCCTTTAGAAATATATGTAGACAATTTTTCTCATCAGAATCTATCTTACACATTTATAAGTCTACCATTCATCATTGCTTTGAATATTGTTACCACCTCTTGTCTGGTGCTGATGCTATATATTTAAAGATTCTTGATAAAATCCAAAGAAAATTTAGCAATGTTATTGGTCCTGAAGGTACATAACATGTCTTAGTTAAATAGACTTAACAGAGACAATTCCTGACCAGTTCAGACTAAAATCCAAAGAATCTGCAATGTTATTTGTCCTAACCTGTTAATTTTTGTTCAGGTGTTCACTATTTGCCCATAGCTGAGACTCTAACAGGTGCTTTCACTCTGTTTCAGGGTAGACTTGAGCAATTAAGAGGTAGTTCCATGCTCCTCAAAATCTCCACTATCCCAATCAGTGGCTTTGCTCCTGGATGTAGTTTATCATCATACCCAGGACAATTGTTACAAATAGGTTTTTGCTGTTATGATGTGACCATGATAGATAAAGTGTTTTTGCCAGTAATCTAAAGATCAAATGGAAAAAATGTCTGACAAAATCTGCAGTACAAAAAAAAAAAAGAAATGAATTGTTTGTGAATGAAAAGAAAAAAAATGCAAGCAAAACCAGCATAACGTAAACCAGAAATTTATTTTAGAAAAAGTCTGACTCAAAAAAAGAAAAATAATTCAATAAATCTATCAACCTTATAACTCTTCATAAAAGAAAATAAATTATTATTTCTAAAAACCTCAAACATATTGGCTGAAATTACTGATTATTTCCATGTCTTTTATTTGTTTATACTTATTACTTTATTACTGTTGCTTTGGATAATTTTTCTTTCATAAGAGATTTACAAAGATTTATATTTAACATGTTGAATACAATCAATAGTTAGTTCTGTTGTTAACTGGGACAAGGAATGGCTTGTTAATTTTAATGCCTCCAAAATTAAATTGTTCTCTTTCAATTGTCTTAGAGAACTCTTTTTACCATCCATCAGCATGGCTGATGCAAACCTCCAGGAGAGTGATTTTGACTAACGTTTCCCATTGACATGAAGTAGAGAGATTATATTGAATTGATTGCTAGTTCTGCTGCTAGGAATGTTGATTCACAGTGTTGTGCTAGACAATTTTTATCACAATTATAAATATATGGAAGAACTAATGTATGAAGATAACTATATAAATATAAAAATGTTATTTGAGTATAATTTTTCTCTCTAGAATCTATCTTACATATTTATAAGTGTACCATTCATCATTGCTTTGAATATTGCTGCTACATATGGTCTGGTGCTGTTGCTATATATTTAGAGATTCTTGATAAAATCCAAAAAAGATTTGGCAATGTTATTGGTCCTAAAGGTACATAGTGTATCTTGGTAAAATAGATTTGACAGAGACAATTACTGACCAGTTCAGACAACAGCCCATGTCCTCAAACTTGCCTTGGTCATGGACCTGGGTCGTTGATTCCATTGGAGAAACCCTCCACTCTATGTGTTGACTTTAGTCTGGGAAGCCTTCCACCCAGTGATGCCAAGTTATCACTCTCCTGGATATACTACCATTAGATTAGTATCATCCGCATTCGGTTAAATTTCATTTTAGTTAACATCTCTTGGTTGAACTCACCACTCCTTGAAACTGCTACACATGCAGCTGCCAACATAATTCAGTGACAGAGGTTTTCTTTCGTCCTTTTTTTTAATTAGTCATTAATTAGATAAAAGCAAATAGTTCCTTCTTAAATTGGTAAGGAACTGTTATTTGCATCTCAAATGAAAATGATCTTGGAAAGAAGAGAATAAAAATATATTTTCATTTTTCTCTGAGATTATTGCCTAAATGATTATAGTATAAATGATTATCATATAAATCATTTTAATAGATTTGTTTGTGATCAAAACATATTAGCAGCTGAGTAGATAAGCAGAAAGTCCGTGCTCTTTCATGATCTCAGCCACTGAAGAAATACCCATAATATTAGAGGGTATTCATTGTAGAATGTTTTTTGGACTAACCATAACCGTATAAGAACATAGAATGTATGGTTGCCAGCCAAAGTAAAAATCCAACATGGAAAATAGAAATTGAACATACCAAAATCGAACCAATACAAAAATTTAAATATTTATAAAGTATTTTAATAGAGTATAACAAAAGATGCCTTCAAAAAGCTAACCAAAGTATGAAGAAACAGGAAAATTTTGTTACAAAGGAAGTATAGAGTACTGAACTGTTTATGTAATATCAGTTTTCCTACATGGCAGTGAATGCTGGACAACCTCCTCACAGATGAAGAAGACGCTTGAGGCAATAAAAATTTGGTTCTACAGAAGGATGCTGAGGATTCTATGAACTGAACATGTGGAGCAATACAAAGTTTTAGGGAAAATTAAAACAAAAAGGAGATGCCTACACAGAAACAGAAAGAGAAAGTTTAAATTTCTAGGGCACATAATAAGGAAAGAGGGCTTAGAGAATTTGACACAGGATATATTAAAGGCAAGAAGTGCAGAAGGAAACAGTGACTAACCTACCTAATGATCTTGTATAAATGGATGGCAGATCATGAACTGGCAGGAATAATAGGAGACAAACATTACTTAGAACTATGAAAAATAGGAAGTTGTGGAGTTATGATAGCCCACTTCCTGAAGCAGATGATTTTGGTCATAAATTTTGGTTATTAATTATATTTGATAATTTCTGTTTTGATTCTCTACTGTTCCTCAAGAAATAATAAAAACATGCTATGTTTGGTTTTAAAAGAAAATTAAGTTTCTATATTTAAAAAAATGGGTTGAATATTTACATCTAAGAGTCATACTGGAATCGATGACACTTCTATAAAGCAACTTTAGTAATATATATATATATATATATATATATATATATATATATATATATATACACTAGCTTAAAAGCCACCCTATTGGGCGGCATTTAAGCTAGTTCCTGTGGAGGGCTCTTAACTAGGCCTTCATCACAATAGGTCGGAAGGAGTATATGTGATAGGTAACAATAAACTCCAAACTGATTGCTGCATTTAAGTATTGCATCAATATTAATCTTGCCTTTTAAAAGTTTAATGATAATTCTTCTGCTGCCATTTAATTTAAATACAATGTGATGTATATAGTTCCTTACTTTCCCTACAAACAATTATTTTTATTTCATGGGTGACTTTCGCTGGATTTTGCAATTAATTTCAATTATTGCTAAATTTATTTCCAACTTATAAAAATTGTACCAAAAAATTTGACACAAAATATCACATAAAGAAAATCATTGAAAACAACCACAGTAATGAAAACTTAGGAATCCCAAATTTCAGGATTACAAGTTTGAATCCAGCTTGAAATGTTTTTAATTTGCTTACAGAGTCGGCCTGATTCCAAAATGGTATAATATGTTGGTATACAGCCTCTAGAATAAAGTATATATAATATATAATATAAAGAATATATATATATGGTAAGTGTTATTGTAGATAGTATAAAAGTATCTGAAAACAGATGCCCCATAGGGAACTGCATTCCCAATGAAAACCAAAGCCATAAATAATTATGGCATTTTCAGATGCAGACAAACAACAAAGAGAAAAGATCAGATCTAGCTGAAAAAAAAATGAACATATCAAACTGATAAACTCCAGAGAAAATTTCTTTTATGTGTTGTGTCCATTCAGGATATAGGCGATCTTGGCTCGACACAATTTTCTATCCTTCATAGCTCTTAACAATTTTTATTTCTTTTGTTATCCCTCCCTGTTTCGTCATCTATTTACAAAACTTGTTATATAGGTTACTCACTGTTTCTCTCTTGTTTTCAATATGTCCTGTGAGTGTCAAATTCTCCAAGTCTTCTTTCCTCATTATGTGTTCCGGAAATATCTATGTTTTCAGGAAAATTGAGATTTATTTAGTGTATTTCTTGGTGTTTGTTTACATTCTGTTATTAAAGACATCTTCCAAATTTGGAAAAATTTTGAGGAAAAAGAAAAATGCAAAAGTAAGTTTACCTTTTCTTATCAAAGAGACTTTGTACATTGTTTCATGATCTATACAAATACTCTTTCCAATTTCATGTTAATGAGAATTATTATTTTTCTTCTTTTTAAGGGTTCCTTTTTCCGACCCCATAAAATGCTACAAAAGCAAAATATTAACCTGAGAAATTGAGTAAATAGTCTTGTCAGATTTAGACTCTCAGGTGGATGCCACATATGACAATTCAATCAAAAATGTTGAAACTATCATCTATAAACAATTGTTTTATTAGATCAGTTATGACAGAAAGAGCAATAGCAGTGGATTTGAGAAGTCAAAATTACTGGAAAACAACTTTTAAAAAATGATTTTATACATTTCAGCTAGCAGTAACACAAGCTATTCAGTCAATGAATGCTAAAATGTTTTCTTTCTGGAAACAACTAATGTTACCATTACAGTTATATTAGAAAATGACTGATGTTACCATTACTATTATTTAAGAAAATGATGGCTGTTACTAATACTATCATATATAAAAATTACAGATGTTACCATTACCATCACCTAAGAAAATGATCGATGTTACCATTACAATTATATACAAAAATGACTTAAGTTACCATTATCATCATATAAGAAAATCATTGTTTTCTTTCTGGAAACAACTAATGTTACCATTACAATCATATAATAAAATGATTGATTTTACCTTTACCATTATATAGGAAAATGACAGATGTTACTATTACAATTCTATAAGAAAAGGACTGATGGTATCTTTACCATTATATAAGAAAATGGCCTACATTACCAATGCCTTTATATAAAAAATGATTGAGGTTACCTTTACCATCATATTACTATTACAATTCTATAAGAAAATGATTGATTTTACTATTACCATTATATAATAAAATTACCAATGTTACCAACGCCTTTATATAAAAAAAGGATCGGTGTTACCTTTAACATTATATAAGAAAATAACTGATGTTACCATTACAATCATATAATAAAATAAATGCTTTTTTGTAATTACAATGGCAAATTTTGAGAGATAGGGCATTAATAAGAATAAATAAAAGGTTTACTATATACACAAAGACTATTGTCCCAATCTTGATTGTTATTATCAGAACATTTCAGCCATTGTGTCCTCTAGCCTTTATCAAGGGCTTGTCAATCCAGTAACCTTCAGGAAATCTTGAAATGAACCCTTTATTTAATTTTACAAGTGTAGACTGTTCTCATTCCAATGTCCATATTTTTGGATTTTTCATGTTGTTTAGGGCTTATGGCCATATCATGTTGAAACAACAGTTCTCAAACAATCACTGACGTTATGCTAAATCAAACCTATATATACTTACACACATGCATATATATTTTTTTTTGATTATATATATTTGTATATATGTATATATATATAGATACACCTAGTGAGCCAGACAAACCTACCTAGGTTTCACCTAAATGGATCATCAGGGAAAGTCAGCTAAAAAGGCAAAGTGAAACACATATTTATAGGCAATAGCTAAAATTATACCATGAAACCAAAGAAAAAACCACAAACACAACCACCTGAGTTTGGGTAAATATTTATTCAACAAAAAAAAAAAAAGGGGAGGGGATTTTTAAAACATATAAAACTGTTTCTTAACTCTTATATATATATATATATATATATATATAAGAGTTAAGAAACAGTAGATATTTTTATATATAGTGCTCAATATTGAAAATATTGAAATAATATTAAAAATAGAGCATTAATAATATTATATAAAAAGATTGCTTAACTTTAATATCATTTTTTTGTTGTTGTTTTCCCCAACTTTGAAGTTTCTTGGTAATGACCTTTCTTCAAAGAGGTTCTGTTTTTTAAATGATATTTCCAATTTTTTCAATTTATTCTACATCTTTTTTCAATTTATTCTACATCTTTTTTCAATCTGTTTTGTACACATATGCAGCCATGAATTTAATGTTCTTTTACATGCACACATTCATGAATTTTTGCTTTTGTCTGTCTTCATTTTTCAGTTGTAGATTATTCTTCCTGTTGTAAATTCTTCAAAATTAATTTTTATTCAAAATAGAATTTTTTTATGGTTTATATTGATGTTGTTATTTTATATTAAATTGTAATATTGGTTAATTTGTATTATTAATTAAATTATTATATTTTATTTGATCTATTATGTTATATTATTATTAAAGTAACAAAGTAAATATTTGTTAAAATGTCCACATTTTTCCCATTATCTCATTCTTCTTATTAATCTTCTTTTCACCTCAGCTGTTTCTACCTTTTTACTTGGATTTGAAGTTTTGTTTATTAGATAAGTGTATGTATTTGTGGTTAACTCCTCATGGGATATATGTTTACTCACGATCTAAAGCAAATAAACTGGTGACCTTGATATTGTTGAAATCTTACCAGTAATCATCAGTTGTCTAAATGAAGATTTAAAAACATTAAAAAATGAATATCTTTTTACCTTTCTTGTATATATATATATATATATATATATATATATGTGTGTGTGTGTGTGTGTGTGTATAGGAATAGAGGTGGGTAAATGAAATAACTACATATTAGCAAATGTACATGCACGCGTTAGCGGGAATGCACAGGTAAGCACATAAATATTTACTAAATTTACTTCAAGGTGTAAACATAACAGTGCTGGATGTGGTTAGTCACAGCTATGAAATATGTGTTAATAAATATACATATACCTATGGTTGGGGTGCGACTTAAGTTTCGTTGCTTTACCAACATATCAAGCACATGATATAACTTATGATTTTTTAAATTTTTTTATTTAAATCATAAGTTATATCTTGTGCCTGATGAGTTGGTAAAACAACAAAACTTAAGTTGCACCCCAAATATAGGTATATGTATATTTATTAATATATATATATGTGTGTGTATGTGTGTGTGTGTATATATATATATATATATATATATATATATATATATATATATATATATATATATATGTATGTATGTATGTATGTATGTATGTATATATATATAAAATATGTGGTGCAGTTCAATTTATATTACAATGAATCATTCATACAAAAAGTAAATTACGGTCTTGAAGATTGAGAACTGCTTTTTTAGAGCTGTCATGAAATAAAAATTACTACCTATGGGATTTTAAGTGTTTGATATTCTTTAATTAATAATAATTTTGCTTTGTCTTTTGACATAGAGCTCTCCCTGGATCTATATCCTCCTGGAAATTCCATATGGATTACCACATTATATTATTACTATATATATATATATATATATATATATATATATATATATATATATGAAATATATATATTTATAAACATATATATATATACATATATATTTCGTATAATATACATATGTATATATATATATATACATATTATATGAAATATATATATATATATATATATATATATATATATTTAAGTAATTCATTGAGTCTGAAAGAAACCTCAACAGAATGCAGAAAGCACTGGAATGCTGTTTCGTCCTATATTTGGGACTCATCAGCAGTGCGCGTCCACTACCGAGAATTGAAACCCTGACAGTTAGGTTGTCAAGCAAACATCATACCAACTGTTCCACCAGTGATTAAGAGATTACAAATCAGACTCAATATAGCGCTGCTCGCTCACATATTCCGTGGTGGAACTCTTACTGAGTTCTCTGTAACCATAGGACTGTGCCCTCTGGAGCCATGACTACTCTCACCAAGCTGCTCACTCTAGAGCATTGGAAGCCGTTCAAACAATGATGTACATTAATGAATATATATATATATATATATATATATATATATATATATATATATATATATATCTTGTGTGATCCTTGAGCCTTGTATTGGGTGAACATAAGTCAAAAAAACAGTTTGGAGCTTTTTATCCTGTTGTATTGATTCATAGTGATCTCCCAGGAGTAGTCCTGTTCACATTCCTCCTTGGTTTTTTGAACAGGAGTAGAGTTTTATCCTTTGTTTCCTGTTTATAAATTGGTTTCCAGTTCCTTCTAAAGTCTTCTTACAGTGGATGAGAAAATATCTGTAATCAACTTCCCAGATAAACACAAATTACTAAATAAACAATCAGAACTCTTCTCAAAATGCAGACAGGAAAACAAATTTTTACAATGTTATTTAATTATGTTACTACTTAACTAAGTTACCTACTTAAAGAGAAAAGACCTACAAGGTGGTTTGAATTCAGAGTTTTTTTCTAGACTGGATGACACTCAAGGCTATAGGACTTAGTCTGGTCTGGTCTGGTCTGCTATTTTACCCATAGCTAGGAGGGAGAAATGTTAGATTTATTTCTTTCCCCAGGATATTAGCACAAAAGAGAATGTAATGAACTTGACTGGAATTTGAACTCAACTCTCCAATTCCTCAATCTGAACCATTAACCATTACTCCCTCATGTATGTAATCAGACACCTACAAATATATTTAAATGCAGGGTGCCCATAGAGTTTCTTTACAATTTAATACAAAAACAAATGCACAAACAAATATGTTGAAATTGTTACAAAATGAGGAGTAGATACTGAAGTTTGTTTTAACTAATTTACTACACCTCTATATGGGTACCATTAGTTGCATGAAGCATATCAAGAGGGTACTTGATTTCTTGCCATGTTCATTGTAGTGTAGCGTCATCAATGGTGGCAAGAGCATCAGTGATCTTTTGCTTCAGATTAGTGATGTCATGTTTCTTTGTTCAATACACAATATCTTTAACATAACCTGATAGAAAGAAGTCCAGGGGAGTGATATCTGGCAAACACGGTGACCAAGGAATTGGACCATCCATTCCAAATCACCGGCCTGGAAATGTTTGATTCAGGAGCCCACGAACATGCAATCCCCAATATGGTGGTGCTGGAAAATGATGGTTGATTGAAGATCATCTAGCTGTGGTACCACATCAGTTGCCTTTGTAATATATTTTTAAAATTATAAAGACACTTGTTGGACACCCTGTACATTCATATATATATATATATATATATATATATATATATATATATATATATGTTCTCTGCAGCATAACCTTGTCAATGGTGACAATGTCATCAGTGATCTTTTACTTTATATCATTGATATCCTGTATCTTTGTTCGATACATGATATCTTTAACATAGTTGTGGCGCCACATCAATTGCCTTTGTAATATATTTTTTAAATTGTAAAGAGACTTTATTCACACCCTGTACATATATATATATATATATATATATATATATAATTATACATTTTGCCAGTTTGTGATAGGAAGGGATAATTCCGAGGAGTATATAGATCCAGGGAGAGCTCAATGCACACTACAGATCAATATAATGATAATAAGAAGACAGAGATTTTAATTATCTTATCTTATCAATATATATATATATATATATATATATATATATATATATATATATAGCTTTACACACACAAAAAAGTCATATGAGTAAGCATAGGATAGATATATACATAACTGTAAAATAGGTGTTTCTCTCTCTCTCTCTCACATGCACACACACACACCTACTCACACAGACTTACACTCACACCAATATACTTCTTTTCTTCTATAACCTCACAAGTAAATGCATAAATTTTTCCTGGTTTACATTTTCTGTATGGATTTGAAGCAAGCAATTGAATTTTAGTAGATTTTTAAAGTTCTTACTTTTTTCTTTTTTTATCCCATTTCTTCTTCTTCTTGCGATCATCTGTGTTTTTCCCACTTGAAAAATATTTGTAAATTTCATTTTCTAAAATGAAATATGCAAATTTTAAGAAATGTGATGAATTTTATTTTCTGTCTACATGGAAATACCAAGACACCCACAAGGAAATAATTTAAATGGAAATTTAACTCAGCTTTTGATGAATTATTATAAATGAAATCATCATCGTCATCAGTGACATAATCATCATCAATGACGCCGTCATCAATTGTCATTGTGTTGTGAATCAGTTTAGCTATGTCTAGGATAGAAAGTGTCAACCAGCCATTTCCCATTTCCATTTTGGCCTTGTGCAACAATTGTTTTAATTAAAACAATAAATATATATTTAATGCATTTCTGTAGCAGAAAAGGAGTGAAAATGACTGATAGATGTCAATGGTAGAGAAGTGGAACATTTTGTATTTATATTAGCCAATATGATTTCAACAAAATCAATAGCAAAATAAGAGACTAAATAAATTTTTATGAAGCATACAATCCATAGGAATAAATAATAAAATTTGATTGTAGAAAAACATGCCTTTCATTGACCACAGAGTTTTTATGTCTATATTTTTAAATAAGAAAAGTACCATTTACATGACCGGCTGTGAAGGAAAAGAAGAGTTTTCTTTTGAAAGCATGGGTTTATAAATGTATTGGTCAGTTTGCCCTTGGTCTACAGCTTAAACTCGCTAAAACAGATATTATAACAGCGCAGTTAGATGTATATGACAGATGAACAAAACAGCATCACCAGAAAACTGGTCCAGCTGCTTCCAAACAGGACAGTGCTTACATTATAAATGGAATTATAAACAGTCATTTGAAGAAAGCTTATTATTTCACTGTTTAGTCGTTCACAATGGTCATTTTTGCATATAGCTAAACCACATTAAAAGATGAATGATGTGATTCAAGCAAGCAAAAAGATGGAATAAAAACTCAATGTAATATATATATATATATATATATATATATATATACATATTAATAATAATAAATATACATTTTTTTCTTAACTGGTAGTACAATTCAATGCAATTGCCAGGTGCTACCGGTGTGAAAAAATGTATATTTACTATTAATATAAATTATATCTCTGTTATTATACATTCGCTACTTTCAAGGTTTCACCAGTTTTCAGTTGAATTGATTAGATATAACCGTAAGTTCTATGCTGACAGTTTCTTCTCTCACACTTTTCACTTGTGGAAATATCTTCTTTTCAGCCGAATTTGATCTTCAAAACTTAATTGCAAGGTCAATCATTATCTACTGTCTTCTTGATTCTTCTTTTTATTGTTCTTGCTCCTTAATAATGTTTCTCTTTTTTCTTATCCTTTCACACTCAGCATCCCTTTGTGTCTTAGTAGCTTTACTCTCTTTCATGGGGTGAAGTGATTAAAAAAAATAAACAGCACTCACTGTGCACATTATTTTATAATATATATATATATATATATATATATATATATATATATATATATATATAAATAGGTATGTGTGTGTGTGATGTGGAACAATGCTTTATATATATATATATATATATATATATATATATATATATATATATATTTAATCTGACATTTTTATTACTTCAAAACATTTAACTAGAAAGGGGAAAAATGATAAAATGAAGTTGTTAACTTTCCACACTATCTTAAACAAAATGTTTGAAAGGAAACTCTTCATTTATCATTAACCTTATCATTAATGTTAGAAAAAATGATAATAGTGGTTTTGAAAAGCCTAATATCCTGAAAAACATTTTTATACAAGAGATTTTATAAATTTCCACTGATCGTAACACTAACCGTTCAGTCAATGAATGTTGAATGTTTCCTTATAAGGAAACAGCTCAGAGCATTTCAATGGGGTATAATTGTTAGCAATCTTGTCTTGCTAGATCAATTACGATTGAATATTGAGTTTGATTCTCACTGAGTGCTTCATACTTTTAACTTTGTGCAACATCTCAGCTATATAGAAAAGGCTAATTTCATCATTGCTATTAACATTAATTTTACCATTACCATTAATTTTCCCCATTACCTCTACCATTAATTTTATCATTACCATTGCCATTAATTTCATAATTACCACTACCATTAATTTTACCAATGCCATTAATTTCTCCATTACAATTATTTTCACCATTACTCCTACCATTAATTTTACCATTACCATTAATTTCTTTGTTGCCATTAATTTCACCATTACCACTACCATTAACTTTATCATTACTGTTACCATTAATTTCACCATTACCACTACCATTAATTTTATCATTACCGTTACCATTAATTTCACCATTACTACTACCATTAATTCCATCATTACCATTGCCATTAATTTTATCATTACCATTACCATTAATTTCAGCATTACCATTACTCTTTAAATTCTTCTGATGATTTTTGGTAAATTAAAGAGTATTTGGTCCTAATTAAACTATTTACATTATTCAGACTATTGTCCTCATCTTTGTCACCATATTTATTACAACGTTTCAGCTATTGTATGCTCCAGCCTTCTTCAAGTGGTTGGAATGTTGAACTGAGCCCTTTATTTCACTTACTGGGGTAAACTGTATAGACAGATATTTGTGCTAATATTTTAAATATTATTATTAGTAGAAGTAGTAGTAGTAGCAACAGCAAAAAACTCCCTTATGAAGTATATTTCAAATGGTATTATTATTATTATTATTATTATTAGTAGTAGTAGTAGTAGTAGTAGAAATAAACTCCCCTGTAAAGTATAGTGCTACAGCCTCAATGCACTAAGCATTGTTCCTGTGGCTTCTGTAGTAGGTTTTTATGCAGTGGAATTGTTAGCTCCATAACCAACCAGTTTTTATTTAAATGTTGGCCTTCTCCTTAAGTGGTTGCCAGCCAAGGCTAAAGAGGCGAGTTTGTTGTGCTATTAACCTCTAACTGGTAGAGAAGAGACAGGATCATACATTTTTAAGGGTATTCATGCAAAAGTGAATACAATGACCTTAGCTGGAATTTGAACTTGATCTGGCAATCCCAGTTAAATGAATAAATAACAACTGCTCAATGTGCATATCCTAAATTTTTGAATGCTTAAAATATTTATAACTTTAGATAAGATAGCTAAGACATGAAAAGAATGTCATATCTGCTGATGTTCTTAATTCAATGTGCCTGTGTCTGGGCATGATTTCCTTACACTCAACCTGATATACAACAACAAGAAAAAGTGCGAAAATGCTTTGCCAAAATGACTCCTGAAAATATAAATATGCCTTATCTCCATTGACTTGGTCTTTGCTCACTTGAAACTGATCATCTTAGATTTGACTTAGGGCAGGAATTTAGAATAGTAAATTCAGCTGATGACATAGGTTTCAAGAAATATTTTATGGGTATATATATATATATATATATGGCTTGTTAAATTTAACATCTCCAAAATGAAACTGCTCTCTTTTAATCATCTTAGAGAACCTTTTGTTTTTGTTTTCCATCAGCATGGCTGATGCTAACCTCCAAGAGAGTGAGTCACTGAACTTTCTTAAGCTAACATTTTCCACCATCATGAAATCAGTATATTGAATCAATTGCGAGGTCTGCTGCAAGGAAAGTTGGTTCACTGTGTCGTGCAAGACAATTTTTCTTGTCAGAATCTATCTCATACATTTATAAGTCTACCAGTCATCCATACATTGAATATTGCCGTTACATCTGGTCTGGTGCTTCTGCTATATATCTAGAGATTTTTGACAAAATCCAAAAAAGTATTCGCAACATAATTTTGTTTCATCTTGAATGTTTTGTTTTGTTTTGCTTTGTTTTTGGGTTCACTCCCCCACTCCTACCATCATTTCATCAAAAAAATACATATCCAAATTTTTATGGATTTTTCACAAGTTCTCTGCAAATATGTGATATTTTGGTAAACGCTGGATTAGGTGTAAAAAGATGGGTTCTTTTGGTTGAGTCACTTGTAAGAATGAATGAAACATGAATCAGATTAGCTAGGTGTAGTGATGACCAGCCCTCCCCTACTTCCCCTTCAGACTTCCTGTTAAATAAACGTGTAAATCTATACTTATATGATCTAAGTATATACAGAAACTACTGCAACAACTTAACAGTCTTCTTCTTCTATATGCCATCAAAATGTGGGTGATCATGGATCTCCACAACTTCCTATCCTTTTTAACACTTATCAATATTTGTTTTTTTTCATTTTCCTTCCCAAGTGTTGCTCTGCAATCCATTTACACAAGTTTGTTTGGCAGGTTATTTGCTGTTTCCTTCTGTCTCTCTTGATTCCAGTATGTCCTGTGAGTGTCAAATTCTCCAATCCTCCTTTCCTTATTATGTGTCCTATATATTTCAGGTTTCTACCTGATTCTAATTATAAGTGTCCTTATACTAATAATTTCTCAGTAGATTAGCAAAATGATTCAAGCTGTACTAAGTAGTTTTTTAAAGGCTATAAAAACCAAATCTGTACTATTTGTTGATTCTGTACCCAACTGGCTGAATTTTATAATACATACAAACATATATATATATATATATATATATATATATATATATATATATTTTAATCAATTTCACCTGAGGCATGGGCAGTACAACCACTGATATGCAAGGGGTTACTGGGTGTGGAAGAATTAGAAACAGGAACAATTGCTAGGGAGTGAGAACAGAGGAAGAGAAATCAGGAGGACAGTAAATAGCAATTGACATTTCATTTAAATTTTGCAGATCAAAGTTGGCTGGAAAGCATGGAGCCAGAAGAGAGTTCAACAAGTAAGAAGTGTGAGAAAAGAAACTATTAGAGATCAACTAGAAAAGATTCAATTCAATTCATTTGATCTCTTTAGCTCTAAGTTGAAATGATGATCCCTCTTGCTGTTGTAACACCCTGATCCAATTTTCCTCTCTACTGTTCCCTCTTTTTTAAACTTAGTCACCATTCTCCTGATAGTTCTTGATTGGACTTTGAAGATGGAAGCCAGAGTATGAATGTTGATACCATTACTGAAAGCCTGAATGATCTTTTTCCTCTCAACATTGCTCAGTTGGGAACACATAGTGGGGCTGACACAAAACAATTTTAAGCTACTCTCCTTTTAGCTGAATAACTTAAAGAGTTTTTTAGTGATTCTTACAAAAAATGGTGTCATCTTATCTGAAAACTTGGAAAAAGAAACTCAATTAGTGTAGTGAGATTTTAGATATTAAACATTTTGTGTAATGAACAGTTATACTGTTACACCATTTGGACAATTTTGTTGTTACACCCAGTATATATAGAACAATAGATGCATATGGTGAGTGGTTAAAATGTTCCCTTTCAGACCATGAGATCCAGGTTCAAATCTCATCATGTTCGATTTGTCAGGAAGGAGACTTCCTGATGTTATCAGACTGGATCAAGGATTGATTCCAGCTTGCAGCACCTTTGGAAAGTGCCTGAAAACCATACCACGGGATGACCCAAGCCTTGTGAGTGAAATTGGTTAGATGGAACCCTTGGGGGCCATCTATAGCTTTGCTACCACAAAGTCACAAGTCAGCTGAGGGATTGAGCATGCTGGCCTTGTTCAAATTGTTGATCACACTATAAAGTACCGTCTCTCCCAGAAACTGTAACTAAGGTCTGCTCAGCATAGTTGCAGTAAAAACCACAGGTGGGCTCTGTGGGTATTGAGCAAACACAAATGTGCCTGAATGAACATTTGCAATAGGGTTTGGCTAACCACCCTAGCAGACGGGTATCCTCAAAGATGACTAGCCAGGTATTATTATACAGAACATGATATGTAAACTGTATATATTGACTAATTAAAAAATGAGTTTTATCCTTTGAAAGAACTCTTTTAGACTAAATAATCATTCCACTGATGGATTCAAAATACAAAATATTTTGATTATAATCAGACATTGAAAGAATTTCTAAAGTTCCAGAGATGCTTAACTCTAAGCTTAAATTTTAAGTTTCTGACATGTGTCAAGATGCTCAACATAATTGATTTCATTCAGCATTGTTTTTGTTGTTAAATATCCCACATTGTAATAGCAGTAAATTTATTAACAAAAGGTATTAGTGCACTTTCTATACATTTTTACTTTAAAATATTAAATTCTCTTTTAATTAAATCTGCATTCTTAAACTGATGAAGGAATAAAAAGTAAGAGTTTTGAAAGAAAATAGAGTGAAGAATTAAAAAGAAAACCTGAAAAAAGGAAAAAGAAGAAAGTTGTCATTGAAACTGATGAATGAATGAATGAAGAAGAAATTCTCTTTTAATTAAAGTTGCATTCTTTAGGGCAAAATTAAGGTCAGATTTATTACTATGAAAGACTAATGCATTTGCTGTACAGTTTTGTAAAAGATCCTGTTAGTGTTTGTAATATTAATGATTGGTAACTCTTGAGGAACTCCCTTGAAAACTAAGATTATCAGCCCTTAAGAAACTCTCCTGGAATAAGTGCCATGAGGTAAAAAGGTGGATTATTTAAGTCTCTAGCCCTAACCCTGTAAAATTAGAGCATCTTATGTTGTAATAATTGTTGATTATTTTCATTACAGTATCTATATATACATTTATTTAAATTCTTAGATGTTTCAACTGTATATTTCTTGTGACAATTTTTTATGGCTGACTCAAGTCTTTGGTTGTTATATTATTTTGTGTTGTTTTAATTAAAATAATAACTACAATTAGATAAAATTTATCTAAACTAGTTATAAAATGAAAAGGTACTAACTCTCCTAAAAAAAAAATAAATTAAAATTTTTACCTAAAAGAATTTAAATTAAATTTAAATTTTTTAATTTTCCAACTTCCAGTTTAATAGCGTCTCCAAAGCATTAAAAATTCTCTTCAAATCTTTAATACTCTTCAAATAAAAATAATTTTTCAGTGATTGCTTTTAACTTTGGTTCTTTTTGATAATCATCACACAAAATATTGATACTAATGCCAATTAAAGGTTGAATAAACTCAAATTTGTCTCTCCTTCTTACTTTTGAATTAATTCCGTCAATCTTGCTATACAAGGATGATGACTTATACAGTTTTTGTTTGTGGTTTTAGTTTACAGCATATTTAAAGGCACTAGCAAATAGAATTACTGGAAACTTATTAAAAGTAAAAATTCCATTATGTTTTTAGTGAGGTTCATACAAGGCCCAGGAATCACTCAAGATAGAGGGTTACAAAGTAAGAGGCACGGTTAATGTGGATAGTTAGGGAAGATAACAATTAATCCTAGACTTGAACAGGTTAAGATTATAGTAATCAGAGAAAAATCTTCTTGGGAGTCAGTTCCGCAGAGAAGTTGTTTGCAGGAAGAAGATTCTAAAGTGGAACTTGCTTAACACCAATGGAATACAGGGTGAATGAGAGTGGTTTGCAACAATGTTAGTAGCATGGCACATCCTAACCATGAAGATTAGAACTGTTGGAACCAAGGGATGAAGTTCATAGGAGCACTTTCCGTGGAAGTAGCGATAGAGCAATAAGAGGCTTGTCACCTTCCATCAGTGAAAGAGTTGTTGCAGGGTGGAAAATAATTTATCACCCACAATGACATGGAAACACTTTTCAAAAAAGTTCTCTAGATCTTTTGAAATATTTTTCCATTGCTAATGTTTTAATCAGTCCTCCTATATGGCAGGGAATGCAGGACAATTTCCTAAGAGATGAAGAAGAGATGAAACAACAGAAATTTGGTTCTACAGAAGGAAGCTAAGAATACCATGAATGAAACATGTCACAAACAAAAAAGTTCTAGAGAAATTAGAAATGGAAAGGACACATATACTTAACATCAGGAAGAGTGGTTGGGCACATAATGAGGAAAGAGGGCTTGGAAAATTTGATACTCACAGAATAGTCTGATGGTAAGAGGAACAGAGGAAAATATTACCATGTAACCTAACTAGAGACCTTCAGTAAATAGATTTGCGGAGAGAAAACAAAAATAGAAAATTTATTGAGAATTACAAAGTATGGGAAATTATGGAAAGCCATGTTCTGAAGAGACATTGCACAAAGAACATTTTATTAAATTCAAACATTTTTCAATCTCTCACATTTTCTTAAATCAGCCTACAACATTTTCTACAACACTTTCTATATAAATGGGTCTCTTTGAACATTTTTAATATAAATTAGTTTCTTTGAATATTCAATTCTTTTTACATTTTCCACAACACTTTCACCTGAAATTAAAGCAACCATATGAAGTTTAGAATGGCTCATGATCAAGCATAATAGACATTCATTGTTACATTTAAATATATATATAAGAATAATGATCTGCTGCTTCAATACTCTAAATATATATATATAGTTGGTATCTATGTGCCTTTATTATTAGCTATATATCATTGGTAACTATATATTTTTGGTGATTATATGTTCTTGGTAAATACATATACGTAACAGCTATATATCTTTTGCAATGACATATTAATGACTATATAACCTTGGGAGATATATACCCTTTGTAATTGTATATATTTGAAAGCTATGCATCTTTTGTAGCTATAAATTCTTGGTTGCTATGTAGCCTTAATTGCTCAATAACCTTGTAACCTATGTATCTTTGATTGTTATATATTCCTTAGAGCTATGTTTCTTTGTTAGCTTTATACACACATTGTAGCTATATATCTTTTGTAGTGATAAATCATTTGTATCTGTATATCCATGAGATTGTTACATTCTTAGCTCTATACACTAGTTAGCTATGTATGCTTTGTGGTTACATGTCCTTCATAGTTATATATATATATGAGTAGCTATAGATCAAGTATGGATATGGATCAATTCTAGGCATTTATCTTTGATACTATATATATATATATATATATATATATATATAATGTAAATCTTTTATAAAACAAATTGAGTTCTCTCAGTCACTGGCATGTTTATCTAAAAATGGATACACTTAATTTCACCTTCATCACTGCTGTATGCCAACAGCTTAGGGGTAGATTCTCTGACTGACACCAATTCAGCCAGGTTTCAATCCTAGCTAGAAGCAACTGAATGTCTAGCCACATTGATGAGCTGTTATACAGCAAAACAGTCTGTCTGTGGTTGACAATATATATATATATATATATATATATATATATATACATGCATACATATATATATATATATATATATAGCATAATGAGAAGTCACGTATACTTTCTTAATATGTATATATAGAAAAAGTTGCAAATTAAAAAAAACATTATTATTTTTTTAATTTACAACTTTTTCTATCTATCTATCTATCTATCTATCTATATATATATATATATATATATATATATATATATAATAGTTATATATCTTTAGTAATTATATATCTTTTGTAGCTATATCTCATTTCTAGTAATAAATGCTTTGTATCTATAAATCCTTGGTAACTATATGTCCTTTGTAGTTATATATCTTTATATCATGTTTGGAGCGATATATACTTGTCAACAATATATCCTTGGTAGCTATGTATACTTGCCAACTATATTTCGTGACTAACTATATATCCTTGGTAGTGTTGTGTCCATTAAGAAATACATAAATAAAAAATTAATTATACTGTCACTTTGTTGTTTCCATAAAAATTAAATGAATAAAAATTCATTATAGTATCAAAAATAATTATAACAATTATAATTATGATTAATTCACTCTTTCTAAAGCAATGAAAATCAACCCCACATGTCTCCTCTACACACACAAACATGTGACATTCTCACTATTGAACAGGCAGTTAACACAGACAGGTCATCAACATGTGCATCAACAAAAAGTTTGTCTCTTTTCAGACCATAATAGTAACATTTTTCTCTTGATATTTATAAAAAATTTTAGGTAAGAAAACTCCTCATATTTTACAACTAAATTATCTGGACACTCATTACATACATCTATAAAAAAACATACAAGAAAGACTGTATACTCTTTACTTATTGTTTATGTTATCATTCTGTTGGATTCTGATCTATATTCGATCTACATTTGACCACAAAGTCACAGTTTACTCACTATTACTTTTTCTCATTTCTCCAAAACCATATAAAAACCAGATAATAAATAATACTTGATTTGTTGTTTCTACATCTTGTTGCTTTTCATTTTTATGCGCATTTTTGTATATATAAATGTTAGGGTGTTTATAATTATTTACTCACAGTAATAACTTCTCTACAGTAGCTATATATTTCTGGTACCTATCTATCTTTGGTAACTATATTTCCTTGGTAACTATGTATTCTTGGTAACTGTGTATCCTTGGTAATTTTCTCTCCTTGGTATCTATATCAACTTTGGAGTGATATATACTTGTTAGTAATATATCCTTGCTAGCTATATCACCTTTTTAGTGACATATGCTTGGTAGCTATATATCCCTGGTAACTATATAAACCTTTTAAACGATAGAGGCTTGGTAGCTGTATATATACCTGGTAGCTATATCTCTTTTGTAATGATATAAGCTTGGTAGTCATATATCTTTGTTTACTAGATATCCTTGCTACCTATGTCACCTCTTTAGTGATATATGCTTGGAAGCAATATATCCCTGTGTTATATTGGAATAAAGTGTCACTGCTTACACTTAAGTTTGAACATAGATCACCAGTGAGAAAACACAGGCGATCACATTATTGAATTAAGTAGACCATGTGACCATAGAGAAAACACATATATGTACGAAGTAGCTGATAACTAACAATCACTTTCTCTAGTCTATCCTCTATACTATACAGATCTCTATTTCTATTCTATCCTCTATTACTATACGGATCACCATTTCTAGTCTATACTAATTATGTACTCTATTTACTATACCGTTTCTCTATTTCGATCACTACAGGGGTTACTTTTCGAGTGAGTGTTATCGAGCAAGTACTATTAGTGCAAGTGCAATTCAAAGGCATCTGACACCAATATTGTTCAACAACATACTATAGTTGTATCTGCGATTATAAAGTCTCTACTACAATGAGCATTTACAAAAGTGACAATGAGTATTTGTTAGCATTACACAAGTGACAATGAGTGTTTTCTGACATCACAAAACCCTGGTAACTCTATATCCTTGGTAGCTATAAATCCTTGATATCTATCTTACCTTTTTAGTGGCATATGCTTGGTAACTATACATCCTTAGTAATCTCATTTCTGCCAAGATTTTCATTCTTTTCCATCATCCATTTCGACATTCTTTTGACTTTTGATTTCTCTGTGTTCTTGTATTCATCAGTCATTCAAAGATGTCTGAGTATTTGTGAGCCATGAATCTTCTGTAGAATTTTGATCAGTGTCTTTCAGTATTAAATAATTCATCCACCTTTTCACCTTGATATGTCGTTTATTTCATTCTAATGCTACAATGATCCTATTTTGACAAGTCTTTATCAAACAATCACACATCTGTATGCAACTGTTTGTTTTCAATGAAAGCAAGGTTAACTTTTTAATAGTATATTTTGACTTGAATGATAATTGTTTCTTGACAACAGTCATTTATCTATGTACATACCAAACAAAAGAATTCATCAGCTGTTGTTTATGTTTGAAAAGTGTCTTATTTTTACATTTAAGACTTATGTCCCTTTTTTATTTTAAACTCTTCTTAGATTTGAAAAAAAGGAAGCTTATTATCTGGAATATTATTGACATAACATATTATAACTGATTATTTACAAACAGATTTATTATAACTGATTTTTTAGAAATAAATTCATTATAACTGATTAATTACAAACAAATTTATTATAACTGATTATTTAGATACAAATTTATTATAACTATTTACAAATAAATTTATTATAACTGATTTTTAGAAACAGTATTACTATTAATAAACAAATGTATTATAACTGATTATTTAGTAACAAATTTATTATAACTAATTATTTTGAAAAGAAATTATTATAACTGATTACTTAGAAAAAAAATATACACACAAACACAAACACACACACACACATATATATATATATATATATATATATATATATATATATATATATATATATATATATATTATATTATATGATATGTATATCATATAATGTCATTCTTATGATTTGCAATAACAAGAGGAAGATTTTTAACAGAGGATGGAAAATCTGACATTGGGATTGTGAAAGGTGCCTTCCAAAAACTAACCAAAGTAACCTCCTATATGGCAGTGCATGCTAAATAATCTCCTCATAGATGTGGTTCTACAGAAAGATGCTGAGAATGCCATTGACTGAACATGTGAGCAATGAAAAAGTTTTAGACAAAATGGAAACAAAAAGACCACTTATATTTAACATCAGAAAGAGACAGTTGAAATTTCTTGGGCATATAAGGACAAAAGAGGACTTGAAAATCGTGGATCAGATTAAAGGTAAGAGAGGCAGAGGAAAACAATGCATAACCTACCAAGCAAGCTTGATTAAATTAATGGCAGAATAAGGTTTTGTTATTTCGCATAAACAAAAAGATGAAATTTATTAAAAGCTACAAAGGACAGGAAATTGTGGAGAGCCATGATCACCAACATCCTGAAGGGACATGGCACATAGAAGAAGTAGTTGTGGATTAGTGAAAGAAGAATTCCAAAAGCTAATCAAGGTCCTGAGAAACAGAAAAAAAATTGTTAGAAACAAAGAAAAGAGTGCTCGGTTGTTTTGTGATATCCATCCTCTTATATGGTGGTGAATGTTGAACAATTTCCCCATGAGTGAGGAAAAAACTAGAGGTAGCAGAAATGTGGTTCTACAGAAGGATACTAAGAATTCCATGGACAGAATGAGTAAGCAACAAGAAATTCTTAAAGAAAATGGCAACAGAAAGAACACTTCTACTCAGAATCAGGAAGAGACCGCTGAAATTACTTGAATATATAATGAGAAAGGACGACTTGGAAATCATAAGTGTCACTGGATATATTGTAGACAAGAGAGATAGGGGAAGGCAGTGAGACACTTACATGATGAGTTTGTGTGAATAGATGGGCGAACATGGTGAAAAATTGCTAAGAGTCACATAAATAGAAAGTTGTGGAGAGCCATGATCATCTATATTCTGAAGGGGTGCAGCACATAGAATAAAATGTAGTTGTATTAGACAAACCATCTTTTTTTCTTAACAATATAGTGTATAAGACCAGATCAGTTTTCAACTTATAAAAGATGAATTTAACTGATTCAACATTATATGATGGGTTTTTGTATACAAATTCTATGAGAAAATCTTTCTGCAAGTAACTATTTTGAAAAGTCATTTTATGTAGATTTTAAAAAAACCGTCTGAGAACAAATATTATGAAATTATAAGACTAGTAACAGAAGATAAAAGACATTTTTATTTTTAATGACTTGTAATACTGACCTGACAATAAATAAGTTGAAAAGTTAATTTTGGTAAGAGCTCTACAATTTACAAAGCACAAGCCTTAAGAGCCACTTAAGGTAGAGCATTACTTGAAAAAAAGGGTTTGATATGAATATAAGAGGATTTTATAGGAAGTGAAGATTAGGAGGAGAAATAATGATTGACACACAACTTGAAGAAGTTTAGATTGCAGTGTTTCTACAAAAGTGATCATTATCCATTGAATGGTAAAACAAACAAGTTAATAGAAACGAAAGAAGTTAAGATTGCAGTGCTTCTACAAAAGTGATCATTGTCCATTGAATGGTAAAACAAACAAGTTAATAGAATGGAAAGAAGTTAAGATTGCAGTGTTTCTACAAAAGTGATCACTGTCCATTGAATGGTAAAACAAACAAGTTAATAGAAAGGAAAGAAGTTAAGATTGCAGTGTTTCTACAAAAGTGATCACTGTCCATTGAATGGTAAAACAAACAAATTAATAGAAAGGAAAGAAGTTAAGATTGCAGTGATTCTACAAAAGTGATCACTGTCCATTGAATGGTAAAACAAACAAGTTAATAGAAAGGAAAGAAGTTGAGATTGCTGTGTTTCTACAAAAGTGATCATTGTCCATTGAATGGTAAAACAAACAAGTTAATAGAAAGGAAAGAAGTTAAGATTACCGTGTTTCTACAGAAGTGATCATTGTCCATTGAATGGTAAAACAAACAGGTTAATAGAAAGGAAATAAGTTAAGATTGCAGTGTTTCTACAAAAATGATCTTTGTTCATTGAATGGTAAAACAAACAAGTTAATAGAAAGGAAAGAAGTTAAGATTGCAGTGCTTCTACAAAAGTGATCATTGTCCATTGAATGGTAAAACAGACAAGTTAATAGAAAGGAAAGAAGTTAAGACTGCAGTGTTTCTACAAAAGTGATCATTGTCCATTGAATGGTAAAACAAACAAGTTAATAGAAAGGAAAGAAGTTAAGATTACCGTGTTTCTACAGAAGTGATCATTGTCCATTGAATGGTAAAACAAACAGGTTAATAGAAAGGAAATAAGTTAAGATTGCAGTGTTTCTACAAAAATGATCTTTGTTCATTGAATGGTAAAACAAACAAGTTTATAGAAAGGAAAGAAGTTAAGATTGCAGTGTTTCTACAAAAGTGATCACTGTCCATTGAATGGTAAAACAAACAAGTTAACAGAAAGGAAAGAAGTTAAGATTGAAGTGTTTCTACAAAAGTGATCATTGTCCATTGAATGGTAAAACAAACAAGTTAATAGAAAGGAAAGAAGTTGAGATTGCTGTGTTTCTACAAAAGTGATCATTGTCCATTGAATGGTAAAACAAACAAGTTAATAGAAAGGAAAGAAGTTAAGATTACCGTGTTTCTGCAGAAGTGATCATTGTCCATTGAATGGTAAAACAAACAGGTTAATAGAAAGGAAAGAAGTTAAGACTGCAGTGTTTCTACAAAAATGATCTTTGTTCATTGAATGGTAAAACAAACAAGTTAATAGAAAGGAAAGAAGTTAAGATTACCGTGTTTCTACAAAAGTGATCATTGTCCATTGAATGGTAAAACAAACAAGTTAATAGAAAGGAAAGAAGTTAAGATTGCAGTGCTTCTACAAAAGTGATCATTGTCCATTGAATGGTAAAACAGACAAGTTAATAGAAAGGAAAGAAGTTAAGACTGCAGTGTTTCTACAAAAATGATCTTTGTTCATTGAATGGTAAAACAAACAAGTTAATAGAAAGGAAAGAAGTTAAGATTGCAGTGTTTCTACAAAAGTGATCACTGTCCATTGAATGGTAAAACAAACAAGTTAATAGAAAGGAAAGAAGTTAAGATTGCAGTGTTTCTACAAAAGTGATCATTGTCCATCAAATGGTAAAACAAACAAGTTAATAGAAAGGAAAGAAGATAAGATTGCCGTGTTTCTACAAAAGTGATCATTGTCCATTGAATGGTAAAACAAACAAGTTAATAGAAAGGAAAGAAGTTAAGATTGCAGTGTTTCTACAAAAGTGATCATTGTCCATTGAATGGTAAATCAAACAAGTTAATAGAAAGGAAAGAAGTTAAGATTGCAGTGTTTCTACAAAAGTGATCATTGTCAATTGAATGGTAAAACAAACAAGTTAATAGAAAGGAAAGAAGTTAAGATTGCAGTTTTTCTACAAAAGTGATCACTGTCCATTGAATGGTAAAACAAACAAGTTTATAGAAAGGAAAGAAGTTAAGATTGCAGTGTTTCTACAAAAGTGATCACTGTCCATTGAATGGTAAAACAAACAAGTTAACAGAAAGGAAAGAAGTTAAGATTGAAGTGTTTCTACAAAAGTGATCACTGTCCATTGAATGGTAAAACAAACAAGTTAATAGAAAGGAAAGAAGTTGAGATTGCTGTGTTTCTACAAAAGTGATCATTGTCCATTGAATGGTAAAACAAACAAGTTAATAGAAAGGAAAGAAGTTAAGATTACCGTGTTTCTACAGAAGTGATCATTGTCCATTGAATGGTAAAACAAACAGGTTAATAGAAAGGAAAGAAGTTAAGACCGCAGTGTTTCTACAAAAATGATCTTTGTTCTTTGAATGGTAAAACAAACAAGTTAATAGAAAGGAAAGAAGTTAAGATTGCAGTGTTTCTACAAAAGTGATCATTGTCCATTGAATGGTAAAACAAACAAGTTAATAAAAAGGAAAGAAGTTAAGATTGCAGTGTTTCTACAAAAGTGATCACTGTCCATTGAATGGTAAAACAAACAAGTTAATAGAAAGGAATGAAGTTAAGATTGCAGTGTTTCTACAAAAGTGATCATTGTCCATTGAATGGTAAAACAAACAAGTTAATAGAAAGGAAAGAAGATAAGACTGCAGTGTTCCTATAAAAATGATCTTTGTTCATTGAATGGTAAAACAAACACATTAATAGAAAGGAAAGAAGTTAAGATTGCTGTGTTTCTACAAAAGTGATCACTGTCCATTGAATGGTAAAACAAACAAGTTAATAGAAAGGAAAGAAGTTAAGATTGCCGGGTTTCTACAAAAGTGATCATTGTCCATTGAATGGTAAAACAAACAAGTTAATAGAAAGGAAAGAAGTTAAGATTGCAGTGTTTCTACAAAAGTGATCATTGTCCATTGAATGGTAAAACAAACAAGTTAATAGAAAGGAAAGAAGTTAAGATTGCAGTGTTTCTACAAAAGTGATCATTGTCCATTGAATGGTAAAACAAACAAGTAAATAGAAAAGAAAGAAGTTAAGATTGCAGTGTTTCTACAAAAGTGATCACTGTCCATTGAATGGTAAAACAAACAAATTAATAGAAAGGAAAGAAGTTAAGATTGCTGTGTTTCTACAAAAGTGATCATTGTCCATTGAATGGTAAAACAAACAAGTTAATAGAAAGGAAAGAAGTTAAGATTGCAGTGTTTCTACAAAAGTGATCATTGTCCATTGAATGGTAAAACAAACAAGTTAATAGAAAGGAAAGAAGTTAAGTCTGCAGTGTTTCTACAAAAATGATCTTTGTTCATTGAATGTTAAAACAAACAAGTTAATAGAAAGGAAAGAAGTTAAGATTGCAGTGTTTCTACAAAAGTGATCATTGTCCATTGAATGGTAAAACAAACAAGTTAATAGAAAGGAAAGTAGTTAAGATTGCAGTATTTCTACAAAGGTGATCATTGTCCATTGAATGGTAAAACAAACAAGTTAATAAAAAGGAAAGAAGTTAAGATTGCAGTGTTTCTACTAAAGTGATCACTGTCCATTGAATGGTAAAACAAAAAAGTTAATAGAAAGGAATGAAGTTAAGATTGCAGTGTTTCTACAAAAGTGATCACTTTCCATTGAATGGTAAAACAAACAAGTTAATAGAAAGGAAAGAAGTTAAGATTGCAGTGTTTCTACAAAAGTGATCATTGACCATTGAATGGTAAAACAAACAAGTTAATAGAAAGGAAAGAAGTAAAGATTACCGTGTTTCTACAAAAGTGATCATTGTCCATTGAATGGTAAAACAAACAAGTTAATAGAAAGGAAAGAAGTTAAGATTGCAGTGCTTCTACAAAAGTGATCATTGTCCATTGAATGGTAAAACAAACAAGTTAATAGAAAGGAAAGAAGTTAAGACTGCAGTGTTTCTACAAAAATGATCTTTGTTCATTGAATGGTAAAAGAAACAAGTTAATAGAAAGGAAAGAAGTTAAGATTGCAGTGTTTCTACAAAAGTGATCATTGTCCATTGAATGGTAAAACAAACAAGTTAATAGAAAGGAAAGTAGTTAAGATTGCAGTATTTCTACAAAAGTGATCATTGTCCATTGAATGGTAAAACAAACAAGTTAATAAAAAGGAAAGAAGTTAAGATTGCAGTGTTTCTACTAAAGTGATCACTGTCCATTGAATGGTAAAACAAAAAAGTTAATAGAAAGGAATGAAGTTAAGATTGCAGTGTTTCTACAAAAGTGATCACTTTCCATTGAATGGTAAAACAAACAAGTTAATAGAAAGGAAAGAAGTTAAGATTGCAGTGTTTCTACAAAAGTGATCATTGACCATTGAATGGTAAAACAAACAAGTTAATAGAAAGGAAAGAAGTAAAGATTACCGTGTTTCTACAAAAGTGATCATTGTCCATTGAATGGTAAAACAACCAAGTTAATAGAAAGGAAAGAAGTTAAGATTGCAGTGCTTCTACAAAAGTGATCATTGTCCATTGAATGGTAAAACAAACAAGTTAATAGAAAGAAAGAAGTTAAGATTGCAGTGTTTCTACAAAAGTGATCATTGTCCATTGAATGGTAAAACAAACAAGTTAATAGAAAGGAAAGAAGTTAAGATTGCAGTGTTTCTACAAAAGTGATCATTGTCCATTGAATGGTAAAACAAACAAGTAAATAGAAAAGAAAGAAGTTAAGATTGCAGTGTTTCTACAAAAGTGAGAACTGTCCATTGAATGGTAAAACAAACAAGTAAATAGAAAGGAAAGAAGTTAAGATTGCAGTGTTTCTACAAAAGTGATCATTGTCCATTGAATGGTAAAACAAACAAGTAAATAGAAAAGAAAGAAGTTAAGATTGCAGTGTTTCTACAAAAGTGATCACTGTCCATTGAATGGTAAAACAAACAAGTAAATAGAAAAGAAAGAAGTTAAGATTGCAGTGTTTCTACAAAAGTGATCACTGTCCATTGAATGGTAAAACAAACAAGTTAATAGAAAGGAAAGAAGTTAAGATTGCAGTCCTTCTACAAAAGTGATCATTGTCCATTAAATGGTAAAACAAACAAGTTAATAGAAAGGAAAGAAGATAAGATTGTCGTGTTTCTACAAAAGTGATCATTGTCCATTGAATGGTAAAACAAACAAGTTAATAGAAAGGAAAGAAGTTAAGATTGCAGTGTTTCTACAAAAGTGATCATTGTCCATTGAATGGTAAATCAAACAAGTTAATAGAAAGGAAAGAAGTTAAGATTGCAGTCCTTCTACAAAAGTAATCATTGTTCATTGAATGGTAAAACAAACAAGTTAATAGAAAGGAAAGAAGTTAAGAATGCTGTGTTTCTACAAAAGTGATCACAGTCCATTGAATGGTAAAACAAACAAGTTAATAGAAAAGAAAGAAGTTAAGATTGCCGTGTTTCTACAAAAGTGATCATTGTCCATTGAATGGTAAAACAAACAAGTTAATAGAAAGGAAAGAAGTTAAGATTGCAGTGTTTCTACAAAAGTGATCATTGTCAATTGAATGGTAAAACAAACAAGTTAACAGAAAGGAAAGAAGTTAAGATTGAAGTGTTTCTACAAAAGTGATCACTGTCCATTGAATGGTAAAACAAACAAGTTAATAGAAAGGAAAGAAGTTGAGATTGCTGTGTTTCTACAAAAGTGATCATTGTCCATTGAATGGTAAAACAAACAAGTTAATAGAAAGGAAAGAAGTTAAGATTACCGTGTTTCTACAGAAGTGATCATTGTCCATTGAATGGTAAAACAAACAGGTTAATAGAAAGGAAAGAAGTTAAGACTGCAGTGTTTCTACAAAAATGATCTTTGTTCATTGAATGGTAAAACAAACAAGTTAATAGAAAGGAAAGAAGTTAAGATTGCAGTGTTTCTACAAAAGTGATCATTGTCCATTGAATGGTAAAACAAACAAGTTAATAAAAAGGAAAGAAGTTAAGATTGCAGTGTTTCTACAAAAGTGATCACTGTCCATTGAATGGTAAAACAAAAAAGTTAATAGAAAGGAATGAAGTTAAGATTGCAGTGTTTCTACAAAAGTGATCATTGTCCATTGAATGGTAAAACAAACAAGTTAATAGAAAGGAAAGAAGATAAGACTGCAGTGTTTCTACAAAAATGATCTTTGTTCATTGAATGGTAAAACAAACACATTAATAGAAAGGAAAGAAGTTAAGATTGCTGTGTTTCTACAAAAGTGATCACTGTCCATTGAATGGTAAAACAAACAAGTTAATAGAAAGGAAAGAAGTTAAGTTTGCCGTGTTTCTACAAAAGTGATCATTGTCCATTGAATGGTAAAACAAACAAGTTAATAGAAAAGAAAGAAGTTAAGATTGCAGTGTTTCTACAAAAGTGATCACTGTCCATTGAATGGTAAAACAAACAAGTAAATAGAAAAGAAAGAAGTTAAGATTGCAGTGTTTCTACAAAAGTGATCACTGTCCATTGAATGGTAAAACAAACAAATTAATAGAAATGAAAGAAGTTAAGATTGCTGTGTTTCTACAAAAGTGATCATTGTCCATTGAATGGTAAAACAAACAAGTTAATAGAAAGGAAAGAAGTTAAGATTGCAGTGCTTCTACAAAAGTTATCATTGTCCATTGAATGGTAAAACAAACAAGTTAATAGAAAGGAAAGAAGTTAAGTCTGCAGTGTTTCTACAAAAATGATCTTTGTTCATTGAATGGTAAAACAAACAAGTTAATAGAAAGGAAAGAAGTTAAGATTGCAGTGTTTCTACAAAAGTGATCATTGTCCATTGAATGGTAAAACAAACAAGTTAATAGAAAGGAAAGTAGTTAAGATTGCAGTATTTCTACAAAGGTGATCATTGTCCATTGAATGGTAAAACAAACAAGTTAATAAAAAGGAAAGAAGTTAAGATTGCAGTGTTTCTACTAAAGTGATCACTGTCCATTGAATGGTAAAACAAAAAAGTTAATAGAAAGGAATGAAGTTAAGATTGCAGTGTTTCTACAAAAGTGATCACTTTCCATTGAATGGTAAAACAAACAAGTTAATAGAAAGGAAAGAAGTTAAGATTGCAGTGTTTCTACAAAAGTGATCATTGACCATTGAATGGTAAAACAAACAAGTTAATAGAAAGGAAAGAAGTAAAGATTACCGTGTTTCTACAAAAGTGATCATTGTCCATTGAATGGTAAAACAAACAAGTTAATAGAAAGGAAAGAAGTTAAGATTGCAGTGCTTCTACAAAAGTGATCATTGTCCATTGAATGGTAAAACAAACAAGTTAATAGAAAGGAAAGAAGTTAAGACTGCAGTGTTTCTACAAAAATGATCTTTGTTCATTGAATGGTAAAAGAAACAAGTTAATAGAAAGGAAAGAAGTTAAGATTGCAGTGTTTCTACAAAAGTGATCATTGTCCATTGAATGGTAAAACAAACAAGTTAATAGAAAGGAAAGTAGTTAAGATTGCAGTATTTCTACAAAAGTGATCATTGTCCATTGAATGGTAAAACAAACAAGTTAATAAAAAGGAAAGAAGTTAAGATTGCAGTGTTTCTACTAAAGTGATCACTGTCCATTGAATGGTAAAACAAAAAAGTTAATAGAAAGGAATGAAGTTAAGATTGCAGTGTTTCTACAAAAGTGATCACTTTCCATTGAATGGTAAAACAAACAAGTTAATAGAAAGGAAAGAAGTTAAGATTGCAGTGTTTCTACAAAAGTGATCATTGACCATTGAATGGTAAAACAAACAAGTTAATAGAAAGGAAAGAAGTAAAGATTACCGTGTTTCTACAAAAGTGATCATTGTCCATTGAATGGTAAAACAACCAAGTTAATAGAAAGGAAAGAAGTTAAGATTGCAGTGCTTCTACAAAAGTGATCATTGTCCATTGAATGGTAAAACAAACAAGTTAATAGAAAGAAAGAAGTTAAGATTGCAGTGTTTCTACAAAAGTGATCATTGTCCATTGAATGGTAAAACAAACAAGTTAATAGAAAGGAAAGAAGTTAAGATTGCAGTGTTTCTACAAAAGTGATCATTGTCCATTGAATGGTAAAACAAACAAGTAAATAGAAAAGAAAGAAGTTAAGATTGCAGTGTTTCTACAAAAGTGAGAACTGTCCATTGAATGGTAAAACAAACAAGTAAATAGAAAGGAAAGAAGTTAAGATTGCAGTGTTTCTACAAAAGTGATCATTGTCCATTGAATGGTAAAACAAACAAGTAAATAGAAAAGAAAGAAGTTAAGATTGCAGTGTTTCTACAAAAGTGATCACTGTCCATTGAATGGTAAAACAAACAAGTAAATAGAAAAGAAAGAAGTTAAGATTGCAGTGTTTCTACAAAAGTGATCACTGTCCATTGAATGGTAAAACAAACAAGTTAATAGAAAGGAAAGAAGTTAAGATTGCAGTCCTTCTACAAAAGTGATCATTGTCCATTAAATGGTAAAACAAACAAGTTAATAGAAAGGAAAGAAGATAAGATTGTCGTGTTTCTACAAAAGTGATCATTGTCCATTGAATGGTAAAACAAACAAGTTAATAGAAAGGAAAGAAGTTAAGATTGCAGTGTTTCTACAAAAGTGATCATTGTCCATTGAATGGTAAATCAAACAAGTTAATAGAAAGGAAAGAAGTTAAGATTGCAGTCCTTCTACAAAAGTAATCATTGTTCATTGAATGGTAAAACAAACAAGTTAATAGAAAGGAAAGAAGTTAAGAATGCTGTGTTTCTACAAAAGTGATCACAGTCCATTGAATGGTAAAACAAACAAGTTAATAGAAAAGAAAGAAGTTAAGATTGCCGTGTTTCTACAAAAGTGATCATTGTCCATTGAATGGTAAAACAAACAAGTTAATAGAAAGGAAAGAAGTTAAGATTGCAGTGTTTCTACAAAAGTGATCATTGTCAATTGAATGGTAAAACAAACAAGTTAACAGAAAGGAAAGAAGTTAAGATTGAAGTGTTTCTACAAAAGTGATCACTGTCCATTGAATGGTAAAACAAACAAGTTAATAGAAAGGAAAGAAGTTGAGATTGCTGTGTTTCTACAAAAGTGATCATTGTCCATTGAATGGTAAAACAAACAAGTTAATAGAAAGGAAAGAAGTTAAGATTACCGTGTTTCTACAGAAGTGATCATTGTCCATTGAATGGTAAAACAAACAGGTTAATAGAAAGGAAAGAAGTTAAGACTGCAGTGTTTCTACAAAAATGATCTTTGTTCATTGAATGGTAAAACAAACAAGTTAATAGAAAGGAAAGAAGTTAAGATTGCAGTGTTTCTACAAAAGTGATCATTGTCCATTGAATGGTAAAACAAACAAGTTAATAAAAAGGAAAGAAGTTAAGATTGCAGTGTTTCTACAAAAGTGATCACTGTCCATTGAATGGTAAAACAAAAAAGTTAATAGAAAGGAATGAAGTTAAGATTGCAGTGTTTCTACAAAAGTGATCATTGTCCATTGAATGGTAAAACAAACAAGTTAATAGAAAGGAAAGAAGATAAGACTGCAGTGTTTCTACAAAAATGATCTTTGTTCATTGAATGGTAAAACAAACACATTAATAGAAAGGAAAGAAGTTAAGATTGCTGTGTTTCTACAAAAGTGATCACTGTCCATTGAATGGTAAAACAAACAAGTTAATAGAAAGGAAAGAAGTTAAGTTTGCCGTGTTTCTACAAAAGTGATCATTGTCCATTGAATGGTAAAACAAACAAGTTAATAGAAAAGAAAGAAGTTAAGATTGCAGTGTTTCTACAAAAGTGATCACTGTCCATTGAATGGTAAAACAAACAAGTAAATAGAAAAGAAAGAAGTTAAGATTGCAGTGTTTCTACAAAAGTGATCACTGTCCATTGAATGGTAAAACAAACAAATTAATAGAAATGAAAGAAGTTAAGATTGCTGTGTTTCTACAAAAGTGATCATTGTCCATTGAATGGTAAAACAAACAAGTTAATAGAAAGGAAAGAAGTTAAGATTGCAGTGCTTCTACAAAAGTTATCATTGTCCATTGAATGGTAAAACAAACAAGTTAATAGAAAGGAAAGAAGTTAAGTCTGCAGTGTTTCTACAAAAATGATCTTTGTTCATTGAATGGTAAAACAAACAAGTTAATAGAAAGGAAAGAAGTTAAGATTGCAGTGTTTCTACAAAAGTGATCATTGTCCATTGAATGGTAAAACAAACAAGTTAATAGAAAGGAAAGAAGATAAGAGTGCAGTGTTTCTACAAAAATGATCTTTGTTCATTGAATGGTAAAACAAACACATTAATAGAAAGGAAAGAAGTTAAGATTGCTGTGTTTTTACAAAAGCGATCACTGTCCATTGAATGGTAAAACAAACAAGTTAATAGAAAGGAAAGAAGTTAAGATTGCCGTGTTTCTACAAAAGTGATCATTGTCCATTGAATGGTAAAACAAACAAGTTAATAGAAAGGAAAGAAGTTAAGATTGCAGTGTTTCTACAAAAGTGATCATTGTCCATTGAATGGTAAAACAAACAAGTTAATAGAAAGGAAAGAAGTTAAGATTGCAGTGTTTCTACAAAAGTGATCACTGTCCATTGAATGGTAAAACAAACAAGTAAATAGAAAAGAAAGAATTTAAGATTGCAGTGTTTCTACAAAAGTGATCACTGTCCATTGAATGGTAAACAAACAAATTAATAGAAAGGAAAGAAGTTAAGATTGCTGTGTTTCTACAAAAGTGATCATTGTCCATTGAATGGTAAAACAAACAAGTTAATAGAAAGGAAAGAAGTTAAGATTGCAGTGCTTCTACAAAAGTTATCATTGTCCATTGAATGGTAAAACAAACAAGTTAATAGAAAGGAAAGAAGTTAAGTCTGCAGTGTTTCTACAAAAATGATCTTTGTTCATTGAATGGTAAAACAAACAAGTTAATAGAAAGGAAAGAAGTAAAGATTACCGTGTTTCTACAAAAGTGATCATTGTCCATTGAATGGTAAAACAACCAAGTTAATAGAAAGGAAAGAAGTTAAGATTGCAGTGCTTCTACAAAAGTGATCATTGTCCATTGAATGGTAAAACAAACAAGTTAATAGAAAGAAAGAAGTTAAGATTGCAGTGTTTCTACAAAAGTGATCATTGTCCATTGAATGGTAAAACAAACAAGTTAATAGAAAGGAAAGAAGTTAAGATTGCAGTGTTTCTACAAAAGTGATCATTGTCCATTGAATGGTAAAACAAACAAGTAAATAGAAAAGAAAGAAGTTAAGATTGCAGTGTTTCTACAAAAGTGAGAACTGTCCATTGAATGGTAAAACAAACAAGTAAATAGAAAGGAAAGAAGTTAAGATTGCAGTGTTTCTACAAAAGTGATCATTGTCCATTGAATGGTAAAACAAACAAGTAAATAGAAAAGAAAGAAGTTAAGATTGCAGTGTTTCTACAAAAGTGATCACTGTCCATTGAATGGTAAAACAAACAAGTAAATAGAAAAGAAAGAAGTTAAGATTGCAGTGTTTCTACAAAAGTGATCACTGTCCATTGAATGGTAAAACAAACAAGTTAATAGAAAGGAAAGAAGTTAAGACTGCAGTGTTTCTACAAAAATAATCTTTGTTCATTGAATGGTAAAACAAACAATTTAATAGAAAGGAAAGTAGTTAAGATTGCAGTGTTTCTACAAAAGTGATCATTGTCCATTGAATGGTAAAACAAACAAGTTAATAGAAAGGAATGAAGTTAAGATTGCAGTGTTTCTACAAAAGTGATCACTGTCCATTGAATGGTAAAACAAACAAGTTAATAGAAAGGAATGAAGTTAAGATTGCAGTGTTTCTACAAAAGTGATCATTGTCCATTGAATGGTAAAACAAACAAGTTAATAGAAAGGAAAGAAGATAAGACTGCAGTGTTCCTACAAAAATGATCTTTGTTCATTGAATGGTAAAACAAACACATTAATAGAAAGGAAAGAAGTTAAGATTGCTGTGTTTCTACAAAAGTGATCACTGTCCATTGAATGGTAAAACAAACAAGTTAATAGAAAGGAAAGAAGTTAAGATTGCCGGGTTTCTACAAAAGTGATCATTGTCCATTGAATGGTAAAACAAACAAGTTAATAGAAAAGAAAGAAGTTAAGATTGCAGTGTTTCTACAAAAGTGATCACTGTCCATTGAATGGTAAAACAAACAAGTAAATAGAAAAGAAAGAAGTTAAGATTGCAGTGTTTCTACAAAAGTGATCACTGTCCATTGAATGGTAAAACAAACAAATTAATAGAAATGAAAGAAGTTAAGATTGCTGTGTTTCTACAAAAGTGATCATTGTCCATTGAATGGTAAAACAAACAAGTTAATAGAAAGGAAAGAAGTTAAGATTGCAGTGCTTCTACAAAAGTTATCATTGTCCATTGAATGGTAAAACAAACAAGTTAATAGAAAGGAAAGAAGTTAAGTCTGCAGTGTTTCTACAAAAATGATCTTTGTTCATTGAATGGTAAAACAAACAAGTTAATAGAAAGGAAAGAAGTTAAGATTGCAGTGTTTCTACAAAAGTGATCATTGTCCATTGAATGGTAAAACAAACAAGTTAATAGAAAGGAAAGAAGATAAGAGTGCAGTGTTTCTACAAAAATGATCTTTGTTCATTGAATGGTAAAACAAACACATTAATAGAAAGGAAAGAAGTTAAGATTGCTGTGTTTTTACAAAAGCGATCACTGTCCATTGAATGGTAAAACAAACAAGTTAATAGAAAGGAAAGAAGTTAAGATTGCCGTGTTTCTACAAAAGTGATCATTGTCCATTGAATGGTAAAACAAACAAGTTAATAGAAAGGAAAGAAGTTAAGATTGCAGTGTTTCTACAAAAGTGATCATTGTCCATTGAATGGTAAAACAAACAAGTTAATAGAAAGGAAAGAGGTTAAGATTGCAGTGTTTCTACAAAAGTGATCACTGTCCATTGAATGGTAAAACAAACAAGTAAATAGAAAAGAAAGAAGTTAAGATTGCAGTGTTTCTACAAAAGTGATCACTGTCCATTGAATGGTAAACAAACAAATTAATAGAAAGGAAAGAAGTTAAGATTGCTGTGTTTCTACAAAAGTGATCATTGTCCATTGAATGGTAAAACAAACAAGTTAATAGAAAGGAAAGAAGTTAAGATTGCAGTGCTTCTACAAAAGTTATCATTGTCCATTGAATGGTAAAACAAACAAGTTAATAGAAAGGAAAGAAGTTAAGTCTGCAGTGTTTCTACAAAAATGATCTTTGTTCATTGAATGGTAAAACAAACAAGTTAATAGAAAGGAAAGAAATAAAGATTACCGTGTTTCTACAAAAGTGATCATTGTCCATTGAATGGTAAAACAACCAAGTTAATAGAAAGGAAAGAAGTTAAGATTGCAGTGCTTCTACAAAAGTGATCATTGTCCATTGAATGGTAAAACAAACAAGTTAATAGAAAGAAAGAAGTTAAGATTGCAGTGTTTCTACAAAAGTGATCATTGTCCATTGAATGGTAAAACAAACAAGTTAATAGAAAGGAAAGAAGTTAAGATTGCAGTGTTTCTACAAAAGTGATCATTGTCCATTGAATGGTAAAACAAACAAGTAAATAGAAAAGAAAGAAGTTAAGATTGCAGTGTTTCTACAAAAGTGAGAACTGTCCATTGAATGGTAAAACAAACAAGTAAATAGAAAGGAAAGAAGTTAAGATTGCAGTGTTTCTACAAAAGTGATCATTGTCCATTGAATGGTAAAACAAACAAGTAAATAGAAAAGAAAGAAGTTAAGATTGCAGTGTTTCTACAAAAGTGATCACTGTCCATTGAATGGTAAAACAAACAAGTAAATAGAAAAGAAAGAAGTTAAGATTGCAGTGTTTCTACAAAAGTGATCACTGTCCATTGAATGGTAAAACAAACAAGTTAATAGAAAGGAAAGAAGTTAAGACTGCAGTGTTTCTACAAAAATAATCTTTGTTCATTGAATGGTAAAACAAACAATTTAATAGAAAGGAAAGAAGTTAAGATTGCAGTGTTTCTACAAAAGTGATCATTGTCCATTGAATGGTAAAACAAACAAGTTAATAAAAAGGAAAGAAGTTAAGATTGCAGTGTTTCTACAAAAGTGATCACTGTCCATTGAATGGTAAAACAAACAAGTTAATAGAAAGGAATGAAGTTAAGATTGCAGTGTTTCTACAAAAGTGATCATTGTCCATTGAATGGTAAAACAAACAAGTTAATAGAAAGGAAAGAAGATAAGACTGCAGTGTTCCTACAAAAATGATCTTTGTTCATTGAATGGTAAAACAAACACATTAATAGAAAGGAAAGAAGTTAAGATTGCTGTGTTTCTACAAAAGTGATCACTGTCCATTGAATGGTAAAACAAACAAGTTAATAGAAAGGAAAGAAGTTAAGATTGCCGGGTTTCTACAAAAGTGATCATTGTCCATTGAATGGTAAAACAAACAAGTTAATAGAAAGGAAAGAAGTTAAGATTGCAGTGTTTCTACAAAAGTGATCATTGTCCATTGAATGGTAAAACAAACAAGTTAATAGAAAGGAAAGAAGTTAAGATTGCAGTGTTTCTACAAAAGTGATCATTGTCCATTGAATGGTAAAACAAACAAGTAAATAGAAAAGAAAGAAGTTAAGATTGCAGTGTTTCTACAAAAGTGATCACTGTCCATTGAATGGTAAAACAAACAAATTAATAGAAAGGAAAGAAGTTAAGATTGCTGTGTTTCTACAAAAGTGATCATTGTCCATTGAATGGTAAAACAAACAAGTTAATAGAAAGGAAAGAAGTTAAGATTGCAGTGTTTCTACAAAAGTGATCATTGTCCATTGAATGGTAAAACAAACAAGTTAATAGAAAGGAAAGAAGTTAAGTCTGCAGTGTTTCTACAAAAATGATCTTTGTTCATTGAATGTTAAAACAAACAAGTTAATAGAAAGGAAAGAAGTTAAGATTGCAGTGTTTCTACAAAAGTGATCATTGTCCATTGAATGGTAAAACAAACAAGTTAATAGAAAGGAAAGTAGTTAAGATTGCAGTATTTCTACAAAAGTGATCATTGTCCATTGAATGGTAAAACAAACAAGTTAATAAAAAGGAAAGAAGTTAAGATTGCAGTGTTTCTACTAAAGTGATCACTGTCCATTGAATGGTAAAACAAAAAAGTTAATAGAAAGGAATGAAGTTAAGATTGCAGTGTTTCTACAAAAGTGATCACTTTCCATTGAATGGTAAAACAAACAAGTTAATAGAAAGGAAAGAAGTTAAGATTGCAGTGTTTCTACAAAAGTGATCATTGACCATTGAATGGTAAAACAAACAAGTTAATAGAAAGGAAAGAAGTAAAGATTACCGTGTTTCTACAAAAGTGATCATTGTCCATTGAATGGTAAAACAAACAAGTTAATAGAAAGGAAAGAAGTTAAGATTGCAGTGCTTCTACAAAAGTGATCATTGTCCATTGAATGGTAAAACAAACAAGTTAATAGAAAGGAAAGAAGTTAAGACTGCAGTGTTTCTACAAAAATGATCTTTGTTCATTGAATGGTAAAAGAAACAAGTTAATAGAAAGGAAAGAAGTTAAGATTGCAGTGTTTCTACAAAAGTGATCATTGTCCATTGAATGGTAAAACAAACAAGTTAATAGAAAGGAAAGTAGTTAAGATTGCAGTATTTCTACAAAAGTGATCATGGTCCATTGAATGGTAAAACAAACAAGTTAATAAAAAGGAAAGAAGTTAAGATTGCAGTGTTTCTACTAAAGTGATCACTGTCCATTGAATGGTAAAACAAAAAAGTTAATAGAAAGGAATGAAGTTAAGATTGCAGTGTTTCTACAAAAGTGATCACTTTCCATTGAATGGTAAAACAAACAAGTTAATAGAAAGGAAAGAAGTTAAGATTGCAGTGTTTCTACAAAAGTGATCATTGTCCATTGAATGGTAAAACAACCAAGTTAATAGAAAGGAAAGAAGTTAAGATTGCAGTGCTTCTACAAAAGTGATCATTGTCCATTGAATGGTAAAACAAACAAGTTAATAGAAAGAAAGAAGTTAAGATTGCAGTGTTTCTACAAAAGTGATCATTGTCCATTGAATGGTAAAACAAACAAGTTAATAGAAAGGAAAGAAGTTAAGATTGCAGTGTTTCTACAAAAGTGATCATTGTCCATTGAATGGTAAAACAAACAAGTAAATAGAAAAGAAAGAAGTTAAGATTGCAGTGTTTCTACAAAAGTGAGAACTGTCCATTGAATGGTAAAACAAACAAGTAAATAGAAAGGAAAGAAGTTAAGATTGCAGTGTTTCTACAAAAGTGATCATTGTCCATTGAATGGTAAAACAAACAAGTAAATAGAAAAGAAAGAAGTTAAGATTGCAGTGTTTCTACAAAAGTGATCACTGTCCATTGAATGGTAAAACAAACAAGTAAATAGAAAAGAAAGAAGTTAAGATTGCAGTGTTTCTACAAAAGTGATCACTGTCCATTGAATGGTAAAACAAACAAGTTAATAGAAAGGAAAGAAGTTAAGACTGCAGTGTTTCTACAAAAATAATCTTGGTCATTGAATGGTAAAACAAACAATTTAATAGAAAGGAAAGAAGTTAAGATTGCAGTGTTTCTACAAAAGTGATCATTGTCCATTGAATGGTAAAACAAACAAGTTAATAAAAAGGAAAGAAGTTAAGATTGCAGTGTTTCTACAAAAGTGATCACTGTCCATTGAATGGTAAAACAAACAAGTTAATAGAAAGGAATGAAGTTAAGATTGCAGTGTTTCTACAAAAGTGATCATTGTCCATTGAATGGTAAAACAAACAAGTTAATAGAAAGGAAAGAAGATAAGACTGCAGTGTTCCTACAAAAATGATCTTTGTTCATTGAATGGTAAAACAAACACATTAATAGAAAGGAAAGAAGTTAAGATTGCTGTGTTTCTACAAAAGTGATCACTGTCCATTGAATGGTAAAACAAACAAGTTAATAGAAAGGAAAGAAGTTAAGATTGCCGGGTTTCTACAAAAGTGATCATTGTCCATTGAATGGTAAAACAAACAAGTTAATAGAAAGGAAAGAAGTTAAGATTGCAGTGTTTCTACAAAAGTGATCATTGTCCATTGAATGGTAAAACAAACAAGTTAATAGAAAGGAAAGAAGTTAAGATTGCAGTGTTTCTACAAAAGTGATCATTGTCCATTGAATGGTAAAACAAACAAGTAAATAGAAAAGAAAGAAGTTAAGATTGCAGTGTTTCTACAAAAGTGATCACTGTCCATTGAATGGTAAAACAAACAAATTAATAGAAAGGAAAGAAGTTAAGATTGCTGTGTTTCTACAAAAGTGATCATTGTCCATTGAATGGTAAAACAAACAAGTTAATAGAAAGGAAAGAAGTTAAGATTGCAGTGTTTCTACAAAAGTGATCATTGTCCATTGAATGGTAAAACAAACAAGTTAATAGAAAGGAAAGAAGTTAAGTCTGCAGTGTTTCTACAAAAATGATCTTTGTTCATTGAATGTTAAAACAAACAAGTTAATAGAAAGGAAAGAAGTTAAGATTGCAGTGTTTCTACAAAAGTGATCATTGTCCATTGAATGGTAAAACAAACAAGTTAATAGAAAGGAAAGTAGTTAAGATTGCAGTATTCCTACAAAAGTGATCATTGTCCATTGAATGGTAAAACAAACAAGTTAATAAAAAGGAAAGAAGTTAAGATTGCAGTGTTTCTACTAAAGTGATCACTGTCCATTGAATGGTAAAACAAAAAAGTTAATAGAAAGGAATGAAGTTAAGATTGCAGTGTTTCTACAAAAGTGATCACTTTCCATTGAATGGTAAAACAAACAAGTTAATAGAAAGGAAAGAAGTTAAGATTGCAGTGTTTCTACAAAAGTGATCATTGACCATTGAATGGTAAAACAAACAAGTTAATAGAAAGGAAAGAAGTAAAGATTACCGTGTTTCTACAAAAGTGATCATTGTCCATTGAATGGTAAAACAAACAAGTTAATAGAAAGGAAAGAAGTTAAGATTGCAGTGCTTCTACAAAAGTGATCATTGTCCATTGAATGGTAAAACAAACAAGTTAATAGAAAGGAAAGAAGTTAAGACTGCAGTGTTTCTACAAAAATGATCTTTGTTCATTGAATGGTAAAAGAAACAAGTTAATAGAAAGGAAAGAAGTTAAGATTGCAGTGTTTCTACAAAAGTGATCATTGTCCATTGAATGGTAAAACAAACAAGTTAATAGAAAGGAAAGTAGTTAAGATTGCAGTATTTCTACAAAAGTGATCATTGTCCATTGAATGGTAAAACAAACAAGTTAATAAAAAGGAAAGAAGTTAAGATTGCAGTGTTTCTACTAAAGTGATCACTGTCCATTGAATGGTAAAACAAAAAAGTTAATAGAAAGGAATGAAGTTAAGATTGCAGTGTTTCTACAAAAGTGATCACTTTCCATTGAATGGTAAAACAAACAAGTTAATAGAAAGGAAAGAAGTTAAGATTGCAGTGTTTCTACAAAAGTGATCATTGACCATTGAATGGTAAAACAAACAAGTTAATAGAAAGGAAAGAAGTAAAGATTACCGTGTTTCTACAAAAGTGATCATTGTCCATTGAATGGTAAAACAAACAAGTTAATAGAAAGGAAAGAAGTTAAGATTGCAGTGCTTCTACAAAAGTGATCATTGTCCATTGAATGGTAAAACAAACAAGTTAATAGAAAGGAAAGAAGTTAAGACTGCAGTGTTTCTACAAAAATGATCTTTGTTCATTGAATGGTAAAAGAAACAAGTTAATAGAAAGGAAAGAAGTTAAGATTGCAGTGTTTCTACAAAAGTGATCATTGTCCATTGAATGGTAAAACAAACAAGTTAATAGAAAGGAAAGAAGTTAAGACTGCAGTGTTTCTACAAAAATGAACTTTGTTCATTGAATGGTAAAACAAACAAATTAATAGAAAGGAAAGAAGTTAAGATTGCTGTGTTTCTACAAATGTGATCACTGTCCATTGAATGGTAAAACAAACAAGTTAATAGAAAGGAAAGAAGTTAAGATTGCAGTGCTTCCACAAAAGTGATCATTGTCCATTCAATGTTAAAAGAAACAAGTTAATAGAAAGGAAAGAAGTTAAGATTGCAGTGCTTCTACAAAAGTGATCACTGTCCATTGAATGGTAAAACAAACAAGTTAATAGAAAGGAAAGAAGTTAAGATTGCTGTGTTTCTACAAAAGTGATCTTTGTCCATTGAATGGTAAAACAAACAAGTTAATAGAAAGGAAAGAAGTTAAGACTGCAGTGTTTCTACAAAAATGAACTTTGTTCATTGAATGGTAAAACAAACAAGTTAATAGAAAGGAAAGAAGTTAAGATTGCAGTGATTCTACAAAAGTGATCATTGTCCATTGAATGGTAAAACAAACAAGTTAATAGAAAGGAAAGAAGTTAAGATTGCAGTGCTTCCACAAAAGTGATCATTGTCCATTCAATGTTAAAAGAAACAAGTTAATAGAAAGGAAAGAAGTTAAGATTGCAGTGTTTCTACAAAAGTGATCACTGTCCATTGAATGGTAAAACAAACAAGTTAATAGAAAGGAAAGAAGTTAAGATTGCTGTGTTTCTACAAAAGTGATCTTTGTCCATTGAATGGTAAAACAAACAAGTTAATAGAAAGGAAATAAGTTAAGACTGCAGTGTTTCTACAAAAATGAACTTTGTTCATTGAATGGTAAAACAAACAAGTTAATAGAAAGGAAAGAAGTTAAGATTGCAGTGATTCTACAAAAGTGATCACTGTCCATTGAATGGTAAAACAAACAAATTAATAGAAAGGAAAGAAGATAAGATTGCACTGTTTCTACAAAAGTGATCACTGTCCATTGAATGGTAAAACAAACAAGTTAATAGAAAGGAAAGAAGTTAAGATTGCAGTCCTTCTACAAAAGTGATCATTGTTCATTGAATGGTAAAACAAACAAGTTAATAGAAAGGAAAGAAGTTAAGATTGCTGTGTTTCTACAAAAGTGATCACTGTCCATTGAATGGTAAAACAAACAAGTTAATAGAAAGGAAAGAAGTTAAGATTGCCGTGTTTCTACAAAAGTGATCATTGTCCATTGAATGGTAAAACAAACAAGTTAATAGAAAGGAAAGAAGTTAAGATTGCAGTGTTTCTACAAAAGTGATCATTGTCCATTGAATGGTAAAACAATCAAGTTAATAGAAAGGAAAGAAGTTAAGATTGCAGTCCTTCTACAAAAGTGATCATTGTCCATTGAATGGTAAAACAAACAAGTTAATAGAAAGGAAAGAATTTAAGATTGCCGTGTTTCTACAAAAGTGATCACTGTCCATTGAATGGTAAAACAAACAAGTTAATAGAAAGGAAAGAAGTTAAGATTGCAGTGTTTCTACAAAAGTGATCATTGTCCATTGAATGGTAAAACAAACAAGTTAATAGAAAGGAAAGAAGTTAAGATTGCAGTGTTTCTACAAAAGTGATCACTGTCCATTGAATGGTAAAACAAACAAGTAAATAGAAAGGAAAGAAGTTAAGATTGCAGTGTTTCTACAAAAGTGATCACTGTCCATTGAATGGTAAAACAAACAAATTAATAGAAAGGAAAGAAGTTAAGATTGCTGTGTTTCTACAAATGTGATCATTGTCTATTGAATGGTAAAACAAACAAGTTAATAGAAAGGAAAGAATTTAAGATTGCAGTGCTTCTACAAAAGTGATCATTGTCCATTGAATGGTAAAACAAACAAGTTAATAGAAAGGAAAGAAGTTAAGACTGCAGTGATTCTACAAAAATGATCTTTGTTCATTGAATGGTAAAACAAACAAGTTAATAGAAAGGAAAGAAGTTAAGATTGCAGTGTTTCTACAAAAGTGATCACTGTCCATTGAATGGTAAAACAAACAAGTTAATAGAAAGGAAAGAAGTTAAGATTGCTGTGTTTCTACAAAAGTGATCACTGTCCATTGAATGGTAAAACAAACAAGTTAATAGAAAGGAAAGAAGTTAAGATTGAAGTGTTTCTACAAAAGTGATCACTGTCCATTGAATGGTAAAACAATCAAGTTAATAGAAAGGAAAGATGTTAAGATTGCTGTGTTTCTACAAAGGTGATCTTTGTCCATTGAAAGGTAAAACAAACAAGTTAATAGAAAGGAAAGAATTTAAGATTGCAGTGTTTCTACAAAAGTGATCATTGTCCATTGAATGGTAAAACAAACAAGTTTATAGAAAGGAAAGTAGTTAAGATTGCAGTATTTCTACAAAAGTGATCATTGTCCATTGAATGGTAAAACAAACAAGTTAATAAAAAGGAAAGAAGTTAAGATTGCAGTGTTTCTACTAAAGTGATCACTGTCCATTGAATGGTAAAACAAAAAAGTTAATAGAAAGGAATGAAGTTAAGATTGCAGTGTTTCTACAAAAGTGATCACTTTCCATTGAATGGTAAAACAAACAAGTTAATAGAAAGGAAAGAAATTAAGATTGCTGTCTTTCTACAAAAGTGATCATTGTCCATTGAATGGTAAAACAAACAAGTTAATAGAAAGGAAAGAAGTTAAGATTACCGTGTTTCTACAAAAGTGATCATTGTCCATTGAATGGTAAAATAAACAAGTGAATAGAAAGGAAAGAAGTTAAGATTGCAGTGTTTCTACAAAAGTGATCATTGTCCATTGAATGGTAAAACAAACAAGTTAATAGCAAGGAAAGAAGTTAAGTTTGCAGTGTTTCTACAAAAGTGATCACTGTCCATTGAATGGTAAAACAAACAAGTTAATAGAAAGGAAAGAAGTTAAGATTGCAGTGTTTCTACAAAAGTGATCACTGTCCATTGAATGGTAAAACAAACAAATTAATAGAAAGGAAAGTAGTTAAGATTGCTGTGTTTCTACAAAAGTGATCATTGTCCATTGAATGGTAAAACAAACAAGTTAATAGAAAGGAAAGATGTTAAGATTGCAGTGCTTCTACAAAAGTGATCATTGTCCATTGAATGGTAAAACAAACAAGTTAATAGAAAGGAAAGAAGTTAAGACTGCAGTGTTTCTACAAAAATGAACTTTGTTCATTGAATGGTAAAACAAACAAATTAATAGAAAGGAAAGAAGTTAAGATTGCTGTGTTTCTACAAATGTGATCACTGTCCATTGAATGGTAAAACAAACACATTAATAGAAAGGAAAGAAGTTAAGATTGCTGTGATTCTACAAAAGCGATCACTGTCCATTGAATGGTAAAACAAACAAGTTAATAGAAAGGAAAGAAGTTAAGATTGCCGTGTTTCTACAAAAGTGATCATTGTCCATTGAATGGTAAAACAAACAAGTTAATAGAAAGGAAAGAAGTTAAGATTGCAGTGTTTCTACAAAAGTGATCATTGTCCATTGAATGGTAAAACAAACAAGTTAATAGAAAGGAAAGAAGTTAAGACTGCAGTGTTTCTACAAAAATGAACTTTGTTCATTGAATGGTAAAACAAACAAGTTAATAGAAAGGAAAGAAGTTAAGATTGCTGTGTTTCTACAAAAGTGATCTTTGTCCATTGAATGGTAAAACAAACAAGTTAATAGAAAGGAAAGAAGTTAAGACTGCAGTGTTTCTACAAAAATGATCTTTGTTCATTGAATTGTAAAACAAACAAGTTAATAGAAAGGAAAGAAGTTAAGATTGCAGTGCTTCTACAAAAGTGATCACTGTCCATTGAATGGTAAAACAAACAAGTTAATAGAAAGGAAAGAAGTTAAGACTGCAGTGTTTCTACAAAAATGAACTTTGTTCATTGAATGGTAAAACAAACAAATTTATAGAAAGGAAAGAAGTTAAGATTGCTGTGTTTCTACAAATGTGATCACTGTCCATTGAATGGTAAAACAAACAAGTTAATAGAAAGGAAAGAAGTTAAGATTGCAGTGTTTCTACAAAAGTGATCATTGTCCATTGAATGGTAAAACAAACAAGTTAATAGAAAGGAAAGAAGTTAAGATTGCAGTGCTTCCACAAAAGTGATCATTGTCCATTCAATGTTAAAAGAAACAAGTTAATAGAAAGGAAAGAAGTTAAGATTGCAGTGCTTCTACAAAAGTGATCACTGTCCATTGAATGGTAAAACAAACAAGTTAATAGAAAGGAAAGAAGTTAAGATTGCTGTGTTTCTACAAAAGTGATCTTTGTCCATTGAATGGTAAAACAAACAAGTTAATAGAAAGGAAAGAAGTTAAGACTGCAGTGTTTCTACAAAAATGAACTTTGTTCATTGAATGGTAAAACAAACAAGTTAATAGAAAGGAAAGAAGTTAAGATTGCAGTGATTCTACAAAAGTGATCACTGTCCATTGAATGGTAAAACAAACAAATTAATAGAAAGGAAAGAAGATAAGATTGCACTGTTTCTACAAAAGTGATCACTGTCCATTGAATGGTAAAACAAACAAGTTAATAGAAAGGAAAGAAGTTAAGATTGCAGTCCTTCTACAAAAGTGATCATTGTTCATTGAATGGTAAAACAAACAAGTTAATAGAAAGGAAAGAAGTTAAGATTGCTGTGTTTCTACAAAAGTGATCACTGTCCATTGAATGGTAAAACAAACAAGTTAATAGAAAGGAAAGAAGTTAAGATTGCCGTGTTTCTACAAAAGTGATCATTGTCCATTGAATGGTAAAACAAACAAGTTAATAGAAAGGAAAGAAGTTAAGATTGCAGTGTTTCTACAAAAGTGATCATTGTCCATTGAATGGTAAAACAATCAAGTTAATAGAAAGGAAAGAAGTTAAGATTGCAGTCCTTCTACAAAAGTGATCATTGTCCATTGAATGGTAAAACAAACAAGTTAATAGAAAGGAAAGAAGTTAAGACTGCAGTGTTTCTACAAAAATGAACTTTGTTCATTGAATGGTAAAACAAACAAATTAATAGAAAGGAAAGAAGTTAAGATTGCTGTGTTTCTACAAATGTGATCACTGTCCATTGAATGGTAAAACAAACAAGTTAATAGAAAGGAAAGAAGTTAAGATTGCAGTGTTTCTACAAAAGTGATCATTGTCCATTGAATGGTAAAACAAACAAGTTAATAGAAAGGAAAGAAGTTAAGATTGCAGTGCTTCCACAAAAGTGATCATTGTCCATTCAATGTTAAAAGAAACAAGTTAATAGAAAGGAAAGAAGTTAAGATTGCAGTGCTTCTACAAAAGTGATCACTGTCCATTGAATGGTAAAACAAACAAGTTAATAGAAAGGAAAGAAGTTAAGATTGCTGTGTTTCTACAAAAGTGATCTTTGTCCATTGAATGGTAAAACAAACAAGTTAATAGAAAGGAAAGAAGTTAAGACTGCAGTGTTTCTACAAAAATGAACTTTGTTCATTGAATGGTAAAACAAACAAGTTAATAGAAAGGAAAGAAGTTAAGATTGCAGTGATTCTACAAAAGTGATCACTGTCCATTGAATGGTAAAACAAACAAATTAATAGAAAGGAAAGAAGATAAGATTGCACTGTTTCTACAAAAGTGATCACTGTCCATTGAATGGTAAAACAAACAAGTTAATAGAAAGGAAAGAAGTTAAGATTGCAGTCCTTCTACAAAAGTGATCATTGTTCATTGAATGGTAAAACAAACAAGTTAATAGAAAGGAAAGAAGTTAAGATTGCTGTGTTTCTACAAAAGTGATCACTGTCCATTGAATGGTAAAACAAACAAGTTAATAGAAAGGAAAGAAGTTAAGATTGCCGTGTTTCTACAAAAGTGATCATTGTCCATTGAATGGTAAAACAAACAAGTTAATAGAAAGGAAAGAAGTTAAGATTGCAGTGTTTCTACAAAAGTGATCATTGTCCATTGAATGGTAAAACAATCAAGTTAATAGAAAGGAAAGAAGTTAAGATTGCAGTCCTTCTACAAAAGTGATCATTGTCCATTGAATGGTAAAACAAACAAGTTAATAGAAAGGAAAGAATTTAAGATTGCCGTGTTTCTACAAAAGTGATCACTGTCCATTGAATGGTAAAACAAACAAGTTAATAGAAAGGAAAGAAGTTAAGATTGCAGTGTTTCTACAAAAGTGATCATTGTCCATTGAATGGTAAAACAAACAAGTTAATAGAAAGGAAAGAAGTTAAGATTGCAGTGTTTCTACAAAAGTGATCACTGTCCATTGAATGGTAAAACAAACAAGTAAATAGAAAGGAAAGAAGTTAAGATTGCTGTGTTTCTACAAAAGTGATCACTGTCCATTGAATGGTAAAACAAACAAGTTAATAGAAAGGAAAGAAGTTAAGATTGAAGTGTTTCTACAAAAGTGATCACTGTCCATTGAATGGTAAAACAATCAAGTTAATAGAAAGGAAAGATGTTAAGATTGCTGTGTTTCTACAAAGGTGATCTTTGTCCATTGAAAGGTAAAACAAACAAGTTAATAGAAAGGAAAGAATTTAAGATTGCAGTGTTTCTACAAAAGTGATCATTGTCCATTGAATGGTAAAACAAACAAGTTTATAGAAAGGAAAGTAGTTAAGATTGCAGTATTTCTACAAAAGTGATCATTGTCCATTGAATGGTAAAACAAACAAGTTAATAAAAAGGAAAGAAGTTAAGATTGCAGTGTTTCTACTAAAGTGATCACTGTCCATTGAATGGTAAAACAAAAAAGTTAATAGAAAGGAATGAAGTTAAGATTGCAGTGTTTCTACAAAAGTGATCACTTTCCATTGAATGGTAAAACAAACAAGTTAATAGAAAGGAAAGAAATTAAGATTGCTGTCTTTCTACAAAAGTGATCATTGTCCATTGAATGGTAAAACAAACAAGTTAATAGAAAGGAAAGAAGTTAAGATTACCGTGTTTCTACAAAAGTGATCATTGTCCATTGAATGGTAAAATAAACAAGTGAATAGAAAGGAAAGAAGTTAAGATTGCAGTGTTTCTACAAAAGTGATCATTGTCCATTGAATGGTAAAACAAACAAGTTAATAGCAAGGAAAGAAGTTAAGTTTGCAGTGTTTCTACAAAAGTGATCACTGTCCATTGAATGGTAAAACAAACAAGTTAATAGAAAGGAAAGAAGTTAAGATTGCAGTGTTTCTACAAAAGTGATCACTGTCCATTGAATGGTAAAACAAACAAATTAATAGAAAGGAAAGTAGTTAAGATTGCTGTGTTTCTACAAAAGTGATCATTGTCCATTGAATGGTAAAACAAACAAGTTAATAGAAAGGAAAGATGTTAAGATTGCAGTGCTTCTACAAAAGTGATCATTGTCCATTGAATGGTAAAACAAACAAGTTAATAGAAAGGAAAGAAGTTAAGACTGCAGTGTTTCTACAAAAATGAACTTTGTTCATTGAATGGTAAAACAAACAAATTAATAGAAAGGAAAGAAGTTAAGATTGCTGTGTTTCTACAAATGTGATCACTGTCCATTGAATGGTAAAACAAACACATTAATAGAAAGGAAAGAAGTTAAGATTGCTGTGATTCTACAAAAGCGATCACTGTCCATTGAATGGTAAAACAAACAAGTTAATAGAAAGGAAAGAAGTTAAGATTGCCGTGTTTCTACAAAAGTGATCATTGTCCATTGAATGGTAAAACAAACAAGTTAATAGAAAGGAAAGAAGTTAAGATTGCAGTGTTTCTACAAAAGTGATCATTGTCCATTGAATGGTAAAACAAACAATTTAATAGAAAGGAAAGAAGTTAAGACTGCAGTGTTTCTACAAAAATGAACTTTGTTCATTGAATGGTAAAACAAACAAGTTAATAGAAAGGAAAGAAGTTAAGATTGCTGTGTTTCTACAAAAGTGATCTTTGTCCATTGAATGGTAAAACAAACAAGTTAATAGAAAAGAAAGAAGTTAAGACTGCAGTGTTTCTACAAAAATGAACTTTGTTCATTGAATTGTAAAACAAACAAGTTAATAGAAAGGAAAGAAGTTAAGATTGCAGTGCTTCTACAAAAGTGATCACTGTCCATTGAATGGTAAAACAAACAAGTTAATAGAAAGGAAAGAAGTTAAGACTGCAGTGTTTCTACAAAAATGAACTTTGTTCATTGAATGGTAAAACAAACAAATTAATAGAAAGGAAAGAAGTTAAGATTGCTGTGTTTCTACAAATGTGATCACTGTCCATTGAATGGTAAAACAAACAAGTTAATAGAAAGGAAAGAAGTTAAGATTGCAGTGTTTCTACAAAAGTGATCATTGTCCATTGAATGGTAAAACAAACAAGTTAATAGAAAGGAAAGAAGTTAAGATTGCAGTGCTTCCACAAAAGTGATCATTGTCCATTCAATGTTAAAAGAAACAAGTTAATAGAAAGGAAAGAAGTTAAGATTGCAGTGCTTCTACAAAAGTGATCACTGTCCATTGAATGGTAAAACAAACAAGTTAATAGAAAGGAAAGAAGTTAAGATTGCTGTGTTTCTACAAAAGTGATCTTTGTCCATTGAATGGTAAAACAAACAAGTTAATAGAAAGGAAAGAAGTTAAGACTGCAGTGTTTCTACAAAAATGAACTTTGTTCATTGAATGGTAAAACAAACAAGTTAATAGAAAGGAAAGAAGTTAAGATTGCAGTGATTCTACAAAAGTGATCATTGTCCATTGAATGGTAAAACAAACAAGTTAATAGAAAGGAAAGAAGTTAAGATTGCAGTGCTTCCACAAAAGTGATCATTGTCCATTCAATGTTAAAAGAAACAAGTTAATAGAAAGGAAAGAAGTTAAGATTGCAGTGTTTCTACAAAAGTGATCATTGTCCATTGAATGGTAAAACAAACAAGTTAATAGAAAGGAAAGAAGTTAAGATTGCAGTGCTTCCACAAAAGTGATCATTGTCCATTCAATGTTAAAAGAAACAAGTTAATAGAAAGGAAAGAAGTTAAGATTGCAGTGTTTCTACAAAAGTGATCACTGTCCATTGAATGGTAAAACAAACAAGTTAATAGAAAGGAAAGAAGTTAAGATTGCTGTGTTTCTACAAAAGTGATCTTTGTCCATTGAATGGTAAAACAAACAAGTTAATAGAAAGGAAAGAAGTTAAGACTGCAGTGTTTCTACAAAAATGAACTTTGTTCATTGAATGGTAAAACAAACAAGTTAATAGAAAGGAAAGAAGTTAAGATTGCAGTGTTTCTACAAAAGTGATCACTTTCCATTGAATGGTAAAACAAACAAGTTAATAGAAAGGAAAGAAATTAAGATTGCTGTCTTTCTACAAAAGTGATCATTGTCCATTGAATGGTAAAACAAACAAGTTAATAGAAATGAAAGAAGTTAAGATTACCGTGTTTCTACAAAAGTGATCATTGTCCATTGAATGGTAAAATAAACAAGTTAATAGAAAGGAAAGAAGTTAAGATTGCAGTGTTTCTAAAAAAATGATCTTTGTTCATTGAATGGTAAAACAAACAAGTTAATAGAAAGGAAAGAAGTTAAGATTGCTGTGTTTCTACAAAAGTGATCACTGTCCATTGAATGGTAAAACAAACAAGTTAATAGAAAGGAAAGAAGTTAAGATTGCCGTGTTTCTACAAAAGTGATCATTGTCCATTGAATGGTAAAACAAACAAGTTAATAGAAAGGAAAGAAGTTAAGATTGCAGTGTTTCTACAAAAGTGATCATTGTCCATTGAATGGTAAAACAAACAAGTTAATAGCAAGGAAAGAAGTTAAGTTTGCAGTGTTTCTACAAAAGTGATCACTGTCCATTGAATGGTAAAACAAACAAGTTAATAGAAAGGAAAGAAGTTAAGATTGCAGTGTTTCTACAAAAGTGATCACTGTCCATTGAATGGTAAAACAAACAAATTAATAGAAAGGAAAGAAGTTAAGATTGCTGTGTTTCTACAAATGTGATCATTGTCTATTGAATGGTAAAACAAACAAGTTAATAGAAAGGAAAGAAGTTAAGATTGCAGTGCTTCTACAAAAGTGATCATTGTCCATTGAATGGTAAAACAAACAAGTTAATAGAAAGGAAAGAACTTAAGACTGCAGTGATTCTACAAAAATGATCTTTGTTCATTGAATGGTAAAACAAACAAGTTAATAGAAAGGAAAGAAGTTAAGATTGCAGTGTTTCTACAAAAGTGATCACTGTCCATTGAATGGTAAAACAAACAAGTTAATAGAAAGGAAAGAAGTTAAGATTGCTGTGTTTCTACAAAAGTGATCACTGTCCATTGAATGGTAAAACAAACAAGTTAATAGAAAGGAAAGAAGTTAAGATTGAAGTGTTTCTACAAAAGTGATCACTGTCCATTGAATGGTAAAACAATCAAGTTAATAGAAAGGAAAGATGTTAAGATTGCTGTGTTTCTACAAAGGTGATCTTTGTCCATTGAAAGGTAAAACAAACAAGTTAATAGAAAGGAAAGAATTTAAGATTGCAGTGTTTCTACAAAAGTGATCATTGTCCATTGAATGGTAAAACAAACAAGTTTATAGAAAGGAAAGTAGTTAAGATTGCAGTATTTCTACAAAAGTGATCATTGTCCATTGAATGGTAAAACAAACAAGTTAATAAAAAGGAAAGAAGTTAAGATTGCAGTGTTTCTACTAAAGTGATCACTGTCCATTGAATGGTAAAACAAAAAAGTTAATAGAAAGGAATGAAGTTAAGATTGCAGTGTTTCTACAAAAGTGATCACTTTCCATTGAATGGTAAAACAAACAAGTTAATAGAAAGGAAAGAAATTAAGATTGCTGTCTTTCTACAAAAGTGATCATTGTCCATTGAATGGTAAAACAAACAAGTTAATAGAAATGAAAGAAGTTAAGATTACCGTGTTTCTACAAAAGTGATCATTGTCCATTGAATGGTAAAATAAACAAGTTAATAGAAAGGAAAGAAGTTAAGATTGCAGTGTTTCTAAAAAAATGATCTTTGTTCATTGAATGGTAAAACAAACAAGTTAATAGAAAGGAAAGAAGTTAAGATTGCTGTGTTTCTACAAAAGTGATCACTGTCCATTGAATGGTAAAACAAACAAGTTAATAGAAAGGAAAGAAGTTAAGATTGCCGTGTTTCTACAAAAGTGATCATTGTCCATTGAATGGTAAAACAAACAAGTTAATAGAAAGGAAAGAAGTTAAGATTGCAGTGTTTCTACAAAAGTGATCATTGTCCATTGAATGGTAAAACAAACAAGTTAATAGCAAGGAAAGAAGTTAAGTTTGCAGTGTTTCTACAAAAGTGATCACTGTCCATTGAATGGTAAAACAAACAAGTTAATAGAAAGGAAAGAAGTTAAGATTGCAGTGTTTCTACAAAAGTGATCACTGTCCATTGAATGGTAAAACAAACAAATTAATAGAAAGGAAATTAGTTAAGATTGCTGTGTTTCTACAAAAGTGATCATTGTCCATTGAATGGTAAAACAAACAAGTTAATAGAAAGGAAAGATGTTAAGATTGCAGTGCTTCTACAAAAGTGATCATTGTCCATTGAATGGTAAAACAAACATGTTAATAGAAAGGAAAGAAGTTAAGACTGCAGTGTTTCTACAAAAATGAACTTTGTTCATTGAATGGTAAAACAAACAAATTAATAGAAAGGAAAGAAGTTAAGATTGCTGTGTTTCTACAAATGTGATCACTGTCCATTGAATGGTAAAACAAACAAGTTAATAGAAAGGAAAGAAGTTAAGATTGCAGTGTTTCTACAAAAGAGATCATTGTCCATTGAATGGTAAAACAAACAAGTTAATAGAAAGGAAAGAAGTTAAGATTGCAGTGCTTCCACAAAAGTGATCATTGTCCATTCAATGTTAAAAGAAACAAGTTAATAGAAAGGAAAGAAGTTAAGATTGCAGTGCTTCTACAAAAGTGATCACTGTCCATTGAATGGTAAAACAAACAAGTTAATAGAAAGGAAATAAGTTAAGATTGCTGTGTTTCTACAAAAGTGATCTTTGTCCATTGAATGGTAAAACAAACAAGTTAATAGAAAGGAAAGAAGTTAAGACTGCAGTGTTTCTACAAAAATGAACTTTGTTCATTGAATGGTAAAACAAACAAGTTAATAGAAAGGAAAGAAGTTAAGATTGCAGTGATTCTACAAAAGTGATCACTGTCCATTGAATGGTAAAACAAACAAATTAATAGAAAGGAAAGAAGATAAGATTGCACTGTTTCTACAAAAGTGATCACTGTCCATTGAATGGTAAAACAAACAAGTTAATAGAAAGGAAAGAAGTTAAGATTGCAGTCCTTCTACAAAAGTGATCATTGTTCATTGAATGGTAAAACAAACAAGTTAATAGAAAGGAAAGAAGTTAAGATTGCTGTGTTTCTACAAAAGTGATCACTGTCCATTGAATGGTAAAACAAACAAGTTAATAGAAAGGAAAGAAGTTAAGATTGCCGTGTTTCTACAAAAGTGATCATTGTCCATTGAATGGTAAATCAAACAAGTTAATAGAAAGGAAAGAAGTTAAGATTGCAGTGTTTCTACAAAAGTGATCATTGTCAATTGAATGGTAAAACAATCAAGTTAATAGAAAGGAAAGAAGTTAAGATTGCAGTCCTTCTACAAAAGTGATCATTGTCCATTGAATGGTAAAACAAACAAGTTAATAGAAAGGAAAGAATTTAAGATTGCCGTGTTTCTACAAAAGTGATCACTGTCCATTGAATGGTAAAACAAACAAGTTAATAGAAAGGAAAGAATGTAAGATTGCAGTGTTTCTACAAAAGTGATCATTGTCCATTGAATGGTAAAACAAACAAGTTAATAGAAAGGAAAGAAGTTAAGATTGCAGTGTTTCTACAAAAGTGATCACTGTCCATTGAATGGTAAAACAAACAAGTAAATAGAAAGGAAAGAAGTTAAGATTGCAGTGTTTCTACAAAAGTGATCACTGTCCATTGAATGGTAAAACAAACAAATTAATAGAAAGGAAAGAAGTTATGATTGCTGTGTTTCTACAAATGTGATCATTGTCTATTGAATGGTAAAACAAACAAGTTAATAGAAAGGAAAGAAGTTAAGATTGCAGTGCTTCTACAAAAGTGATCATTGTCCATTGAATGGTAAAACAAACAAGTTAATAGAAAGGAAAGAAGTTAAGACTGCAGTGATTCTACAAAAATGATCTTTGTTCATTGAATGGTAAAACAAACATTTTAATAGAAAGGAAAGAAGTTAAGATTGCAGTGTTTCTACAAAAGTGATCACTGTCCATTGAATGGTAAAACAAACAAGTTAATAGAAAGGAAAGAAGTTAAGATTGCTGTGTTTCTACAAAAGTGATCACTGTCCATTGAATGGTAAAACAAACAAGTTAATAGAAAGGAAAGAAGTTAAGATTGAAGTGTTTCTACAAAAGTGATCACTGTCCATTGAATGGTAAAACAATCAAGTTAATAGAAAGGAAAGATGTTAAGATTGCTGTGTTTCTACAAAGGTGATCTTTGTCCATTGAAAGGTAAAACAAACAAGTTAATAGAAAGGAAAGAATTTAAGATTGCAGTGTTTCTACAAAAGTGATCATTGTCCATTGAATGGTAAAACAAACAAGTTTATAGAAAGGAAAGTAGTTAAGATTGCAGTATTTCTACAAAAGTGATCATTGTCCATTGAATGGTAAAACAAACAAGTTAATAAAAAGGAAAGAAGTTAAGATTGCAGTGTTTCTACTAAAGTGATCACTGTCCATTGAATGGTAAAACAAAAAAGTTAATAGAAAGGAATGAAGTTAAGATTGCAGTGTTTCTACAAAAGTGATCACTTTCCATTGAATGGTAAAACAAACAAGTTAATAGAAAGGAAAGAAATTAAGATTGCTGTCTTTCTACAAAAGTGATCATTGTCCATTGAATGGTAAAACAAACAAGTTAATAGAAAGGAAAGAAGTTAAGATTACCGTGTTTCTACAAAAGTGATCATTGTCCATTGAATGGTAAAATAAACAAGTGAATAGAAAGGAAAGAAGTTAAGATTGCAGTGCTTCTACAAAAATGATCATTGTCCATTGAATGGTAAAACAAACAAGTTAATAGAAAGGAAAGAAGTTAAGATTGCTGTGTTTCTACAAAAGTGATCACTGTCCATTGAATGGTAAAACAAACAAGTTAATAGAAAGGAAAGAAGTTAAGATTGCCGTGTTTCTACAAAAGTGATCATTGTCCATTGAATGGTAAAACAAACAAGTTAATAGAAAGGAAAGAAGTTAAGATTGCAGTGTTTCTACAAAAGTGATCATTGTCCATTGAATGGTAAAACAAACAAGTTAATAGCAAGGAAAGAAGTTAAGTTTGCAGTGTTTCTACAAAAGTGATCACTGTCCATTGAATGGTAAAACAAACAAGTTAATAGAAAGGAAAGAATTTAAGATTGCAGTGTTTCTACAAAAGTGATCACTGTCCATTGAATGGTAAAACAAACAAATTAATAGAAAGGAAAGTAGTTAAGATTGCTGTGTTTCTACAAAAGTGATCATTGTCCATTGAATGGTAAAACAAACAAGTTAATAGAAAGGAAAGATGTTAAGATTGCAGTGCTTCTACAAAAGTGATCATTGTCCATTGAATGGTAAAACAAACAAGTTAATAGAAAGGAAAGAAGTTAAGACTGCAGTGTTTCTACAAAAATGATCTTTGTTCATTGAATGGTAAAACAAACAAGTTAATAGAAAGGAAAGAAGTTAAGATTGCTGTGTTTCTACAAAAGTGATCACTGTCCATTGAATGGTAAAACAAACAATTCAATAGAAAGGAAAGAAGTTAAGATTGCAGTGTTTCTACAAAAGTGATCACTGTCCATTGAATGGTAAAACAAACAAGTTAATAGAAAGGAAAGAAGTTAAGATTGAAGTGTTTCTACAAAAGTGATCACTGTCCATTGAATGGTAAAACAATCAAGTTAATAGAAAGGAAAGAAGTTAAGATTGCTGTGTTTCTACAAAAGTGATCTTTGTCCATTGAAAGGTAAAACAAACAAGTTAATAGAAAGGAAAGAAGTTAAGATTGCAGTGTTTCTACAAAAGTGATCATTGTCCATTGAATGGTAAAACAAACAAGTTAATAGAAAGGAAAGAAGTTAAGATTGCAGTGTTTCTACAAAAGTGATCATTGTCCATTGAATGGTAAAACAAACAAGTTAATAGAAATGAAAGAAGTTAAGTTTACCGTGTTTCTACAAAAGTGATCATTGTCCATTGAATGGTAAAACAAACAAGTTAATAGAAAGGAAAGAAGTTAAGATTGCAGTGCTTCTACAAAAGTGATCATTGTCCATTGAATGTTAAAACAAACAAGTTAATAGAAACGAAAGAAGTTAAGATTGCAGTGCTTCTACAAAAGTGATCACTGTCCATTGAATGGTAAAACAAACAAGTTAATAGAAAGGAAAGAAGTTAAGACTGCAGTGTTTCTACAAAAATGATCTTTGTTCATTGAATGGTAAAACAAACAAGTTAATAGAAAGGAAAGAAGTTAAGATTGCTGTGTTTCTACAAAAGTGATCACTGTCCATTGAATGGTAAAACAAACAAGTTAATAGAAAGGAAAGAAGTTAAGATTGCAGTGCTTCCACAGAAGTGATCACTGTCCATTGAATGTTAAAACAAACAAGTTAATAGAAAGGAAAGAAGTTAAGACTGCAGTGTTTCTACAAAAATGATCTTTGTTCATTGAATGGTAAAACAAACAAATTAATAGAAAGGAAAGGAGTTAAGATTGCTGTGTTTCTACAAAAGTGATCACTGTCCATTGAATGGTAAAACAAACAAGTTAATAGAAAGGAAAGAAGTTAAGATTGCAGTGTTTCTACAAAAGTGATCATTGTCCATTGAATGGTAAAACAAAAAAGTTAATAGAAAGGAATGAAGTTAAGATTGCAGTGCTTCCACAAAAGTGATCATTGTCCATTGAATGTTAAAAGAAACAAGTTAATAGAAAGGAAAGAAGTTAAGATTGCAGTGCTTCTACAAAAGTGATCATTGTCCATTGAATGGTAAAACAAACAAGTTAATAGAAAGGAAAGAAGTTAAGACTGCAGTGATTCTACAAAAATGATCTTTGTTCATTGAATGGTAAAACAAACAAGTTAATAGAAAGGAAAGAAGTTAAGATTGCAGTGTTTCTACAAAAGTGATCACTGTCCATTGAATGGTAAAACAAACAAGTTAATAGAAAGGAAAGAAGTTAAGATTGCTGTGTTTCTACAAAAGTGATCACTGTCCATTGAATGGTAAAACAAACAAGTTAATAGAAAGGAAAGAAGTTAAGATTGCAGTGTTTCTACAAAAGTGATCACTGTCCATTGAATGGTAAAACAAACAAGTTAATAGAAAGGAAAGAAGTTAAGATTGCAGTGTTTCTACAAAAGTGATCACTTTCCATTGAATGGTAAAACAAACAAGTTAATAGAAAGGAAAGAAATTAAGATTGCTGTCTTTCTACAAAAGTGATCATTGTCCATTGAATGGTAAAACAAACAAGTTAATAGAAAGGAAAGAAGTTAAGATTACCGTGTTTCTACAAAAGTGATCATTGTCCATTGAATGGTAAAACAAACAAGTTAATAGAAAGGAAAGAAGTTATGATTGCAGTGCTTCTACAAAAGTGATCATTGTCCATTGAATGTTAAAACAAACAAGTTAATAGAAAGGAAAGGAGTTAAGATTGCAGTGCTTCTACAAACGTGATCACTGTCCATTGAATGGTAAAACAAACAAGTTAATAGAAAGGAAAGAAGTTAAGACTGCAGTGTTTCTAAAAAAATGATCTTTGTTCATTGAATGGTAAAACAAACAAGTTAATAGAAAGGAAAGAAGTTAAGATTGCTGTGTTTCTACAAAAGTGATCACTGTCCATTGAATGGTAAAACAAACAAGTTAATAGAAAGGAAAGAAGTTAAGATTGCAGTGCTTCTACAAAAGTGATCACTGTCCATTGAATGGTAAAACAAACAAGTTAATAGAAAGGAAAGAAGTTAAGACTGCAGTGTTTCTACAAAAATGATCTTTGTTCATTGAATGGTAAAACAAACAAATTAATAGAAAGGAAAGAAGTTAATATTGCTGTGTTTCTACAAAGTGATCACTGTCCATTGAATGGTAAAACAAACAAGTTAATAGAAAGGAAAGAAGTTAAGATTGCCGTGTTTCTTTAAAAAAAAGAAAAGTGACCATTGTCTCTTGACGCATATATCCTGAATCTACTTTTTCATTTCCTGGCTTGAATGGTAAAACAAATAATGTTACTACAAGATTTGAATTTGCCATTGTGAATAGCCAGCCCTCTGAATGCCATCAGATCAATGCAGACATTCCCCAGGCCTCTTTGTACGGTTTTACCTTTTCTTCTGCTTTTTATTTTCTGCTTAAGAACATTTTTGGATCATTAGTAAACATCTATGCAGATGATACATCAGTTTATGGAAGTATGTACAAAAACCGTGATGATCTGAGTCTGGCAGTTGATCTCACCTCTGACCTTGCTCAAACAGTTCAATGGGAGAAAAACTGGCATGTAACTTTCAATAATTCAAAAACCAAACTAGTATCATTTCATCATCAGAGATCAGACGCAGAGTTTTGATGACTGGCTGCTCTCCAACTGAGGCTGCTTGCTTTGAATATCTATTAGGACTGAAGTTCACTCCAGACCTCGAGGAACTCATATATATGATCCATCAACTAGCTCACTGTACTTCTCCAGAAAGTATCCGACTCTTTCAGCTTTACTTTATCTTTACAAGTCTCGCTTGTCTGCCAACTAACTCTTTTCTTTTAATCATTCCAAACCAAGCAAGGCAATGATGTCACTAGGATGCAGAGGGTTGCAGAGAATTTGTAGAGGTCAGTTAGTTGATGTGACCTCTTGAATTTATATTAAACGCAAAATGCCACAAAAGTTGAAACAATACAAAGGAACACAAAATGGGTTTTACAATAACAATATTCATATTTATGTATGTCAATGATATACAAGCATAATTAATAGGAGTTACTTCCCTTTGACTGGAATTAAAGTTGTCTTTACTAAGAAAATATTTTTATCTGAGCACATAGAAAGTTAAGTGAACTTGCTTTTCAAAATGTTCACTGTAAGAGAGTTGAAAGAATTCTCTAAAGCTGAGAATATGTTGATAAACTTTTAGCTTTAGAAGAGTTGAAGGAGTGAATGTTCCATAATGTTTAATTAGTTTCCATTGCTTGTAGTTTAATATTTGTAATATGTTGATGCTTGTAATGTTTTGTAATATTTTGTAATTAAGTTTTCATACATATGTGTATGTGTGTGTGTGTGAATATGTTTTCATAGCATCCGCCCGTAAGGGGTGGAAACACAATTTTTTAAACAGCTACATTTTAGTAAGCCAGAGAAATCAAAAAGAGGAAGAAAGAAATTGTGTCACAGTATTTATAATCAACGTAATTACATGACAGACTTCAGGGGAAAAATTTCTGATTTTGGGGGTAAAAATGGTTTTGAATAACACCTAGGTGTAGTACGGATGTAGGCGAGAACATGATTTAAATATTAACTGACCAATGAGAAGTGTGAAAAATATCAAGGCTCTGTGATCCACTTCTTGCAGAGATTTGCGCAAAAATTGACATTGATAGAGAAGTGATAGCAGGATGCAAAAAAGTGAATGAGAATTAAGAAGATTTTAGTGAGAAGAATTGAGAGGATAATAAGGAAAGGACAATAAAACAACAGTGATTCAAGAAGACAGAAGATGGCAATTGATATTACATTTAAATTTTGAATGATTAAAAAAAAAGAGTTAGATCAAACTAAAAATGGTGTAATGCTACCATATCTGAGCAGGAGCTTTCCATTCCTCAGTTTCAGTCTTGATAAAGTCATAAGTCATTTATGTGACCTTGTGGGGAAAGACAAGTCATATTTTTCATGTCACATAATCTTTCAAATGGAACCAAAAGTAGATAGGATGTGACATGTTATATCCATGGAGTCAAACTACCCTCATCTCCTCTGTATTCCAGTTTTAAAGAAGAAGTAACACTCAAACAGCTTTTTCTCAAGAATTACTACTTTGTAGAACAGACTCCCACGTGGATGGTTCCCTGAATGCTACAATGTTAACTTCTTAAGTCAAGGGTCAATCATTTATCTGTCCTCCATATCCACACGGTTTCACTTCCTCCTCTTACATTATTCAGGAACATTCTACCGTGAGTGGCTCAAGAGCCTTGTATTCAGTGAACACCAGTAACAAAAATTGGTAAAGTTATTTTACTTATTATATTCTATTATAATATATATATATGTGTGTGTATATATATATATATATATATATATGAGTGAAGATGATGAGAGAAAATGGTTTGTCTCAGATACCATTACACACACACATGCACACACACACACACACACACACACACATATCTGATTGAATAAATTACAGACATTATGTCTGCTAACTTTTACAAAATCCGTTCATAGTCATGAATAACCTTCTGTGTATTGATATTAAAGGATGAGAGAAATGTGCTATAGCCGTTCAAATTTCTTTTATTTCCATTTCCCAAGTACTTTTGATCTTCTTCCAAAATCATCTTCAGGGGTGCAAGTAGTACAAAACTTTCTTTCTCTCATCCTTTAATATCAATAAACGTAAGGTTATTTGTGAGTAGGAATGGATTTTTTTTTAAATTATCAAATACACACACACACACACACACACACACACACATATATATATATATATATATATATATATATATATATATATATATATATACTTAGTTGTATGGATGTGAGCTTGTAACCCTTGCGATCATCAGAGATTGTCTACGGATCACAAAAGTGTGAAACCAAGGGTTACAAAACTTACAAACTTACAGCCATACAACTAAGTATGTTAACTCTATCACTGATATTGAGCACATTCCAATAAGTACCACATATAATATATAAATAATATATATATAAATCGCACACACACACACACACATATTATATATACATATATATATATATATATATATACATATTATATATACATATATATATATACATATTATATATACATATATATATACATATTATATATATATATATATATATATATTTATATATATATATATATATACATACATATATAGAGAGAGACAAAGAGAGAGAGAGAGAGAGATTAGCATTATAACATTATGGATTTGGTTTTTATGTATTTTCAAACAAAGAAAAACTTTGGATGTCATGTTAATGGACAAGATTAGAACATAAAACATTTATGTAAAAAAAGTTTTTTTTTTTCTCTGTGTTAAGGAAGCGTGCGTGTCCTTTGGGATAAAGCACAACTGAATTGAATTTAAACATATATTTTTTGCAATTCACACAAGATTACATTTTGTCGTATCTCATGCAATTTGCCTGTACTTTCATCTTTTGAAAAAGTGAAAGAAAGAATTTTTTTTTGTTTTATTTAAGAGGAACGTTGTGCCAAGAAAGTGCACCAAAAAAAGCTTAAATCTGAAATGCAGTCAAGTAATGTGTTTTGTAAAAGACATCTTCATTTTTCATTCTTATAGAAAACAATGCTTCAAAATCTGCAACAGAATAAAATCAAATTAAAACACTTCAAACAAAATATAAAATATAAAAGTAAAATATAATTCATAAAGGTTGCATCATATTGCTGCACAATTTTTAGCTGCATTTTCTAAATATCTATACTTTTTAAACATGAAAAACATGGCATTTTTAAGATGACAAAAACAGTTACACAATAACATTGAATAATTTGAAAAAATTTGCTTTTGTTACAGTGACAGTTCAAGATAATTTAAACACAGGTCAATTTCTTATATTCAGAATCTGGGCAACCATGGCTCTCTACAGTTTCCTTAAATTTACTCACTGTGATTTTCCATGTATTTGTGGGGATGCAGAAGGTGATTATCATTATTTGGTTGAAATGATGTCACATGGACATGGCTGCCTAGTGACGTCACTTCATAGAGTGACGAAAATGGCCAGTCCATCAGTCAGATTCCAGGAGTCAAACTAAGCAGCCCATAGGGCCATTTTCCTTTGGGAGTATGTCTTCACCATATACAAAAACTATCTCCAGCTTGCAGTCCTCATGTTGGGAAAAATCCATGACTAGCTGGAAACAGCTAATCATGGATTTGTTCTTGCTAGTAACATAGAAGGTAAATCTCATCAGCTTGAATCTCCATTGGGAATCCTAAATATGGCTTCTTCAGAAATAAAGAAGAATCCTATGACATTTCAAGTTTCCATCGGGAATTATTACAACTCTCTCTCTTTGCCATGTTACAGTTTCTCTTTGTGGGACATGTGTAAATATGCGTCTATAATTTTGTATATGACTTAGCAGTATAAAACTCTCTCTGAGAACAAAGCATGTTTGTCATTCTTTTTCTTTCAGCTATTCCATTCTGTCCATGTTATTATACCATGGATATAATAATGCCCATAATGGGTAAAATACAATCAGGGTGATTATTACTTTCTTCCATAACTCACCCGTTATCTGGTGACTTACCTAATGTGATATTATATTATTAGTACCCCATTAGGGATCTGATATCTAGACTAACCATGAGTTTGTTTGCAATAGTTACACCTTTTAGTCATTCAACCAGTTAACCAGAAATTTTAATATGTAAAGAACTAATTGTTCCAAGAAATAGTGTTCAGATTTTTGCTATGGCTTTTACTAGTCTTTGGGAAGCACTACCAATGAGCAGAATAAACTCTTTTATTCTTAACATCCGCTTCTACATCATTTGTGTTTGATCATTCATCTTGAGATTCTACAGGTTGTTGTTGAAATCGGATCAAGATATGAAAAAGAACAAAAAATAATATGAAATCATTTTGACAAGATAGAAAGCCTTATCATTGCAAATGTAATAACACGATTTGTATCAAGTGTAATAATGTGCTTGTTATACCAAGTAGACAATGTATTAAGACATGATTTCTTCTAGAGTAATATAATAAAACACTTGAAGTTGGATTGTTTCTTGATTTTTTTTGATTTTTTTTTTATTTTACAGCATGGATTAATTTCATCCCCTTACTTCACTGGTAATCTCAATGAGGAAAGAATTCTTTTTACTTACAGCCAAGGATTTTATTTTCCTTGAACCATATCTATTTTTTCTTTCCTGCTAGACTAACAGCAATGAAATAAGAAATAAGAGCAAGAGCAATGAAATGCTAGTAAAACTGCAAATTCTCAGTCAGTGTATAGGAAATGAACCATATTTCCAGAAAAATTACATACCCACACACATACTATATAAAAACATGACCCAAAATTTATTTTCTATCCAATAACAGACAATATTTACAAACATGCCTGTCTCCAAGTCATTCCAATGCAAGAGAAGATATAGCAACATAGCTGTTTTCTTAAGTGCATGATGAAAGAAACATGTGTCAGCAACTTCAAACAAATCATCTTCAATAACAATAGCTCAGGCAGACATTGAATCTTTACTCAACCACAGCTTATTACCATGAATCAACTACTAAAAGTCTTTTCTAAACTATAACTTTTTCTGTGTACCAACTACTCAAAGACTTTAACTCAATTAAAGACTATTTTTACCCCTTTTTGACTATTTTGAATTCAATTACATATATTTGTAAATACATATGATTTATTTAACAATGTTACGAGGATGCATTTCTATAAGAAAGTCTCAATAAGGTTAAAATTTATAGTAAGGGATTCTACTGAGTCTTACCTGTTAATACAAAAAAAAGTTTTCTTTCATGAAGTAGATTTAAAATAGAGAAATTTGAAATAGAACGTTTGAAAGATTCTAGATCATTCCAGTATATTTGAGAAGAATGTAGATGATTCGAGAAACATCTAGAAATATGCAAATTAAGTGTTAGCCCCTATAAAAATGGGATTTTGGAAAAGGGTTGTCAGTTGTTGAAGGGGAATTTTTGCTGTTATCAACTCTGGCTTTTGATTTGAGGATTATTATATCCAGCCGAAAGAATCTCTATAAAAAGTTGCCGACCAACAAAAACCCAAAAGAAAATTTCATGGAACAAATTTGGTAAATAGAATTTTGACTAATTTTCATTGGCCAAACTAAAAATTAATATTTATTTACACATCTTTGTGGATTTCCAAATATAGCACTGAGATTACTTTGCTAGCTCTAAAGTGATAAAGATACTTGACTCACCTTCCTCCTCCATCGTAACACTTCGCCAGTAACTCTGTGTTTTCTGTTTTGTAGGCCACAATTGCTTATCTTGTATATATTTTATGTTGTGTTTTAGTAAATCAGATATTTGTTTGTGATTTAGCTCTGTCTTGTGATAAATCATTTTTTTTTTCCTTTGTTACAATTATCAACACGTAACAGCAGATATACATATGTTTACTATATTTTTACTTTACAAGTCTTTCTAACATTCTTCGTTAGTAAGTGTTGTCAACTGTATATATTTTTTCTTTTGTTTTAACTTGTGAGGTCATTTCGAATCTCGTCGCCAACTGATATGACCCAGAAAGGGATATATTTATTTGAAGTAGCAAAGTGGTTGTTGACTACTGTAACCAGGTAGGACAATCTAGCAGGTAACCATAAAAGACTGGTCCTCGTCATAGTGGTAGGCAATAGGCATGGGCAATTGGCGTAGGCAATAGTCGTAGTCAATAGGTGTCCAATAGGCATCCTTGTACCGCCACATCAGTCTGTATTTATGGCTGTATTTATACTTTCATGGTAATTGTTCAAATAAAGTATGGTACCTATACTTTATAAATTTAAGCACAGTACTAAGCAGGCAACAAGGTCTCATCAGTTTGCAGTTGAATTGGTTAGATGTAACTTTAAGTTCTATACTGAGAGTTTCTTTTATCTCACTTCTCACTTGGGGAACTCTCTTTTGACTCCATGCTTTCCAGCTAACTTTGACTTCCAAAAATTGAAATGCAATGTCAATTGTTATCTTCCTTCTTCCTGATTACTCCTTCATTGTTCTTATTCCTTAATAATGTTTCTCTGTTTTCTTATTCTTTCACACTCAGTAAACCCTTGTGTTTAAGTGGATTTACTGCTTTGCATGTGATGAAATGATTAACAAAAAAAAAAATAAAAATTTCTTCAAAACTAAAAAAAATTAAAAATGATTTATAACCAATAAAACAATTTCCAGAAATTTCAATAAAATCTTACAATTATTTGTTTTTTAGTTTAAACTATTTTCTTGTCTTCAACTTTATGATTTTATTGCTCAGCCCAGGATAAGTGTTGTTCAGACTCAGTGAGAGAGGAATTTAATATTCCTTCCCCCTATAAAGGATAATAACTCAAAATAAGACTGAGTTATGGCTTTTGTCTGCTAGTTGGACCGCAGCACTTCTGAATTCAACATGGTGATATGCTGAAACACACATGCAACTCATGGGTTAAATCCAGCAAATCCTTGCTGTTCTTGGGCAGTAAATGAATAAAAGCTATTTATTATGTTAAAATACACTTGTGTTTTATTTTCATTGGTTTTTGTTCATCCCAACCACCTGGGATATGACAATTCCAATGCCTTATTTCAGTTAAATTGTGTGTGTGTGTGTGTGTGTGTGCGTGTGTGTGTGCGTGCATTAAATGGTATCAATACATGTAAGTCACTCATGCACAAAAACAAGCATAAACATATACATTATAAAGAACATGCAAAGTTGCATGCAGACAATGTGTGATGGAGAGAGAATCAGCTCTTCTTTTGTAACAGAGGTTCCTACTTGATATTAATATGTAGTTAATCCAACTCAGAAAACATACTGAGTAAGATGATAAACTACGTCCAGCAGCAAGGCCTCTGATCAGGAGGTACTGAGGAGTGTGGAACCACCTCTTAATTGCTGGTGTTCCCATGTCCATCCTGACCCTGGGTGGTAGCACCTGTTAGGGTCCCAGCTATTGGTAAATAGTTGACACTTCCCCCAAAATCGGGGTCAAAACACTATGGAAATGTAAAAATAGGTTTTAATACCAGCAATACATTTTTGTAAAAAACCAGCAATAAATTTTTGAAGAAAAAATATTACCAACAATACATTTTTAAAGAAAGATTATTACCAGCAATACATTTTTGAAGGAAAAAATATTGCCAGCTATACATTTTTCAAGGAAAATTTATTACAAGCAATACATTTTTGAAGAAAAAATATTACCAGCAATACATTTTTCAAGGAAAATTTATTACAAGCAATATATTTTTGACGCAAAAAATATTACCAGCAATTCATTTTTGAAAAAATTATTACCAGCAATAAATATCTTGTCACATTAAATAACCCATTGAGGCTGATATGCTGCAAAACAAACCAAGCCAAACCAAACCAAGTCAATTCAGAAAAGTGTGCCAAATCTCAGATAATTACAAAGAAGTTGATGGATTAATACACAACAGAGAAGAATTAACTTCAAAACATTTCATTATTTTTAACTGAGTTTTTATAGTATTTAATTACTTTGATTTTCAAATGTGTACAATATCAGTTATCTCTACATTGTCTCTGGAACGAAGAAAAAGGATTCATCAACACTTGAATCCATCATCATCATCATCATCATCATCATCCTTCCTATGACCAGTTGTGGGCATGGCTCACTGAGCAGTTGAGTACTTGACCAGTTATCTCCACATAATTGATCTCCAATTTGAAGACCCTGTTTGCTCATGAACACATGGTCATTGATTTCATTGGAGGAAACTTCCACTCCAGTATAGGAAGTCCTCCACCCAGAAATGCAGTGTCATCACCCTGCCTTGGACAGACTACTGGTAGTTCATTCCCATATGCAAATGTAGCTGGCAGCTTGTAGAAATTCACTGTAATTACCATCTCTTGGTTGAACACTCCACTCCTCAGGACCACTACACAGGGAATTGCCTGCAGAGTTCAGTCTAGTCAGCCCTTCATCCAGTGATGCCATGTAATCACTGCACTGGCCGTATGCATAGCTATGGAGCCCAGTCAAACCCATTGTGCTAGACGTCTGCTGACCCTATAAGAAGCCTCATCTGACCCTTGTGGCTTTAATCCTGCTGGGTGTCTAACCACCCTCCTCATCAGAAAAATCTGATTTAGTCATCATGGGAAAAATGGCCTAATGTTTGTTTACAAATTTGGTGACATAGTAATTGTAAGTTCAATTAAGAGAAATAGATAAGTCTTTCCATCACCAGGTTCATACTCTTCGCTTACCTTTTGATCAGGAACAGAGGTTTATCTCTTGTTTCCTGGTTAGGATGGGTTTCCAGTTCTTTCTTTTGTGGCCTTAATAGAGGTGGCTGTCATGAATTTTGATGTTATGTATGACTGGCTCAGAGATAGAACTCTTCCTACTGAGGGTAAATGGGGTGGCAGTTCTCTGGTCCCTATATACCAACTGATAGGAGCTGGTAGTGCTTAGAGAGGCTTGTCTAATCAGCAGATATATAATATTGGTGTTCTTACAGTATCATGTCACACATGGATAGGTATCCCTGCAAATAATTCTGGAGAGCAACCCTTGGCCACACTATGCTGTGCTAATTTCCAGACACCTCATAATTCTGGAGAGCAACACTTAGACCACACTATGCTGTGCTAATTTCCAGACACCTCATAATTCTGGAGAGCAACCCTTAGACCACACTGTGCTGTGCTAATTTTCAGACATCTCACATTTCCTTTGATAACTGGCAGCTACTATTATTCTTAGCCTTTCCCACCTTTAAAAACATATCATAACCAAAACAAATAAACAAAATAAAGCTAAACCAGCTTCCAAAAACAGCTAAGCCCCTCAACATTTTTTCTACAACATTCATGGTATTTGTATCAATTTCTGCAGTGTAGAATCATTTCTCTTGGAACATTCTCCAGACATCCTTGGTCTCTGTGAAACTAATCTGAAAACCTCAATCTCTTCCACTTTCAGGTTCTCTTCCTCTTTTGAAAAGATTCTAGTCACCATATACATGACCTTGTTGTCTATGTTCATATCTCCTACCAGCAAGTCTCTTGAGTTTCCAAACTCTTCTTACATGTGCTTCCGACTTTCACTAATAAACTCAGTTGTCTCTTCTTATTTATTGTTCCCCTTCCCCTCATGACTGTTGATTGCTAGTTAGTGTTGTAACCTAGGGAAGGTTACAGAAAAGAATAATCAAACGAAGGTTGGTAATGAACAATAATACTTAGGACACGAACAACATATATAAGATTTGCCAGTGGCATGTAGAAGAAGTAGTCAACTGCTAGAAGTGAGTCAAGTGAATTCCACAATAGAGCAACATACAGTATTTAAAACAGTTTTATGTTTATACATTCTTTTTTATAGATACAAATATTTAAGTAAATGCTCTGTTTTTTTTATAATAAAATTTTTTATAATATATTATAAAAAACAGCATTTACTTAAATATTTGTATCTATAAAAAAGAATGTATAAACATAAAAATGTCTTAAAATAATTGTCGGACTTTGTCCATTTCATAATGTGATACAGTATTTACTACTGTATGTTTAAGTGAATGGGCACATACCCATTATTGTCCATAGGTATGCTACAACAGTTAGAAGTTTTGATAATTTCGATAAAGCCCTCTCTATTTGTCTGAAAATATCTTTGTGTTCGATGACTTCAATGATTATCATGTCAAGTGACTTCATCAATCTAATGCCACTTACCTTAACAGCATCCAAACTTTGAACTTCTCAATTGCTCACTCTCTCACTCAAATAGTAGACAATCACATCTTTCCCTGGTAACTCTGATCGACATGCTTCTCTGTTTGATTTCTTCCTTACCACCTCCCCAACCTCACGTCGTGCTCTGCAGTTTCATCCTTTTGGCAACTTCAACCATGCAGTAGTGTTTATAGATAATTTTTTTCTGCTCTCTCATCAGGCAAGAAATCCCTATTAACAGAATACATTTCTGTTATCAATGCACAGATTGAAACTCATTTCATGATTTCCTTTACACTTTCTCTTGGACTGATATTTTTAATCATCCAGTTGAGAAATGTGCAACTCTTTCTGGGTCAAAGCCTGATATAGAAGTTTTCATGCCAGTACATAAATACCAAGTAAAACCACAATTTTCTCCTAGGTTCTCTCATGCCTATCCAGTGACTATAGCCCACATCACTTCTTCCAACATTACTAGAGGAACAGTTCCAATTGTAACATACATCTTTTTTTCACTGCTTATAATAGAGGTAAGTGTGACCTCAGAGAGGCAAAGTCACTATTTGCTGATAGACTGAAACACCCTATAGCCTCTTACAAATTTGTTTCTAGAGATTACTGACACCACTGCAAGTGTGTACTGAATAAGAGCAAATTTACAGTCCCTCGTCTCTTCAATCAATTTGAAGTAGTGTCAACTACAGCAAATAAAGCAGAGTGCTCTACCTGAAAATACTATCCCAACTCCATTTATGATTCATCTGAAGTATCTCTTCTTGATTTTCCCCTAAAAACACAGACTCTGATATGCACATAACTCTGTTCATGGTTTCTGCTATCATTTCTAATTGTCAAATAGTCCTAAAGAAATGTGCTCCTGAACTGACTCCTGTTCTCTCCAAACTTTACTTTCCATCTTGTTGGTGGTCTTTTCTCTGTAATTCCTGTCTTTAAGAACTCTGAGGAAGCATCCAAACCATCAAATTATTGCCTTAGTCTCTTACCACTTTTTGGCAAATTAATAGATGCTCTAATCAATGCAGAATTGGTTAATCATCTAACTTCAGTTGATCTCCTTTCAAATAAATAATATGGCCTCCATTTCTACGGGTTTATTGCTGATCGTCTAACAGCCATCACTGAATTTGTCTATCAAGCTTAAGATAAGAACGCAAAGCTTGGGCTGTGGTCCTAGATATCTCAGAGGCATTCAAAAAGGTTTGGCATGCTGGCCTTCTCCACAAGATCAAAGGGTATGGTGTCTCTGGATAAATATTTGACTTAATTTAATTGTTCCTAAAAAACTGTGTAATTAAGATTTTGCTGAATGGACACACTTGTAATTCATTGCATATTAATGCAAGCATCACCCAAGGCTCTATTCTTGGCCTTAACCTGTTTCAGATCTTCATCAACAACCTTCCCGATATGATCAACTCCTGACTAGGTATTTATGCAGATGACACAACTATCTACTCCTGTTTTAGTAGCAAATCTGATAAGTACAACAAGGTAAAACTAGCAACTACTTTTGAAAAGGATCTCCAATCATTGTTTTTCTGGGGCAAGAAATGTCTCGCAAATTTTAATGCCACCAAAACAAAACTGCTTTTATTTAATCACTACAGAAAGCCTTTTGGTCTTGCCATCAGCATTGCTAATGGCAAACTCCAGGAGGACAGCACGTTTTGCTTTCATGGGCTCATGTTTTCCATTCAAATGAAGTGGAGTGATTTTATTGCATTGACTGCTATGTTTACTGGTAGGAAAGTTGGTTCACTGTGACAGGCCAGACAATTCTTCTTATCAGAATCCATGTTGCACATTTATAAATCTATCATTTGAACATGCATTGAATGCTGTTAACATACCTGGTCAGGTGCTCCTACTATCTAGCTCAAGATTCTTGACAAAATTTAAACAATGGTCTGTAATTTAATAACAGACCAGATATTTTAAAATCCATATTACACCATGCAAGTCAGTAAAGCCACTAAGGCACAAGGTGTGGGGGGGGGTTACAGGGAGTGAAGAAATTAGGAACAGAAACATTAATAATGAGTATAAAGAGAAAAGAGTAATCAGAAAGATAGTAGATTATGATTGACATTGCATTTCAAGTTTTGCAGATTAAAATTGACTGGAAAGCATGGAGCCAGATGGGAGTTCCACAAGTGAGAAGTGTGAGAAAAGAAACTTTTAGTATAGGACTTATGGCTACATCTAGCCAGCTCAACTGTAAATTGATGAGGTCTTGATGTGTGTCTAGTTCTGTGCTTAAATTGAAAAATGTCTGGGTATTAATTGTATTTAGAACATTGATTTTTTTTTTCAAATATTTTAGGAAAACCTTTTTCATTAATCCAGTATCAAAACTAAGGATATGTGGATGCCATAACTGTTATTGGCAGGGAAATTGGAGTTGGTCAGTGAAGTTTGAATTCTGGCATAGTTTATTGTGTTCACTTTCATAATTTTATTGTGTTCACTTTCTTTGGAAAAAACATCAATCCATCTTATCTCTTAACCATTTATCAGTTAAATAGTAGGGTATACTGGGCTCACTAGCTTTGGGTAGCAAACAGTCTAGAAGAAGAAAAACTTTGAATTCTAAACCATGGAGATAGCAACAGGAAAGCATTCTTCTATCTTTTACAAGAATTCACAGCAATTTACAGATAAGAAAACAAAGGTATCTCTGGAGAGCCATGAAGGTCTGTGTCATGAAGGGAAAGGGTGTTAAAAATGTTTATATTAGAAGGACAACTCTAAATTCAAAACCATGAAGAAAGCAATAGGAAACCACTCTTCTATCTTTTTATAAGAATTCATGGTAATTCACATATAATAAAGAAAAGGTGGAGAGCCTTGATCATTTATGTCATGAAAGGACAGGGCATTACAAATGTTTATATTAAAAGAAGGACAACTCTCAAGTGAAAACCATAGAGAAAGTGACAGGAAAACCATTCTACTATATTTCCAATGTAATACACTGATAATAAAGAAAAAGAATGTGGTGAGTCAATATATCCTGTGGAGACATAACCCTGAAAAATAATCTCCACTAAAATTAAACATTATCATCTGCATAATGGTTTTTAAGATTTCATCATTAAGCTAATATTTTTAAACATTAACTTAAATTAATAAGTTAAAACATTAACCTCAGAATAGCCTTGTCAAATGTAGACTTTGATATGGATTTCATGGCATGGCATCCATCTTGCTCAGATATGTCTAAACTGTCAGCTGTATACAACCATTTTCTCAAATGAATTATTAAAATGGTTTTAAACAAATGAACAAATGAGGTTATGGCTGAGAACTCTTGAAGAAATTCAACAATTTCAGAAGAAATACATTTCAACATATGGTGGAACTTTACACATATATTTCTATAATAGGATAATAAACAAATAGGAAATGTTTAGGAATTTAACATGTTTTGCTTTTATTAAAGCTTCATCAGAAAATAAAATATGAAAGAGAAAGAAAAAATACCAGTATTTTTATTTTTGTGTTGCTTGCTTTTCATTAAACTTCATTTGTATTTGTCTTCTTCGATAGCATTCATGCATGCATGTGTATCATAATTATATACAGGAATCGGTTGATAACTTATGTACGTGTGCACCTAGTAGGCATTTTTATTTCTGTCTGGTAAAAGTGCATGTTGTTGATAGGAGGAAGTTTTGCGTGGGAGTGAAAAAAATTAGGTTACACATGTTATAGGTAAAATAATCTTAGATTCTTTCAATATGGATTTTATTAAAGTTTGTGATATAAGAAAGTGTTTACACTATTTACATTGTTATAACAGTTATCCTCACCTTTATTGTCATATTCAGGTGATATATATCGGAATTTTGAACCAAACCCTTTATTCCATCCACTGGGGTAGATTGTTTTAGTTCCATGTATCTCAATTTCAGTTATTTCCCTTCAGTTCAATTCAAAATTCCAAAATGTTTATTGTTTAGTATGTCATATAGAGATGTTGAAAAATAAGTGGAATGTCAGTTTCAGTGGCTAGTCGTCAGAATGGCAATCATATATATATATATATTAAAATAGTAGTAATAGTCTTATAAGTATAAGAAATTATACTCGTTTGGAAAACCTTTGGTGTCTTGATTTGTGAATAATCAAACCAATACCAAAGGGAAAGAAAGGGTATAAAAAAAGAACCAAGAACATGTACGTTAACTGAAAATAATTGTCAATGCAAATTCAAAGCCCAAAGAAAAAAAACCTGATACGAATAAGCAAAATAACTAAATAAAGTGCTCAATACAGTAAGTAGAGCAGACCTAGTTAAACCTAGAGAGCCAAACCTACCAAGGTTTCACCTAAGCGGATGGTCAGGGAAGGCTGGCTCTGATGATCCGCTTAGGTGAAACCTTGGTAGGTTTGTCTGGCTCTCTAGGTTTAACTATATATATATATATATATTAGGGAAAAACTATGGTGAAAGGGGAAAGTTTTTGTGTGTTGCATTTACATAAACACGCAAAGGAGAGGAGGTGCTGATAATTTTAAAATTTTTAAATGTGTTTTGGGTATATAAGCTAGCAGTTTTCATTAAGTTTCTTTTTTGTTTTTTTGTTCAGGTTTCCATTACTTTTGTTATTAATTATCCCACATTGTAATAATAGAAGAGCTGACCAGAAAGGTGAAATACTGTAAGAACTTGGATGCAAATTTATAATGGATGATCTAGCAATTAAAGTGTCTTAGTAAATGGCTCAGAATACCCATTTTCTAAATCAAAATTATTCTCAGACTCATTATAGTGAGCATCTTATGCATTCAGTATGTTGTTTTTTAAAACATCCTTTTTTGTGTTCATATAATCTTTTAATGAAATTTCTTAAGGTTTCACCTATGTATTACTTGTGACATTTCTTACAGGTGATAGAGTAAATTCTTCTGTCAAGTTTTGGCTTATTATTTTGCTTTGTATTAAGTCTTTTATTGTTTTAGAAGTAGTTGTGGCAAATTTTATGTTAGGCCAGGGTAACTTCTTTTCCATTGTAGTTGTGATAGAGCTATTTTTTCTTAAAATTGTTTTTGATATATAAAAATTTATATATAATTTTTCCATATATGCATATATATGTGTGTGTGTGTGTGTGTGTGTGTGTGTGGTGACTGATTGTTTCGTTTTCTATAGTTTATCAACCCTTTGCAGGTTAATTTAAAGCCAGAAAATATTTTTTGTTTGTAAGAGTATTTTTTAAGATAACGATGCTTTAGTGATACAAGTCTTACTAATTAACCCATAGCTGGAGGAAAGAGAGATGGATTCATACTTTTCCAAGGGTATTTGTGTGTAAGTGAATATTATGAACCCAACTGGAATTGGAACTCAGTTCTCCGATTAACAATTAAGATTCGAGTCTTTATCCATTACACCACCTGCACATCCAAGTTTACAGCCCCTGGAATTCCAAAGCTGTAACTCATCTAGGTACTGACCAGGCTCGATATTGCTTAACTTATAGGGGAATGGGTGTTTCAATGTGTTGTGGCTGTGTGTGTGTGTGTGCATCTGTGTAGGTGGGTGTGTTGATATATAATTTGGAAATAAAAGTTAACATTGCATGGAGATTTGTCAATTTTTTGCCCCAAGTAATCTTCAGACCATGTATAGCCTCATATATATATATATATATATATATATATATATATATAAAGTCAAACCTAGAGAGCCAGACAAACCTACCAAGGTTTCACCTAAGTGGATTGTCAGGGAAAACTGATATATATATGTACTCAACTCTCATATCAAATTTGATGTATGAGGGTCAAGCAGATCAGTTCCTAGGAAACTCACAGCCCAACACCAGCACATGAGATTTGATTATAGTGGTGAAGGTTTTGTGTAGAACCATCCACACTATATATATATATATATATATATATATATATATATATATATATATATTATTTTAAGAAAGAGGAAGAAAGGAAAGAGTTAGAATCCACAGTTCTTAGCATTTACTTTTCAAAATGTGCTCAATACAAATGTAGAGCAAAATATAATATCAAAATATTATGCCTACATAAAACTGTTAATTCATTTCTTAACTTTGGATTTCACTACACTATGTTCGATGTCTAGAGTGTCAATGTATCAAGAAATGAATTCATAACTCACTTCCTTCTACCCTCTGACCTTATTTTCCATTTTTCTATTTTAACATAGATCTGACTTTAATTGGTTAATCCAGACATACCCTCAAGTATGTTTTAATTCTGACATTAGGTTTCTGCCACTTTTTGACTTTCAAAAAAGATAACAGTTTGTTTTCAGATTTTCCAAATAAATCATTTGTATTGTGTTATTTACCATTGCCCGATGAGAAAACATTACAGTTTCAAAACATGAAGGTTTTTGTCTAGCGATGTAAAAATGTTTTTATTTAATCTATCATATTAAAAATATTTTAATAATATTACACACACACACATATATATATATATATATATATATATATATATATATATATATATATATATATATATATATATATATTTATATATATTAAACAAAGATTGTGCTTTTCCAGAAAAAAATGTTTTTATAATTACAATTTAAAGTAAGGAAAGATAAGATGAGTATTTAATCTTACTTATTATAAAACACAGATTGTGTGTGTGTGTGTGTGTGTGTACGTTTATATATTGGATCGGATTTCCTACATTTTTCAACCGATTTCAACAAAACTTCACAGGACTACGTAAAATCACCTTGCGGTGGTTCTGACAGTGCCAAAAATGGGAAAAACACGATTGTTTTTGCACGAAATCAATTTGAAAACACGATTAAGAGGCATTAATGAAAGGGGGACAATTCATATCGAGTTATACTTAGGAATATCGAGTTATACGTATTATAAAACCCTGGTTGGTTGGTTGTGTGTGTGTGTTCGTTTATATATGGGATCGAATTTCCTGCATTTTTCGACCGATTTCAACAAAACTTCACTTTTTTTTTGGCAGGTAGTGTTTCTTATTGTCTTGCACACTTTTAAACAATAATCTTTGTCAATTTTATTTTTCAGTCTTTATGATGGTCGATACTTGATCTATCTCTTACTGTTACATCCCCGGGCAATGCCGGGCTCTACTGCTAGTTTTATATATGTGTGTGTATTTGTGTGTGTCTAGGTGCACGTGTGTGTGTAGGTGCACGTGTGTGTGTGTGTGTGCATGTGTAAAGCGAAAACGGAAATAAACACAAAGACAGTCAATTTGAATTATCAAATGACAAAGTAATGGATTTTTACTATAATTAATCCAACAAATTTTATCACTTTAAACTTTATTTTAATAGACGCTCTGTTTATTCATTAAACAGTATATTTATTTATTTTTGGTTGAATATTCGAGAAATCTTTTAATAAAAAATATGCACTCTCTTTTTCCACTGAACTCACAATTATTAAGTCCCCAAATCCACGAAATAACGCTTTAATCAACTAGGCTATTGTTCTACATGACAATAGCCTAGTTGATTAAATAAAGTTTTCAGTTTGGAATTCCTTTAGATTACCCGGATGGATACACCTGATGAAGGCCAGGAGTCACAATGGCCGAAACATGATAATAGCAACAATGATGAGGACAATAGTCCCAATGTAAATAAATAATAATAACTCCATCCCAGAAATTCAGACAGAAAACTGAATTTAAATTTCTACCTTGCGAAAATCGGAATCCAAGTATCCTAGAAGGCACAGTGGAGTAATGGATAGCGGCTCGGATTGAGAAAACGGAGAGCAGCATTCGAATTCTTACGTGCTAATATCCTTTGGAAAGGCATGAATCCTCTTCTCCTCCCCCCCCAGCTAAATAGCAGGATAGATCGGGTTCTATAGCGTTGGATAGCAACTGGTCTATCGCAGAAAGAAATGGCAACCTACTGCGGGATAAAATCTGCCTCGTCAGCCATGTATTGAAAGATACACGATCGCCTAAGTGTGTATCACGTATGGCACATAACTGACTGACTGATCCCAGAATATTCAGGAGTCTACGTTTCTTGGCACTGCAAATGTTCTGAGAATGGTGCTCTCTGGCTGAGGATGTACAACGTTATGGAAAGTACTCATAATGCAAGATCTCTGGTTGAAAACAAAAACCGTTCAAAAAAAGTTAATAATAATAAGAAGAAGAATAACTTCCTTTTTCAAATATTTATTCTTAGTGTTTATAAAATTTTTAGTTATATTTTCAATTTTCACCATGTCAATAATAGAGATTTGAAAATAGAACAAAACATGCTGGGAAGAAAAATAGAAAAGGCAACCTCAGATATAAAACCAGGCAAAAAATAGAAAATCAATATCAACAATTAAGAAAAGCAACAATTAGAAAAAAAAATAGGTTGAGAAAAACACAGCACGGGTTTAAAGCCGAGATATTTTGAAATCTAGTTTGATGTTAACTAAAAAAGAAACTTTAAAAAAAGAGATGAATTTTTTTTTTATTTTTGCTCCATCTCATGTAACAAGCCTTAAGGGAAAACTTTTGTTGAGCATTGATGCCTTCCTTTCTCTTTGCTTATTTATTTATTTATTTATTTGAATTGTTGAAAAAATAATTTTCAAAAAAGCTCATGATTTTGAAAGTTGTTACATCTGCACAGAAATTTAGGATCAAGCCCAAGAAGACTTTTTTTTTAATGTCCATAACTGATTCTGGGGAAAAAAAATGTTAGAACCATGATTTATTTAATTAAAAATTAAAACATTGTTTTTATTTCTTTTGGTTTATTTCGTGTTTTTTTTTGTTTTGCTTTGTTTTTTTTTTGTTTGATTTCTAAAATTTTCTTTGACTTCAAAGGGAAGCTTAAAGTTTCATAAAAATCTTTAGTCATTATATAAGTACGACCAAAAATATAAGAGAATTTAAAGACAAGAAAATAAAATAACTACAAAGAAAGAAAAAAGGGAAGAAAGAAAGCAAGCAAGCCAGAATGACAGAAAGAAAGAATGAAAGAAAGAAAAACAAGAAAATAACTAAAGACAAGCAAAAAATAACTATGAATAAATAAAGAAAAAGAGAAAGAAAGAAAGAATGAAAAACAAATAAATAAATAACTAAAAAAATAAAAAAAATAAATGAGTAAAGAAAGAAAGAAAGAAAAAAGAAAGAAAGGCAATTAACTAAAAATGAAAAAAGAAAGAAACATTTATTTGTAATTCATTTTTTATTATTTTATAATATTTCACTTCTTAGCATCAGGTATTGCATCTGACTGTGAGCGTGTGACTTTCTTATTTAAAGTGTTTTTTATCGTTTATTCATTCTAACTTGACATAAAGACTGTAGTAGTCTGTGCGTGCGTGCATGTGTGTGTGTGCGTGTGTGTTCGCGTCAGTGTGTGTCCGTCTGATGAGCACGCCATTTCTAGGGAAAAAAAAGCGCGTTTACCCTTCCTTACATAACTGCAAATATTTAGTTGAACGATAATATCCAATTGTATGCAAATGCATGGTTTTTTTGTTTGTTTTTTTTTTTTTGTTTTTTTTTAATTTATGGGGACAAATATGTCCACGGTGTGTGCGTGTAGGTTTGTAGACAAAAATGTGAGAACCCTTATCTATTATTATTTAGGAAACTTAAATCCATCTGTCAATAACTAACCGTGTTTTTTTCGTCTCTCTCACACATCTGAGCCTATCAGGTTGGATATTTCTTCGTTAGTGTCTCTTTAATTTTCGCATTTAAAGCTGTGTGCATTTAAAAAAAACTATACACTATAAAATAACATGTGTCAGAGTGGGTGCGTGCGTTTGCACGCGCGTGCTTGTATGTGTGTGTGTGTATGTGTTTGCGTGAGCGTGCGTGTATTTTTTCAGAAGACTTATTTTCATATTGTGCGCACTTGCCGATCCGTGCGCGTGTGTATGTGTGTTCGACGAGATGTTGTATCGATTTGCTGATGAGGCACCCACCTCACCCTCCCAGCTCTCTTCGTTCGGTTTACAACGAAATAAAGACCCATCTCCCTGCAATGTATTTACTTGCTGAAGACGAAAGACAGCACGAACACCATATAAGTGGCGTCGGTCAATATAGGCTTTTTCTCTGAAAGAACGGTTTGATTATTATTGAGAATTCGATGCTTCTTCCTACATCTTTCGAACTCTCCAATGTCACACTCACCGCCATCTTCAAAAAACAAACAGACGATAAAAAGTTAAAAACTAAACAAAAAACATGAACGCAAATAAAAATAAAATAATGATAATGTCGAGCATTTAATAATGATGATAAACAAAAACAAAAAAACAGAAAGCTAATCAAACTGAATGACAGAAAAGTTGATATAGTTTCCAGCAAAGATTTATTTATTTATTTAATTCAAGTTAATATTTAATATTACGGAGCAACTCCAGTACAGGTTGGTGTTGCTTTTCAAAAACTTTCATTATTTAAGGAGAATCTATATAACATTTATCATAACGTGTTCCAATTAAACCTTCATGCTTCTTCTTAAAGTAAAAGAAGAAAAGTATAAAAATTTATGTAAAAGAAAAAAAAAAACGATTAAAAAACAAAACAAATCTCTGCCCCTTTTCACTATCTTGAACGAAAACATTTCAGCCAGCGAGATCCTCGAAAGGGACATTTTTTGATAAGCCTTTTTTCTGAGTCTGATTATTCTATCCTTCTTTTCACATGAGTTATTTCAAATAATATTGGAATTTAGAATAATCAATCATAAAGATAGTACAAATCATGCACAGAATAAAACGAGGACGCGTAATGGCTAAAGAAAGGACCAATCAATTGCTCCAAAAGGGTCAGGCGACCTTAATAAACGTCAAATGCAAAAAATCCATTCTCTTTTTCTTCCATCGTGTTACACCGCAACACAATGAAACGCTACCCCTTTATCCCAAGACCAGTCAGTGGCATCAGGTTACGGAGGAATAACGGCGAGCAACCTCAAGAAGCCTAAACTTTCATAATAAAGAAGCTAGCCGAGGATTGAATGTAACTTGCCCTTCAACGAGTACTGTTGACCAGATAACCGGACGCCTTTCCATTGAGCTTAGTCCGTAGACGCACATTTTTTGTAATCACTTCTTTTTCTTTAATTCTCTTTTTTTCTATTTGTATATTAAATATATTTAAATAGTACAGGTTGTTGTGTTTCTTTCTCTTCAAATGTTGTCGCCCAGTTCATTTGAGAACATGAGGACTTATCATTTATCCTCAATAAACTAGGATTTGTGTCTTTTACGAAATATCGTGGATATAATCACCACAACAAACAATTTTTCTATTTCAATTTTGCACTAAGCCTTTTTCATTTGATATAACTAATATATTTTTTATAAAAGTTACTGTAATTTCCCACGCCTTCATCCATAATAAGCACCCCTAAAATTGTGCTGAAGGTGTGGGAAAATGCTTCTACTCGCGCATAATACGCACCCCTTGTTTGGTAATCAAACCCTATAAGTTGTACCTCTCCAAATTCATTACGACCAGTGTTTCCTAGTCTTACTAAAAATGGTTTTAAACACAGAATAATATTATTCTAATTTAGTTTTATGATAATTCTTATTTTATTTTACATTTGTAAGTGTTGTTAGGTACATATGATTGTATTTGACATCCTTATGGGGTTGCAATCGCCGAATACTTAGGTCAAATTGTCTTATGATTGTGGTGAGTATTCATTTCACAACTGAAATCAACCTATGAAACGGCAATTTTTTAGAGATTTTTTGTAGTTGTGAATAATACGCACCCCTAACTTTGCTTATTTTTTAGGAAAAAATAATATTATACATGGGGAATTACGGTAATCCCCATAAAGTTGCTCGTGTGGCAATGTGTGAAAATTAAATAAAATCAATAAATAAAATAATAATAATACAGGAAAAAAAAAAAAAGAAAAAGAAATTTCCCATGATGCTATTAATAAAAAAGGGTTTTTATCATCTGCGAAATGAAATTTTTATGAACTCCCACTTCCGAAAAGGGCAGAACCACTTTCCAACGCATACGCGTTCAGACGTGTTTAGCATTAAATGACCATAGAGATGTTGCTATGCCGCTATACAAATCAAGCAATCAACTAAGAAAACATTCCATGCAACCGAAATACTATCACTATATTAACTCTCACACATAAATATACATTCTTTCAGTAATAATATCCCTTCAACAATCGTGTCCTGGGTAAGACGATAAACTACATCCGGCATCCTAAGTAAAACGATAAACTACGTCCAACAGCAAGGCCTCTGATCAGGAGGTTTTGAGGAGTGTGAAACCACCTCTTAATTGCTAGTGTTCCCATGTCCACCCTGACCTAGGGTGGTAACATCTGTTAGGGTCCCACTTATGGGTAAACAGTTAACCCACAAACTGGGGTCAAAACACTATGAAAGTTTAAAAATAGGTTTTGATACCAGAAATACTTTGTAAAAAATTATTATCAGCAATGAATTTTTGAAGAAAAATTATTACCAGCAATGCATTCTCAGCAATACAATTTTGAAGGAAAAAACAAATATTGCCAGCTATACATTTTTGAAAAAAAATATTACCAGCTACACATTTTTGAAAAAAATTACCAGTCATACATTTAAAAAAAAAAAATCACCAGCAATAAAAATCTTGTCGGCATTAAATAATCCATTGAGGTTGATATGCCGTAAGACAAAACAAACCAAACCAAATAAAGAAAATTGGTTTACATTGGTTATTTTAGAGAGTGTGACGGACAGACAGATGGACTAAGGAAGTCACATAATTTTATATGTAGTTTATATAAAAATGGTTTAAAATTTTTTAACATCTCTGTTTAGAATATAATGAAGATTAAAAAAATATAAGAAAATAATTGTTTCATCTTCTTATTCAAATACCAGCAATATATTTTTGTAAAATATTATTACCAGCAATGAATTTTTGAAGAAAAAAATTATCACTAGCATTATATTATTACCAGCAATAATTTTTTTTTTAAATAATAGCGGCAAATACATTTTTGAAAAAATATTACCAGCAATAAAAATCTTGTCGGCATTAAATAAAAAGGTGTTGATATGCTGTAAATCAAACCAAACCAAACCAAATCAAAACATCAACAATCAATAAATCGCATGAACCCTGAAACATGAAGGACTATCTTTGAGTTTTCAGGACGTGGGGACTAACGTGATATAGTAAAAAATTTATTCTGGTGATTTCTGGCTATGTTCCTTCTGTGAGTCGCGTTTTCACTGCTACGAAAAATCACGTTTTAGTCAGTTCAGTCGTTTCAGTATTTCTGCAACTTCTTCTTTCACCCAGAACTTGTATAGAATTCTCATTTCACGCCCCAAGAATAATTCACGCCCACGCATAGTAACGAAAGACGCATAGGAGAAACCATTTGTGTAAAAGGCAGATCACGCTCACACGAGTTAAAAAGAAGAGAGGCACACAATTTAACATTTTCAGATTGGAATCAATTTGCACATCAAATGATTCTTCTTGCAAGCCTAGTTGAAAGAACATCACATGACAGCAAAGAGACTTTTTCAGCCAATAGGAAACAAGAAATCAGAAAATGAAAATCATAATTTCTGATCTTTCAAAAAAAAAAGTATAAAAAACAAGCAATTTATAATATAGCTGTTTGTCTTGCCTTCTCATATTAATGGTTAAAAATGATTTCGAACATGTGGGTGAATAGGTTGTTTTCGTTATGCACGTCGGCGATCAGCAGAATGTTGTGGGTCGTCACTCACATCATAGCAGCAGAAATTAGCTGTGTTCACGGAGATAAAAGCATACAAAAAAAGGACAAAAAAAGTACACAAATAACAGAAAAGGCATGGTAAATTGTATGTTAATTTCATACAATTTATATGTTTGTCGGTATTTTTTTTTTTTTTTTGGACACAATTGTTTTATGTTACATGTGATAAAAAGGAGAATTTACTCCGTAGTATTACAAGCCATATCACAGAGAGAAGTTACACACATTTTGCTCGTACTAAAGATCGTGGTGAAGAGATTGAATTTAACATTTTTTGGCGGGATGTCCGTATTTTTGGCAGGAACAGTTTTTGATGCATGCTGGGAGAGGTTTTATTCTTTTTATTAAATTTATTTCAATATCATTGTTTTATTTTATTTATAATTTTCATTATTATCATTTTATTTTTACTTATCTCTATTTATAAAAGGCATGATGTGTGTGTGTGTGTGTGTGTGTGTAACGAATGCACGGCCGCAATTTTCGACGGATTTGTACCAAAATTTACATGCACCAAAATTTACATGCACATGATCCAAGTTAGCGGGAAGACCAAGACTGACTTTGCATTTCCCAACTCACATCGATAGTAGAAATAATCGATTTTTTCATGCTTCTACGGCAGTTTTCATGTAGTTTGCGGCCATTTTGTACTGGCTAGAGTGAGAGCCAATAGCTGGCTACCACGAATAGGCAGGAAGATTCTATTGGCCAGCGTGAGAGCCAACAGCTGACTGACACCAATGTTAACTAGCATGCTAGCATGCAAAAAAATCGATAGCTGCATTCGTCACAAGTGGGGAAAATTTAAATCTGCATGGCACTTTACTCCAATTGGCTCATTCGCTTCCTTATACTCAACTTTGATTCTGATTCCGAAGAACTGGGTTGGGCGTGAAAAAGTATTTGTTGTTAACATTCTTTTTTCATTCGGTTTTTCCAGTTGCGAGTCCTTTTTTAAAGCTGATCGTTTTGTGTTCATTTTGTTTAGTTCTTTTTCGTAACAGATTTAATGTTTAGTAAAGAGCTTAGAAAAAAATTGCAGTGTGAGATAGGCAAGAAGTAAGGCATGTAGCAACATCAGCATGGCAAAGGGCACTCCTTTAAAGGCAAGGAAGGGCAAAAATATTTTAAGTCAAGTGATGTCGATTGCTGTATGAGTCGTACGATTTTTGAATCAAGCACGAGCAACGCCGGGCCATGCTGCTAGTCTATAATAATAATAATAATATCCCCACAAGCAAATGAAGCTTGTAGGTCTTAGCGTTGATCATACTTCTTAAAACCTTGTGGACTGGCTTCACAAAGAACTGTCCCAAATAACATCACTTGAAAACTTTTAACAGCAGCAACAACTAAAATGGATAGCACATGTAACTAGAAGTGAAAATGGTGGCGCAATCCAGATGCTGACGTTCTACACTACAAAAAGGTAGGAAGGAAACTATTATCACTGCTGGAAAGTGCGATCATATTGTTAGTATTACTATTAGTAAAAAAGAAAAAAAAATCAGAGATCCTCCTAAGTGGATGGTCTGGAAATAAAAAAATGATTTTACCAAGATATATTACCCTCTTAATTTATTTAAAAGAAGTGTTCAGAAAGAAAATTACAATTTAAAAAAAAAAGTGCTACTGGAATTAGCACTCCTGCCCCCACCTCCCCAGTAGGTAGTGATTTTCTAAGCACAGCTTAGATGTGGCACAAGGCCGAAATTATGGGGCACCCAGTGAGGATCGAACTCACTAAGTCGTAATTGGTCTAGCAAGACAAGCTTTCTAACTATTACACCACGTGAAGGTGCCCACACCTCCCCTAGTAGGTATGGGGAACCCCAAGGAGTTGAGAAGTTCGGGGTAATAAGCAACGCCCCTGTCAATTATTATACAGTGTAACCCGGAAATAAGAGAGATGTCGGGACCGGAGAAGAAGCCTCTTATATCCGTGTTTCTCTTATATCCGGGTTTGGTCTAATTTATATACATTAACACAGGCTCTAATTTGGGACCAGAGAAAATCTCTCTTATATCAGGGTTTCTCTTATATCAGGGTCTCTTATATCCGGGTTACATTGTAGTTGATGATTGACAATATAACTTAGGTAAAAAAAAATAAAGAAAAGTAAAAAGTACAAAAAGCTAAAAAAAAAAAAAAGAAAAAGAAAAAAGTGCTGCTGAAACTCGCCCTTTTGAGGCGCTAACCTCGTCGGGGGTTCTTCTGCAGATTCACGATGTATATTATTAGCTGATGACTGACAATGTAACGTCAGTTTAAAAATAATTTTTTAAAAATGGTGGATGGCCATAAAACATTCCTGAAAAAAAATGGCAAAAGCCACAACGGGGCCCCCAAAAAAGGGGCCCCAAAAACATGCCTTCCTGGTCGGGGCTTTCGGGGGTTAGACGCGCCGGCCCAGTCAATCAGACAATAATAGATATGTAAAGCAGGTGATTTTTTTATCAGCTGGATTGGAAATATCTGGACTTGCTTAAAATAGGCATTCTTTTTAAAAACAGACATGAAGGTGTGCAGTGTCACTGTTTTCAGACATAAGTAAATGTCAGAAGCGACAGTCGCGTGATTAGGTTAATAAAAGCAAATCACCGGATACGTGTGGCGGGAGGTACAGAGAAACAGCGGCAAAGAGGAAGTAAAATAGAGAAACACAAGAGACAGCAATGACTGAATTTTGTGGAATAGGAGAGACGGGCAATGATGCTTGTTTACCAAAATTCTAAATAAACAATGTCTCGGCGTACGTTATTATATTATAGAAAAGGGGAAAATAAACGAGATATATGTAAATGCTGAAAGAAGAAGACAACGAAAAAGAAGACGACGAAGAAGAAAAATTAGAAGCGGAAAAAGGAAGAAGACTACGACGAAGAAAAAGAAAACTAAGAGTAATAAGAAGACGGCGACGACGAAGAAGAAGACGGCGACGACGAAGAAGAAGACGACGACGAAGAAGAAGACGACGACAAAGAAGAGGATGATGAAGAAGAAGAAGCCGACGAAGGTAAAAGATGAAAAAGAGAACAGAGAAGATGTAGAAGCATAAAAAGAAAGAAGACGTCGACGAAGAAAAAGAAGTCTAAGAAAAAGAAAACGAACAAGAAGACGACGACGACGAAGAAGAAGAAGGAGCCGACGAAGTAAAAGATGAAAAAGAGGACAGAGAAGAAGTAGAAGCATAAAAAGAAAGAAGACGACGACGACGACGACGACGACGAAGGAAAAGAAGACGAATAAGAAGAATACGACGACGAAGAAGAAGAAGAAATGACAGTAGTACGGCTACTATAATGACAGCAGTATATACACAACGATGGAACCCTTGAAAGAAAATGATCAGGAATATATATAGTGACAAATAATAAACGCCACTTGTCAGATGAATGGACATTCAGAGTATGTTATATTTGATGTCTGTAGCCAAAAACTCATATTGTTATAAAGAACTTAACGAGGTCGTAATGGGGTGGCTGTACACCCACTTCTATAGTGACCTAAATCTTTTCAAACGAGTGTATCGATTTGTTTTGCCCTTACTGTTATGCCGCAGACTCATAACATCGCCAAAATAGCCACGAGTAAAAACCTGCATTAGTATAAAATTAGAATTAAAGAACAGCGTGCATGCTGAGTAGAATTGCACAGGCTGTTTTGTCTCGCTGTAGAAGGTTTCCGTTTTTGTCATCTTTGATCCTATCATAATTGTACCCTGGGTCATGGCGTCCTGTCGAATGGTTCATCTTTTCATGGTTCTGTCTTTTAATAGGAAAATCTAACTGAGTGTAATTTGGAGCAGATCAAGGGATTATCCTGGAAATTATTTATTGAATGAAATTGCTAGGTCTGCTGTTAGGAAAGTTGGTTCACTGTGCCAAACAATTCTTCTCATCAGAATCCTTCTTCTTACACATTTATAAATCTAAGCTACCGTTTGTCCGGGCATTGAATGTTACTGTTATATCCGGTCTGTTGCTCCTACTATATATCTCGAGATTCGTGACAAAATCCAAAGAAGGGTCTGTAGTGTAATCGGTCCTGACCTGGCATCTCAATTTCAGACACTTTCCCAACGATGTGACGTGGCTTCCTTCTGTCTTTACTAAAAAATATTTCCATGGCAACTGTTCAGTTGAGTTTTCCTCTTGATGCTTTGACTGTATGAATTTAAGGATAGGAAGAAAGAAAGTGAAATAGACAGATGGACAGACTGAATTAGGTAGATAAATAGACGAACAGACTGAGATAGATAGATAGATAGATAGAAAGAGAAAACAGAAATGTTGTAGCATACCTACGAACGATATTGGGTATGTCCCCATTCGCATAAATACAGTAGTAAATACTCTATGTTGGTCTGCAGTTGTAGATTCATTGTGGAATTCACTTGACTCACTTCTAGCAGTTGACTACTTCTTCTACGCGTCGCTGGCGAATCTTATATGTGTTGTTCTTGTCCTAACTATTATTGTTCATTACCAAACTTCGTATGATTATTCTATTCAGTAACCTTTCCTTGGTTAGAACAAGAAATGAATAAAAAAATGATAGATCGATAAAAAAAAAACAGACCAAGAGAAACAAAAGAGACTCAGATAAAGAGGAAGAAACAAACAAAGGAAGGAAGGAAGAAATAAAGGATTTCACTAGGCCTCACCGTCTCACTTTTGAACTAGCTAGATGCAACCGCCACTTCTATTCTGATACTTTCTTTTCTCGCACTTCTTGCACATTTATAAATTTACCATTTGTCTGGGCATTTTTGTTGTCATATCTGGTCTGTTGCTCCTACTATATATCTCGAGGTTCTTGACAAAATCCAAAAGAATAGTCTTTAATGTAATAGATCCGGACGTGACATCTCAACTTCAGTCACTTTCTCCCCAACATGACCTGGCTTGACTCTTTTCTACAAATATATTCATGATGATTGTTTCTGATAAGCTTTCGTTCTTAGTGCCTTGACTGCATGAATTGAAGCGTTCTACTAGATTGGCAATTAGGTCTCGCCGTTTTAATGTTGAACTAGTTAGATGCAACAGTTAGTACTATTCTAATAGTTTCTTTTCTCGTATTTCTCGCCTGTAGATATCCTTTCTGATTTCTTGCTTCCCTGTCAACTAAGACCTTCAAAAATTTAAAGCCTGTCTCCCGAAACCCGTTTCTTTATTGTCCTTTTTTTCCCCTTATCCTCACTTTCGTTCTCTTTCACTCCCTGAAAACCCCTGCATCCTAGTGGCATTATCGCCTAGCTTTGGGTGAAATGATTAATAAAAATGTCCTAACGTCAGTCATCTTTAACACGATTTATAGATATCAAAGAAAAAGAAACCAGAGAGGAGTGTAGGGAACCAGTAAGTGTCCTACTTACAGTAAACATCGCAGTTATTTTCCAACTTTTTTCTTCTAATTTTTTAATCATCCTTTGATAACGGAATCGATATTTGGCCCCGTTACGATTATCTGTCGTACAGAAAAATAAGAGTACTGAACTGTTGCGTAATATCAGTCCTCCTGTACGGCAGTGAATGCTGGATAATCTCCCCAAAGATGAAGAGTATATTACAGGCAGCAAAAATCTAGTTCTACAGAAGGATGCTGAGAATACCATAACTGAACATGTGAGCAACGACCAAGTTTTATGGAAAAAGGAAACAAAAAGAACACTCATACTTGACATTATAAAGTGAAAGTTGAAATTTGTAGGACACATGATAGGGAAAGAAATCTTGGAGAATTTATCACTCACAGGACGTGTTGAAGACAAAGGGGGAAGAGGAGAACGGAACCTAACGAGTGTAAATAATTGGTAGAACGGGTATTTGAAGAGATAGCAAGACACAGACATTGCTAAGCGATACAAAGAACAGGAAGTTGTGGAGAACCATAATCGCACATGCCCTGAAGGGGCACAGTACATAAAAAAGAACGGTCTGGGTAAGACGATAAACTACATCTGCGTCCTGGGTAAGACGATAAACTACTTCCAAACAGAAAGGCCTCTGATCAGATTTTTTAGGCGCGTGGAACCACCTCTTAATTGCTGGTGTTCACAGGTTCACCCTGACCCGGGGTGATAGCAGGGTCCCAGCTATGGGCAAATAGTTGAACCCCAAACTGGGGTCAAAACACTATGATATTTTATAAATTGCAAAAATAGGCTTTAATACCAGCAGTATATTTTTGTAAAAGGTTATTACCAGTAATGATTTTTTAAAGAAAAAATTATTACCAGCAATACATTTTTAAAATAATATTACCAGCAACAAAAGTCTTGTCGGCATTAAATAACCTATAGAGGTTGATATGCCGTAAAACAAACCAAACCATAAAGAAGAAGAAGAAGAAGAAGAAGAAGAAGAAGAAGAAGAAGAAGGGGGAGGTTTCTGTGATTTCTATAGTCATGCCATTTCTTTATAATGTCATGTCCTTTTAGGACGTATGAAATTATAGCTCTACACCAGCTGTTCCCAAACTTTTTTGGCCATACCCTTACCTAAACATTTCTAAAATCCTGATACCCACCCCCACTGTAACATATAATTCTTATTGTTCAAAAAGTGAACTCCTATTCACGTGGAGGAAGCCTAAAAGGCCATTAATTTGCTCTAAACAAGAACATGGAAATCATGGAAGAGAAAAATAAAAGAACTAAAGTATAGTTGAAATATATAAATATACAGAGTGATTCAAAAGTAACTCCCCACTTTATGTATTATGGATTCTCCCGTCTAACTATAATTGTTACAAGACGGGAGAGTCCATCATGCATAAAATAGGGAGTTACTTTTAAATCACCCTGTATATATTGCATAAAGTACATATGTCATTACACATGTACATATGTCGCGGGAATGCTGGCTGTGTTTAAACACGTGTGTGCGTTCGTGCGTGTGCGAGTGTGCGCGTGCGTGCGTGTGCGTGCGTGTGCGCGTGAGCATGTGCATTCCCCGGTGGCGGACGCTTTTCTCCGAGTGCGACCTACATCTCACCGTGTAAGGGGAAAATAGAAAAGAGAGGATGTCAGAGAATGTCAGTGCTTATTTAAGGGAAAAGCGCGGGCTTAATTGTAGAATTCTGTAGCAAACGAGTGTTGTGCCGATAACTGCCAGCAGTCTGGTTATATTTGTGTTCGTTTTAAAATTTGTCTAGAGTACAGTGCGGCATGTGTGTGACTAAGGTAGACGAAAAATTGGTGTGTAGTTGAAGTTTTCCAATAATTGTATAAATTTGGCTTAAATCTTTACTATGTGTAAATTGTGTTAATAACTCATTTCTGAATTAGCCCCCTTCCCCCCAAAAAAAACTAATTGCTCCATGTGAGGTGTGCACGCCCTATCTCCCCGGAACCACCGCTCTACACGGATTCTTTCTTCTATATTATCTGTGAAATGATTTCTTAAAAAAGAATTAAAAAAGAATTATTTTTTCATTGCTTTCTCTACGGTTTTGAATTCAGGGCTGTTGTTCTTCGTTGGCAGCCACTTAAGGATAAAGATCCCCGTTTACCGGGTTATTTAACCCATAGCTTGGGAGAAATCGATTCATGCGAATGTGAAGGTAACAGGCTATGACAGGAGTTGAACACGGTCCACCGATTCTGCTTTCGTTGCTGATAACCGTTACACACCCTCTAGTTATCGTACGAGAAGCAAATTTAAGCCATCAACTAAAAGATGAATACGTTTGTGCTTATGTATATTGCCGTTCGTCTATAAATACTCGTTCACTTAATTATTAGAATCTATGATGAACACAAAATAATTTCAATCATTTCTTGAACAATATCGTATATGTCAAAAAACGTATTGACCGTTTTTTAACGAATTATTAAAATTTAATTTTTTTTTTTATTACAGGTAGTAATTTTTGATTTGCAACATTTTCTGATTAGTAACATTGATTCTCGTTTGAAGATCAAAGCGGGGTTCGTTGAATACTGATTGCAAAGTAACAGCAGCCGTCTATGTAAATGTAACAGTTGTAGATTCAACCCATTCGCTTCGTCTGTACTTAAGACGGGTATTGAAAAGTTATCTGCGTGACTCAATGCCAAAAATCTAACCAAACATTCAGACTTTTTAAAGGTCTCCTTGGTCGAGCAGAGAACTTTTCAGCACTGGCTAAAAAAAAAAAAAGAAAAAAAAAACAATCTTGTCCTTTGTTCGGTTTCAGTAGTTAAATAAAAATCAATGAAGACTTATACTTTCCTGATTTTTAGCTTTTACCAAGCCATTTACGAACTCTTCATTTTTTATATTACGATCAATTGCTCATGCAAGTACAGTCTCTCTGCTACACTTAGGAGATGATGGTTACTTGGCTCGCCTATTAGAAGATTCTTTTGCCCTCAGAGTTGTAGATGATGTCAGATACTGTTAAAATCTCACCGATTCTATTGAAGGAAATATTAAGAACCAGCTATCTGAAGTATAGCTTTACATGTGCTTCTTGATGGTTAGAACAATAGACTGTTTGCTTAAAGGTGTTTCCGGTTAATGACTGTGAATAAAAGCGGGCGCTCTTTTTGCAACTATACTTTCATTACTCGCAATCAACTCCACTCAATTACGTCTACACAAATCTTCACTCCCTCTGCAGTGAACCTTTAATTCACCAATTACTAACATCAACATGTCTTCCTAACCAACTTTTAAACAAGCGATCATCAGCGCAGAAAGTGGAATCGGATATCCGAGTTCAAATTCCCGCTAAGTCTGTTACGTTTATAAATGCCCTTGGAAAGACATAAACCAATCACTTTTCGGAAAGGCATGAACCCATCTCTTCTATAAATGCAGACGTGGCTCTTTAGCCTTGTTTGGCACCTAGTCTAGAAAAAGGAGTACTCGGTTCAAAATCATGGAGAATAAAACGGAAAATTCCTACACTACCTTTCTTCGGAAATCATCGTAATTCACAGAAAAATAATCTGTGAAGACACATGATCGCCTACGTCCTAAACGGTTATAATGTTTAAAAATATTCGTTTAAATATGTTTTATTACGTATAAACAGTTACAATGTTACTGGAACCTCGATCAAAAATGTCTATTCCTGGTTTTATTAGTGGGTTCAGGAATATACAAATCTATACAAAAGCATCGTGTTGGTGTTGTTGTTGTTGTTTCTCGCCTTTTCTTTCTTTCTTTCATTCTTTCTTTCTTTCTTTCTTTCAACCCTCTTTAATGGGGTGGGGAGCTTATATTGATTTAGTTGTTTTTGAAATTCAGCCAATGAACATTGGTTTTACATTTACTGCGGCCATCATCTGCTTATTTAATGCTGTTGAATTTTTCCCGCCAATTTTTGAACCCTGCCTGGCGGGTAAGTCGCTTAGTCTTTTGTTGATTTATTATTTTCCTTAGGTATTTGTTAAATTTTGTGTTATGTACGTGAAAAAATATGTATTTCTAATAATATTATGATGTTTTTTCGTCCAATGTTTAAATTAAATTAAAAATTGTAATATCGACGTTTGTTTTCTTTTGGCAATTGATTGTTGTGAATGATTAGGCGATTATTGCTGTGGCAATTCCTGGATCTTCTTCTGGAGGGGATAACCTACTAAAATTTGTGTTTTGTTTAGAAAGAGAAACAATGTGAATCCCTTGTAACGCATTGTAGAATGTCTTGAATTACTATCACAATTTTGTTTGTTTTTATAGTTATTGGAACATCGTAAATACCCATTGGAGTTTGATTTTTGAAAGTTATTTTTATTACCACCCGACAAATATGCACATGTGGGGACTAGTTAGGACTAGAGTAATTGCAGTATTATGTTGACTGGAGTACGAATGGTAAGTAAGAATGTGTGTGTGTGTTTTTTTTTTCATTTCATTTCACCCCCAAGCAAAGCGGTAATACGACGAGAGCGGACGCGGGAGTGGGACAGGGAGTGAAGAAGAATGAGACCTCAGTGAGGAAAAGATAAAGGAACATGTTTCAGGAATACGGATGATGGCGGTTGTCGTTGCGTTTAATTTTTTGACGATTATATTAGGTTGGTGCAAAAATAATTTCGTTTTCTAACATATGTTACTATGTGGGAAAACGAAATTATTTTTGCACCAACCTAATAGTTGGCAGGGAAGCAAGAAATCGTAAGGGACTTCCACAGGTGAGAAGTGCGAGAAAAGAAACTATTAGAATAGAAGTGGTAGTTGAATATAACGAGTTCAATAGTAAAACAGTGAGACCTAGTCGTCAATCTAGTAGCACGCTTAAATCCATGTCGTCGAGGTACAAATGGAAAAAAAAGCTCATCAGAATAATTGCCATGAACATATTAGTAGAAAAGACAGAGGGAAGCCACATTACGCCGGTGAGAAAATGGCTGAAGTAGAGATGCCAGGTCTGGATCGATTACATTACAGAGCTGCCTTTGGATTTTGTCAAGAATCTCGAGATGTATAGTAGGAGAATCAGACAAGATATGGAAGCAGTATTCAAGATACGGGCAAATGGTAAATGTACAAGAAGGATTCTGATGAGAAAAATCTTCTGGTACGACACTGTGAACCAACTTTTCTTACAGTATACGTAGTATTTGATTCTATATCATCGCTCCGCTTCGTATCAGCTAAAAATGTGAGGTCAAGAAGTCGTAGAGTATTGTTCTTCTGGAGTTTAGCATAATCGTATGATTGGGTCCAGCTAAGTTAAATGTTAGATGAGCAGCCATCCTCTCTGTTCTCAATTTAGTGCCACGTGAATAAATATTGTAGAGAATGTTTTGACTGATTTTCTCTTTTTATTTGCACATCAGCCACTAGACCCTTTTAATCTATACTCACTGAGTTGCTCTTTCCGTAGTTACGGATACAATTTTATCCATTTTTGTTGTTCCTTTAATTTCGAGATCAGTTAGTGATGTGCTAAAAGAATTATCAACAAATCCATTGCACATGACCTTTTGGATATAGCAGATGAACTTGTTGGGCGAGAAAATGTCCTATTGGTTTCATTAACAAAGCGAATAGCAATACAACAAAAACATATAGAAAAAAAAGTTTAAAATAACCACAAAAGTCTTCATATAAAAGCAATTGAATATATATATGCATATATATTTATATTTAAAATGTTCATACAAGGTGTGTATATGTTTTTGTAAGAGATTTAATATCTGAAAAAAAAGGTAATCTTTAGTACTTATCTTATGTTGATTGTCACGAGCCTGAATAAGTACGTCTTTCTAGTTTGACTGCCAGGAACCAAAGAGGATGTTTGACTTTCGCGCCTAACGATCCCTCGGGCAGTTCACGGGACTATCTATATATCTGTTTTTAGCTTTTTAAAGGGTTAGTCAAAGGGAGATAACTTTTGTCTCTCTCAACAAACTCACCAAATGACAGAATGCCTGTTAAGTCTTTTGGTAATACTTGGAGATGAAAAAGGGTAATAGCGCCAATAAAATGATACTTGTGATCTGGAGTGTTTAATGAAAAACAATTTTTTAAAAAATGATTATTTTGTCGCTGTGTCTATTGTACAACTCCACCCAATATGTCGAGTACTTTCGACCATCGTTAGTCGTTTTAGAGAAAGCAGAAATCGAAATAGTAGAGAGTTTGTTGTTAGCGGTCCAAGATTCGAAATGAACATATGCTGTGGTGATTTTTCTAAGCGCAGCTTAGATGTGATACAAGACCAAAAGTATCGTGCACCCAGTGAGGATCTAACTGACTAATTAGTTGTAATGATTCTAGCAGAGAGAAGCTTGGTAACCATTACACCACGTCGAGGTGCCCTGTACTCATATGCTATGGCGGTGGAATAGATTTTATCGCTTAAGTGACAACACAAGTCTAAAGGCATTTTAACACGTGCGCACTTAGATTGAAACAAAAACATGTTTAAACGAAGCCCAAATTTGCAAAAACTTGTCAAACATAAAAAGTTCTTTAGTATCATGCTCGTCTTCATTTCAGTACGGTTTACAATAAATAATAAAACAAATCTTTCGCTATTGTTAGTTGTTTGTATTCTCAGTTGTATTGTATTCTCATTTCTTTAATTCTTTACAAACTCAGTTATCATCAAGTCCATTAAACTCCCTTCACTCTTGTCCAGCAAACTAATTCGTCTATTTAATTTTGACCGAGCGTGTGAGCAACGATGAGATCTTAAAGATGTTGCAAACAAGGACGAGGGCCTATACTTAATATCAGGAACTTTCTGGGACACATAATGAGAAAGGTAGGCCTGGAGAATCTGATACTCCCGGGTCGAATAGAAGGAAAGAGAGACAAAAGAAAACAACGCATGACATACCTGGCGGACTTAAGCAAGTGGATGACAGAACGTGGTCTGTGGGAGGAAGCAGAGGGAAGGAACTTGTTGAGAGCTGCAAAGGATAGAGGGAAAGTGGAGATCCATGATCGCCTACGTTTCGAAAGGATATGGCACATAAAAAGAAAGAGAGAATTTTGACGCTAGGTCAAGTGCTTCGACCTTCTATTAAGTAGCGGTCACACCAGTCGGTCAACTTCAACCTAATGACCTGACATGAATCTTCAGCATAATAACTCCACCCGACTCACTTTCAAACAAACATGATTGACTCCAATTGACATACTACCTTTTCTATATATTAATAATATAATTAATTACCGTCGGATAGAGTAACTATGATCGGTTTCCAGCACTTTCGCTAACTTTTCTAGCTAACATGTCATGATCTTCATTTTTCGTTTCAAAACCACCCTATCTGCACCCATATTGTGGATAATAATAATGGCTTTTTTTCGTGATCAAAGTTACCCGTAATAATATTGAGTAACTTTGATAACGCATTGAATTTCTATTAAAATCAATGTTAAGTTGTTTATGGCTAATTTTCATAGCATTTGAATTAGTCGAATCGAGTGCAGGAAACTCACGCTTGACATAATTTTGCAGCCCATCTTTTTATCAACACCAGAACAAATGAAAATGTCTTTTACTAAATGCTAAATATTTTATATGGAACATAGTTAAGCCAGTAAATATTCAACGAAAATTTCGTAAAAGCGTCTCCGAGTCCTTTTGGGTGATGAATTATTTTCCATCCTCCAGCCTCTTTCTTACAGGCCCTCTCACTGTTCTACCGCTACTTCCATGGAAAGTGCTCGGACGAAGAACATTCCTTGGTTCAACCAGGTCTAACCTCCACAGCCAGAACACCATGCCACTTATATTGTAGCAAACCAGCCACATTTCCTCCGTATTCCATCAGCGAGAAGTAAGTTCAACTCAAACAGTTTCTTTTCATGAATCACTGCCCTGTGAAACCGTCTCCCAAGAGGATGCTTCCTTGATCGCTACAATCTTAAGCTGTTCAAGTCAATGGTTAACCATTATCTTCCACTTATATCCGTATAAACTGCCTCTTAACGTAACCCTCTACCTCGAGTGGCCCCCGGGCCTTGTACAGGGCGAACCTTACTGTAAAGAAAAAAAAAATCCGAAATAGCAAATCTGAGTTAAAAAAAAATAATTAAAAACGTTTTAATAAAAAGTAGTTTACTTTTTTGTCAGGCCATCAGAGGACATTTTCAGAATGTTTTTGATTGTACTATGCTACTCTCTTTATCAAAGTTCCCTAAATAAGTAAACTTATAGACATAATAAACAATCCAGCAGCTTTTCTCGCATGTGCCATCAAAATAGCTCTTTAAAATACTGCTTGATAATTTAATCATACATTTATGTAAACTAAAGTGCTGGAAAATATATGTGACGTAATAGGTTGGTTGGTTGATTTTGCTTAGTGGCATATGGGTTATTTAATGCCTAAATCTAAATATTTTGAACACAATTTTATGACTTCAGCTAAATATATTTTGAACGTAATAGTAAGTCTTCAACTACAGAAAAAATGTATTGTTGGTCATTTTGCTTTAAGTAGGTATTCTCGATAATTTTTTATATAAAAATGTATTGCGTGTATTTTTACTATAAAAATGTGTTTTTATACTTTCATAGTATTTATGGGTTCACTATTTGCCCATAGAAGGGTACCTAACAGGTGCTACCACCTTACGTAGTAGGTAAATCAGTAAACACTGTTAGAAACAAAATGAAGAATGTTTAACTGATAGGTAATACTTAATCTCCTCTATGGCAGTGAAAGCTGGACATTTTCCTCAAAAATAAAAATAAAAAATAGATTTGAAGTAAAAGATGTGGTTCTAGCAATGAATGCCTGGAGAATTTAAGGAGGATGGAATCTGCAAGGAAACTAATAATTACAATAAAAAAAGAGACAGTTTAGATTTCTGCGGAGGAAAGTAGGCTTAGAGAATTTAGCAGTCAGAGGACATAGAGAAACATAAGAAGCACCGAATAACGTACGTAACGAATTTGTATGAATGGGTAGCAGAATAAGAATATAAGTGACATGGCGGGGTCTGGGTGTGTAGGTTAGACCTGGCTGAACCAAGGAATGTTTTTCGTCTGAGCACTTCCCATAGAAGTAGTGATAGAGCAGTGAGAGGCCTGTGAAAGAGAGAGAGAGAGGCTGGAGGATGGACTCGGAGACGCTTTTAAATATTTGAATATGTACTGGTGAATAGATAGCAGAATAAGTTCAAAGGTTACTTCGAATAACAAAAGACAAGAAATTTGGTAAAGCCATGATCGTCCACGTCCTCAAGGGCTATGGCGCATGAAAGAAAAAAACAAAAAACCCAGAATAATAATATCAGTAACATCAACAATAGTTAAAATAAAAACTGTTGATAATGATAATATTAAAAATCACAGTATCAGAACATAATTTATTAAAACAAAAATTAATTAAACTTAAAGACTGAGTAGCGAGGGTGAACTGAAATGGTAATATTTTGTTAGGTAATGTTCTGTAACGGCTCAACAATCACTTGGGAGGTCTGTACCTCGACGAAGAGTCTGAGGGCTTTTGTCAATCAAGCATCACTAATAGACTGCGATGAAAGGTATGGCGTCTACTCAACTATTACTTGACAACACTGATAAAAATATTAACGATGTGAGTAAAATTATTTCTCTATCTACTAGCAGGTGACAAAGTGATGCTGTTATCAGACAACAGCAGGTGGCAAGACGATATAAATAGAACCAGGCTCTGTCAAAGTTTTAGTACGCAAAGACTAGGGATGTAGCAGTAGAAATATTTTATGGATTTTATCAGTCTAGGATTTTTTAGTTTTGTTTAACTTATTTGTATGTACAATAGTTATACTTTTCTACTGGGGATCAGTATGCTGTAACTGTCCAATCCCAGGTCCTTTTGAGATGAATCGAGTTACTCTATTTTATCAAAAACTTAATAATATTAGAAACATTGAAGATCTATCTATCTATCTATCTATCTATCTATCTATCTATCTATCTATCTATCTATCTCTCTATCTCTCTCTCTCTCTCTCTCTATATATATATATATATATATATATATATATATATATATATATATATATATATATGAGAGAGAGTTTGTTTTGGTTTGGTTTGTTTTACGGCATATCAACCTCAATGGATTATTTAATGCCGACAAGATTTTTATTGCTGCTAATTTTTTTTTTTTTTTCCAAAAATGCATTGCTGGTAATATTTCTTTTCAAAAGTGTATTGCTGGTAAAGATGTATGGCTGGTAAGAATTTTACAAAAATGTATTGCTGGTATTAAGACCTATTTTTACCCTTTGATAGTGTTTTGACCCCAGTTTGGGGTTACCTATTTACGCATAGATGGGACCCTAACAAGTGCTACCACCCCCGGTCAGGGTGGATCTGGGAACACCAGCAATTAAGAGGTGGTTTCACGCTCCTCAAAACCTCCCGATCAGAGGCCTTGCTGTTGGATGTAGTTTATCGTCATACCCAGGATCGATATATGAAAGGAAGGGAGAGAAAGCGAAATAAGAGAAAAAAGTAGAACATATTTGTTCATATTTTATTCATTGTTTGTATTTAAAACTAATTAATGTTTATATAATATTTATAAAAACATAAGGAAGTGTTAGCGGATTGGAATAAGTAGATACAAATAAATGGCGGCGGAAGAGTAGATGTATAAGATAATTGATAATCGTAATTGTATGGGAAGGGATAAGGAAAAGAAGGAGAAGATACAGATAAAGGGCCAGAGAATAGCAGTGATGATTGTAATTGTATTGGTAGAGGTAAAGAAGAGAATTAGTCAATACGGTCAAAGTGTGGACAGGTTTCTCAAGTCCAGTAGCTGTTATCGCTCTTTCAAGTATTCAGGGGGAGGGGGCTTTCTTTCTAACCTTTTATTTAAAGTGTGGAACGTCAACCTCTTGATTAAGTTATTATTTTCTCTTTTGTAGCTCCAGTCTACGTCAGAAGAAGGGTGATACTCGTTAAGAGCTACACGGTTCATTCGCTCGTAGCTATTTTTAATTATTGATCTCAGGAAGCAGTTGTATATAGTTGACAGTTTAGATATTTTCTGAGCGTATTTCAGACGCCATGCATGACATCTATATGAATGACGAGGCTATTTAAGAACAGAACTCGAATTCTTTGTTTAATGATTTGATTTTGTAGCAACTTGTGGGGTTGGTCAAAATTGGTCAAAATTACTGCTTGCGTGGCATATTCTGTAAGGAAACCGAAAACAGAATATGCCACGCAAGCAGTAATTTCCTATACTAAATTTGTTATAACTGATCCCTACACCAAGGTATTTAAAGTGATTAGTATTTACTAATTCCACGTCCCGGATTTTTCATGGTGGATTTGGAATAATTGCTGTCACTGCTTTCATTCCAATTCCAGTTTTTCTTTTGAAAAGGTTTATCTTGAGTCCTATTTCTTGGAACAGTTGGTAGATATATCTATATTTCTGAGATGAGGTATTATGTACACTATTTACGTTATTCGGACTATTGTCCTTATCTTTGTCGTCATATTTATTACAATGCTTCGGCCGTTGAAGAACCACCTGAAGAAAGCCTGAGCGTACATTGGCCGAAACGTTGTAATAATTGTAGTGTACAATTGGTAGATGTTCATTTTTTTTGTTAATTAACATATTTCTTTATACCATAAGCTGTTTATTATGGTACACGGAGAGTTTACCTATTGACAATATGCCTACGTGCACATACCTACAGGACACTATGGCTCACGGTCATGTCGCAATGCTTTTTTGTGTTGTTTCCCTACAGAACATAGGTGACCATGGCTCTCCACAATTTCCTGTTCTTTGTAGCTCTTAATACATTTTATTTTCATTATTTCTCCTAAACGCTGTTCCGCCATCCATTTACTTAAGCTAATTAAGTATGCTACGCGCTGTCTTCTGTCCCTCTTGCACTCTGTCTTGTGAGTATTTTTCCTGTAAATTTCTAAGCCCTCCTTTCTCATTAGGTCCCTCAGTATATAGGTTCGCCTTTCGTCTGGTTCACACTTCTCTCCGGTCTATTAAACAGGTGTAGAGATGTATACATCGTTTCCTGTTATGGTTGGGTTTCCGGTTCCTTCTAAAGTCTACTTTAGCTCTATACTCATAACGCTTGTCCTTTCCTACGCTAATATAATTTCCCACGGTAACCCTCTAGCTTGAGTGTCTCTTGGGCCTTGGGTGAATATTTGAAAAAAAGAAGAAATTTCAACTGTCTTTTCCTGATGCTAAGTATAAGTTTCCATTTTCTCTAAAATTTCGTCGTTATTCACATGTTCGATCCATGGTATCCTCAGCATCCTTCTGTAGAACCACATTTCTGTTCCTTCGAGTCTTTTCAAAAATGCTTTGACAAAGAATTCATTATATAGCGAGACTATTTGAAATGAACACTGAATAATCCTTGGTAAGAAACAAATCTTTTTCATGCTTATGTTTAGAGATTTTTTATTTGAATTTTAAAATAAATCCTGTTGAAACGTTGATTCAATGAGCTTTTGCTTTGTCATTTACACATGCACTCTTTCCTGATGAGATTAGTATCGTATTATTTTATGTTATAGCGAACAACTGCTTGATAAACTAGTGATGGTATTCTTGAACAACCATGATGCGGTCCCTACAGCTAGTAAAGAAGAGGTATATTTGGCAACTGGTAAATTCGTCTGCAGACGATTTTACGGCAATTTTGCTTTGAATAAATTAAGGAAAGTGTCTGGTCACAGTTCAATATTCGTACGTTCTCCTGAACAGTAGTATAACTACTAGTAGTAACTAGAGAACATTCCTCATGCCGATCCTTGATAAACAGACTTTTACACGCGAAAACGTTCGCTGCACAGTGACACAGCAGTACGTAGCCACAACAAAACAGCAATGCAACCATCACTATTTCAAGTGCCGAAACTCTGAAAATGACACTTAAGCGACACTTAATCTTTTCATTTCAACTAATCAATACGATCACAATCATATTTCCTGTAATCCGTTAGGGTTGTGAGGGCATCACAAGTACTGTAGCCATACCAGCAGTAGGTGTGTCTAAGGCAACGTAGTCTGACAGGCCCCTACTCTGTTCGGGCTGGCTTTGAATTCAGAACTGTCCGTCTCGTAGAGTGCCACGCAGACCGCGAACTACTGCCAGTCACGATGAATGGATATACCCTCAAGGAGGCACCGTGCCTTGAGAGAATATTGTACCTCAAATTCACACCCCACCTCAAGTGGAACTTTTATATACGATCCATCGCTAATGATTCAGGTAACATGGTCGGCTCCCTTTACTGCTCTAGTAAGTACCCGACTCCTCATGCTATCCTCTAACTTTATAAGAGTCAGATCAGGCCGAAAATGGAGTACTGTTGTCATATTTGGGCGAGAAGTCCTCACTTTCCAGTCTTGATAGAGTTAAAAAAAAAAAGCCCTTATTGGAGAGGAATTATTTTCCATTTTTTAACCTCTCTTGCACAGGCGAGATATGGCGAACCTCTCACTGCTCTTACGCTACTTTCATGGAAAGTGCTCGGACTAAATACATTCCTTGGTTCTGCCAGGTCTAACCTTCGCGGCTAGGACTCGCCATGCCGCTTACACAGTATCAAACCACCCACATTCACCCCATATTCCATTGGCGAGAATTGAGTTCCACTCGAACAGCTTCTTCTCGCGAACTACTACCCTGTGGAACAGACTCCCGAGGGGATGTTTCCTCGATCACTACAATCTTAAGCTGTTCAAATCTAGAGTTAATCGTTATCTTTTCCTGCTATTCATATAAGCTACCTCTTAACGTAACTCTCTACCTTGAGTGGCCCTGAGCCTTGTATAGGGTGAATCGTACTCCCCCGTCAACAAAAAATATAAATAAACAAGACAAGAAAACGAATTTGTGTGAATTGATGACAGAATAAAGAAGTACAGGAAAGGGTTAAATGTTACTTCGAGCAACAGAAGACAAGAAATTGTGGAGAGCCATGATCGTCCATATATGACCTGTATTTAACCAGTATCTAGAGGAAAATGGATTCATGCCTTTTTCAATGGCATGTGCAAAGGGAACAAAACAGACCTCCTGGGAATTTGAACACGACACACCGATTTAACTTCCGGCGCCAAAACCATGTTATTATTATTATTACTTTTTGATCGTACTTTTTTTTGATTTTCTTCACAAGTCGCTATGAACAACCACTTCCATTTACAAATCCACTTAAAAAAAGTCACAGGAGAAGTTTAGCACCCAGCGGACTAAATCTCATGTAGCGGGCCGGTGTATGCATTGAAAGATAAACACGTGTGTCTCCTGAAATGCCCACAACAAACATGGCAGACTTGGGATGTGAGTCCACGTAAAAAAATGTAAAGAAACGACAAGAACCAATATATATGCACAAACAAATAATAATGTATTAACAAGAAAGGGTTACAAGTGACAAAGATAATAATGTGTGTAACAAATCAATGTGAAATTTGTTTTGGTCGAAAGTATGTGTAGTGAGTGAATGTGCGTTCGTACGTGTGTGTGTGTGTGTGTGTGTTGTTCATATTTCTCAAAAGACAACGTGTATTCCGCGAGAGATTCACATGTTGACGTGTAAGCGGAAAAAATAAGAGAGTGAGAAAAATTATCGCCGAGTATTTATAGTCCTGAGAGCGTCTACTAATAGCGGTTTCAAAAATTAGGAGGAGGTAACACGGCACCCAACCTCTTCTCCCAAAATTGGACAAGATCCTAGTCTCATAAATAAACTGAAAATCCAAACTTTAATGTCAAATTGACTTTCTTCACATAAAGTCGTGTCTTATGGGCTACTGGGACTCTTTATGGAATAAATATGTGACAGTAACATTGTTAGAAAACCTTTTTAGAGGTTGGATTGGTTTATTTTACTATGAAATTCTATTGCAAACAGAGCGAACCCATAAACTCTTGAAGTAACCGTCATAAAAAGATGACTTTTCTTTTAATTGCGACTATTTTCCGAGTTAAAACTGACATTTTTCTCTGATTTGCCCCCTGTGACTTTATCACCAGCAATGTCATTTATTTAGCTGATATTAACAATATCCTATCGACCTTGCCTGGTAACTCGAGTTTACAATCTGGTAACTTAGTGAACTCGACTCGACCAAAAAAGATGAACTCTGTAGAAGAACTTGGCCACAAAACAACCGACATAGGATCTTAAAGTGTTCTTAATATCACTCCATAAATAATCTTTACGACATTGGAAACAATTTTGAAACTTCTCAAAACGAAACTAGACCAAGAGGATAAAAAAAACCCTGATCGAAACAATACAAACTATTGCATTAAAATGGCACGATTATTAAAAGTAACTTTTACAGTAACTAGCCAAATACTCGTCCTACAAACAGAGAAACATTGAATTGTCATAGAAGTTCTCTCATTTCTGTACAAACAACATTTTCAGGGAGAATTCTATTTTCAAAATTTCTTTTTGTCATGCTAAATCCGCGTTAATTTGCGACTCCGGACATAGCAACATTAAGCTGAGCATGAGAGAAACATTTGAATAGTTTTCTCATGTTTATATTAATAATTATATTATTAATATAAACATTGACTTTCCCAGACACCATAGCTCGGGACTCACAGACAAAATTTGTCCATCATTGAATTTATAAAAGATGAAGTAGTAGTGTCTGTTAATTTCAGAACACCACCATAGAATTCTTTCTTAAATAAACACTAATTATAATTCATAGATCAGTAGTAAAGGATTTGTAGCCCCTACAAAGGCTCATTAACGAAGCTGAGTGTTAACTTTCCTTCTTCTCTAATTAGTACGGACCGCACTTTGCCGGTCACATGACCCTTAACGACCACTGAGTGACGCGCCAATGGATAGAGGGGGTTTTGAGGGAGACACCATGAAGGGAAGATGCTTCTTCCACACATTGAAAAAGCGCAGCCGTTTACAAAAAGATATGCTGGAATTCTGAATAAAGATAGACTTTTATAATATTCGCTAGCCTTGCTTTTTCAGGGTTTGAGAGAAGGCATGTAACGTATTTCGATATTTTGTTAAGTTTTTCGTTTACGTTCTTCCAGATTCTTCCTAGTCATTCTTCAATTTTATTTTTTAATGTTTGGGCAAATTGCTGTATGTATGGTAGATACTATTGAGGCCGTTCATATATATTTGGTAAACCCAAACAACAAGGGCTCAGAAACAGTATAGATCTAAAGAGAAAAGGTTTTATTTGAATATAAATTCTTGTAATGCAAGTCAGAATTAAAATTTCTGTAAAAACAATTAAGTTATTTCAAAAGGTAGGGTTAGTAGTTCTTAAGTTTTTAAGTTTTTTTTAAGAGAGATACTTACTTGAATGAAAAAAAGAGAGGAAAATTGGAAAAGTGGACCGAAGAAAACTGTCAAAGTAAATTTCGCAAAGGTCATTTCAACCTCGAGGAGATTCTAGAATCGTGAGGCAGAGATTCCAAGACACAGTGGAATAGAGAGCAAAGTATTAAGAAACGGGAAAATTTCCTTAGAAACAAAGAACAGAGGGTCGAACTGCTATGTAATATGGATCCTCCTATATGGAAGTGAATGTTAGACAATTTCCTGACGGATGAAAACGAAGCTTGAGATATGATTCTGCAGAAGGATCTTATCAATACTGTGAAGGGAACATATGAGCAACGAGGAAATTGTAATGAAAACGGGAACGAAAAGCTTGTATTTAGAATCAGAAAGAGACAGTTGGGACACATAATGAGGTGAGAGGGCTTGGAAAGTTTGACACTCACAGGGTATACTGAAAGCGATAGAAGCAGAGGAAAACATCGGATAACCTACTTAACGAGTTTGTTTAATTGAATGACAGAACATAACTCGGAGGAATAGTAAGGAGATTAAGATTGCTTAGAACTAGAAAGAATAATGTTATACTACTTTAATCAAGATCTCATTCAGAGTAATAAATACATTTTACTAGTCATATCGGACGGATGTGAGCGCTGACAATAGGCAGTTCGGCTCGACACTTCGACCTCATCACAAAATCGCCGGCCCATCCACTCGATTCATCGGTGTCGATTTCAACCGTGAAGATGGATAGATCAACCCCGCCAACAACACCCCACTCGTGATACCACGTAGCTTCACTAATCCACTCCAGGCCTCTCTCCTGACTCAACCGTAACATTGATCAACCAACCCCCAAAATCTGTCAACTCTTACCAACAACATCCTTACACCTAATCGCTTCCCTTATCAATGGCAACTAAAGAGCCACATCGCCTTTTCACAAAAATGTGTATATATTCTGAAAATTGATCAATACACGCTGTTGAAATTTTAATCCTTGTTTGTTCTTTCCTTTGCAACCATACGCTCGTTGGAACAATAGATTGAGGAGAATTCTGAGGGTCCACACGCTGAAGTTACACGGCAGATAAAAGAAGTTTGGCCTCACTTGCTTCAGGTGACCATCTTAGTCATTTCCTTGAGGTGGTTTATTTCACCGTTAGATTCTTTCAACTGACGCGCGTGTCAACTTCGTCTACATATATTTTTTTACAGTAAGGTTCACCCTGTAAAAACCCGGGGGATACTCGAGGTAGAGGATTACAATAAGGGGTAATTTATATGAATAGGAGGGTAAAATAACAGTTGACTCTAAACATAACAGCTTAAGATTGTAGTGATCGGGGAAACATCCTCTAGGGAGTCAGTTCCATAGATAGGTGGTTGGAAAGAACCTGTTTGAGGGGAATTTACTTCTCACCGATGGAATACGGAGAGGATGTGGATGGTTTGCTACTATGTAAGTGGTATGGCGGGTCCTAGCTGTGAAGTTTAGTCCTGGTGGAACCAGGAGATACAGTTCATCCGAGCACTTTCCATGGTAGTAGCGATAATGCAGTGAAAGTCTCGTCACATCCCGCCAAGCCTCGCCAAGCCTCGCCACATCCCGCCAAGCCTCGCCACATCCCGCCAAGCTTCGCCACATGCTGCCAAGCCACGCCATTGCAACATGTGAATGCACGCTTTTTTTTTTTCTCCTTTTTCACCAACGAAATTTTGCGTAAATGTCCTTGACTACAATTTCAAACTTCCGATGTTTGCTACTTTAGTTTGACTTCGATGTTCTGGAAACTAACCCTAAATCTGCCCTTCACCTTTTTTATACTATTGTAGAATTGTCCTAAGAGTGATTTGTATCACAAGTTTTTGCTTATAGGATGGTCTTAGAATGGGACCCACTTTTTATATTTGTATTTTTTAAAATTTTACCTGATTTTAAGTTGCGTGTATATCATTTTGTGGGGACTTAAGTGCCTGCAACATACCTAAAGCATTTACGTGACTTTGTGGGTGATTACTTATTTTCCATCCTACCATCCCTTTCCCACAGACGAAACATCGCTGCTCTATTGCTACTTTCATGGCTATGTTCCTTAGTTTTAACACTTCAGACCTTCACAGCTAGGACCTGCCATGTCACATCCACAGGGTCGAATCATCTTCGTTCCTTTCGTAAACCATTGGGAAGGGGGAAATTCAACTGAGACAGCTTCTTCCCCAGCGCGGTTACGTTGTGGAAGAGACTCCCAAGATGATACTTCCCCGATCACTATGATCTTAACCTCTTCAAGTCTAGGATCAACCGTTATCTATCCTACATATCTTCAGAAAATGCATTTCTTAATTTTTTTCTTATTATGCACTTACAAGAATTTCATTAACACTCTTTTTTTCACTGGCTCTTGGGTCTTATATTGGGTGAAAAATAGCATAAAAATTTATGCTGGTCATCAAAATCCATAAATTCATTTATATATAATACATTAGAAGAAAGACGAAATTAAAATCTAGATAAAAATTTGCATTTTTACAGACAATCAATTTTATCTAATTTTTTAAAATCATTTCACCCCAAGCAAGGTGGGAATGCCACTAGCACACAGGGGGTTACAGACAGTGAAATTCAGAGAAAAGAATGGGTGTAGGGGGAATTGGGAAAAGGGTGCTGTAGAATTTGGCACGAATACCACGAATGTGGGGGTAAGAAAGGTTCAGCGGTTTAGGTTTATTTGTTGAGCTTGTTTAGTTTTATATCTTTGGTGGTTCATAGTTATGGTGTGTTATTTTGGTAAGGAAAGTAACTTTTGGTAACTCGGGTAGTAGTTGCAGTCGGTCGTCTAATGTAACATGTGAGGGAAGGGAACTGACGCAGACTGCAAAATAGTGTGGCCTCGGTGCTGCCCACTGAAAGTGCTTGCAGGGACTAGTTGTAATTTGCTATTCACTTTCTCACTTTATAGGTGAGCACTTTTAAATAGCCACTGCGACAAAGACCTTTTATGTGAATATTACTGAATAAAACAAGAATTTTCAACGTGTTTGTGCCATTGTCTCTTTACATCTGAATAATGAATGATAACAAATGCAGAACTACCTCGATTATCCGGACACCTTGGGACAAGAGTTGAAAAAATAGGTTCGGGTAATGAATACCTAAAATTATCGTAAGGGAATGAGAAAAAAAATGTCATTTTTAAATACTTTGTTTAAGGTTTTGTACAGTTCATATTCGATGAAAAAATACATCAATTTTATTTGTTTCAGGCTGGGTACGCTTTTTTCTCCCGCTTATCCCAGAAACCGATTTAAAGTAGATGTATTTGAAACCAGCTTAAGCAATTTTCAAACAAAAACATTTCTGACTGGATTTCCCTAAATGATATTTCGCTATGATCTCGGTTTTTGGAATCTTCTTCAGCACGAATGTCACTTCTCCTCAACAGATAACACTACGATTTTTCCGTTTTGTTTTATTATTCGATTTCGAAGCAGTTTCAAATTCAAAGTGTATGATCACGAAGCATAAGAAAACGAGATTCGTGTTAAAAAGTAAAACCACAGAATCAGCTTGTATCGCCAGTCAGGAAATGTCACCATCAATTTTCACCCCACGTCCGGATAATCGAAGTACGGATAATCATGGAAATACTGTTTTAAAAAAGTTCATCTTTAGAATTCTTTAGAATTACTCAAACACGCATACACCGGAAACGATGTAAAAATGGCGAGCGTTATATCCATGAATTTTTACCCAAGAATGGATTGGGAATCTGATGACATCATTAAGCATTTAAGAAATTCAGACAAAAATGCGAGATGCCATTTAAAAGTTTTCCCAAAGGGAACAACAGACGAAGAAAAGGTTAGCTATATACTGTTATGGGGCGGCGGAAAAAGGTCTGGATTTAAATAATTCATTGGATCTCAGTGTCGAAGATGGTGGCAGGTCAGACAAAATATCTGAAAAATTCAGCAGAGACTTTGAACTTCGTTCAAACCACAGAATACGCAGGCACGAATTCCAGGGGTTAAAGCAAGATTTCGAAGAACCCACTGAAGATTTTTTTTTATCGAGACTGAAAAACGTTGCAAAGAAATGTAAGTTCAAAGACATAGAAGAAAGGATCGTTGACCACAGCTGATATGGGGATGTGAACAAACTGAAGGGCAAAGGTCACTTATTTGAAAAGATAAATTGAAACTAGGGAAGCAGACACTGCCAGGACATTTGAAACCGCACATGATGACCTCCCTAAATCTGCAGAATACGAATATATCACAAAACAGCGAAAGAATTGACACCATTACGAAACAAAAAAAAAATTGAAACGAAACAAGACACAGCACTTAAAACCAAATCCGTGTAGATATTGCGGTAGAATACACGAAAAATGGCCTACTTTCTGATCAATATGTAGAGATTGTGGCAAAATGAATCATTGGGAGAAATTGTGTAGAGTCCAAACAAACAAACAGATTAAATCCATTACATGGAATACGATGAATCGGAAGATCACCCAGTTAACATAGATACAATTCAATTACATGAAATGACAGAAAAAAAAGAAAAGAAATACAGTAGGAAAGAACTACACACAACACTCCAAATAAAGAAGCTAATATATAACAAGCCTACAATAATAAAAAAAATAAAACTAGACGGTGGAGCACAGAGCAACATTCTTCCACTAAGAATATACAGAAAGATTTTCCCGGAAAACAAAAAAAAATGGTTACCCGAAAATAGGCATACTAGAAACCAGTGTCACTATATTAACAGCATCTGGGGGAAATGAAATTAAACAAATTGGCAAGACAAAAATGACAGGATCACACAAAGGGGAAAAACATCAGCTGCACTTTTTTTGTGACAGTCTCTGATGCACCAGCAATCCTTGGATTAAACAGCTGTGAAAATTAGAAATAGCCACAGTAAACAACAGCACAAATAAGTCCAAGCGTATAAAGAAACTCCACTAGAAGAAAAACCTCACATTAAAGATAAAACACACCTAATAGAGTTGCATCCAGAATGTTTCGACGACACTGTTGTTTTGAAGATTTTAAATATAATATAGTCACGGACCCAACGACCAAATCTGTGGTCCATGCTCAAAGAAAGATTTCCCTAGAGCTCAAAGAGAGGTTAAGAAAGGAACGTAAAGAGATAGAAAAAAAAATGATTGAAAAGGTAAATGAGCCGACGGACTGGGTAAACTCAACCGTTGTCAGAGAAAAATCCAATGGGCGATTAAGGATCAACCTAGACCCCAAATATTTAAACTGAGCCTTAAAAATAGGGAATTATCCAACACCAACACTAGATGACATCATACCGAAACTGTTGTGGATTCCGGAATGAAATCTGGTCTCAAATGAATGACAAACGCAAGAATGAAATATAGCAAATAAATGTATTGGCGTAATAATACAATTGGTAATATGGTTAGTAGATTCAGAAATGCGGTTAGTAGCAATAATAACATATATACAGTCTGGGAAATTCAGTATCGAAGTATGACTTCCTTATGAGTCTACGTGCTCGCAACTGTGACTCCTACACAGCGGTTACCTCACACTCTCACTCTCTCACTGTATCACTCTCTTACTCCCGGGTATTCACCGGCAGCAGTACAAGTACACACTGGGCGAGACCACTTGTATAAAAAGGGGTGGACCTCTTAACAGAAACTTTCACGATACAAAATATTAACATGCTAGCTGCTAAGAATGGATAGCGGAATATCAAGCTCGATAAAGAATCCATTCTCTTCACAACGTTCAACTCCGCATTTGAGCGATATAAATTTCTATGACTTCTATTTGGCCTCAAAGTTAGTCGAAATATTTTTCAGCAAAAAATTGACGAATCACACAAAACTTGCAGAGGCGCCATAGGAATTTTAGATGACATATATACTTATGGCAGAGATGAAAAGAAACCCTACCTCCACCTTCAGGAAGCAATGGTGAATACCCGGGTTGCTGATATCAAACTGAATGTTAATAAATACATCATCAAGGAAGAGGAATGTAAAATTTTTGGTGGGTAATATACGAATCCAACGGAATCAGACCAGACCCAGAAAAGATTACAGTCATATGAAAGATGAAGGCGCCAAAAGATAAAAAGGAAATTCCGTATGATACAGCATAAGGGTTCTTTCATACCAAATATGACTGACCATACGTCTAACACACGAAAACTAATGAAGGAAGATGTGTGTTTTCAATGGACAACATCCCATCAGCGAAACTTTTATAGACTCAAAGATTTATTATGCAAAGAAACAGAGCTTTGCTACTATGAAAGGGAAAGGCCAGGAATAGTATAGGTAGAGGCATCTAGCATAGGCCTAGGAGCAACATTAGTACAGGAATGGGAACCAATAGAATTTGCGTCAAAGGCACTAACTTCAGCAGAAACCAGATATGCAAATATCGAAAGAGAATTACTGGCGGTGGTATACGGGTGCGAGAAATTTCATCGCAAAAAGCGATCACCGCCTATTAGGGCAAATTCATAAAAAGAATCTACACAAGTCTCCAACCAGAGTACACCGGCTACTCCTCCGACTACAAGCATACGACTTTGCTTTGACCTATAAATCAGGGAAATAATTAGTGATAACTGAAGTCACATCACGCGTAATTGGAAACAATAAATACGAAATAAAAGATGTGGGCATCAAAATACACCCGATTGTTGGCATTTTCAAAAACAAATTAAAACAGACCAGAGAAGAGATCAGTAAAGAACAAGAAATACAAATTCTCTCACAATAAGGTGGCCAGAAAAAACAACACCAGCTACATCCAGCAATACGCCAATACTGGGCTATCAGAGATGACATATCATTAGAAAATGGTGTCCTGTTGGCTGGATCAAGAATAATAATACCCAAAAGAAAATACACCAAGGCCACGTGGGTACAGAAAGATGCAAACTGAAGGCAAAATCTGTAGTTTATTGGATTGACATAGCAGTCTCAAAATGTCACGCATAACAAAAATTCCAGAATACACAACAAAAAGAAATTATATCTCCTGATATATCAAAGTAGACCTTGGCACGCAGTAGGCTCAGACTTGTTTATAATAGACCAAGAATGGTAAATAATCATTGTCTGCTACTATTCTAAATTCCCAATAGTTCTGAAAGTAAAAATAAACAACATAAGAGCTGATACCATCAGCTCAACAATACAGGAAAAAAATGTCAGAATAGGGAATACCGGAGAAACTTATGTGAAAATGGCACCCAATTCACATCAAGGGAGTTGGGAATAGCGGATGAATACGGATTCCAAATTAAAACATCATCCCCACATTATCCCAGAGGATACGGACTCATTGAGAGATATAGCCAAACAATGAAGAAAATCTTTATAAAATGCAAGGGAACAGGAGAAGGCTCATGTCTCGCTTCACTCTCGTTAAGAGAGACACCACTCAAGGCAGATATGAAGTCCCCAGCAGAACTGCCGAATTCCAGAATATAAATAACCATACTACCCTTTAAGATCAATCTCCCAATAGAACAGTAGCAAACCAGAAGAAATCAAGCCGCTAATCAAGACAGGGGTAAACAATACACTAGGCATGCACTCTCCCTACCCGAATCATTCAATAAAGGATAACATATCCACACAAGACCAAATAAGGAAAACCTGGTACCCAGCACAAATCATTGCCACTGCCAAAACCCCGAGATCCTACATCATTAGGGCTGAATCCGGAAAATATCTCAGGTGAAACAGAACACATGACCAACACAAAAACAAAACAAATATTCAGACGACCCGTACGGTATTACTATGAGGGAAGATAATCCAATTCAACAAACTACGATTCCCAATTACCGACAGATATACAAGGGCAATTACCACATGCTTGACAAGATCAACAAAATGGAGAAAAAAAACATCCTACCACACACAAGGTTTAGATAATAAAAAAAGAGAGAGAAGAAAGCAGAACTTCACAAGAAAGAGGGATGTTACATAGTGTTAGAAAAAAGGGAAGTAAGCGAGGGCTCCAAAATGCATGCCATGAAAACGGTGTAAAAAAAAAGAACAAAAACAAAAAACAGAGTCAGGACTTTTTATAATAGATGACGAGTCAGAGTAATGTGCAACCCATATGTAAGAAATTTTGTTAAACATCAAATATTGACTTTATTGTTCAATAACTACGTAACATAACACATGTACCTAACCGGGCGTTTACACTTCCAAAGTGACGAGAGAAATGTATGCACAGGCTCTGCACATGTTTCGAGCGTGTTAGGAAAATAATAATAATAATAATAATAATAATAATAATAATAATAATAATAATAATAATAATAATAATAATATCAACAACAACAACAACAGAAAGCAATTTTAGGGTCAGTCAGGGACGTTTCCGTGCGTTCTAAAAACACCATAACTTGATTCAGTAAGGGTTTTAATCAGTCGACATCAGAGAGGGGAGTGGTAAGCAATATTCCTTAAGTTCAGTCGCTTTATTTCAACTAAGTTTTCTCCTCACTGTCTCACACCAATTAAGGAAGGACTCTATAATTCAAAGATATTTCTTTACAAAAGGATTTTCTTCGCGAAAGCTGACCAATTCACACGTTGTTCTATTAACCAAATTTACGGTGCCATATTCAGCGTGCGTCAGGTATTTAAGAATATATCTCTAGAATTCCATAAGTGGCCAACATTAAAAATATGCTTGTCAGTCTTTTTTTGTTTCAGCCCAGCTATAGATGCTTCAACTCTAACGAAGGAGAGGAAAAGGCATGAAATCCTTGTTACTTTAGCCTCCAACCACACAGATTCGCAGTTTGCAGCCTTCTTAAATGTCGTTTGGTCCTTCGTGTTTAAGATAGGAAAAGATCTCCGGGCTTCTGGCAAGAATGTGTCTTCAGTGTCCAAAAGAAAATCAAAAACATTCTTGTCAGGAGTGTCGAATTAGTTCAGTAAGTCCATCGACAAGAATCTCAGACAACCAATGAGGGCCGTTGTTAACCAGCTCCATGTATCGGAGTCGACAATCACATGTGTGGTGCACGAATACATCAGATAAATGAAGAGAGGCTAGTTCATGTCTTAGAACCCGGGAAAAAACCTGTGATCCGGTCGAAGTGCTTGCTAAACAGTCAAGCATTCACGATCATGTTACCCCTAACTAATCCTAACTCTCCTGATTTAAACCCCATAGACCATTATTTCTGGTGCATCGTTGAGAGGGAGACCAACAAATATACTCACAATACCAAGGAGACGTTAAAGGCTGCCGTCGGTGCCATATTAAGCGTGCGTCAGGTACTTGAGAACATATCTCGAGAAAGCCATAAGTGGCCAACAGTAAAAAAAAAAAAAAGCTTGTCAGTCTTTTTTTGTTATTGTTTTAGCCCAGCTATACAAGCTGAAAATGAAGCTGAGATGAAAAGGCATGAAATCCCTGTTACTTTAGCTTTTTTGTCACCATGAATAAAGATTAGGGGTGGATGATCTATCTCTTGTCGATGTCATTCCCCATCGAAGAATATTACTGGCGGAATATTCAATTTCCATAGTAAAAATATGTCAGAAAATAATTCCACAATAATTCGCTTTTATTATTTTGGGTTCCTTTAAAGTCCATGGAATCCTTAGATAGACTCTTATTTCGTTGTCGTTAGGAAAAGCGTTGCTTAACTCCGACAATCTGTTAAGAACCGGCATTTCAACAGAACTGGGTGGTACGAGTGAAGAAATATTGTAAATATCTCTAGGCATAAACCTTGTTTTTTCTTCTTCCTCAATTAATATAACCCGTGGACTTGTCTGATTGACTAGAGAATGACGCTTTCAATAATGGACAAATATCTGTCCATCCATTCGCCATCCAACTGATATGTTGCACTCAGTGACACGTTATTCTTCAGCATAAAGTTAGCATCTTGATGTCAATAACTTCCATAAAATTCAATAAATACATCGATATTTTACAAATATGGCAAGCAGATATTGACTATGCCCAATGTTAGAGAAAAGTAATACATAACAGGTTATTTATTTTATTTACCGTATCTTCACTGTTATTATTACAAGGTTTCAGCAGTTGTGCTCTCCGAACTTCTTGAGTCGTCTGTCGCTCCGAGCAATTTTTAGGGAATTCTTATTTAATTATTTACACTATTTACATTGTTCGGACGGTTGTTCTCATTTTCGTTGCCATATTCACGAGGTTTCGGCCATTGTACGCCCCATTCTTCTTCAGGTGAATTTGAATTTCGAACTGAAATCTTATTTAATCTAACTTAATTGTGAGTTCAATCCCTGGGTCGGGTAATACAGATTTAAATTCAGTGGAAACAGGGATAATATGCATTTAAAAAGAAATAACAAGACAACAGTGGACATGGATTTAATTGACAGAGTTGCTTTTTTACGGTTTATCAACACTTTGTGGCCTATTTAAAGATGAGATAATTTTTTGATTGTAAGAATAGTTCCCTTTTTTGCGAGTAAGTATTGTATTAAAAGTTTTTTTTTCGAATAACAATGTCTTTTCCAGAAACATTTCTACTATTTAATCCATAGCTGGGGGAGATTCATACATTTCCCAACAGTTATGATGCGTAAGTGAATGTAATGAACTCGACTGGGATTCGAAATCTGCTCTCCGATTTCTCATCCCGAGTCGCTATCCATTACACCAAGAGACAAGATTAAATGAAGGGTTCATTTCGAAATTGTCTGAACGTTATACAGATCGACAAATACTTGAAGAAGACTAGAGGTAGCAACAGCCGAAATGTTGTGATAATAACGGCATAGATGAGGTCCTAGAAATTACATAATAACTGTTTAACTTCCAGCAGACTTTTTCTCCATATCTAAGGAATCCGAATCAGGGCAAGAGGTAGATTGTCGTGAGATGATTCTAAATCGGAGACGCGCATTATCTAACGCCACAGTAAATCGTTATCTGGAAGAAATGTGTTGTTGAATTCAGTCTTTTCTGATGTGGTGACAGAACGCGAGGTAAACATATTGAGAAAATGCAATACAGGCAGTTACAGATACGGGTATCAAAAGAAGATCAACCTGGGTATAATACGTTTCATTTTGGGGATCTAAAAAGAATTTTTATGGTTCATCAGATAATTAATGGGATCTGTTATGTAGATGATGGCCTTAGACGAAAACATGCGGAAAGAAAGAACCAGCAAAGATTTGCTTATCTGAATGAAACTTGCCCCCTGCAATGCGAGTTAAGTGTCATTATGTTGCTTTCCTTGTTGGCTTTCCAATTATCATTCAACAAAGAAAATTACACGACATTTAAGTATTCAATAAAGTTATTCCTATTCATTGTTGGTTTGGCGCCATTTTCTCTTGTGTCTCTTTACTTTTCTGAAGTCCGTATGAACGACATTTCTATTTCTCTATAGACAAATAACATTCCTTCTTGTTTGCATTTCGCAGCCATTTACAATGTGTTTGCAGTATTTTAAACTAACGACCTTGGGAACACTATTAAACCAAGCTTGTTAGTTCATCTCCCATCGTTGTTTTTCTTTCTTTGTTCATACTCCTAATCCTTTATATACGTACTTGTATGCAAATCTATTTGAATATAATCAATTTTATGCACAAGTATGAATCTGCAGCTTACACAGGTGCTAATCAGCTAATATCTCATAAACATATAGAGGCCATATTTATGCTCGACGAGGAAGTACGTTTCTATGTCCGTCCGTCCGTCCGTCCGTCCGCCTGAAAAAGAAAGGAAGGTCAGGAATAGAATGCGAAATACTCAAGATCTTTACGTTTAAGAAATAAAAATACATTTAAAAATAAAATAAAATTCCTTCATTTTTTAGAGCACTGTAAGTAGTTCTGTTATTGAGCAGTAGAAAATGAATTTCAAATAAACACAGAATTAAAGTCTAGGTACCAAAGAGGAAAGTTCATCAGAATAATTACCGTGAAAATATTTATCGAAAAAGTGCAGGGAAATTACTGTTGCGGACCCCCTGGAGGGGGGGGGGCGATATGAAACCACGATCAGAGCGCCTCCTTATCGCAGGTGATGGTCACAAGAGGCCCGCTAACGTTTTTTGTATTAAAGACGTGAAATCTGACAAAGTGAAACAAAATGGACAACAGAACGAGAATATGTATGATTAATGCTAAGTTTATTTTATGAAGAAGAGACGATGGGGTATATTGGTTTGGTGATCGTGGTAATGGTGGTATGACTAGTCGTGTCGAGGGTTGGATTGGTCGTGTCGATGGTTGGAGTCGAGGTGCAGACGTTCCGGTCGTGTCGACGGTTGGAAGGAGATTGCGGACGTTCCGGTCGTGTCGACGGTTAGACTTTGAGGTCGACGACGGGATGCTAAGGTGCGTTCGTTCCGGTCGTGTCGACGGTTAGACGTTGCAGTGCAGGCATTGCTGGTCGAGGTCGGTGTCGAAAGCTCCCGTAGTAATTACATCCGATAGTATACGGGCAAGCTTGGTCGTTGCAGATGATCGCTGCTGGTCGTTGCAGGTGATCGATGCTGATCGTCGCAGGTGATCGATGCTGGTCGCTGTAGATGATCGGTGCTGGTCGTTGCAGATGATCGCTGCTGGTTAGCTAGTCTGGTTTCGGAGTGGACGTGCCGGGCAGGAACGGTGTTGCAATGCAGTCCTCGGTATTGGCGACGGTATCTAGTCAGTGCTGGGAAGCTTGCGTTGCGATGTTGTTGGGTATGTCGAATGTCCAGTGCTGGCGTTGCGTGTGTGCTGGTCGAGTCCGATATCGAAACCTCCCGTAGTAATCATAAACGTAGGGTACGGGAAAGGTTACGGACGACGTGCGGGCAGCCAGTAGAGACGAACATAGGCGAGGAGCCTGAAGTAAGAAGGCGGAGTAAAGAGAGAAAGATCCAACTCGCATCCAGTTGGGAAACAAAAAAAATGGGAGCGTAACAATACGCAGACCGGGTCCACGTCCTGGTCACAAAAGCCAGGAGCCTGCGTACCGTACAGTTCAGACGCCTGGGTACCGACTGTTCAGACGCCTGTGAAGTTGCTGTGTTATGTTAAGGAAGACACAACCACAGACACGGTCTCGCAAAAATGCTAAAAAATCTTTCAAAAAATGAGTTGAGATTCTCTACGAAAAAACAAACGTCTAAAAATGCTAAGGTGTATTACGACTAGGTTCGTAATAGCAACGAACTAAAAAGTAATTAGCTCAATTCTAAAACTAAATTACCAATGTGTAGGGAAAGCGATCAAAAGGTCAAGGTCGAAAAGCCCTGTTCTCTTCTGTTTTAGGGAACGGCCAAAGGCGGCCGCGACATTACAATACGGCGGTAGAAAAATGACTGAAGCCGAGATGCTAGGCCAGGATCAAAAACATTGCAGTTTCTTCGATTTATTTTATCAAATATCTCTAAGTAGAAGCACTAGACCAGATATGACAGCAATCTTCAAAGACCGAGCGAATGGTAGACTTGTAAATACGTAAGATAGATTCTGGCGAGATAAATTGTCTAGCTCAATATTTCTAATTTCCCTTAGACATTATTGTTTTTTGTTCATATTTGTCTTTCGCAGCCATCTACAATATACTTAGAACAAAGCTAAATTATTGGGGAACGTGCTAACCCCAAATTTGTTGGTTTCTTTCCCAGTGCTAGTTAATGCGTATTGCGTGTCCCTTTCTTTGTTTATACTCACTCCTTGACAGATCTGCTTCTATTTGAATCAGTTTTATGCAGAGGTATGAATCTCTAAAAGTTACTGAGGTGCTGATCAATAATAACTAATATCTCATTGACATTCTGAAGCCATATCTATTTTAGCAGAAAAGTACTTTTCTGCGCAAGATCGTGTGAGTAATTCTACATTTTAAAAAATAATTTGGAGAACAAAAATTTTACAAGATGATTGTATGGTAACAAGCTTTAACAATTTGAAACGAAGAGCCAAATTTAGGGCTGTTTTATTCCGAGCTGGATTTGCATTTTGTGCAACGATATGCTTCTGGTTTCAACTATTTCTCTTCCTTTAGGTTTATCGTCGGAAATGCAGAAAAAAAGACAGAAGGAAAACTACTGGTAAAAAGATTGATTCAAATTTTTACAGCTCATCAACATTTTGCAGGTTATTTAAGGTCAGAAAATATTTTTAGATTGTAAGATTTTTTTCTTTTTCTTTATTTTTTTCGATAATAATGGTTTAGTGATACAAGTATTGCTAATTAACCCATAGCTGGGGAGATAAGAGGTGGATTCATAACTTTTACCAAGGGTATTTGCGCGTAAGTGAATATAAAGAAGCCAGTGGTAATTGGAACTCGACCCTCTGATTAACAATTCCGAGCTATTATCCATTACACCGACCGCACATCCAAGCTTACAGCACATGATATTTCAAAGCGGTCACCCGTCTAGGTACTCACCAGACTCGACTTTGGTGATCGTACGGGAACAGATGTTTCAACGGGATGTGGCCGTAAGCCTTGACAGAAAGAGAATTATCGCAAAAGAAAGAAAGCAATGCGCAATAAAAAAAAAAAAGAAAAAAAAAAAGAAGAGGAGTTGCAAAAGAGCAAGAAATAAAGAAAAAAATGAAACAAAACGAACGATAAATGATGTATGTTTGCTCAAGCGTTCACATCACTGCACCATAGTGTTTACATATATGTTTATCGATGTCTGTGTGTTTGAACGGACACCATTATGTGTACGTATGCGGATCAATCAGGAGTCAATAGATCGATAACCGTAATAATTGGTGGTTAAGAAGAGCCAAGAGAAGAATAACAATCGATGATTATTGTTTGAATCGACGATTTTGTGCGCATGCGTTCGTGTGTGTTTGTACCTCAGTCAGTTCAGCCGGTCTCATTATGCGAGTGAAAGTTTACATTCTGTGGGACAAGTGAAGAAACAGAAGTGTCGAAGGAAAAATATAGGGAAAAAAGTGAAACGGAAAGAAGTCCAATAAAGAAAAATGATAGCGAAAAAGAAAACCAAGATAATCGAATATTAGGTATGTAAGGAAATAAAGAAGAAACACAAAGGAAAGGAAATAGTGAGGATAGAAACTATGCAAAAAAAACAAAAAAAAACAAAACAAAACGGAACGCAAGAACAAATTTTAAAAGCAGGAAATCGAGTGAAATTAACCCGTATCCGTCAGGCGTCAGCTTAAAATGAGGCTTTCTTTTTTTTTCTTTTTTTTTCCACATACGTCTGAAATATAATTATGGAAAGGGAAAATTCCACGGATCTTTTTTGTTAATTCACCCCAAATAATGTAAAGTTACTTATCCCAGTTATTAATTCACCACAAGAAATTATAAATCTTAAATCAAATTTTGTTTGCTTGTTTTTTTCTTTACTAAATTTTTGGCACTCTTTTGAAATTATAAATTTTAAATCAAAATTAGTTTAGCTTGCCTCGCAAAAACTCCAACCATCAGAATGAAAAATTACCAAAAATCTTGAAGTTATATATATTTCGTAAATGCAGATGATATTCGGGGTAGTTACAAGGAAGTTTTACAATTTAAAATAAAAAAGAAAAAAAGAATCTGTTTTTGGCTGGTTTATCGGGGTGAGTACGAATACAAACCCCATACTTAGAAAGAGCGCACCCGAGTCACCCACATTTGGGGCGATCACAAAGGTCAACCCAATCGGAGTGCAATGGAAGGACCACGCTCTGGGAGAATTTGTTGTGAATATTAGTAAATATAAGTTTTTTTTTTATTTTGGGTTGAATTAATGTTTAGGAGTGAATTAACAGAAAAGATCCAATTTCACTGAAATATACTAGAAAAATTTCCAACTTTTCAACTGAAATCAAGAAAATATTAACTTTAAACAAAATTGTCGAAATATATGAAAACAAGAAGACTTCAGTTTAATTCGTATCCTTAAAACTGACGCCTTTTTTCCATAAATCTAAAATATAATTAACTATAATTTTGAAAAGTGAAAATTTCAATGAAAAATGTCCAACTTTTTTTGTTTGTTTTTAATCAATTCACCACCCCCCACAAAAAGGGCAAGGTGCTACTGGGAGTGAAAGAGAAGACTTTGGAATGAACCAGAAACACAATCCTAAACAGGAAACAAGGGATAAACCTTTATTCCTGTCCAAAAAGACGGGGGAGAAGTGTGAAACTATCTACTTGTTTTCACATCATGAAAAAAAAAAACGAATTTTAAGGATTTTAAGGATGATTTCAATATACGGGAAAAAAGCGTCAGTTTAAATCAGTGTTTCTCAACCTTTTTAAGCAACGGCAAACCTAGGAGCTAATGAAAATATCACATACTTCGCAAAAAATTTAAATGGTATACATTTAAACGTTATGAAATAAAACTATAAATTTTGAATTAAACAAAGAATATTGATTACAAAAAAAATGTTAATATTCATTTATTCAAATAAAGGAAAATTTTAAAAACTTACCTTAAAAAAATAAAAATACTTTTGAAAAAATGAATATTAAAACAAAGTATTTAAAATAACATAATGGTTGAATAGTGAAAAGAATTATTTGAAAAAGTTTAATACTTATTCATTTTATTCAAATACTAATTATATAGCATTACTACTTCCACACGCGCATTCATGGTGGGCCAAAAGTAGCTATACACTTTAAAGTTGTTTTTTGTTTACATTTTATAACATTTATATTTATTACAATTACATTTGCTTAACCCTGTTTAATCTCGTAAGTGGTCGAAATGTCCTCTTTCAACCTTGCAACATTCCTCGAACCTCTCCAGAACAACACTGTGACACAGTAAAACATAAATCCCGATCTACATCAGTGTCAATAAATGCATCCAAGATGAACTCTTTTAACTAGTCTACCTATGGAGATTTTTCTCGTAAAACCTTATTCTGTACTACGCCCTCCAAAAAGAAGTCCATTGGTGTTAACTCGGGGTGAACTCGTGGTCGCCGTTCAATATTGCCATGTCGTCCGATCCAATGTCGTGAGAAGGTTTGATCAAAGTAGTCGCTTACGGCTAAAACATGAGGGGGAGCTGCCCCATTTTATTGAATTAACAGTCCGGTGAAGTTATCTCTGGCTACTAGCACGTAAAAAAATAAAAATAAAAAGTCACGCCAGTATATAATTAAACAATTGTATACCTATCTGTATGTATGCTGTAACAATATTTCGCGGAACAATAGTGAAGGCTGAGAATCACTGTTTAAACTGATGCCAGGAAGATATGGTTTCAGAAAAAGAAAAATCTTAGGTAGTACTTAAGAAAAAAGCCAATATAAATACACAAGAGTAGCGAAGGAAATAAGAAAGAATGGAGATTTTAAAAGAAAATAAGCATTGCGCGCAAAATAAATGTAAACAAATTACGGAGATCGGTTGTGTATACGAAGAAAGATTATGCCGAATTAAGGTGTCGAATAAAGAGAAAATAATTTTATTATTTCTAAATTCTTATAATTTTTACGTACATAGGGCGCTGAAGGTAAAAGGCTGAAGTCCCAAAAGCCCTGCGCAGGAGCTAGCATAAAGAATAAGACTGCAAATTAAATTAATTAAAATATTTAATTAAATTATATATGGATATAATCAAGAATAAAAAAAACCCAGGGAAACGTTGAAAAGAAATGCAGAATGGATAATTTGATAAGATTAAATGAAAGTTGTAGACAGTATTTGTTAAGATCGACTATTCAGAAACAACTTTTTACAGGCTTTGACCGTTTTAGTAACAGTGCTGTCATAATCAGGGCGTAACAGAGAGATTAGAATTCACCACAAATCAAGCACACACTTCATTCCTGTAATTAACAGAGCTTGACCCGCACAAAGCAAATTATTCATACATCAATTTACCTCTTTTAAATAGCAGTCTTGATTTGTTAACATCTGACAGTCGATATGGTTTATACCTTTCAATACTGAAATGAAATACAGGACTTGAAAAGAATAAAATCTCTACCGATACTCGAGTTTCAAATAGACGGGGTGGTTGGAATAACGGGGCTGGCTGAAATTTTCAGATATTTATTTTGTATAATATGCAAGTATGAAATGTTTTGTCCGAAAATGGTCGCAACCTAAATTAACGGGTGAGAGGGAATTTCGAGAATATTTAATAAAAGGGGTGGCTGAAATAAAGTTACTAGTAGATATTTCTCTCGAAAAGAATAATCATCCTGGCTGGTCTATTTGAAACTTTGTGTGCTCGCGCGCTACGAGACCGATTAATCGGGTCTTATAACATCAGATTTTCGAAAGGATTTGAACTTTATCATTGTATTTCTACTGAAAGGTCGCGCCTAAAAATGTAGATATTAACTAAGCATTTTATTTTCTTTTACTCATTTCTTTTGTTTAAGTTTTCTAATTTCTTTATCGACCGACATGAAGTGGAAAAATTATATTGAATCCATTGCTAGCTCTGACGCTAAGAAAGTTGGATCATTGTGTTGTACTAGACAATTTTTCTTTCCTGATATATCTCTCACCCATTTATAAGTCTACCATTCGATCGGTCTTTGAATATTGCTGTCATATCTGGTCTGGTGCTTCTACTTAGAGATTTTTTTTATTAAAAAAAAAATCGATGAAACTACAATGTTATTGATCCTGTTTTCTTCTGTCCCTTTTGCTTCCAAACCAGTCCTGTGATATCAATATTCTCCAAGCACTTATTGTGTACCTTAGAAATTTACACTGCCTCTTTCTGATGTTAAGTATACGTGTTCTTTTTGTTTCCATTTTCTCTAAGACTTCGTCGTTGCTCTCACGTTCAGTACATGGCATGCTCAGCATCCTTCTGTAGAACCATATTTTGGTTGCTTCGAGTCTCTTATTGATCTGTGAGGAGAATGTTCAGCATCCACTGCCATATAGGAGAACAGAGATTAAATAACATTTCAGTACTCGTTTCTCTGTTTTTAGCGAAATTATTCCGTTTTTTAATACATTGCTTAACTTTTGTAAGGCATCTTTCGCTATCCCAATGCGTCTTAGGATTTCAATGTCGCACTTTCTGTTAAAACACTTTCCAAATATTTAATGGTGTAATTATGTCAAAATCACTGATGATATGAAGGGATAAAAAGTGTTACGTCGATGATTATCCTAAGTTTGTTCTCTTTAAATAACTGGAATAAACAAAAATCAAGATTTCATACTGATTCGTTGGTTAATATTTTGGAATTTTTTCTATAGATCCATGGCCTCATATTTTCTTATGCTAACTTAATTATCAATCCTCCTTATCCTCGTAAATTTTAACAGTAACGTTTACTTTGAATAGCCCTCGTGCTATGTATTTTTCCAATGGTCAAAGTTTGAAATACGCAATTTTTGGAGGTTTTTTTTTCTATCGAAATTGAAATATGCAGTGTTGGAATCTTTTCCAAAGAGTTACAAACTGCATATATGTTTTTTTCTTATTGTAACTCAAGAGTCAATCATTATCTATCCTCTTTATCCTCGTAATCTTCATTTCTTTTGCTTTCGTTCATATCACGCATCTCATTACTCGTTACCACTTTCAGATTAATCTCTACTTTGAGTGGCTCTAGATTTTAGTATTAAAAACTGATAGACTGGATTGTAATCACATTTTATTAAATTGATAATGTAACAAAGGATAGATCCTTAGAGGCTCATGAGTGAGTTTTTTTTTTTAAATGACCAGATTATATCAAGTGACAAACGAAACCAAAAACACTATGAGCAGGAAGTAACGAAAAAACTCATTCTGTCTCACTCTCTCTCACACACACACACACAGAGACACACCTCCACCTCAGTCACTTGCCCACCGCCAGATTCCCTCTGACTTTTTCTAGAACTATTTTCATTGAATATTTTGCACTGATGAGCTCTCTTCCTTGGTATAGGCACTTCGACTGGTTGTAATGGTTAACAACCTTGTCTCGCTACCTGAGTTAGCGAGTTCGATTCTTACTGAGAGGTCAACACTTTCGGCTTGTGCCACATCTAAGATACCCTTAGAAAATCGTGGGCACTTCTACGTAGAGTAATGTTTAGCAAACATGCCTCGCTAAAGCAGTTACAACTGAGTGATGAGTTCGAAATTCACTGGTTGTTCCATACTCGCGACATTGTGCCGCATCTAAGTTACGCTTAGTAAATTGTTATATACCCACGTATATACTCATAGGGAATATATTTCAATACACCCAGCAGTTGCCTAAAGCCACGAATAATCAATAACTCTTTGAGGAAGAGACGCACATATATATGTATGTGTATGTGCGCGAGCATGCACACACACACACACATACACACACACTGAAATCAACCTTGCACCAATGAAAACGTGCATAAGTAATTTTAAAACTCAATATAAAAGTGACGAAAAACGAGAAAATAAACAATTACTGGTACCTCCTGACGACTGGACGGGGCGATTGCTTGTGGGTCCGTCTACTGAACTCTGGAGTCGGGATGCTGAAAACAACATCAATCAGCTAAGTGACAAATGTTATATCTGCATTAATCATGATAAACACAGAACAAAAGTGATAATATTATCAGGTCGATCAAATTTAGTTGTTTTGTTTGTTTTTCTATCACTCATTCACTCACTCACACACAGAGACACATACACACAGACACACACACACAGACACATACACACATATTTTTCTCTTGCCAGTTTACTTGTACTCCGTTCTACATTTTCATTGCGCATTAAATTGTATCAAATTCAAGTAGTGAGTCATTTAGCGATCGCAAGAAACACTGACCAGAGGAAGTGTTTTATTTATGTAATTTTCCTTGTTCTTCTTACCGAACTGCACCTATCTGCTTGTTTCAGTGACCTAGATTCCTTTAGTTCTATGCTCGAACTACTTAGTTTCACATGTAACTCGATCTTACCTCGAGTAGTTCGTCTATTGCCATATCATTTCTTAATATAATCGATAAACAAATTCAACGAATGGATACTTAGCAATTCTTAAGGATTTGAAGAGAAGTATTAATTACTTTTTTCCCCTCTGTTATCGTTGTGTCCACTGTCCCGATATGCGTACATTTCCATTCTAATGCATAAAATCTTAGGGACAAATGTTCCGTAGATTACGTTCTTTTAGCGCCGTTTGTTTTTATAGTCACAATTAATAGAGAAATTAACTTTCAATAGTTATAGTTAAACTCCTGTCTGCAATTTATTTGCATTTTTGTATGTAAAACGGTGTCTGTGTGTATAAGTTGCTTTTTCTGGATGCAAGCACGAATGTGCAGTAATGAGAACACTTACACAAATATATATCCTTTATTCCTTTTTTCTTCTTTCTCTCTCTTCCCTCCCTCCTTTCTTTTTTTTTTCTCTCTCTCTCTTTTCTTTCTTTCTTCCTTCTTTCCTTCCTTCCTTCTCTTTCCTTCATTTTTCTTCTTTTCTGTTTTCTTTCTTTCTTTCTCTCTTCTTTCTTTCTTTCTTTCTTTCCTTCATTTTTCTTCTTTTTCTGTTTTCTTTTTCTTTTTTCTTTCTTTCTTTCTTTCCTTCATTTTTCTTCTTTTTCTGGTTTCTTTCTCTTTTTTCTTTCTTTCTTTTTTTCTTTCTTTCTTTCTTTCCTTCATTTTTCTTCTTTTTCTGTTTTCTTTCTCTTCTTTCTTTCTTTCTTTCTTTCCTGTTTTCTTATTTTCTTTCTTATTTTTTTTCTTATTTTCTTTCTTATTTTCTTTCTTTCTTTTCTTTTTTCTCTGTTTTTTCCTTTTCTTTCTTTTTTTCACTTCGGGCAAAATAGTATTCATGAAAACACTATTAGAACCAATCGTACATCATTGCTGAAATAAACATACAAATCAGAATGAAATAAGTTTAACTACAGCTCTTCGTGTAAGACACTTATAGCTTGTTATTATACACTCATCTTGTGAAAGTTTAGCCGAAGCCCAAATATAATATTTATTTGAAGTAGGTAACTCAAAGATAATATTTATTTGAAGTAACTGTGAGTCATTTAATAAAATTCAAAATAAATTAATTCAACATGGATTAGCAGCCTAATGAAAATGCAAGTCTTACAGGCTAAAAAACAAAGTTTAAGACCACTTATCTGTAACAAAATTATTTTCGTGTTTTTGTTCTATTACCTTCTATCATACGGATTGCATAATGCAATAGCTTTTTGTTATAGGATCAGCCATTGTTCACACATGATTTATGGTAAAAAAAAAGTTTTCTCATTGCCAAAGTAGCAGCCATTGTAATAGTAATTATGTAGTGAATTAGGTTTAGAATATGGACAAAGAATCTTCACTTTCGCCTATACGAAGGGCCCAAATTTTGATTCTAGGCGACGAAGGCTATTCTGGATGTAGAATTAGTGTAAAAGTAGGTTGTAGCAAATCAGCAGCGGACATTGCTATCATGAATTTAACAGATTCAGGGACAATTAACAAGAGAAGATGAAAACCAATTATAGAGATAACTATTTGGTGGAGTACATTGCTATACTATAATCAAACAAGTTCTTGTAAGAATATACATGCTGATGTGCTTCAAAATGGTACAAATGCCAGTTCTATGACAGTTTCACGTCGTCTGAGATTCGAGATTGGTGTAGAATCATTCAAATCGGTTCTAAAATCACGACTAACTGCAGATATGAAATCCAAGCATTTACGATGCAACATGAAACCTAGGCAGTTGAAGACTGGAGCAAAGTTATGTTTTCAAACGAATTGTCTTTGCAACAGTTCCTTATGCGTAATTGCCATGGTGCCTACCTAGACCGACAGAATGAACTCTTCCTAACGCTATATATACTACGCCTCTTAAGAGAGACGAACGGTATTGAATCGAATCGAGCCGATAGTAGTTCACTCCAAACCAGTCTGACAGCCATACTAACACCTTTCATTTCTTGTATTATTTTTCGTGTAATATATTCTTTGTTATTTCTACTCTTGTATTTCGTGTTGTTCTTCGATGGTACTAACCTTGGACCATAACGGTAATAGAAAAATTATAAAACACACTGGTAGGACTTATTGATTAGTTTTCTACGACTTATCAACCCTTTGCAGGTTATTTAAAGCCAGAATTTTTTTTTACATTTGAAGAAGTTTGGAAAGATAATAATAATTTAGTGATACAGGTGCTACTAATTAACCCATAGCTGGGGGAGAAGAGATGTATTTATAACTTTTCAAAGGGTATTTTGGTGTAAGTATATGACGAACCCAACAGGAATTGGAACGCGTCTCTCCGATTAACAATTCCAAACTATTATCCATTACACCACCCGCACATCCAAGCGTAAGCACCTGGTATTACCAAGCGATCACCCGTCTAGGTACTGACCAGATTGGACGTTGCTTAAGTTCGGTGATCGTACAACGTGATATGACCATAAGTCCACCCACCTACTGGTAGAAGATTTGACGAAAAATATAAAATTCAGACTATGAAGCACCTGCCAAGCCAGATATTTTGGGAGCGCCATGTTCAAAATTGAAACAATTTCATTCTACTTTTTGTCTCCAGGAACAACGATGAATGTTGCTACTTGCCACCAGTTAAAAGTCGTTCAGAAGTTTTTGAAGAGGTTCAACGTGATAACGCTGAATCTGGCCACAGAAGATTTTAACACAACTGAAAATTTAAGGAAAATCCCCACTTCCGCAAAAAAGAGATGCAGAAAAACATTCAACTAATAAAGCACACAGAGAGAAAGACTATTAAATATGTCTGGAAACAATAAATCTCGGTTGACTATTGTGATAACATGCCCTGACATATCCAAGCAATAATCAAAACAAAGTAAGTCATACATAGTACAGACCACTGGACTATTTCTTTTGAAATGAAGAGAGAACATTGTCATATACAAATTTGTGAGTAACATTGAGCCAGTCTCTCATAAATTAATTGTTATATGTTCTTTTTAACTTTAAGATAAAAGTGTACAAGTAAACTTTGAATGAGTCTTAAACTTTTGCCAATTACCATATATATATATATATATATATATATATATATATATATATATATATATATATATATATATATAATAAAAAAACAAATGAAAACTACAGACAAAAGTTCATTTTCTCAATCAAGACATTCATTTCTGTAGTTTACTGCTACCAGCAAGTAGAAATATTTCTTCTCCTGATGATGGCCATTTTGGCCGAAAATAGTCGAGGAATCTAAATGAAATAATAATAATAATAAAAAAAAAAAAACGAAAGAATATTAATCTACAACCCAGCGTGTCTGAAGATTTTAATTTTTTAATATTTTTTATTGTTCAATATATATATATATATATTAAAAAATAGGAATCACTTACACTCTAGCTACCATTGAATTGTGTATAGGCTACTTTTTAATACAACCTTCCACTGGTCGGACATAACTCTGACCAGCTATCGGATATATATATATATATATATATATATATATATATATATATATATATATATATATATATATATATATACTTTAACACTAAACAGTTGATGTCTATATTTCTGAGATGAGGTATTATGTACAGTATTTACATTAGTCGGACTATTGTCCTCATCACTCAAGGACACATGGCACAGTGGATAAAGGCGTTGGTTAGATCCAGTGACAGACCCAAAGAGTGTGAGTTCAATACCCGGTTAAGTTCGAAATTCCAACCACCTGAAGAAGGCCGGAGCATACAACGGCCGAAACGTTGTGACAAATATGGCGACAAAGATGAGGACAATAGCCCGATTAATATAAATACTGAAAACAGTTGATACTTGATAAAGAGCAATTAATTTTCTTTTCAGAAGCAAACGTCTTTATGTGTGCGTGAAGAAGAGAAATGGGATTTACATACAAAGAGAGAGAGGGAGAGAGAGAAAAGAATCCGTTGAATTTTCAGCTTTGACCTTGGCGTAATCTGGTCAGTGTGAGTGAGTCGACCATTGAGGACAGTTCTTTTGAAGTTGCCGATAACCGTTGCGGAATTCTGTTGCAGCTAGTACGTTCACCGAATTCTTCCTTGACGATTACATTTATATTTCTTTTGAGATGTCCCAGTCTTAGGACTTTTCAACACCAAAACAGAATAATTCGATTGGTCCATTATTCTTCCTCTTTGTCATGTGATATAGTTCTATACTACGTCCGCGCAGAAAACTGATTAAATGAAACTGATTCGGAAATTATAAAATCAAGAACGCGATTCTTGTTTCGTCTATAGGTGTGTATAACCCGCAAGCTGTGATCTCCAACTTATATGTAGATTTACTCACACAGTTGTAAGTAGAAACGTACTTCCCCGTCGCGCATAAATATGGCCTCTATATGTTTATGAGACGTTAGCTGATTAGCACCTGTGTAAGCTGTAGATTCATACTTATGCATAAAACTGATTATATTCAAATAGATTTGCATACAAGTACGTATATAAACGACTAGCAGTATGAACAAAGAAAGAAAAACAACGATGGGAGATGAACTAACAAGCTTGGTTTAATAGTGTTCCCAAGGACGTAAGTTTAAAATACTGCAAACACATTGTAAATGGCTGCGAAATGCAAACAAGAAGGAATGTTATTTGTCTATAGAGAAATAGAAATGTCGTTCATACGGACTTCAGAAAAGTAAAGAGACACAAGAGAAAATGGCGCCAGAACAAAAATGAGTAGGAATAACTTTATGGAATACTTAAGTGTCATGCAATTTTCTCTGTTGAATGATAATTGGAAAGCCAACAAGGAAAGCGACATAATGACACTTAACTCGCATTGCAGGGGGCAAGTTTCATTCAGATAAGCAAATCTTTGCTGGTTCTTTCTTTCCGCATGTTTTCGTCTAAGGCCATCATCTACATAACAGATCCCATTAATTATCTGATGAACCATAAAAATTATTTTTAGATCCCCAAAATGAAACGTATTATACCCAGGTTGATCTTCTTTTGATACCCGTATCTGTAACTGCCTGTATTGCATTTTCTCAATATGTTTACCTCGCGTTCTGTCACCACATCAGAAAAGACTGAATTCAACAACACATTTCTTCCAGATAACGATTTACTGAGGCGTTAGATAATGCACGTTTCCGATTTAGAATCATCTCGCGACAAGCTACCTCTTGCCCCGATTCAGATTCCTTAGATATGGAGAAAAGGTCTACTGGTCGTTAAACAGCTATGTAAGTTCTATGTGAATTTTTAAGATGTGAAATTATTATTATTTACATTCGGGCTAATATCCTCATCTTTGCTGTTATTATTACATTATTATTTATTATTTCGGCTGCTGTACTCTCTGGCCTTCTTCAGGTATTTGTCGATCCGGGTAACTTTCTGGTAATTTCGAAATTAACCTATTATTTAATCTGTGAGGTTAGAATGTTCTCATCCCTCGATACTTGTCTATTGGTGTAGTGAATAGCGGCTCAAGATGAGAAATCGGAGAACAGAGTTCAATACGCAATCGGGTTCGTTACATTCATTTACACGCAGATAATCTTGGTAAAGTTAATGAATACATTTTTTTCCCTGTCGTCCATCCAGAGTGTAAGTTTACGAGAGGTCAATCATTCGTTATGTATTACTGGGATATCTGCTTGCTAAGTTTATATGAAATAGATTCATTCTAAAGCAACTATCAAAAGCATGTTTTTAGAACCACCTTGTCCGTTCAGTTTCGTTATAATTTTCATTGAACCGTTTTATATTCTTTAAATCGACGTAAGCTACTCGTTTCAATCCATGAAAATGACTACCATATTAGTAAAATATCGATGTATTTATTGAATTTTATGGAAGTTATTGGCATCATGATGCTAACTTTATGCTGAAGCGTAACGTGTCACTGAGTGCAACATATCAGTTGGATGGCGAATGGATGGACAGATATTTGTCCATTATTAAAAGCGTCATTCTCTACTCAATCAGACAAGTCCGCGGGTTATGTTAATGGGAAAAAATCTAAGATATATATAATGGCTTTAGTAATTAACTGGGTGTATTTAAAATTCTTCACTATTTTACATCAGAGTTGGTAATACATTAAACTTCCATTGTGGTAAAATATGAAATTGTAAGACCAAAATTTTTATATCGATATTTTTGTAGCTGTATTTGTTCTTTGTAAATAATCTTATTCAAAATGTTCGTAAAAATGAACACGTGACTGATATAGAGAAAGATCTTAAATTTAGTAAATGTTATTCACAGGAGAAAAAAAGTATTAACTTATTGACTTAGAGAAACTGACGTATGACTCGTTTGAATTAACTGACCACGACCTGTTGCAGAGTCTACTTATTGAATTAGAGAAACTGTCGTATGACTCGTTTGAATTAACTGACCACGACCTGTTGCAGAGTTTAATATTTATCTGTTTTCAGCGGGACATTAACTCGAAGGTTTTTGAATTTACTCAGATCATCAAAGAACGGATGAACATTTTCTTTTTATACCTTAATACTACGCCCGCGGTCTTGTAGTTTTATTTTAGACTTTATAGTTAGTGTCTGTCAACCATTCACACACACACACACACACACACACACACACACACAAATATATATATACTTATCGGTATAAATTTTATCTTTAGTGGACACACGTTTTTGAGTTGCTTTCTTAAAGATTTTAATTAATAAAAACCGGCTTAGATCGAAAAGTCCTACTAAAAAAAGTGTACCTCCCAGCAAGAATCGAACCTGTATCCCTTTTTCCAGCAGAGAAATCGCTCCTAAAGCCGAGACATGATGGAACCAATTTGGTCATCTTAATAGGTAAAATTTGAATTACCTATTTAGGGAACGCTCATCTCTAATCGGGACTTATACGAATTTATATTTGCGAGTTCCATTTACGTACTCGAAGTTTGAAATTGACTTCTTATCCATCATTATTTCTTATGACTATAAATGTTATTTTAAGACTTCTCGATCTAAACTAGCTGTTATTAACTCCACTGTTTAATTTAAAAAATGGCGTTTATTATAATAATAATGTCGGATAAAAAATCCATAAATATATTTATTACTTCAGACGTTATTTTTAGGGTATACCCGTATTTGAGCAGACGTTCCAGACTCGAATCCTGCCGGATTCAATACCCACAAAAACAAAGTAACATTTTATCATCACAGAGACTAAGTTTTCTCCATTCACGATCAATGGTTGTACTTTTAATGAGTCCCCCTGTCTGAAATGTCTATTGGGAATCAGGCTCAATCGGGAAGTCAAGAGGAAATCGTATATACGATCCATCTCTAAAGATTTTGAAAAAATGATCAGTTTCTTGTACCGTTCCAGTAAGTATCCGACTCCTTCGACCGTGTTCTGTTAAAAAAAAAAAAAAAAGAAGAAGTCAGATCGGTAATGTAATATTAATGCCATATCTTAGCTGGAAACTACTCTCTCCTCACTTTCCGGCCTTGACAGAATTCAAAGGTGTTTACGCGGCTTTGCGGGTGATGAATTATTTTTAATCCTATATTTTTTACAAACAAAACGTCGCCAGCCTATCACAAATCTATCGCTATTTCTATGGCAAATGTTCAGACGGACTACATTCCTTAGTGCCATCCTTTACAGCTGGGAGACGCTATGTCACGGAAACATGATCGAACTATTCTCATTTCCTTCGTATGCTATTGGTCAGAAGGAAGTTCCACTCAAAAAACTACTTTCCAAGAGCCGCTACTCTGTGGAATAGACTCCTGAGAGGATGCTTTTCCAATCATTACAATCTTAACCTCTTGAAATGTAGGATCAACCGTTATTTATCCTACATATCTTTATAATCTTCACTTGCTTCCTCCTCTAACGCCCATACTACGACCTCATTTAGTAACCCTCTACATTGAATAGCTCTTGAGCCTTATATTAGGTGAGCATTTAGTAAAAAAAATCTTGTTTTGTTACAGAGCCTCCTTTAATAAAATTCTTCCCCTATGCTATTTTTTACAATTCCAAACTTAGATATTTGAAAAAACATCTTCTTCAAAAATATGAAAATTCACACTAATAAAATATGGCCGGCGTGAAGTTATTGTTGCAACGGGCCACGTGCATTTTTTCTATATTTTCTATACTTCACTGTTGATACTTGGGTAATGTTTAGTCTGTTTTCTTTCCCTTGGAGGATTCTAGTCGTAACGCATCAATAAATTCGAAGTACAATTGACTAACACCGTGTTTCTCAACTGGTACTCTCAGGTACACTAATGCACTCTGAAAGGCAGCCAGATGCACCCAAGTTAACAGAAGGGTAATTTAAGAATTATTTTTATATTTAAAAATATCTTTATGTTTTAAAAATCTAAAAACACCAAGCAAAGGGTTAAATCATTTGATATTTCTAACACAATGTTAGATTCTTTAATTTTTAAGGGGGAGTGGATAATCCTTTCCTTTTTACCTTCCTCAAGGGATTTAAATCAGTCATTATCGACCTCTGTAAAAAACACCAGTTTTTCATAAAAGCTTTAAATGAAAATTGTGCTGCTAATCTTTTAGAGGAATCCTAAACTTAAATTTAATATTTCCAAATTTCATAGCTATTTTTTCTTTAAGGTGCGCCTCAGATTTTTAGTTATTTTACAAGTGCGCCCTGAAGTAAAAAAAAAAAAAAAATAGAAGGTTGAGAAACTCTGGACTAATAAATAAAACAAATGAATAACAAACTACCTATAGTGGTGCTGATATGCCGCTAAACAAAATCAATCACTTTTCTCCCTAAAAGTTAACTTTCGCATTACTTTCCACTATTGACCTTGGTGAGTTTTTATTTTGTTTCAAAAGTTATTGTTAATTACAATATTTCGTACCGCTGACATTATACATGCATAATACACCTGAAGTTTTAATCATATGAGCAAGTTGTTTTTCCTTATATATGTTTTTTTTTTTTTCAATATTTTCCATCCTATCATTATACGTTGTCATATTGTGTTTTTTGGGGTTTTGTTTCGGTCTTAGACTTCTAGTTCTTTTTTTCCTCTCTTCTTACGATCTTTTATTCAAAACGTTACAATTAAAAATTACTGTTGTTTTATTTCTGTTACTTTTAAAACAACAAAAGATGCTCCGAAAGTAAAGTCTAAACTGAAACAATTGCAGAACGTATCTGGATAGATCAAAAATTCTTATAATCCATTGCTAAAGAGTTTGGAAAAATGGTCGGCTTATTCTGTTATGCTTTATCATTACAAGAGTCAGATTAGCTCAAAATGGAGTACTGCTGACATACCTGGGCTGGAAATGCTCAATCCTCACTTTTCAGCATTCCAGAGTTCAAAATCATTTTTTTTTTACTTTTCATTCCAAGCAAGGCGGGAGTGTCACTAGCATGCAAGGGTCTACAGAAAGTAGGAGCAAGAGTAAAGAGGCGTGACAGTGGAAAGGATGAAGAGAACGAAGGGGAATAGATCAAGGCATCTAGAGATGTTGATTGACATTGCATTTGAATAGTTGGAGATTATAACTATCAGGGAAGCAAGTAAGAGGAAAGAAGTTCCACAGACGGGAAATGCGAGACATGAAGCTATTGGAGAAGAGACGGCTACATTTAACCGTTTCGACAGTAAAAGGGTGGGACCGAGATGCCGACCTAGTGGCACGTTTAATTTCATGCAGTTTTGGAGCTGATGTTGGATCAGTTACCGTCAAAATACTTGTAGAAAAGACAGAGAGAGGCGACGGCACGTCTGTGAAAAAGCGACCGTAAACAAGATGCCAGATCAGGGCCAACCACATTGCATATTCGTCCCTGGATTTTGCCGAGGACCCTAAGACGAACAGCAGGGGCTCCAGACTATATATGACAGCAATATTCCATGCAAGGGCGAATGGTTGATTTATAGATTTGAAGGATGGACTCCGGCGAGAAAAAAACTTTTTGGCGCGACACAGAGAACCAACTTTCCTTGCGGTAGATGAAGCTATTGATTCGATGTAATTATTCCTTCTGAGGTCATCAGACAATGTGAGACCGAGCAGTCGCAAAGAGGTGTTCTCGTGGAGTTGAGCATCAGACATTCTAATGGGAGCCAGGGTAGGTGGGTAATAGAGAGCAGTTTTGTTTTTGAGGCATTAAAGTTAACCAGCCATTTCCTGCCCCAGTCAACAACCGATTGGATGCCCTTTTCGAGACCAACAGCCAGTTTAGTATTGTCAGTGATACCAGATTTGCTATTTAGGAGTGTCATCTGCATAGATGCCTACTTGGGAATTGATGACATCTGGAAGATCGTTAATGAAGATAAAGAACAGTGTAGGATCCAAGATAGAGCCTTGTGGTAACATATTCTCACTCCCACCCTGCAGCCTCTTTCCATCAGAAGCAACGTTGCAAGCCTATTACTACTTACCTATTACTACTCTATTGTTATTTTCAGGCCATATGATCAGACAAGTTCCATTCTTTTGTCCCTCCAGTTCAAATCTTTATTGCTAAAATATAAGCCCTTATGTCTTCCATGATCAAAGTGTAAGTAGAGTGTCTCCTTAATCTTAATTTTCTAAGAACTGTTTTGTGGAATAGACTCCTGCGTGGATGCTTTCCTGAACACTAAACTCTTAACCCCCGCCCCAAGTCAAGTGTCAATCATTATAAATCCTTATATATCCTCCTTATCCTCATAATCTTAATTTCTTATCACCTCTTTCAATCATATCACATAATCGTGTCATATTAACATTTAAACAGTAACCCTCTACATTGAATTGCTCTTGGGCCTTGTATTAAAAAAGTTTTCCGTATGGTCTCAACTATTGGTTATACATTTTAACCAGCGATGAATATAAACATGCGTATAATGATATGAGACGTAAAATGTTGTCAGAAAAATGTAGAGAATTTAACTAATCCCCATTTATGCTTGTCGTCATTCTTTCCCATTTCATTTTTCAGAAGATACTTTCGAGGCTTATCATAAATAATTACCGTGAAATTGTATCCCCTAACCTTTTTCCAGTCTTTATTTTATACTAGCAGTAGAGCCTGGCGTTACCCGGGGATGTAACAGTAAGAGATAGATCAAGTATCGACCATCATAAAGACTGAAAAATAAAATTGACAAAGATTATTGTTTAAGGTTGACGGACACGCTTGTCTTAATTAGTTTTGTTTTTTGTTTTGTTTTGATTTTTTTTTGTTTTGATTTTTTTTTTTTTTTTACGAATTAGTCAAACCCAAACTCAAGCAAAAACATTGTTTTCAATCGTTATGAGTCTACCGATTGAATAGAATTTTATTATAAACAATTGTCTTGTAAATGGAATTTTTAAAGCATTCTGAATGTAAAAATAAAGAAAAAAGTGTGCAAGACAATAAGAAACACTACCCGCCAAAAAAAAGTGTAGTTTTGTTGAAATC